>LR738713.1:433866482-433903993 GCA_902687465.1 Secale cereale | reverse complement strand
TAGATTGGTTAGGTGTCGCTTGGGAGCCTCCGTCTTTGAGATGTGGAGTTGAACCAAGAAGTTTGTAAGGGCAAGGAGATCGCCTACTTCGTGAAGATCTACCCCGAGTAAGGCTAGTCCTCCGTGGGCGTAGGCCATGATGGAATAGACAAGGTTGCTTCTTCGTGGACCCTTCGTGGGTGGAGCCCTCCGTGGACTCGCGCAGCCGTTACCCTCCGTGGGTTGAAGTCTCCATCAACGTGGATGTACGATAGCACCACCTATCGGAACCACGACAAAAATCTTCGTGTCACCAAACTGCGTTTGATCTTCTCCACCTCTCTTTACTATATATGCAATTTACTTTCCGCTGCCAATACTCTAGAATTGCATGTGTAGTGTGTTACTTGACTTGATCTTAATTGTAAAACTGCCTAAAACTTTGCACAACCAAAAGGCAGATTTTTATATTGTCAAGTAGTCTAATCACCCCCCCTCTAGACCTACTTCTTCGATCCTACATTGGGCAATGGTGCTCTCAGTAGCTTCGGTTTCAGCGTGTCGAGGTAGACGAGTACGACCAGCCAGAGGATTAATGCGTGAGACTGCTGGAACTCCTTCATTCTGCTGAGTGAAGCTCTGGTGATCAGCGTTGTGAAGACTAACAGATTCTTTGGCAGGCTCTTGGTATATAGCTTCAGCTGACATATCAACCTCAGGCAAGAAGATATGATGGTTGCGAGCAGAGGGTTGATAGGTGATAGCTGAATGCAGCTTGATGAGGCGCATAATCCATGGGGCATAGAATTTCAGACCAAACAGATCAGATGCAGACATAGCCAATTGCCTAATGAAGAAATCTTGAGCATTGAAGCTGATGCCATTGAAGATATAGAAGACCAAAGTCTTCATGGTGCCTTCAAGCTTGGCTGATGAAGAATGTCCTTTGACGGGCCATAGAGTACGCCTGATGATATGATAGATGGTGGGTGGTAGGTACTCTAGGTCTTCAACAAAGAATTCCTTAGGATATTCAGCATCACTTGGCAGAGGCTTCATCATGCTTAGCATTTGGCTCATGTTGGGCTTGTGCTTCTGAAATATACTCTCCAAGGCTTCATTGTGCAATTGACAGCCAGGTTCACACAGATCTCCTGGAGTGGGCAGGCCAGTAAGCTCAATGAGATCAAAGGATTTGGCTTCCTGATGGACATTGCATGTCATCCACTCAAGGACCCATGTCTTCGGATCCCTGCTGTAGCCTCGAATATGGAGGGTTGCATAGAATTGCAGAAGCAGCTCTTCATTCCAATGCTCCTTGTCAGTTACAAAATTTAGCAGGCCAGCATCACAGAAGCAATCAAGAGCTTCCTCCAGACAGGGCAGACTAGCAATAGCTCTAGTGTCAAGACGCATATGAGGGAAAATGCGCCCTTGATCATAGAGTACTCTTGAGTAATAATTGCGCTGCTGATGGCTCCAGAACCTATCTGATGATATTCTTGGCTTGGAATATGGGTTCTTGGCGCTGTCAAAGAAGGTGTTGTGCGCAGTGAAGCTATTGACATTGAATGACCCTTGAGAAGTTGCAATACCTGGAAACCTTGGCAGTCTTGGCTTAGGCTTCTGAACTTGAGGCATGTGCTCAACACGATGATCAAATTGAGGACCAGCAGCATGCGGTTCAGTAGTAGGTGGTGGAGTCAGAATGGGCCACCGGACAGTAATGAGTTGATCATCTTGGTTGTATGCTTGCTCAATTGTATGGGGCCTAGGAGGCGGAACAGGAGCAGAGGCATTAGCTTTAGGCTGCAGATTTGCTTCAGGTGCAACACTGGCTTCAGGCGCCATCACTTCAGGCACCACTATGTCTCCAGTTGCCACATTAGCTTCAGCCATGACCACGTCATTGGCTTCAGTGTTGGTGGTGGCACCCTCTGTGTTTGTAACCTCCACTTCAAGAGCTGGAGGGTCGGACATGTTCTCCTTGAGAACAGGGGGTGTGGCAGTACGTTCATCTTCCGCTTGGGGTTGTTCTTCTCCTTGGGGTGGTTCTTCTTCGGCTGATGCAGCCGGAATATCTTCAGCCGCTTTGGCTTCAGATTCTGAGGGGTTCACAGTAGGAGCAGCCTCTGATACAGATGGTTGCTCTACTCCTTCTGGAACACTTGGGGTGACGACTTGAGGCCTTGGTCCTTTGCGAAGCCTGCGAAAAGCTGGCGACGCCTGAGGGGATGGAGGTTGTTGGGCCTCAAAGTCTTCATCTTCAAGCATCGAACTGTGTCTTGAGTTGGCTGAGGTGTGGCTGGTGTATCCTGTGGGTGATCAGCCCACGAGTCATCCTGTGCAATTGGTGTCAATGGACGACCAATGATGATGTGTTCGCTGTTCGTAAGAATAGGCGAAGATTCAACGTTGTACTCGATCTGAGGAAGGACTTCATCATCTTCAACATTGTCATGAGGACCAATGTCTTCAGCTGCGGTGGGGTCAGCAGCTGGAATGTCTTCAGCCTCTGTGGGAGCAGGCTCATGGACAGTCATGCGACGTTCTCTATGGGCAGATGCAGGGCGAGCAACTGATATGGGCTCGACAAAGATAGGCTCTTTGGAAGCAGCCTTATCCTTCTTTGTCTTGCGCTTCTTGGTGGGTGGAGCTTCATCAGTAGTTTGCTTGCGCTTGCGAGCTTCTGCTTCAGCCACCTTTGTCTTCTTGAGTTCCAAAGCAGTTAGAGTGCCCTTAGGCTTCGTGCCAGTCATGCTGGCAGGGAAGACTATGCGACGCATTTCATGCCTTGATTCTTCAGCTTCGGGCATAGGTTGCTTCTTCTTCTTCTTCTTGGCAGCCATCCTTGGGTCAATGCCAGGACGCCCAAGGGCCTTGCGCTTTTCAACTTCATTGAAAGCTTGAACGCATTTGGCAGCCAAGTCCTTGATTCGCTCACAAGAACCTTTAGCTTCATCACGCCTCTGGCGAAAGGCTTCTTTGAGCTCATGCATCATAACTTTGAAGTTCTGAATCTCTTGTACGCTGAGCTTGTCCACATGCTTCTTGAACTGAGCCTTTTCATAATCGATCTTTTGCTTTAGCTCAACAATTCTATGAGCCAGAGCTAGCTCCGAAGCAATGGCGCCATGAAAGGAGACGCTGAGGCCAACTGGGAGTTGAAGATCGTCGAAGCTGAGGTTGGGGGTGTCAAACCATTCATCAATGAAATTGTTGAGCACTTCCACGTCAAAGAGCGGCAAATCATTGAAGATTTCAGCATCTTGCTTGCTCTTGATCAGTAGCTCCAGAGCATCGTCACCGAGATCCTCATCGCTCGAGAGATCAAGGGCTTCATTGGCAGTCTTCAGAATAGCGTCAGGAGTGAGAGCTGGACTGGGGTTGCGCGAGGGCTTCTTCCTCAGCTGTCTGCTCTTGGAAATGCGAGAGTGCTCCTCAGACTGCACACTTGGTGCTGGTGGAGCAGTGGCCAAAGGCTTCACTCTAGAAGTAATTGGTGGAGTGGTCTTCGAAGCCTTGGATTTCTTTTTCTTGGGCTTTGGAGTTGCAGGTGCTTCTTCAGAATCAGCATCAGCTGCAGGTTGATCCACATCCCCCCTTGAACCCTGATGTGACTGATGAGGCCTTCTAAGATGTAGAAGGGCCCAATTAGGTTTGGTTCAGCTTCGCGCGTGCCATCAGCGCGGGGCGCAGAGGGGCCAGGATTGAAGTCCAATCCCCAATTCTTCTTGTTCTCTTTGGCTGAGTTCTTGGCATATTGAAGATTTCGCTTGAACAGATTGTCGTCGCGACACCAGAGCAGAGAACTAGGATCAGCATTAGTAGGTTGAGGCCCTCTGACCATGCAAGGATAGAAGCCTTGAGCAATGGCTTCAGCACGAGTCTTGGGGGGAGATTTTTATAGGTGATATCTCCCCATGGATGCTTGATGGCGTTCTTTTCAGCATACTCTTGGGTCACGAACCTGTACTTGAACCACTATTCAGCCCAATATCTTCGAATCCATTGGATTCGTGTCTTCCTCTGATTATAATCCTTCTCTGGATCAGTCTTGTACATCTCAATGAGATCAGGAAGCAAGTCTATGGAGGTGTTGCCACGGCGATGTATGCCACCCTTTCTAACTGTCTTGTCAGTTGCCATTGGCTTCAACCTGAAGGGCTTCAAACTGAATGGCTTCAAAACTGGCAAATACTTCGGTCTGCTGGTCAGACAGGAATTGTCTTCAGGGGAGTGAATGTGACGCTACAAGAATTCTGCAAATGAATGCAGACTATGAGAACCAAGGGATTCTCCCACGGACATGTACATGTGACAGCATTAGAGATGCGAGGGAAGGCGAAGAGGTCATATGCATTCTCAGAAGTTTTTGAAGAAAAAACAGTTTTGAAGACTTTGACCTCATAGTGCGAAGACATTCACTCATATGATGAGAGTTGGTTCCAGATTTGTACGAATCCACGAATAGGTACAAGTGAGGAATCTAACTATGTTTGAAGCATATGTGAATGTACTAGGCAAGATATGAGATGCAGACATGATAGATCTATACATTTGTGTAGGCAAAAACCTCTTGTGGTAAAAGTGATGAATCTCTATTGATCAAGAAGATGGTAAAAGAAAGTTTTATTTACCACACGATGAACTGCTTAGACGGAGAGGAGTTGGATGCCCAGCAGTTCGATCTTCCGTGCCCTAACTTGGCGACGGAGGAAAGCTACGGCGGCGGCGGAGAAGATGATGTCCGCGGCCGGCGTGAGGACGGCGTCGACGAGGTTGCGGCAGCGAAGCGCTTCGTCGTCGGCGTCGTCGAGAGCTAGCGGAGGCGCTAGGGTTGGTCGAGGTGGAGAGGTGGTAGAAGAACTTTTGACCGTGATGGGACGTGCATTTATAGGCATGGGAGATGGCACAACGCAATTACGCAGGTGCCCCTGGCGGTTCACATACGAGGGACACGTGGCGGTCATGTAACGCATTGGGAGTTGTCCCACGATCCCACGTACACCACGACTATCGGAGTGGTCGTTCCGGCTTCTCCGGGTTTTAGGTATAAAGGATGGAGCATTAAAATCAGATTTAAAGTTTGTCTCTGTATCTTCTGCAGACAATGATGCAGAGAAGATATTCGACAGATTCAACAGAATGCATATGATTTGGACAGACAGAGTGTGAGACGAGAAAGCATAGAGAGGTTAGGGTCCGATCACATTCACTTAGTTCAAGAGATTCAAATACGAAGACATAGCTATAAGTGAATGATGTGGAGGACAGAACACAACTCTCTATATATATATCCTATATGAAGATAAACCAAGTGCGAAGACTTTGCAAATGTAACGCCACGAGAAACACTTCAAACAAGAATTTGGTGGTGGCGTTACCCACCGTATAGGAAGTATTAGACCCAGACACGGTGCACAATTATCGTGGCGCTCCGAAGTCAATTTCCATGTTAATGTGTTCACACTTAGAATGTAAGTCTTCATTGATTGAAGATATACTTTTACTTCGTGTGTTGCACATCAAAGTCATCAATATGCATAAGTGTTAGGATGTGTGCCTGATTACAGGACATTTGAGGATTCTAGGATATTTAGCTCACACCGCAACTTGCAAAACCTTTTCTCATCCAAGGGCTTTGTGAAGATATCTGCCAGTTGCTCTTCAGTGTTGACGTGTATGATATCAATATCTTCCTTCATGACATGATCTCTGAGAAAGTGATGACGAATTTCAATGTGCTTTGTCTTCGAGTGTTGAACTGGGTTGTTGGCAATCTTGATAGCGCTTTCATTATCGCAGTAGAGTGGCACATGCTTCAGATGAACGCCATAGTCCTTGAGCATTTGCTTCATCCAGAGAAGCTGAGCGCAGCAAGATCCAGCAGCAATGTATTCAGATTCAACAGTGGAGAGTGATACACAATTCTGCTTCTTTGAAGACAAACAGACAAGAGATCGTCCTAGAAAGTGACATGTGCCTAATGTAGACTTGCGATCAACTTTGTCACCAGCATAATCAGCATGTGAGAATCCAACTAGGTCAAACTATGAGCCCTTTGGATACCATAATCCTAGAGTTTGGGTGTAAGCCAAATATAGAAGTATTCGCTTCACAGCTAAGTGATGCGACTCCTTTGGTGCCGCTTGATATCGAGCACACATGCAAACACTAAGCATAATATCTGGCCTAGATGCACATAAATAAAGCAAAGAACCAATCATGGAGCGGTATACCTGTTGATCAAACTCTTTACCATTGGCGTCGGGACCCAGATGGTGTTTAGCAGGCATTGGCGTCGAGTACCCATTGCAGTCTTGCATTCCAAACTTTTTCAGGCAGTCTTTAAGGTAATTCTCTTGAGATATGAAGATGCCGTTGCTTTGCTGACGAATTTGAAGACCAAGGAAGAACTTCAGCTCACCCATCATGGACATCTGATATTGCTCTTGCATCATGTGACCAAACTCATCACTGTATTTTTTGTCAGTGCAGCCGAAGATAATGTCGTCCACATAGATTTGGCAGACAAATAGTTCATCATCATATGTCTTCGTGAAGAGTGTGGGATCTAGGGATCCAGGTTTGAAGCCTTTGCTCTTCAGGAAGTCTTTGAGTGTGTCATACCAAGCACGAGGTGCTTGTTTGAGGCCATACAGTGCCTTGTTGAGTTTGTATACCATATCAGGACGTTTTGGATCTTCAAAGCCAGGTGGTTGTGCCACATACACCTCTTCTTCAATCCTTCCATTGAGAAAGGCACTCTTTACATCCATTTGATACAGGAGTATGTTGTGAAGATTTGCATAGGCTAACAGTATACGAATAGCTTCAAGTCTAGCCATAGGAGCAAATGTTTCATCGAAGTCAATCCCTTTGACTTGAGTGTATCCTTGAGCAACGAGACGAGCTTTGTTTCTGACCACTTGACCATGCTCATCTTGCTTGTTGCGATAGATCCATTTTGTGCCTATTATGTTGTGCTTGCGAGGGTCGGGACGCTTGACAAGTTCCCACACATTGTTCAGCTCAAACTGTTGAAGCTTTTCTTGCATTGCTTGAATCCATTCGGGTTCCATAAAAGCTTCAGCAACTTTCTTGGGTTCAGATATTGAGACAAAGGCAAAGTGCCCACAGAAATTTGCAAATTGTGTTGCTCTTGAGCGAGTAAGTGGACCGGGAGCATTTATGCTGTCAATTATCTTCTCAACTTGCACTTCATTTGCAAAACGAGGATGAGCTGGACGAAGATTTTGCTCTTGTTGTACATTGTCATCGTCAGGAGTGTTGTCTTCAGGCTGAGCATTGTCGTCAGGTTGATTTGGAGCCGAGATGATGAGTTCCTCGTCAGGTTGTGCTTCAGAAGGCATGATCTCACCGGTCCCCATTCGTTTGATAGATTCATTTGGTGAAGCCTCATCTAGCACATTTGGTAGGGACTCTCTTTGTGAACCATTTGTCTCATCAAACCGCACATCCACAGTTTCAACAGTTTTATAGAGAAAGATGTTGAAGACTCTGTAGGAGTGTGAGTCCTTTCCATATCCGAGAATGAAGCCTTCATGTGCTTTCGGTGCAAATTTTGACTTGTGATGAGGATCCTTGATCCAGCACTTAGCTCCAAATACTCTGAAGTAACTTACGTTAGGCTTCTTTCCAGTGAGGAGTTCATAGGATGTTTTCTTCAGAAGCTTGTAAAGATAAACACGGTTGATGATATGGCATGCAGTATCAATAGCTTCGGGCCATAACCTTCTTGGTGTCTTGTATTCATCGAGCATCATTCGAGCCATCTCAATTAGAGTTATGTTCTTGCGCTCAACGATCCCATTTTGCTGGGGTGTATACGGGGCTGAGAATTCATGAGTGATTCCCATTGTATCCAAATAAAGATCAATGCCAGTGTTCTTGAACTCAGTGTCATTGTCACTTCTGATATGCTTGATCTTGACGCCATAGTTGTTCATGGCACGGTTGGCGAAGCGTCTGAAGACATCTTGCACTTCAGTCTTGTAGAGTATTATGTGCACCCATGTGTATCTTGAATAATCATCAACAATGACGAAGCCATAGAGACATGCTTTGGTAGAGAATGTGGAGTAGTGAGTAGGGCCAAATAAGTCCATGTGAAGCAGCTCGAAGGGTTTGGATGTCGTCATGATTATCTTCGACGGATGCTTGGCTCTAGTCATCTTCCCAGCTTCACAGGCACCACATAGATGATCTTTCTTGAACTTGACTTCCTCGATGCCTACGACATGCTTCATCTTCGCGAGAGTGTGCAAGTTCCTCATGCCAGCATGCCCTAGCCTTCGATGCCAGAGCCAGCACTCTGAATCTTTTGCTAGAAGACATACGGCCATCTGTAGTCCAATTGAGAAATCTACCATATACAGATCACCTTTTCTGTATCCTTCAAATACTAAAGACTTGTCAGATTCCATTAGTACAAGGAAACGAAATTTACCAAAGATCACAATCATGTTTAAGTCACAAAGCATTGAGACAGACATTAAGTTGAAGCCAAGAGATTCAACAAGCATGACTTTATCCATGTGCTGATCTCTTGAGATTGCAACTCTACCTAGACCCAACACTTTGCTTTTACAGGTATCAGCAAATGTGATGTGACTCTTGTTAGATGGACGTAAGGTTGAGTCCATGAGAAGATTTCGATCACCAGTCATATGATTTGTGCATCCGCTATCCATAATCCATTCTGAAGACTTTGGTGTCACTCCCTACAATGCAGTTAGGAGGATAGGCTTCACCACAAGCCATTATGAAGCATAAACATTTGACATATAAATGGATTATGAAATCTCAGATGAGGGTTAGGACTGATAAGATGTTTAGCAAGTGATTCATGAGCAGTATGAGCAGTAAGTCATTTGGGCATTTGATCTTGTGCCCTACAAGTGTTTTAGGTCCCCAGCAATAGCATCAGACGCCTTTGATTTTAGGCTGGAGACCGTTCCCTACAAGAGAAAGTTAGTTCTTCTTAACCACCCACATCTTCAGGGGTGGCTTAGAAGCAATGAGTCTAAGAGCAGCATCTGAGAATTTTGGCTTTGGAGCCCTAGCAAATAATCTTGCAGGAGGAGAATAATACTCATAAGAATAGGCAGAAAAATTCTTTGTTTTATGAATATTGCGGTTTGAAGAAACACGCTCATATTCATGGGTCTGAGTATGGTTTCCCTGCAAAACATCCGCGTTAGGGTGACTCGGGTGAGTCCTTTGCCTGTATGAAGCCTTAGGACCATATGAAGCCCTTGGTCTGGGGTTTGTCTTCTTCCCAGGAGGTGTCATGATAACATTTGTTGGAAGTTTCTCAAGATAACCTTTGGGTACCCAGATCTTCTTCATGGGTGGCCCGTTCCTGCAGTTAGTACCAATATACCTGGCAAACACTTCACCACTTTGATTCTTAAACAGTTTATAATTTGCATCAAAGGATTCATCAATGATAACAGGATTAGCACAAGTGAAGCCAGATAGAGCAGATGGATCCACTGAAGGTTCCTTTGCAGCAACCCATGTGGTTTTGGGATACTGCTCAGGCTTCCAGTATGAACCATCAACATTCATTTTCCTGTCGAACCCGACACCCTCTTTCCTAGGGTTTCGGTTCAGTATCTGCTTTTTGAGGACATCACATAGAGTCTGATGCCCTTTGAGGCTTTTGTACATCCCTGTTTCAAGCAAAGTCTTCAACCTAGCATTTTCATCAGCAATAGTAGTGGTATCCTCAGCAGAGGGGTTAGTTACCACATCAGTAGTTGAAGATATTGCAATAGTGGCAGCAGAAGAACATTCAGCAACAGATGTAGCATTATCACGCTCAATGCATTTTAGACATGGTGGTTCAAACTCTTCGTGAGTGGAGCTGATCAGTTGTGCGTGGAGTGACTCATTTTCTTTTTGAAGATCTTCACGAGCCGCTTTCAATTTATCAAGTTCTCGTTTCCTTTGAATGTAATCGTGGGAAAGCTTTTCATGAGTTTTTTAGAGCGATTCATAAATACCTTCAAGTTCCTTGTACTTAACATGAAGATTTTTTATGTCTTCAATTAAGGACTAAGAACGGGTCATTTCCGCGTCCAATAGGTCATCGCTTTTGTCTAACAATTTTTGAATATGTTCCATGGCTTTCTGCTGTTCAGTGGCAATTTTAGCAAGTGTTTTGTAGCTAGGTTTGATTCACAATCAGAGTCATCTTCACTAGATGTTTGAAAGTAAGCATTGCATAATTTTACCTTGGCACCGCGTGCCATGAAGCAGTAGGTGGGAGCAGAGTCGTCGTCCTCATCAACAATGTTGGGGACGGTGCCATTGTCTTCAGTGTTGAAGATGGACTTGGCCACGTAGGCAGTGGCTAGAGCCAGACTCACAGCACCAGAATCAGACTCCTCCTCCGACTCCACCTCCGCCTCTTCAGAAGCAGACTCCTCCTCAGAATCCATCTCCTTGCCAACAAACGCGCGAGCCTTGCCAGATGAATTCTTCTTGTGTGATGAATACTTTGATGAAGACTTGGAAGAAGACTTTGGATATTTCTTCTTTTTCTTGTCATCAGAATCATATTCCTTGCTCTTCTTCTTCTTCTTCTCATTGTCCCACTGAGGACACTCAGAGATGTAGTGACCAGGTTTCTTGCACTTATGACATGTTCTCTTCTTGTAGTCATGGGTAGAAGCTTCATCATTTCTTGAGCTAGATCGTGAAGACTTTCTGAAGCCTTTATTCCTAGTGAATTTCTGGAACTTCTTCACAAGCATGGCAAGTTCCTTTCCAATGTATTCAGGATCATCAGAACTGCAGTCAGATTCTTCTTCAGATGAAGAAACAGCTTTTGCCTTTAAGACGCGAGATCGGCCATAGTTGGGGCCATAGATGTCACATTTCTCAGATAGCTGGAACTCATGTGTGTTGAGCCTCTCAAGTATGTCAGACGGATCGAGAGTCTTGAAGTCAGGGCGTTCTTGAATCATCAGGGCAAGGATATCAAATGAGCTGTCGAGTGATCTCAGGAGAGTCTTGACGATTTCATGCTTGGTAATCTCAGTGGCGCCAAGCGCTTGAAGCTCATTTGTGATGTCAGTGAGACGATCGAATGTGTGCTGGACATTCTCATTGTCATGTCTCTTGAAGCGATTGAAGAGATTGCAAAGGACATTGATCCTTTGATCTCTCTGGGTAGAAACACCTTCGTTGACCTTTGAGAGCCAGTCCCAGACTTCCTTTGACATGTCCAGAGCACTTACACGACCATACTGTCCTTTGGTAAGATGACCACAGATGATGTTCTTGGCCGTTGAATCCAGTTGAACGAGCCTCTTGACATCAGCAGGGATGATACCTTCACCAGTCTTGGGAACGCCGTTCTTGACGACAAACCAGAGGTCCACGTCAATGGCTTCAAGGTTCATGCGCATCTTGTTCTTCCAGTAGGGATATTCGGTGCCATCGAAGACGGGGCACGCAGCGGAGACTTTAATTATCCCTGCAGTCGACATAACTAAAACTCCAGGTGGTTAAACCGAATCACACAGAACAAGGGAGTACCCTGCTCTGATACCAATTGAAAGTGCAGTATATCGACTAGAGGGGGGGTGAATAGGCGATTTTTATGAAATGCTTCAAAACATGGTAGCTTTGAAGACAAAGGATAAACTCAGTCCTATTGGTATGGAGCGGAAAGTAGACTACACCAGACAAGCCATAGTCATGTATTCGATGAAGTGAAAGCACGAAGACTAATAGCAGCTAGGCAGTAGGGATCATGATGGAAGAAGGAATGAAGCCAATCATCACAAGTAGATACTCAGTGAAGTCAATCAGATAAGGCGAGCATGCAATGACTTCACAACATAGAACAGTAAGTAAAGGGAGGGAAAGGATAGAACCAGTAGCTCGGGAAGGACAGTGATTTGTTAGACCAGTTCCAGTTGCTGTGACAAATGTACGTCTGGTTAGGGAGGCTGAGATTTAACTCAGAAGACCGCGTCTTCACCTTATTCCCCTTGAGCTAAGGACACCTAGTCCTCGCCCAATCACTCTGGTAAGTCTTCAAGGTAGACTTCCAAACCTTCACAGACTTCGTTCATCGGTGATCCACAATGACTCTTGGATGCTCAGAACGCGACGCCTAACCGGCTGGAGGAAACACAGTCCTCAAGTGTAATAAGTCTTCAGGTCACACAGACAGAAAGACTTCAGTGATGCCTAACACTCTTTGGCTCTGGGTGTTTTGGCTTTGTCCTCGCAAGGATTTCTCTCTCAAATGCTTCGGAGGTGGGTTGCTCTCAAATGACAAAAGCCGTGTAATAACTCTGAGCAGCCACCAATTTATGGTGTAGGGGGTGGCTATTTATAGCCACTGGGCAATCCGACCTGATTTGTCCAAAGTGACCCTGGGTCACTAAGGAACTGACACGTGTTCCAACGATCAGATTTCAAACACTCACACGACAACTTTACTTGGGCTACAAGTAAAGCTGGCTCATCCAGCTCTGGATAAGATTTACTCTCATTGTCTTCGCTCGAAGACATAGGATTTGGTTGAGCATCACTTCAGTCACTCTGACTTAGATCACTTAGACCCCACTTAACAGTACGGTGGTTCCTATGACTCAACAAAGAAGAAAAGGAAACAACGAAACATCTAAGTCTTCGTTCTCCATAGTCTTCACACAATGTCTTCTCTTGTCATAGTCTTTAATATGGTTATCTTCATATACCACCACTGATGTCAATGTCTTCATGCATTTTTAGGGGTCATCTCCGGTAGGTAAACCGAATCAATGAGGGACTAGTACATGTGTTATCCTGCAATTCTCACAAACACATTAGTCCATCAACCAGGTTTGTCGTCAATACTCCAAAACCAACTAGGGGTGGCACTAGATGCACTTACACGGGTTGTTGAGATAGTTCGACATTCATCAATCTACTCACTAGATGAAGCCACGCTTCCCAACGGTTTCCCACTAGCGTCCTCCGAAATTGAATATTGAGCGGAGTGGACTGCATCACTGTTGCAACATACGCATCTCTACATTGGACAATGCTATACAAGGAGGGATATTGGAGAGCAAGGGGCGTCTCCCCTAACCATGTATCCTCCAAAACCTTGTGGTGGTCCCTGTTCCTACAATAAACCTAGTCATGTTGAAAAAGAGTGATTTAACCTTCATCAGTCCTTTCCAGAAAGGCGAGTCAGTCGGTCTCACCGTCACCTGTGATAAGGTTTTAGAATGGAGGTATTTGTTATGTAGTATCTGAGCCCAAGTGGCCTCCATCTCAAAAGAAAGCTTAAACAACCACTTGCTAAGCAGACATATATGGTTCACCTCCAGGTTTTCAATACCTAGACCCTCTTGGTCTTTGGGCCTACAAATGATATCCCATTTAGCAAGTCTGTATTTTTTCTTAAGCTCATCACTCTGCCAGAAGAACCGTGATCGATAGAAATCTAATCTTTTCCGGACTCCAACCGGCACCTCGAATAAGGATAGAAGAAACATAGGTATACTCGTGAGTACCGAATTGATGAGAATTAATCGGCCTCCATATGACATCAGCTTGCCCTTCCAGCAGCTAAGTTTCTTTTTAAAACGATCCTCAATGCTCTTCCATTCGATGTTAGTCAGCTTACGGTGATGGATTGGTATACCTAAGTATGTGAAGGGTAAACTCCTCAACTCACACCCGAAAATTGTTTATAAGCCTCTTGGTCATCCTTAGCTTTTCCAAAGCAAAACAATTCGCTTTTGTGGAAGTTATCTTTAATCCAGTCAACTGTTCGAAAAGGCATAAATCCAGTTTCATGTTTCGCGCTTTTGCCAGGTCATGCTCCATGAAGATGATAGTATCTTCTGCGTACTGTAAAATGGATACACCGCCTTGAGCTAAATGCGGGACGAGGCCTCCTACCTGACCCGCATCCTTAGCCCTTCCTATTAGAATATTCAACATATCAGCCACTATGTTGAAAAGACTGGGAAACATTAGGTCTCCCTGTCTCAGACCCTTGTGCGTTTGGAAGTAGTGACCTATGTCATCATTCACTTTGATTCCAACACTCCCTTTTTGCGTAAAAGATTCTACCTGGTGTCTCCAGGTCTGATCAAAACCTTTCACACGCAAGGCCTGCTGAAGGAAAGGCCATTTGACCTTATCGTACGCCTTCTCAAAATCCACTTTGATAACAACTCTGTCTAGTTTTTTTGTGTGAATTTTATGGAGCGTTTCATGTAAGACTACAACCCCTTCTAGGATGTTTCTGTCCGGCATGAAAGCAGTTTGGGACGGTTGCACCACCAAATGTGCAATTTGCGTAAGTCTATTGTAAGGGCATATTTATCCTAATGGTGTTTTGGTGATTGATGACAATGCTTTTGCGGACTAATCATGTACACTAAGTTTTTCAGAGATTCATTCTTTGGCACGAGACGATTATATCCCCTCGGTGTTCGATTCAAGACGGTGTAGCTCTTTTCGTTTCTTTGTTGGTGGACAAGTTTCGTAGGGGTCACCGTACTATCAAGAGGGGATCCGCTTTGGTAAGGTTAGGGTGGAATCAACACGTACACTTCCTTATCACACCCACCATACCTTTCCGCCTCAATGGAGCTCTACTTTCTCCCTTCTCTGCTTTTTCCTGGTCCCGGCGGTAGTACCGCGGGCCACAGCGGTAGTACCGCCGAAATGCATCAAGCAGCAGTACCGCTCCACAGAGCGGTAGTACCGCTTGGAGCACTCTGCCGCACTACCGATGTGGCTCCGTATTACTACCGCCTCGACTCGAGTGCGCACTTTCTCGTGTCGGGTTTTACGGCACTAGAAGCGGTAGTAGTGGCGGTAGTACCGCTTCCCAGCGGTAGTACCGCCCTGCCTCCACGGTAGTACCGCTCTGGGTCCCAGCCCCCTTGTGCGGCAGTATCGCTAGGGTGGAACGGCAGTACCGCTTGCTAAGCGGTAGTACCGCTCTCTACGGGGCTGAGTGTGGGGGTAACGGTTGGATTGTTCCCCCCACTATATAAAGGTATCTTCTTCTTCATTGTTAACATACATCATCCCCCAAATACTCCATTGTTGCTCCAAGCTCCATTTTCGCCCGATTTCTCTCCCTAGCCTATTAAACTTGTTGATTTGCTCGGGATTGCTTGAGAAGGCATCGATCTACACTTCCACCAAGAGATATTTGATTCCCCCCACTAATCTCTTGCGGATCTTGTTACTCTTGGGTGTTTGAGCACCCTAGATGGTTGAGGTCACCTCGGAGCCATATTCCATTGTGGTGAAGCTTCGTGGTGTCGTTGGGAGCCTCCAATTCGGTTGTGGAGATAGCCCCAACCTTGTTTGTAAAGGTTCGGTTGCCTCCTTCAAGGGCACCACTAGTGGATTCACGACACCTTGCATTGTGTGAGGGCGTGAGGATAATACGGTGGCCCTAGTGGCTTCTTGTGGAGCATTGTGCCTCCACACCGCTCCAACGGAGACGTACTTCCCCTCAAAGGGAAGGAACTTCGATAACACATCCTCGTCTTCACCGGCTCCACTTGTGGTTATTTCTTCCCTTTACTTGTGCAATCTTTCCTTGTTTATCTTATCTAGCTTGCTTGTGAGGTAGTTATCTTTGCTTCCTATAAGTTGTCATCATAGTAGCATATCTAGACAACTTACTTTGTTGCTTAATTTAAATTGGTTAAGAAAAGCTAAAAATTGTTAGTTGCCTATTCACCCCCCCCCCCTCTAGTCAACCATATCGATCCTTTCAATTGGTATCAGAGCCTCGTCTCTTTTTAAGGACTTTACCATCCAAAGAGTATGGTTGACAACGTAGTCGAGACGGAGGACCATTCCGGTGGAACTCCGTCCTTGCCTACGTCCGATGGGGGAGCCTCGGTCTCTCGTGAGGAGTTCAATGTGGCTATGGACACATTGAAAGAATCACTAACGACCAAGGTCAAAAGCATGTTTAGAGATTTGCTAGAGGGACTCAAATTATCCACCACACCGTTGGAAGTGGTTCGTCCCGCTACCAACGTGTCGGAGGCTATTCCCGACAAGGGAGAAGCTAGTAGTAAGCAAGTCCCGGTTACTAAAAATGGGAGTGGGATTTTTGCCCACTTCGCTCCTCCTATCCACTATGGAGGACCCGTTCCTACTCCGCATTTAAATTCCGTCGGTCCTCCTCCTAAGTTTATAAAAAATTTTGATTTTGCTACTTGGATGTTTCGCTTTAAACGTCATTTAAACCATTGCTCTACTAATCTTTGGAGAATCATTGAGCAAGGTTTTTATCCACGTGATCCCGACAACTTAACTCCAAGAGAAGCTGCGGATCATCAATTCAACGAGTCCGTTCTTTGCATACTTCAAGATGCTATCCCTCCCGAAGACATTGCACATCTTCGACCCTTCACTGTGGCCAAGGAAGCTTGGGAGCATGTTGGCACCATGTACAAGGGGAGCGCTAGCATTCAACGCTCGAACTGTGAAGTTGTGCAACATGAAGCCGATGAGTTTGCTATGATCGAAGAAGAAGATCCTCGTGAACTCTATCAGAGATTAACCACTCTTGCGGTCTCTCTTCGAGATCATGGGAGTAAGGACACGGATGACAATTGGATCAAGCGCAAGTTTCTCAAGGCCATGATGCCCTACCATAAGGCAATGTCCTCCGTCATTCGCCAAAGACCGGACTTCCACCATTTGTCATCAAATGTAGTGTTGGATGAGTTCGTTGCCATGAGGATCTTGGACAAGACCGCCGACAATGCGGTTTTAAGAGCTCAACGATCAAAGAAGCCTAACCTTACCTTGAAGGCCAAGGCTTGTGTGGAAGAAGAGGAGGAGGAGGATGACGATGAGTGTTGCCCCGAGGACACCAAATATGCCTATCATGAGCACATGGCTCTTGCTTCACGGCAATTTTGGGGCAACAAGAAGAACTCAAGGCCCAAATTCAACAAGAACAACTCAAGTGGCAACAAGGGCAAGCAAAGAGTGAGGACATGCTTCAAATGTGGAAATGTAAGCCACTTCGTTGCAGATTGCCCCTATGAGAAAAGAGAAGACTTTGGAGGCAAGCTTATCCGAAAGGACAAGGCCAAGTCTTATCCCAACAAGAACAACTTCAACAAGAAGACTCCTCCTAAAGGGTTGGTGGCCCAAGAAGAATATGTTGAGGATGATGATAATGATGAAGATGATGAGATGGTCACCATGGCCACAATTGCTATTGCTACTACTCCACGCACATCTCTCTTCGACTCTCCAAATGAGAACATCACCGCCAAGTGTCTCATGGATAAGGCCACCAACAAGGTAACTCCAAACATCAACACTACCATCATCTCTAATCCTTCATTAACGGATTGTATTGATGAGAGAGAGGGAGCTAAGGAGGAAGAGAATGAGTTTGAGTTGTTTATGAGCAAACTCAAGGGCAAACACAAGAAGCACTTTGTTGCTCTCTTGGAACAACTCGGTGAGGCCAATGACATGATCGAGGCTCACGAGGAGACCATTGCTAAAATGGAAGGACATAGTCGAGACTATGCCGGTGAAATATTGGATCTCTCTAATGCTCTAGAGGAAGAGCGTGGTCTTCGTTTGGCTCTTGAGGAGTCACACAACGATGATCATGATAAATTAAAGAAAGATCTCGATCATGCTTTAGTTGTCTCTCGTATGCTTAACTCTGAGAAAGCAAAACTTGGGGTTGACCATGCTAGACTCAAGGAGGAGTTTGTTACACTTGAAAAGGCTCACAAAGCCTTGAAAGGTATGCATGCTTCTCTCAAGGAGTCTCGTGATCAACTCCAAGTCTCGCTAACCAAGGAAAAGGCTATATTTCCTCGCATGGTATTAATTGATAATGCAAATGCTACTAACCCATGTTGCGAGCATGTGCATCTTGTTGAAGAAAATGCCAAGTTGAAGAAGCAACTTGAGAAAGGCCTTGTGACATGTATACAAGGTGAGAAGAACCTCAACAATCTTTTGAGTAATCAAAAGGAGGTTGTGGCAAAAGAAGGAATTGGGTTTGCTCCCAAGCCCAAGAAGAAGAAGAATGACAAGACCAAGCTACCTCCCCCTCTCCGACAAACCTTTGTGAAAGAGGGAGAGGGCGCGTCTAAGAAGAAGAACAATGTGAAGGGTGGTGGAGTCAATAAAAACCCCACCATACCATCATACATGGCCGGCGATTTTAATCCTTCTTATGTTTTATGTCGTGCTAGTGATGGTCATGTCTTTGCTAAATTTGTTGGTTCTTCTTATGAGTACATTGAATGGTCTATTTGGGTTACTAAGACCCTTGTTACTAACCTCAAATGACCCATTACCAAATGGGTACCTAAATCCAAGCATTGATCTATTGTAGGAGTTTGCTTTCGGTGGAGGATCATGGTTACTCGATAGTGGAGCCACAAATCATATGACCGGAAGCAAAGACTTGGTGGTGGACGTGCATCTAGGTTCATCTATGGCCACCAACGTAGAATGGGGTGATGCTTCATCTTCTAAGGTATTGGGGCTTGGCAATGTTGTTGTTTCTCATGATCTCACGATCGAGAAGGTCATGCTTGTTGAGTCCCTTGCATATAATTTACTTTCGGTTCGCCACCTTGCACTCATGGGCTTTGCTACATTCTTTGATATTGATACCGTGGCCCTCTTGTGGAGCAAGACTCTTAAAGTAGCCTATGTTGGACATGTCGAGAACGGTCTCTATGTGGTTAACTTCTTGAAGCAACCCACTAAGACCGCGACATGCCTAATGGCTAAAGTTGATGTGGGATGGCTTTGGCATCGCCGGTTAGCCCATGTCAATATGAGATCTTTGCAAAGTCTTCTCAAGGGGGACCATGTCCGTGGACTAACAAATGTTAGCTTTGCCAAAGATCGTGCTTGCAGGGCTTGCATTGAAGGAAAGTTACATGAGACGGCTCACCCTCCCACTACTATCATCTACTCAAAAAGACCCCTAGAGCTCCTTCACATGGATCTCCTTGGGCCTCCATACTTTGATAGTCTTGGGGGTAGAAAGTATTGCTTGGTGATTGTGGATGATTATTCAAGATACACCTGGGTATACTTCTTCAAGAAGAAGAGTGAGACCCAGCAAACCGTCATCAACTTTGCAAATGAAGCTCAACGACAACATGAAGCAAAGATTTTGATGATCCAAAGTGACAACGGCACCAAGTTCAAGAACTACACCTTGGATGAGTTTCTTAGTGATGAGGGGATCAAACACCAATATGCAGCTCCTTATACCCCTCAACAAAACGGTGTAGCAAAGAGCAAGAACCGGATGTTGATGGATGCGGCAAGGACCATGATGGCGGAATTCAAATCTCCATACAACTTTTGGGCCGAAGCCATCAACATCGCATGTCATGCATCCAATCGGCTCTATCTCCTCAAAGGCTTGAACAAAACTCCATATGAGATTCTTACCGGTAACAAGCCCAATCTCAAGTACTTCAGGGTGTTCGGGTGTAAGTGTTTCATCCTCAAGAAAGGTGCTTGTTTGTCTAAATTTGAATCTAGAGCTCATGAGGGCATATTTGTTGCTACAAACTCTCATGCTTACCGTGTCCTCAACAAGTCCAATGGACTCATTGAGGAGACGAGTAACGTAGAGTTTGATGAGAATAACGGCTCCCAAGTGGAGCAAAGTGGTACTTGTGATGTAGGTGACGAAATTCCTCCTCAAGCCATAAGAAGAATGGGTGTTGGCTTATCCTACCCATTGAGGAACCCCTTGTGGCCGAAGGAGAAGGACAATGTTCCACACAAGTGGAACCATCATCAACCCAAGACCCACACGCTTCCGAAGAACAAAGTGAAGGCCCTCAACCGGACGAACAAGGTCAAGTTCAGGATCAATCACAAGATGGTGGGGAGCCACCAAATGATGCACAAGGCCAAGTTCTACCCTCTGAGCAAGATCAAGGTCAAGAGGAAGCTCAAGATCAAGATGAAGCTCCTGACGTCGCTCAAGATGATCAACTCAGTGCTCCTCAATTATCACTTGAAGAGCAATTGGAGCGTCGTGCTGCAAAAATTGCCTCCAGGCTTGCTTTCAGAGAACATCACATGGAAAATATTCTTGGAAGCATCAGAAGGGGGGTAAGCACTCGTAGACAATTAGCAAACTGTTGTGCTCATCAAGCTTTTGTCTCCTGTGTTGAACCTCAAAAGGTCTATGAGGCGCTCGAAGACCCTGATTGGCTTAATGCCATGCATGAAGAACTCCACAACTTCGAGCGCAACAAAGTGTGGCGTCTAGTGCTGAGGCCAAAGGAGAACCATAATGTCATTGGAACCAAGTGGATCTTTAAGAACAAGCAAGATGCTCATGGAATTGTCATCCGCAACAAGGCGCGTTTGGTGGCTCAAGGCTACTCCCAAGTCGAGGGTATCGACTACGGTGAAACCTTTGCCCCCGTTGCTCGCCTTGAATCTATTCGTTTGTTGCTTGCCTATGCTTCTCATCATAATTTTAAGTTACAACAAATGGATGTGAAAAGTGCATTTCTTAATGGTCCTATTAGTGAGTTGGTGTATGTCAAACAACCCCCGGGGTTTGAAGATCCCAAGTTCCCCAATCACGTGTATCAACTCGATAAGGCACTCTATGGCCTTAAACAAGCCCCACTTGCGTGGTATGAGCATCTTACCGAGTTATTACAAGATCGTGGGTTTGAAATTGGGAAAATCGACCCCACTCTTTTTACTAAGAAGGTCAAAGGGGAGTTGTTTGTCTGTCAACTATATGTTGATAATATTATATTTGGTTCTCCTAACAAAGCTTTCAATGATGAGTTCGCCGCACTCATGACAACACATTTTGAGATGTCCATGATGGGAGAGTTGAAGTACTTCCTTGGGTTTGAGATCAAGCAAAGAAGAGAAGGAATCTTCATCAAACAATCCAAATATACTCAAGACATGCTCAAGAGGTTTATACTCCCTCCGACCGGAAATACTTGTCGGGGGAATGGATGTATCTACACATGTTTTAGTTCTAGATACTTCATTTTTCTCCATTTCCGCGACAAGTAATTCCGGACGAAGGGAGTATTTGTCTTTCTAGAGATTTCAAATGAACTATCACATACGGATGTATATAGACACATTTTAGAGTGTAGATTCACTCATTTTGCTTCGTATGTAGTCACTTATTAAAATCTCTAGAAAGACAAATATTTAGGAACAGAGGAAGTAGTTGGGTACGCAGGCGGCCACTTACCACGCCGTCTTTTTATATATCAAATACTAGAGTATTTAGTATCGTCTATGCATATTAATAGAATTTGTCCGTTGCTACAAAACTATAATGAAATAAAAAAACAAGGATGTAAATTTGTCAAATGAGTACACTGATTAGCTTTGGTTTGACAGCCAGTTATATGCATCAAACAAGCAGTGGTTTGATACATGAATTTAGAGATAACAACCACATAATAGTTTGATGCATGATTTAGAGATGGAATGACCAGTGTGTACACACATACATGCATGCAAAAGTTGTGGTCACGAGGGCAACTAAAAGTGAAGTGGGAGAAGTGTACTCACCACCAACTCAAAATTTTGTAAGTAGGAAAGATTTGGCTTCACTTTCACAAAGAAAAAAACCAGCTGAAAGAAAACAAGGAAAGCAAATCTGTTAGCTTGGGCATGTTGGCCATCAGTCATTCAGTCATTCTCAGGTTTCACCCATTTGAAGGCAAAGAGGAATACACACGTCGCTTCTCCCAATTTAAGTATGATATGATAGGTCCAGGTCTTAACATTTTGGCTTCAAACACAAGTACTCAGCAGTAAGTACCTCACGTACGTACCCTGGCTCTATCACACCTAACACCAAGTGTTGGCATCAATTCGTTAGATAACAGTTTCCAAAAGCCGTAAGAAGACTGCCACCATATAAATATATATTTCTACACCGCTAGTGCTAGGCAACAATATAATTTGTTTAAGGTGGGACTGAGACTTCTTCCTTCTTTCGCTCTCTGCGGTTGGTTATGCATGGATGATGGCATGGTTAGGTTACTTGTCGGGCATCGCCGGTGTGGCTAGCTAGTGCGGCCAAGATAGCCACAGTGGCTAGGAGGAAGCTTCGTTCATTGTCGGCTATGGAGGTGTACGTTTGCATGCAATGCAAGCAATGCAATGAGATAGCTCATAGCTATGTCATCTGGTCCCTTTTTTGCCGCGGGTAGCTATGTCGTCGTTTACATACTTGAGCTAGGCTGATACTTGCAACAACTGGCAACACTACCAAAGCTAAGGCAACTTGTCCATGATTAATTATTGTTGTGTCTCGTCTTTAACTTAATATATATGTTTTCTCTCTCAAATAAACTTCATATAGTACTCCCTTAGTGATCTAAAAGGTCTTATATTAGTTTACAAAGAGAGTATATGTTAACTCTAGCATATTGCTACGTGATTTCTGAGTGCGGCTGTATTGATGAAGGCTTTTGTCTTTTCTCAGAAAAAAAATGAAGGCTTTTGTCCGGCCTTATATATTCTAATAAAATATTAATACCAGTGTTGCCCTCTCTTGTCCTAAAAAAAGATTAGGGTTTCTCTACCTTATGTCGGAACCGTTGCCTTGTCTCCGGTGGCCAACCAAAAGAAAGAATCCGCAATTTATTGTCTTGATTTTTATTCTTATTCTATATAAATACTATAGATTCTATTAATACGTAGATTGAAAGGTTATACATATAAGGAATGTACGACAGATTGAATAAAGAAAAAGGAATGGGTGATTCGAATGCTAAACAAAGAGGGATAGCGATCTAGTCTTCGGTTTTTTTTTCAAATTGGCCAAGTTACCCATTGCATATTGGCACTTATCGAGTATAGAATAGATATGCTTCTCTTTCTTCTAGGGCCATGGAGGTGAGGTGGACCCGGCCCTTACCAGTGGGAGGGTTCCTTCCGTTTAGGATTTTTTGTCCTGCTCGGAAAGCCGAGGTGACGGCGGTTGCCTGAAGTTGGAATAATGTTTTCCCCACCTAGCCATTGTTCAGATAAAGCGTCTACCCTGGTCGGAGGGTGTGTGGAAGTATCTCTCTGATGGATCTTGCCAGATTCGGTCGGTGTTGGTCTTCGGTAGATCTACCTGGATACAGTATTTGTTCACCATCGTTCTTGTGTCTACAGGTTGGATCCTTCCAAACTGCACTTCTCTTCATGTTCTGGTCCATTGGTCCTATGGGGCCTTAGCACGACACTTCCTAACTGTCTATTACAACAAGATTTTCCCAGCTCCAATGAGGAAGGAGCGATGATGACGGTGTACCTTTGGGTCGCTCCAGTGGTTATAGTCATCGCTAGATGGTCTACAGACATGGATATATTTTTGTTAATTCTGGTGTTCTTTGTGCTACCATGATAAATGATGAACAGATCGGAAGTTTTTCTGGTAAAAATAGTAATGCCAATGTCAAAAAAAAAAAAGCCCTTAATAGCCAATAGTACAACTTAAAACTGCTAGACCCTGGTAAGTGCCACACGTCAGGTACGAGCACATGGCAACTTCGAACATTTTCAGTGGCAAGTCTAGTGACACGATGATGACAACTTTAGTTGCTAAGTTACCTAGCATGACAACTTTCATGTTTTAGTTTATTTTTGACAAAAATTTGCCGTCTGAAAATTGCTATCCTTGCATGACTACAATTCAACCAAAAAATGTCAAAGCCGGAGTGCCATGCATATGACGTGTGGCACTTATCATTTTAGAAGAAAGCAAGATCGTCGTTGACTTTGACTCTTAATTTATCTTCCTCGTGCACCTGGAGAATTTCGATGCGTTAGAGCATCTCCAGTCTAACTGTCTAATTTTGAAATCCCCCTTCCCTATATGACCGTGGATATGTCCATCAACCACAGCAAGATGAAATGGCTGGCTAGCCAGTCCGTTAGACTAGTATAAATGTAAAACTATTATTACTCCTTGCTGTGGTTGATGTTCCATAGGCGTTTTGGTTCTCTTGGGTTGATGTTCCTCAGGTCGTTATAGTTTTCTAGACGGGTCGCGCCTATGAGTCGATGTTGTAGATGTGGGCCGTGCCTGCTTTGGCGTTGATTTTCTTCTTTCCTAATGAAATCACATGCATGCAGCTCTCCTGCATGGTTCGAGAAAAGCATATAGATTGACTAGACAACACTGCTGTTCCTTTACTTTCAGATAAGTTTTATTGCAATAAGGATGAGAACCTTCACAACACTGATTCAAGTTTGCAGACCATACGACAAATTCTGAAACACTAAAGGCGTTGCTTATCCATGGAACAGAACACGACCAACAACAACAGTCCATGTAAACACATACTCATCCGGATCACTGCAGCTTCAACTGAGAATAGTCCTCCATGGCCTCAGGTGCAGCTTTCACCTCTTTCATCTGCTCCTGCGGCCTCCTCCAAACACCCACTTAATTTAAATAAATTATAATGAGCGCACTATGCTCGACTCACATTTTCTTGGGGTCCGAGCCGCTTTCATTTTGGTAGTCTTGGAGAATTGTGCCGCAGACGTTCATGGCGCGGGCATCTAATAGACTGTGGTTCCAGAGTTTAATCATAAGGAAACGCCAGCTCCTGTTCACCCAGCAAGAAATTGCAAGTCAAATAAACACCAAACAAAAAGGTGCCTTGCTAGGCGTTGCAGATGACCACAAGCAGATACTACTGTACTGTAGTTGATATCGGTAGAACTATAGCTCAGCAACTCACCATAGTAGAGGAGGATTCTGTACAAGATGTTTTCCATGAAGCCGGGAGAATGCCTCACAGGCCCAAGGAATATGACCATCAGCTAGCACCCTGTAATTTACCAATTCAGTACGAGAAATGGACATGGAGGGTTCCGTGGGTACCACTGGACCAAAATTTGTACCGCATAGGATGTGACAAAAAAGCATGTTGGATACACATAGTCGAACCAAACTCAATCTAACATATTTTGTTCCGAAGGCAACAATAAAAAAAAAAGGGAATGAAATTTACAATGGAGTATCATGTCGAATAAAAAAAAGCATATAGAAATAACCAATGCCCAATATGGAACAAACAGCCTTCCGACAATCATCAAAATGAGAATGACTGAAGAACAAAGCATGCTGCGCAAGACAAAGACAA
This sequence comes from Secale cereale, assembly GCA_902687465.1. Lineage (NCBI taxonomy): Eukaryota > Viridiplantae > Streptophyta > Magnoliopsida > Poales > Poaceae > Secale > Secale cereale. Next base: position 433,878,827 of record LR738713.1, on the reverse strand, counting down.
AATGGTACCCTCTTCTCACTGGAAACATCCCCAGCTTAACGCATCACAAAAACACATTTTAAAACGATATAAAAGATGAGGACTTGGTACTTGGAAGATTTTTCATATCCAAAATTTCACAACAACTAAAATCATAAAAAGAGATTTCCAATTCAGGAAGAACACAAAAATAGTCCTGACCTTTGTTTCCGAACAAATGAATTCCACATATGCATAATAAGTTTCTCATCGTCTGTGACATCAACAAAATCTTCAAGCATCTGCAACACAGAAAGGTAATAACTTAAAAGGGGGAATAGTAGAATTAAATTTTTAGACAGACTGACTTGAGCTCACGTGTAGGCAACAGCGTGAATATAAATTTTATGTTTCTGAACAAAGAGGATGGAAAAAATATGATTGTATCTGACCCGTCTATCTTCAAAATCGGCGATGTCATCATCAACTTCATCTTCACTATCGCGGTCCGAGAAAACTTGTTCCAGTGCCATTGGCTACAAGAAACGTAGTAAATGCGTCAAGCTAGAATTCAAATGTAGAAATAAACTGTAGATAATCCAGAGTCCAAAGTCCAAAGTCATAATAACAAATAAATAGTATATAATACTTAAAATCCAATAAACAAAACATAATTAGTGGCAGTGCAATAACCAAACGATGAGCATTTGCATTAAAAGCAAGACAACGAAGACTGGCGTACAGCCAAGCGCAACCATATAGTCTGATACTTAACCAGACATCACACTAGCAAGACTGGCAGTCTGGTATTTGTGTAAAATAAACACGCAAGCTCTTCCAGATCACCATATTTTATTTCAAAAGAAGCTAACTGTGAATGGAGAAGAGTATTACTGCACACCAACCTCTGAGGAGAAAGAACCTAACATTTTTTAGACCTCGACTATAAATCAGCATCAAATTCAAATGCTAAGTTAGAGGTTGAACTGATTATTCCCCTGTACTCCCTCCGTAAACTAATATAAGAGCGTTTAGAATACTAAAATAGTGATCTAATACCTCTTATATTAGTTTACAGAGGGAGTACAAAATAACTAAAGACCAGGCACCCATAAAACAAAATGTGGATACAAAATCCTAAGGCTATACAAGAATTATGGAACTATCAACTATGTAAACAGGCAACAGAAATAGAACAATCAAGTTTAAAGAACATAGAACAATACAATGAGAGGGGTTTTATTTTGCACACACCTGTGCCCTGTGAGAATGGAAAAACTGACGTTTCTGCAGGAGTTGCCGGCTGCCAGACAGTATACAAAATAAAACAGTTAGTTTAACTTAACATTTTAAGTCTTACAATGCATAATGTGATATTGGCAATGTAAACAGAAGGGCTACTTTCTGGGATCAGCTCGCTCCGCAGATAGTTTCCTTGTCTTCCCAAACTGTAGTACTGTGGGTGGTGAAAGATTGCTACCATGTAATGCTTGAGCAGGATCAACAGAAGCACGTGGTGCAGAAATATCTGGAAATTTTAGACAACGGAAATGGGATATGAGCACATGTAAGAAATAAACATTTGCTGCCGTAATCTGTTTCGCAGGAAACAACTTATCATGTTTGCAATATTCAGATATAACAGAAGAAAGTTGCAATAAGCTTCACATAAGGTAAGGATCTAAATGTTTCGGGTGTGCTATATTCAAAACAGCATGCAGAACTTCTCAATGCTGAAATTCCCTGTGCATGAAACAAATAAGAACTAGCTCATTCTAAATTTACCAAAAATCCAAATTCACCGGAAATTTCACTTGTTTGCCAAACTGTATGAATAAGTCAAGAAAAAAATTTGGTCGACTAACAAAAAAGGGAAAGGAAATCACAAGATAAGAATGTACCATCTTCCTCCCTCTGCACAAGGTCGTCTTCAGACACTGCCTGGGCGTCTTCAGGTGAATCTGAATCCATGATATGTGGATGTACATGGCTTATTTTCTCAGCTGTGGTTCCCAACATTCCCAACCTTCTACGCTTCTTAAACCTTGAGCTGATGCAACACAGTTTTGGAAAATCAAACAGAGAACATAGCAGTAGTACCTTGCAAAGTGATGAATAGCTTACGAGTAGGAAAATGTTTGATGTCTTGGATCAACTCCCTCAGCCACAAGCTGAAAATAAATGGGATTATTAGTTCCAAATATTAGAAACAAAATGCTTCAATTTAAATCAATTACTAATGTTGATGGATTTACTATGCCAAGCACATAAAACTTATGCAAAGCAGATTCTGCGGGGTATTCTGCACATTTGTCAAAGAATTTTGCAGAAAGCATGGGTTGATCATCACCAAGAGGTAATATGTGCAGCTCACGGCCAGGGGTGGCGCTAGGGGTATTCTTGGGTCTTCATGTGAATACCCATAATTTTTACAAAACAGTGTTGATTTTGGCAAAATAATGACAACTTTTTAAAAACAGCAATGATTTTGACAAAATGAATACACATGAATACCCGGAAGAAAATTCTTGGAGCCGCCACCGCTCACGGCCTTTGCATACAAGAAAGTAGGATGAAAAGCTAAGAATATTAATTAGCAGAAAACCAAGGGATATTCTTGCTATGTGGGGAATAAGCTATCGCTTATCAATGGAGCACCAGCAAAGGTCACAGGACGGATACACCACATCTGGTCTCGGTGCTAGAGTCGGACTTACACGACTTCCCAAGTCATATTGATTCAGTTAATCCACCCAAGCTAATTGTTTGGTGCGGTTAGTCCCTCGATTAGTCAGGAATAACCCTTTTTATTCAAATTAGTTGTACCCTAAGTCATATTGATTCAGTGAGTCCACCCAAGCTAATTGTTTGGTCCGGTTAGTCCCTCGGTTAGTCAGGATTAACCAGTTTTATTCAAATTAGTCGTACTCGTTAGGAATCCTAGAGTTTTATTCAAATTAGTTGTACTTGTTAGGAATCCTAGATACAGATTATCTAAATGAATGGTGGTCCATTAGGGGTGCTACAGATAAGATGAGTTGGATACTGCATAAAACCACGAGATGTAAATTGTAATCTACTGAGTCAAGTCAAGCAAAGAGCTAAGGAAAAAAATGTCTTTCCTGCTCTCTGCCTCACCCTCTCTCCTCCTATCCTTGCGTTGCGCCTAGTGCTTTCCAGCCCAAGACCTAGCCAAACCCACAAACAGTACTCCAAGCACCAACCTCACACTCACAAGATAATACTCTCCCACAATATTCGTTCCATGAAATCAAGCCATAACATGCTAAACTTAGAACACTCGGTTCAAACAGCTAGCTTGGAAGTTCTAGATCTCTGATTTACCTCAGTTCTCCAGACATCAGTCTTCAGACTAACATTAACAGCCTGGCATTCTTCAGATATCTGTTTGAGTATAATGAACAAATTACAATCAAAGTATGACAACAAGCAAATAAGATTTAGTGATGGAAATTTCGGAGGATTACCAACCCAAAACTCAAAGTGGAATAGGTCATGTGATGAGTTCAAGTGACACCCCAAACCCTAGTACCATCAGAATCACAACATTAGTGATTTGCCCTGAGAAAGTGGGCACAAAGATCGTTCCCAAAAAAATAGAAAGGTTGTGCAGAAAGCAAATACAGTCCAAATTTCATCACAAAGAAAAAGAAGACATTAGTGGTGCAATGAGAATAAAATATTTAGTTTTACCTAACTGTAGCAGGTGAAATGATCCACCAGCCAATAGCAGCAAAGTGAGATTTGAATAAATACAGCGCAAATGGAACTTTGCATCAAATTTTACCTTGTAGCTTCCACATTTTACCAAGCAGAAGGGGCAAGCAAAATCTTCAGTGACTGGTAAGAAAAGACCAATATAAGAAACAAAAAAAACAACAAGAGCAAAGAATGAAGAATCACGAACCAACCAGAAATTATTCGAGTTTTTAACCAACAATGTCAATAACTGACGTAAACTGAACATAGGTAATTACACGAATCTAACACTGGATATTTGCCATGATCAGCATTCACAACAAAGGACTAAAAAAACACGGCTGGAGCTATACGGCACTCAATCAGCAATAGTACATCAGTACAAGCGGTCATGGGCAAACATATACCTTAAACTATGCAACCAAATACAGCACATAGCACTCTTTTTATAATTAAATTAAGATACTTTGGTCTCCCATGCTGAACACGTTCGTAAAATTTATTCTTCCAATTTCAATATAACACTATCCTACTGAAGCGCTACAGATCATATGAGGTGTGTGCTTTCTGTCTTATGCACCAGCATTTTCAGTAATTGCATCTTTTTTAACGGAGCATATCTTGGGTTTATGGTAATGACACAGAACTTGATTTTCAGAAGAAAAAAATGCATAATTCATAATTAGGATATGACTGATGTTGTAAAGAGAGAAAATTATAAGCCATTTCTTAAGTTAAAAACATATCAGTACATTAAAACCATTATACTTACCATTACCGAACTTAGCTCGCCGGCTTTAGTTCCAGGATCATATGCTAAGCTAAAGAGTAACAGCGTAAAGTTCTCCACTAGGTTATTAGCTATGGCACCATAATTAGTGTGACGCGGGTTGAGAAGTTTCTGGAGCGAGCGGAGGTTGCTCTGGGTAGACTATCCCTTGTGCCGGCTCTGTTGCAGACCACTCTGGCATCACATTCTCCTTGTGCGGCCGGTGTTTGCTTCGCGGAAGACAGGGGTGAGGAGTTGTACGGCTCTTTCTCCCCTCGTGTTGGAGTCCATTCATCGTCGGTGTCTACCTCCCCTCCTATGGTGTCTTCCTCTGACGGTGAGTCCATCGCCGTGCTCGTGGCCCCGGTGCTACAGATCATGCCCGAGCTTAGGGAGCTACGCCTGAGTCTATCAGTGGAGCATACGAAGGTGAACATGTCGGCGGCCTCGATTGAGGGACAAGTTTCGCTTCTGTCAAGTGAGCAGTTGGAGGTTTCTTTGGTTGATGATGCTAAAGGGAAGGTAGCTGCAGTTTCATGATGGGTAGTGCTCAATGTTTCGTGTTGTCCACATGGCTTTGGTCTTTTGAGTCATAGAAGTGTTGATGGTTGTGGTTGTTGTGTGTTGGGAGCATTTGGCGGGCCGTCTACATGGTCGTGAGAGTGAGTCGCTTCTGGAGTGTCACTTTTATAGTGTTTGTATCGGTCTTCGCCCGGTTTTCCGTAAATTAACTGGGCAATTCTCTTCTTTTTAATTAATCGATGAGGCAATCCTTTTGCCTCCGTTTCGAAAAAAAAAATAGTGTGACAAAGTAATAAGATTACCACCATCAAACAGAAGTAGCTATTATTCCAACATGTGTACCATGAAAGTGTCTTAGCAGAATATCTTTTAATAGTTCAATGCTGGTGGATCATTTATTCAGATATCTAACATGTCTAGTTCATTACTTTTCACAGTCAGGTATAAGGAGAAAATGTGGAACACCTAGAAAAAATGTCAAACACACGATACAAACAAGTGTGAGTGAAAGTGTGAAACTGAAAACACATGAACCCAAATGTTTGTGTAAGGGATAACCTTCAGTCTTTTGCATAGTATTGTTGTAGTACTTGAAGTTGAAAAGCACATTACCAGCTCTCAACCTGTGGAAAACAACAACAAAAATCAATCTGCTCAATTGGTCATATTGAAACGCAAATGCATTTGTAGAGATAAAAGTAAAAGCAAAGTGTCACATTAAGACCTGGCCAGACAACAGGTCAGACGCTTCGGTTAGGCTAAGGTCATACAAGAGCACAACAAACCTGGGCCGGTAGCCAAAACCTCACCACTAGGCACTAACAGAAATTTGATATACTGACTCCATTCCTTTACCTACCCTTTCAGACATCTAAATCAATATAGAAGGTACAAATACATGTTTGTGGAATCCACACAATTTGAACCATCCATCCAACTTTCACCGAATGATTCACAATTTTAGTTGGACTTCCTCAGATTCGGCTTTAACTGCACAATAATCCTCTTAATAAACCTCCATCTTATTTATTTTCCTCCTACCTTAATTGTAAGTGAAATCCTAATCCCTCCTCTGATCTCTCTTGTGTGCACTCACTCACTCTGCGTCCTCTTCTCTCTACAATGCTTCATGGGCAAGGTGACATATTTCCTCCCTCTTCTCCCCTCACACACATGCCCACTTCCCTCCCTCTCGATATCTGCCGCCTTTGCGGCTCGCCTGCCAATCGCCCCCCACTGTGCCATCTATTGTGGCGCTGAGAACTTCTTTGTGTTTGCAATGTGTTCATTTCATTTTGCATTATGCCCATATGACCAATGCCATCACTTTCTTCAACTATATTTCAGGAAAGCCACTAAAAGTAATATAATGATCTGAAGGGATTTTCTATGGCAAATCTAGAACTATAGTTTGAACATGACAAATCAGTATATATTTGTGTATATTAGCAGCCAATTTAAAAGATGACTCCGTGCATCCTAAAACAACACCTAACAATGAACAGGTCCATCTTAGCCCGCTCAACTGTCACAGACGTCCAGTTTTCATCCTCACCTATGAAACAGAACATTTAACAGCCTGTCCATGTTGGTTTTGCCGCATTTGGTACATGCCATCCACACACACATAAAATGTTCTCAGCAGGCAGCAAGCTCAGCTGCGCTGACTGCAAAACGGTGGCAATCTACTAAACCCTGTCAAAACTCAAAATAGATATCTTCGAGCTAAGCTTTCCAAGCAAGCGAATGCAGTTACTCACGACTCTATTACAATAAATAGAGCTATAGATATGCATATACATGTAGTAGTGTTACCTTATGATATGTGGTAATGATGAAGGTGGGACACCACTGTATGAGTAACTACTATATGGAGATTCAGACATGTCTCTTGCACCAGCCTCTTGAGCAGATATGCCTACTTGAAGTTGATATGAACCCTGCAACAATAATACATATCTCAGAGAAGCTACGGAAGTAAATAACAGAACATACAGCAGTACGGCGCTGCCATCTTATATATAAAATACTTACCACTTAAATGTGGAAACAATTATTAGATAAAAAAATAAAATAACAGGGATAAACTTACCGTAGCATCAACCTTATGAGAGCAAAATGTCAAGCAACTGTCCTGCTCCATAAATTTCGGCTGCATATATAACAAAAGGAAAGGCAAGTAGGTCAACATATAGAGTCAAGTACGGGCATCTTTGGTTCAAGGCTAACTTTGCTTAAGTAATGTGTGGCTTGCCGCAAAAGAGTGGCTAACAAAATTAAAGCCACAAGTGTGGCAAAAGATTGTGTCTATGACACATGGGCCATATAGGTAGTTAAGTGTGTGTGACAAAAAACGAGTATGTACCTCAAAAAACTGTGGCTTGCCTATGGTTAAGCATGGCAAGTTGTGCAGGAGATTGTGTCTATGACACATGGGCCATATAGGTAGTTAAGTGTGTGGCAAAAAAAGAGTATGTGCCTCAAAAAACCGTGGCTTGCCTATGGTTAAGTGTTGCAAGTTGTGCAAAAGATTGTGTCTATGACACATAGGCCATATAGGTAGTTAAGTGTGTGTGGCGAAAAACGAGTATGTACCTCAAAAAACTGTGGCTTGCCTATGGTTAAGCGTGGCAAGTTGTGACTGGGAACCAAACAACCCCGAAGATTGGCAAGTAGTTGCCACTACACTGCATATTCTCTCTCTTGATTTAACAATTTTCTACTAAAAATAAAAAAGATAGCGGATCCTGAGAAAAATCTGAATGAAACACATTTGCACAATCGCTGGAATATCCATAAACTCTAGTTTCAACCTTTATTGTTAATGTTCATTTTATAATATGTTCAGTTATCTTGATGCAAATTGCACTACTAATTTGACGATTTTCCATCTGAACTTCTGGAATAAGATGTGCTAATTAATGGCAAGCACTACAGTCTTCCAGGTAGCAGAAGGTACATGGGGTAGATCGTCAAAATTTAACGTACAGGTGGCTAAGGTAATTTATTTAGTTGAAACATGCTTCAGGTGCTGCAAAGGGATTTTGCTCCGTCCATCCTATGGTTAAATACTACAGAAAAATTGCAGTGCATACATTAAGAATATTTAAGCTTAATACCATGAGCAAGTTGAATTGGCATACCTCTAAGAAACTTGGGCTCATACTAACTGCAGAAGCCAACTCCACTGTATGTCCCAAATTTAAAGTTACACAGTTCTCCAAAGACGAACCAAGTAGATCAATTGGTATTTTACCCCAGAAACATTTCCCTTCAAGCTCTGACAAAATGTATCACATAGATGATAATAAATAACTGCACTCAACAACACTACAAATCATAACTAGTTTCTGAGATTCAATGTGTTCTTTACACTTTATTTCAGAAGGCATATGTGCTAGCTATACTGGACAGTAGGGGTGACTGACAATAACTATACCCTAAAAGGAGAAAAAATAAACTAAACTAATGGCATACATGGCCTAGTAGCCCCTGGTCAAAAATCGATAATGCAATGTTTAAGGATACTTTTCATTTGATTCTCCTAACCACAGTAAAGTCGGTAAACATAGACAGATCTTGCTCACCTCCACTTTGTTAAGTAGTTATCCATGAATTAAAGGAATGTTTGTTAACTATTAATAATATCTGTAATACTAATCTTCCATGCAAGAGAAGGTCTGGTAAGTTGCTGTTAGCTGTGAGATAGGTGGTTGCAAGGGTTGGATCGGTTTGGCCAAGAATATTGGGTGTGAACTAGATTAGCATATTGGGAGATAAACATAGTTTGATCACTGGTATTCATTCCCGTCAAGAATTGGGCATTTGAGAATACAATTATATCTTCCACCAGATGATAAGCAATAGTAACTGGCTAGTGGTAGCTCAACCTGTGTGGCACATAATTTGTGTGGCACACATTTTGTGTGGCTATCTAAATGTCTTACTTGCTAAGTTTTAGCATATTGTGTTAAACAACGGTAAGCATGCGCTTATTCTAGTAACTGTTTAGTATTTCACACAAAATAACAACCACAAACTTACTTTGGAGAACAGAGCCTTCCACATGGTCCACAGAGCAGTTATGTTCACCAACATTTTCCCCAGATAGCCCTTCCGAAACTAAAAAGGGAACCAAATGTGATGGTGGTAAAGAAATGTAAAACCATAAACATCACACATGAAGCACATCATACCACAGCTGATAAGGATAATGTTAAGGTTGCAAGCTCGGGAGGTTGATAAATTCTTGATGTCTGGAATTATGAATGTAGCTTTGGTGCGACCTTTACTACCAAATTCACTAAAAGCCGTGAGCAAACAAGCCCGACTGAACCGATATATCGGAGAATGCTGCAAAACATTATGCATTATAATGAGATAAGAGATCATTTGGTACAAAATGTTGCATGTGTAGAACTAAAAAATAGGCAAACTTACCCCTTCAAGCGAAATATTACTCGTAGGTGTAGCCAACAGAACATAAAGAGGAAAGATATTCTGTTCTGGCAACTCGGTATTTGTACCTCGAGATAGTGATACGGTTATCTGAATCCTACATCCGTAGCACAAACACTGGTCAGTATTTGCATGATGAATAGACAATTAAATCCAAAAGTGGTTAGTACATAGTTTAACAGACATTACACCTGAAAGAACTTAATCACTTGGCCTTGTTCGGCCAAGCTACCGTTTCAGCTTCTACTAGGGTGTGTTTGGTTTGGGGCATGGGGTGGAATGTCACAGGTCGGTTCTGCACCTGGCACTGGTTCTTGTGTTTGGTTTGAGAAGAAACTGGAAGGGACTGAATCCCCACAAGTGAATAAAACCTCTGATGCCAAACCAACAGATTCCTCCAAATCGGTGGAATCACATGGTTCCTCGTCTATTAGCGATCAAAATACAAATAAAACGAGCTCATCTCACTGCCATGTCTCTTGCACCCTCGTATATCACCCTCTCGATCTGTGGAGGAGCACCATCAAGAGCCACAGCGGCGGGCCGCGATCATTCTCCGGCGGGACGAGGCACACGCCACTGAGAATCTCGAACGGAGCCTGAGGCCACCATCACTCTCAGATTCCTACAGAGAGCTGAAGCGGGCCTAGGAGTGGTGCTTGCCATCACAGGCGACTATCAAAACTCTCTTGACGGCGTACCAGAGCGGGACGGTGGTGGTTTCGAGCTGTTGGCGGACGAATTTGTCGAGGGCCATGAGGAAAGCAAGAAGTAGCTCGAGATGAAGGAGATCAACGAGCGCAACCAGTGGCGGAGCTAGCGAATTGTTAAAGCCCGGGCACACCGTAAACTAAAGTACTTCACTGTGCTCTACAAAGAGCCATACTTTTTTGCAAATACCAAGAGCCATACTTGAATAAACATCATGTGTATAGTACACACACTAAAGTTTCATAGATCACAAATGTACCAAATGTGTAATACAATATATAGTACCGCCTCTGTTTCAAATACCAGGTGTATTAAATTTCGGCAGAACAAACATTTGACCAGGAATTAAACTATTACTATGTGTAACAATTGTGCTAAAAAAACATAACCACAAAACTGTGCTTTAAAAGATGAGTCTAATGACATCAATTTCAGTCTACAAAATTGTACTCCCTCCATCCCATATATAAGAGCGTTTTTACACTAATGTAGTGTCAAAAACACTCTTATATTATGGGACGGAGGGAGTACTTTAGAATATGGGTCTAATACTCTAATGTAATGCTCATGCTAGGATCACACTGTGCGTGAGAGTGCGACCCCTCCGACATGGCATATCTGGAAAAATATCCTAACCCCAACACAGAGCGCCTCACTCATGTTTGTCGCATGTAGGAAAACCCTGGCAAGATCCCAGTCATGCCATGTCACAAACAGCATGACGTTCTTTTGCCTGCCGTAACCGGTTCGATTGGACTAAAATTGATCCGCTTTGCCAAGTTAAGGTAAGGCAGATGCACGATTTGCAAGGTGGCGCGCCTAAGCGCTATCGACTTCCGATGCATTTCTCTTCTATTTTTTATGATCATGTATGTGCTAACTGTTGCATAGCCAACCTAGGCAATGGCATTAGAGGGAAATTATCAATCCAATTAGTTTCCAAATGACTAAATAAGCATTAAGAATAAAGAATAAATCATGCTATGTTCTTCAAATTATTTGGTGGAGTAGGATCTACGGTTTGATACTACTATGTTCAGAGCATTTCCAATTTGATTCAACTCCAATTGTAAAAACCTTATGTATGTGGTTCCAAGACAGCTAAAGGAATCAGCAAACTACATAACAGTGAAGTCACTGCAATTTGCAAATAAAAAATAGTGAAGTGTCCGCTATGTAAAAAAGAAAATACGTTTTCAAACAGGACAGTCCTTTCTTTTTCACGACATATTGGATTTGGATCACAACAATCCTGAGAGTCAGCATGTTCTGCAGTAGAGTCAAAGTGTGTACCTCTTTTTTCGGCTTGCATGTATCTTGTAATGGAGGCATCTTTGCAGAAAAGCAGGCTGTAAAAGTCAGTGAGAGATCATTGGTATCTCAAATCACTTGCACATGATGGTTATGAGTGGTAAACACATGTGATTCATGTCAAATGAGGCTGCAAAGTTAAGATGAAACTTACGTTCCTAATGGCTCGCCGCTGAATGATATTGTATAGCTCAACTGGCTTGCAGTACAACGCGAAACTTTCTTCAGCAGCAAGCTGCTCATCTGGAGATAATCGAGCTCTCAACTGTTGCTGGCGCATCTGGTCTGCAGACTGAGGGTAACTGAATTCACACCCAGCGTCCCTGCATGTATGCAGCACAAACATCAAAAGTAGAAGATACATTCATCTCATCTCACTATTAAGATCAAGAATACCATCTACCATATATACATGAGTGCATATCTGCAAAGCAGATGAACAGTTACAGAACAACTAAGCTACTTTTGAGAATCTGGATACAACCAAGGTGGGCCACACATATTTCTAGTGATTAACTCTTAGAAATAAAAATGGCCATTTACTAGTTTCCAGGTGCAACCAGCCGACATAGGTTACCAACCAGGGATGAGTCAATAGACAATACTCATTTATTAATTTCCAAATGCAACCAAGGTAAGCTCTGAATATACTCACACATTAATTTTTGGAAGTAGCCACTTACAGTGAAAAGAACTTCACTATCCCACAAAGCATCTGACTCACACAGAGACCACAGTGCAGTATCCAACTGCGATTCTAACATTGTACCTAATTTTTTTCTTCTGGGTTGCCCACACAGACATGACCAGGCAAATTCGACACAACTCAAGTAACAAGTAGCACAAGTATATCATAAGCACAGCAACAATAAAATAGGTTGGGGGGGGGGGGGGGG
>LR738713.1:433793880-433866396 GCA_902687465.1 Secale cereale | reverse complement strand
GGGGGAGGCGTACGCTGCGTCCCGGGCAGGTAAAGGTAGGCCAGGCATCCTCCTCGCTGCCGCCGAACGCCTCAAGGTCGCGGACGGGCGGATTTAACAAGGGGCATCAACCGGCGGGGACTGGTCTAGATGGTGCGCCGGCACACCAGAAATTTGTGGAGGTTAAAATTAGTTAGGGTTCGATTTGAGTGATAATAATCACTGGATGACAGGAATCGCGGTCATACCTCAAAGACCGATGTCGAAGCTCTTGGACGGGGTGGAGAGAGCAGCGACGGCGATAGCGGCGGCGTCGAGGCGCGTCAGTGGCGGCGACGTTCCGGTCGTGAGGCGGCGGCGACGGCGCGGCGGCGGAGAGAGATTTAGAGCCGCATTGGGCCGGAAGGTAGCACGAGCCGAAGAAGAAAATAGCTTTTCCGTTTCCTATTTTATTATTTAACAACTACCTACCAGCCTCCACGTCGATTTGAGACTTTGAGCCGTCCGATCATAATCGTGAACATATCGGAAGCATTTGCTTTTCCGAACCTCCACGTCGATTCGAGACTTTGAGCCGTTCGATCATAATTGTGGAACGCATCGAAGCATCGGCTTTTCCGAGCCTCCACGTTGATGTGAGATTTTGAGCCGTCCGATCGTAACCGTGAACGTACCAGAAGCGTTTACTTTTCCGCAAGGCGTTTCTTTCCTGGTTCGCATTATTTCACATTAGAAATTAGTTGACTGCCCCAACTTATTATCGTTGTTACTCCACAAACTGATCCTGGGGCCCTATGGTGAATCGGTCCAACACATCATGGGCCTCACACCACATGACCGCAAAGTGACACAGCCATGTGACCGCTTCCAAGATTCTCCCGGCCCGACAAGCGCTCACGGCGGTGTTTCCGCACCGAACCGCATCATCTGCTAGCGGCGGTGTTTCCATTGTGATGGGGCTCCCAGATCATGTGTTTACTTCCTCCTTTCGTCGCCATTAATGCAAGATGGTAGTGGATGTGTCGTGTGCGTTAACTATACCTTTTGATTTTCTTCATCTATCTATATAGCCTTTTGATCAGCCCATAATTGTTTCGCGTTCATTTTCCCCTCCTATCAGTCTGCAATGCCTTGTCTTCCATCCATCGCCACCTGAAGAGGAGACGTGATAGCAGTTATAGGTGGCAAGATCCACACACGTGGGCGACGTTCTCACGAAGGTATCGCTGCACCGCCTGTTCCACATTCCATCACTGGCAGAGAAGCGTCGAGGGTCGAGGCCAACATGGCACACATCGATAAGGGAATGGGTCTATGACGGCTTGGAGGATAAAGAGAAGAGTTTCCATCATGTATCTTTCAATCCCCTAGGGTTCATCTTGCTTTCGTGAGCAATGCCCCATGGGACACTGTACTCTAACCAATCCATTTCCGACCATGCTTTGCTTCCTCACGCTGGCAGGGTATTCTAACTGATTTATATTATATCTACAAACTCTGGCTTCTGTATTTGGTCGATATGAGATATGTATTTAGTGGATGCAACTAGATGAGATTTATAATGGCCTCTTCCTAGTCAATTGGTCTTCCAATTAATTTCTACACAGGAATGTACCAAGGGTGCCTTTGGTTCTAAGAAGTTGTAATTCGCAGGTTGTCATACCTTTTTTTGGTTGAGTACCAAAGCGTGGTTATCCTATTTCTATTCTCACCCTTATTAGTCTGGGTTTTTTCTTCCTGGGGCAGGGATACTAAGGCATCGGTACCTAAAAATAAGCTCTACAAAACAATGTATTGCAGGTGTGTAGGATCGAAAGAATGCTAAGGGGGGTGAATGCAATTTTAACATGTTTAACATTTAGGAAGATTTTGGCAAGGGCTAGTGTAGTACAAGCAGCGGAACGTAAAGAACATGCACGTGCAAGTAAGTAAGGAATGGAGTTGATTCGCAAACGGAATGTTGACACGGAAATTTTGACTCGTGATTCCGATAGATGGTGATATTATACATCCCATTGATGGAGTATGCAATCAAGGCTACAAGATCACAAGGATTTACGGTTGCGAGATTCCATGGAGGAATCGAGTCCATGGAGGCCTCACACCCATAAAGAGTCCACGAAGAAGCAACTTTGAATAACCCACCATAGATTACGAGCACGAAGGACTAGCCTCGCTCAGGTAGATCTTCATGAAGTAGGCGATCTCCAAGACCTCACAAACTTCATGGTTTCTCCACAAGATTTAGAGACTCTCAAGCACACCTAGCCAATCTGGGAGGCACCACCCTCCAAAATGTAATAAATGATGATGTTGATGACGAACTTCTTGCTCTTGTGCTTCAAAAGTAATCTCCTCGACACCCAAACACTCTCTTGCAGATTTTGACTTTGGTAGGAGAGGTTTGGATGGAAAGCAATGAGGTGACTAGAAATCAGAGGATCAATGGTTGGAGTGGAATCTCTCTGAAATGAGCACAAGGAGTGGGAGCTCTCTCCCAAAATGGATATGAGTGGTGTTTTCTTCGAGAGACAATGGCAGAGTGGGTGGGGGTATATATAGGCAGGACAAAAATCTGACAGGCACACATCGGTGAAACCGGATGAAATGACTTGGTCAGACCGATATGTACAAAAGGTATGAACTTTTGATCATTCGGTCACACCGAGTGAAACTGATCGGTGGCTCCGAGAGATGCTTATCTAAGAAATTCGGTGACGCTGAGTGAATTCGTTTGAAAACTTTGATTGAATTATACACGATTACAGAAGGAGACCGCTCTATTGTTTTAGGTAGTATACAAACTACCTTTTAGGTAGTATGTACCATATTTTGAGCGTTCTCCTTTTTAAGTACAAATATGTACGTATTTCACAAATATAATAAAAACTATGGGCCCACTTGCATTTTTTATATAATTCAATTTGGAGTATCTTAGATATAGTATATGAATATCTAAAAATGATAAAGTAGTATATATACTACCACATGGTAGTGTTGGGGAACGTTGCATGGGAAACAAAAAAAATCATATGCTCACCAAGATCAATCTAGTAGATGACCATCTATGAGAGGAGAGATTGGATCTACATACCCCTCTAGATCGCTAAGCAGAAGCGTTAAGAAACGCAGTTGATGTAGTCGAACGTCTTCGCGATCCAATCACGATCCGTCTTGCGAACTCCGATCCGAGTGCCGAACGGACGGAACCTTCGCGTTCAACACATGTACGGCTTGATGACGCCTTCACCTACTCAATCCAGCGAGCGGTGGTGAAGTAGTAGCTCGAGTCCTCCGGCAGCAAGACGGCGTGATGGCGGTGGTGGAATCTTAGCAGAGCTTCGCTAAGCACTACGGAGAGGAAGAGGGCTACGAGGGAGAAGAAGGGAATCATCGTGGTAGTACTTGGGTGTCGATGCCCTCTCTCTACCTTTGTATATATAGGGGGGAGGGAGGAGAAGGGTGCGCCCTAGATCCCATCTAGGGGGGCGGCCAAGGTAGATGGGGCGCCCCTAGGGAAACCCTAGGGTGGCTTGCTCCACAAGCCAAGTGGAGGGAACCCTAGATGAGGCGCCCTACCTCTCCTAGCAATGTGGGAAAGGGTGAGGGGGCACACAACCCTTTAGAGGGCTGGTTTGCCCCCTCCCCTTGGCCCATAAGGCCCCCAACACTCCCCCCCCCCCAAAAAAACCCTTTCGGTTGTTGGTCATCATCCGGTACCCCCGGAATAATTTTGGACTCCAATACCCTTCGTCCAATAAATCAACCTTCACCTACAGACCATTCTGGAGTTCCTCGTCATGTCCGAGATCTCATTCGGGACTCCGAACAACCTTCGGTAACCACCATAATGACTCAACTATACTTATATCTTCACCAAACGTTAAGTGTGTAGACCGTGCAGGTTCGAGAACTATGCAGACATGACCGATACACCTCTACGGTCAATAACCAATAGCGGAACCTGGATGCCCATATCAGTTCCCACATATTCTATGAAAATCTTATCGGTCGAACCTCGATGTCAAGGATTCAGCTAATCCCGTATGTAGTTCCCTTTGTCTATCGGTATGTTAATTGCCCGAGATTCGATCATCGGTATCTCCATACCTAGTTCAACCTCGTTACCGGCAAGTCTGTTTACCCATTATGTAATACAAGATCATGTGGCTAAACCATTAGTCACATTGCTTGCAAGCTTATTGTGATGTTGTATTACCGAGTGGGCCCTGAGATACATCTCCGTCACACGGAGTGACAAATACCAGTCTTGATCCATGCCAACTCAATAGACACCCTCGGAGATACCTGTAGAGCACGTTTATAGTCGCCCAGTTACGTTGCGACGTTTGGTACACACAAGGTACTCCTCTGGTGTCAGTGAGTTGCATGATCTCATGGTCATAGAAACATATACTTGACATGCAGAAAACGATAGCAATAAACATGACATGATCATATGCTATGTTTATAGTTTGGGTCTTGTCCATCATATCATTCTCCTAATGGTGATCCCGTTATGAAATGACAACTCATGTCTATGGCTAGGAAACCATAACCATCTTTGATCAACGAGCTAGTCCTGTAGAGGCTCACTAGGGACACGTTGTTGTCTATGTATCCACACATGTATTTGAGTTTCCAAACAATGCAATTATAGCATGGATAATAAACGATTATCATGAACAAGGAAATATAATAATAACTACTTTATTATTGCCTCTAGGACATATTTCCAACAGTCTCCCACTTGCACTAGAGTCAATAATCTAGTATTACATGGTAATGAATCCAACACCCATAGAGTCCTGGTGTCGATCATGTTTTACCCGTGGAAGAGGTTTAGTCAATGGATCTGTAACATTCAAATATGTATGTACTTTGCTAATGTTTATGTCCTCCTCCTTGATTGAATCGCGGATGGAAATGAAGCATCGCTTTATGTGTATTGTCCTCTTGTGAAACATTGGTTCCTTGGCTAGAGCAACGGCACCAATGTTGTCACAGAACAGAGTCATTGGGTCCAGTGCACTGGGCACAACTCCAAGATCTGTCATGAACTGCTTCATCCAGACAGCTTCCTTCGTTGCCTCCGAGGCAGCTATGTACTCGAGTTCACTTGTAGAATCAACTACCACGCTTGATTGGAACTGCACCAACTTACCGCTCCCCCATTTAGAATATATATGTATCCGGTTTGAGACTTAGAGTCATCCGGATCAATGTCAAAGCTTGCATCGACGTAACCCTTTACGACGAGCTCTTGAACACCTCCATAAAACGAGAAGCATTTCCTTAGTCCTTTTCAGGTACTTGGGGATATTCTTGAACGTTGTCCAGTGTTCCATTCCAGGATTACTTTAAAACCTTCCGGTCATACTTATGGCAAGGCTGACATCTGGTCTTGTGCACAGCATCGCATACATGATAGAGCCTATGGCAGAAGCATAGGGGATGACACTCATCTTTTCTCTATCCTCTGTAGTCGCTGGGCGTTGAGTCTTACTCAACTTCACACCTTGCAAAACAGGCAAGAACCCCTTCTTGGACTGATCCATTTTGAACTTCTTCAAAATCTTATCAAGGTATGTGCTTTGGGAAAGTCCTATTAAGCGTCTCGATCTATCTCCATAGATTTTGATGCCTAATATGGAAGCATCTTCTCCTAGGCCCTTCATTGAAAAACTCTTGTTCAAGTATTCCTTCACGTTTTCCAAAAGTTCTATATTGTTTCCAATCAGCAATATGTCATCCACATATAATATTAGAAATTCTATAGAGCTCCCACTCACTTTCTTGTAAATACAAGCTTCTCCAAAAACTTGTATAAACCCAAACGCTTTGATCACCTCATCAAAGTGAAGATTCCAACTCCGAGATGCTTGCACCAGTCCATAAAAGGATCGCTGGAGTTTGCATATTTTGTCAACGTTCTCTGGATCGACAAAACCTTCCGGTTGCATCATATACAACTCTTACTTAAGGAAACCATTAAGGAATGCTGTTTTGACATCCATCTACCAGATTTCATGATCGAAAAATGCAGCTATTGCCAACATGATTCTGACGGACTTAAGCATCGCTACGGGTGAGAAAGTCTCATCGTAGTCAACTCCTTGAACTTGTGAAAACCCCTTTGCCACAAGTTGAGCTTTATAGACGGTGACATTACCGCCCGCGTCCGTATTCTTCTTGAAGATCCATTTATTCTGGATGGACTTTCGACCTTCAGGTAATACTTCCAAAGTCCACACTTTGTTTTCATACATGGATCCCATCTCGGATTTCATGGCCTCTAACCATTTGTCGGAATCTGGGCCCACCATCGCTTCTCCATAGCTCGTAGGTTCATCGTTGTCCAACAACATGACCTCTAAGACAGGGTTACCGTACCACTCAGGAGCAGTACGTACCCTTGTCGACCTATGAGGTTCGATAGTAACTTGATCTGAAACTTCATGATCAATATCATTAGCTTCCTCTTCAACTGACATAGGTGCCACAAAAACATCTTGCTGCGCCACACTACTCTCTGGTTGAAGTAAAGGTTCAACAACCTCATCAAGTTCTATTTTTCTCCCACTCAATTCTTTCAAGAGCAACTCTTTCTCGAGAAATGGCCCGTTCTTAGCGACAAACACTTTGGCCTCGGGTCTGAGATAGAAGGTATACCCAACCGTCTCCTTTGGGTATCCTATGAAGATGCATTTGTCCGCTTTGGGTTCGAACTTTTCTGGTTGAAGCCTTTTGACATAAGCATCGCAGCCCCAAACCTTAAGAAACGACAGCTTAGGTTTCTTGCCAAACCATAGTTCATACGGTGTCATGTCTACGGACTTAGATGGTGCCCTATTTAAAGTGAATGTAGTTGTCTCTAACGCATAACCCCAAAACGATAGTGTCAGATCGGCAAGAGACATCATAGAATGCACCATATCCAAGAAGGTACGATTACGACGTTCGGACACACCATTACGCTGTGGTGTTCCAGGTGGCGTCAACTGTGAAACAATTCCACATTGTCTTAAGTGATTGCCAGACTCAAAACTCATATATCCCCCCCTCGATCGGGTCATAGGAATTTAATCTTCTTGTTACGATGATTCTCAACTTCACTCTGTAATTGCTTGAACTTTTCAAACATTTCAGACTTATGCTTCATTAAGTAAATATACCCATATCTACTCAAATCGCCAGTGAAGGTGAGGAAATAACGATATCCATCGCGTGCATCAATACTCATCGAACCGCACACATCAGTATGTGTGATTTCCAACAAGTCACTTGCCCGTTCCATTGTTCTGAAAAACGGGGTTTTAGTCATCTTGCCGATAAGGCATGGTTCCATGTGTCAAGTGATTCAAAATCAAGTGACTCCAAAAGTCCATCAACATGGAGTTTCTTCATGCGCTTTACACCAATATGACCTAAGCGGCAGTGCCACAAGAAAGTAGTACTATCATTATCAACTATACATCTTTTGGCATCAATGTTATGAACATGTGTATCATCACTATCGAGATTCAATAAGAATAAACCCCTCACAATGGGTGCATGACCATAAAAGATAGTACCCATATAAATAGAACAACAATTATTCTCTGATTTAAATGAGTAACCATCTCGCATTAAACAAGATCCAGATATAATGTTCATGCTCAACGCAGGCACTAAATAACAATTATTCAGGTTTGTCACTAATCTCGATGGTAATCAAAGAGCGAGCATGCCGACGGTGATCACATCAACCTTGGAACCATTTCCCACGCGCATCGTCAGTTCGTCCTTCGCCAGCCTCCGTCTATTCTGTAGTTCCTGTTTAGAGTTGCAAATGTGAGCAACCGCATCGGTATTAAATACCCAGGCACTACAACAAGAGCGGGTAAGGTACACATCAACAACATGTATATCATGTATAACTTTGTTGGCCCCCTTCTTGTCAACCAGATACTTGGGGAAATTCTGCTTCCAGTGGCCAGTTCCCTTGCAATAGAAGCACTCAGTTGCTGGTTTGGGTCCAGCCTTGGGTTTCTTCATGGGAGAGGCAACTGCTTTGCCACTTTTCTTGAAGTTTCCCTTCTTTCCCTTGCTCTTCTTGAAACTAGTGGTTCTATTGACCATCAACACTTGATGCTCCTTCTGGATGTCTGACTCAGCGACTTTCAGCATCGCAAACAGCTCAGAGACTGGCCTATTCATCCTTTGCATGTTATAGTTCAACATAAAGCTCTCGTAGCTAGGTGGTAGCGATTGAAGAACTCTGTGAGCGATCGCCTCGGGTGGGAGCTCAAGTCCCAACTCAACCAGACGGTTGTAGTACCCAGACATTCGGAGTATGTGCTCACTGACAGAACTGTTCTCCTCCATTTTGCAAGTATAGAACTTATCGGAGGTCCCATACCTCTCGATCCAAGCATTTCTCACAAAATAAACTTCAACTCCTGGAACATCTCATATGCTCCATGACGTTCAAAATGCCTTTGAAGTACCAGATCCAAGCCATGCAACATGGCACACTGAACTATTGAGTAGTCATCAACATGCGACTGCGAGATGTTCATAACGTCCACAGACGCGGGAGGGGGTGGCGCACCAAGCAGTGCATCAAGGACATAAACCTTTTGGGTAGCCGCCAGGATAATCCTCAGATTACTCGCCCAGTCCACAAAGTTGCTTCCATCATCTTTCAGGTTAGCTTTCTCTAGGTACGCATTGAAATTCAGGGGAGCTACTGTGTGAGCCATTTGATCTATAACATAATTTGTAAAGACAACTTAGACTATTGTTCATGATAATGAGTTCAATTAATCATATTACTTAAGAACTCCCACTCAAATCAACATCCTGCCGGTTGTCCGAGTGTAACATGATCCAAATTCACCAACCCAAATCTAATCATCACGTGAGATGAGGTGGTTTCAATGGTGAACATCTCCATGTTGATCATATCTACTATATGACTCATGCTCGACCTTTCGGTCTCTTGTGTTCCAAGGCCATGTCTGTACATGTTAGGCTCGTCAAGTTTAACCCAAGTGTTCCGCATGTGCAAAACTGGCTTGCACCCACTTTATGTGAATGTAGAGTCTATCACACCCGATCATCACATGGTGCTTCGAAACGACAAACTTTCGCAATGGTGTACACTTGGGGAGAACACAATTTTATCTTGAAATTTTAGTGAGGGATCACCTTATAATGCTACCATCGTCCTAAGCCAAATAAGATGTGAGAGGATCGAAGAAGAGGTTTCTAGAGGGGGGGGTGATTAGACACTTCAACGAGAAAAGTAGTAGTTTTTAAGTTCTTAGAGTTGAGGTAGAGTTTTTAGCATGATTTCAAACATTCACAATACATTTCAAGCAAGCATGCCAAGAGTATATGAGTAGCGAAAAGTAAAGCATGCAATTTGCAAGAATGTAAAGAGATGGGATTGGAGTGTGCAATCGCAATTGGAGACACGGATGTTTTTGTCGTGGTTCCGATAGGTGGTGCTATCGTACATCCACGTTGATGGAGACTTCAACCCACGAAGGGTAACGGCCGCGCGAGTACACGGAGGGCTCCACCCACGAAGGGTCCACGAAGCAGCAACCTTGTCTATCCCACCATGGCCATCGCCCACGAAGGACTTGCCTCACTTCACGAAGTAGGCGATCTCCTTGCCCTTACAAACTCCTTGGTTCAACTCCACAATCTTGTCGGAGGCTCCCAAGTGACACCTAACCAATCTAGGAGACATCACTCTCCAAAAGGTAACAAACGGTGTGTTGATAACGAACTCCTTGCTCAAATGCTTCAAATGATAGTCTCCCCAACACTCAAACAACTCCTCACAGATTTGGATATGGTGGAAGAAGAGATTGAGTGGAAAGCAACTTAGGGAAGGCTAGAGAACAAGATTTATGTGGTAGGAATGGAATATCTTGATCTCAACACTTGAGTAGGTGATTCTCTCTCAAAAAATGAGTAATGGAAGTGTAGGCTTGTTCTGATGGCTCTCTCTCCACGAATGAAGAGGGGTGAAGGGGTATATATACCCTCCACACAAAATCTAGCCGTTACACACAAATCACCAAACTCGGTGGCACCGAATCATGAAACTCGGTCAGACCGATTCAGTTCAAAATGTGAACGTTAGGCTTTTCGGTGGGACCGATACGATCAACTCGGTGGGACCGATTTCATTTGGGTTAGGGCATAACGTAATGTCGTTGAGACCGATCACATAAACTCGGTCAGATCGATTTCTGCAATAGGCACACAGAGGGTTGGTCAAGCAAACTCGATGGGACCGATTCGCTCATTTCGGTGAGACCAAAATGTTATGAAAGGGAAACAAAGAGTTTGCATTGCGAACTCGGTGGGACCGATCGCTCATTTCGGTGAGATCGAAATGTTACGAAGGGAAACCGAGAGTTTGCAATCCCATTTCGGTGAGACCAAGATCCCAATCGATGAGACCGAACTGATTAGGGTTTTGGCAGTGGCTATGTCAACTGAACTCGGTGGCGCCGGATAGATCAAATCGGTGGGGCCGAGTTTGACTTTTAGGTTTAGGATATATGTGGATATGAGAAAGTGGCTGAGGGTTTTGGAGCATATCACTAAGCACTTTGAGCAAGCAAGCCATTAAGCAACACCTCATCCCCTTGTAATAGTATTGGCTTTCCTATGGACTCAATGTGATATTGGATCACTGAAATAGAAAATGTAGAGTCCTGAGCTTTGAGCTTTTGCCAATCTTCCTGTCCTTAGCATCTTGAAGGGGTTTCACATCCTCTTGTCCATGCCACTCCACTGTTGAACTCATTTGAAATATACTAGATAAAAGTATTAGTTCAACAAGAGATATGTTGACATTAATTACCAAAATCACCCAGGGAGCACTTGTGCTTTCAATCTCCCCCTTTTTGGTAATTGATGACAACATACATCAAAGCTTTAGATAAAGATATAGAGAATAGCAAGTAAAGCTTTGGAAAGACATGTAACATTCATAGGCTCCCCTACATGTATGCAATCATGTGAATATGGAATATAGATGCAAGTGAATGCATAAGCATGTCAGAGCAAGCAATGAGTTACATGTATCTTGGATGTATGCATCAGAGCAAATGGATATATGAAATGTACCTTCATGTTCATGAGTCCTTCTTGCAAACAATATGTACATCAGCAAGAGATCATCATGCACATGAGTGTGATGCATATACTTACCTTGTGGTCCTGAGCTAGCTTTGGAAGAGATGCACCTGAGTAAACAAGGTTAGATAACACAGAAACATCTACTAAGCAGAGCAATAGCAGCAAGTCACAAGAGTACCAAGATTGGTATGACATGCAGTGAGTGAGTACTAGGTACTCTATTGAAGTATAGACATGTCCCCAGAAAGATGTGCAATGAATTCGAAGATTTCCTTCCTTTAGATATCTTTCTCCCCCTGAATCTTATATTTGATAATGGGAGAAGGTAGGGAAAAGAAAATCAGAGCAAGACAAATAATCATAACAAATACTGACATGTCTTTCCCCTCTAGAAGACATGTGACTTCTCTCCTCTTTTAATACCAAGCATCTGGGGATAAGCTTGGATGAGCTTCTCTCTCTCCCCTTTGTGTGATAAGCTTTGATGTGCCCTCTCTCCTCCTTTGACAACAATTTCCAAGAAGGGATCTTCTGGAGCATGAGTCAAATAGGTTTGGTCCTTGAGTCACAATACAAAGCAACGTGTAGAATTTGATGCTGATAGAGGATAATAATCATTGACTGGAGCTGTAACAAATATGCAGGATGCAAATGAAAGTGTCTCCTCAGTATTGAAATCGGTTACACCGAGTTGTTTTCTTCGGTGGCACTGAGATGGTTCGGTTTGACCGAAAGAGGCAAATCGGTGTGTCCGAATTCAACACAGAGAGAACAATTTTCATCTCAACTCACTAGGCAAATAAAATCTCAGAAAGATTTGCAAGGAATTAACTGAAAGATTTGCAATGAATTGGATGCAGAAAATGACAGAGAAAATAAAATAAAAGAAATATAGATGAAGTTTTTTTAAAGGGGAAACAAGTATGCATGACACAAATGCAAGAGCACAAAGAAACACTAGAGAACTTCATCTAGAATTGGTCGGCGACATAGTCACCTATGTTAGAGTATATTGACTTGGGAGTCAAGTGAGAACACTTAATCGTAGGTCATACTCATCGTTTAAGCTCAAAATGGGGTTGCCATTTTTCGTTCAAGCATTTTGATGTATTCACATCTTGTTGATCTGCTTTGACCCATGCCTTGGGGTAAAACTTCTCTAAGATGGAATTACATACCTTGGGTGGTGGTGTTGATCTTGATCATGTAGTTGAACTTGTGTGGGGTGCTCAAGGTTGATGTAGCTCATCAAGAATTGGGAGCACCACTTGTAGTTTGAGTTCATCTACCTACATGGCTTAGCTTTGCAAGGAAGATCACTTGTGTATCCAAAATGACAATCATGAAAACTTGATACCAAATGAAATTTGATATATAGAAATTGTCAAAGAATATATTGAAAGGATTCATGCTTCCTTGACTTCAACCACAATATTATAGAGACTTGGTGATGTAGAGATCGCTCAAGAGATGAGTGAGTTGCAATCTCATAGAGTTGGGCTTATCCAAGTACCTACAAGGGTTAGATAACATGAAAGGGTACAAGTATATCCAAGACATATGATCATCATCATAAGAGAAATATCAAGGATTAGTTAAAGGCTCATGCCTTGCATGTATCCAAATGGAGTTTCTACTCCAAGTTTGAGGCATCAATAATGTTCAATTCACCTCTCAACCTGCAAAACACTTTCTCGTCAAGTGGTTTAGTAAATATATCCGCTAATTGCTTATCGGTGCGAACATGATTAATATTGATATCACCCTTAGCAACATGTTCTCGAATGAAATGATGACGAACTTCGATACGCTTAGTTCGAGAATGTTGCACGGGGTTGTGAGCAATCTTAATAGCACTTTAATTTTCACAAAGCAATGGAACATGTTTCACATAGATCCCATAGTCTTTAAGAGTTTGGGTCATGCAAAGTAATTGAGCACAACATGAACCAGCGGTAATGTATTCCGCTTCGGCGGTGGATAAGGATATCGAGTTTTGTTTATTAGAGGACCAAGACACAAGATATCTACCAAGAAATTGACAAGTACCCGAAGTGGACTTTCTATCAACCTTGTCACTGGCATAGTTTGAGTCGAAGTAGCCAACAAGATCAAAAGAGGACCTCTTAGGATACCAAATGCCAAAATTTGGTGTATGAATTAAGTATCTCACTATCCTTTTCACAACCTTAAGATGACATATTTTGGGGGCCGCTTGATATCGTGCACACATGCACACACTTAGCATAATATCGGGACGGGAGGCACATAGATATAACAATGAACCAATCATAGAGCGGTAAACCTTTTGGTCAACCAGTTCGCCATCCTTTGTCAAGGCAAGATGTCCACTAGTAGTCATGGGTGTAGCCATACCTTTGCATTCTTGCATGTTGAACTTCTTGAACAAGTCCTTGGTATACTTTGTGAGAAACAAAGGTACCCTCCTTAGTTTGCTTGATTTGCAAACCAAGAAAGAACTTGAGTTCACTCATCATAGACATCTCAAACTTTTCCGACATTAGCTTTCCAAACCTTTCACTAAAATGGGGGTTAGTAGAACCAAATATGATATCAACATAAATTTGGCACACAAATAATTCACCATTAACCCTTTTAGTAAAAAGCGTGGAATCAATTTTCCCAATTTCAAAGCCTTTCAATAAGAAACTTGGTCAAGCATTTATACCATGATCTAGGAGCTTGTTTAAGACCATAAAGTGCTTTGTGAAGTTTGTAAACATGATTAGGTTTCTTGGGATTAACAAAGCCGGGAGGTTGTTTAACGTAAACTTCCTCCTCAATTTCACCGTTGAGAAAAGCACTTTTAATGTCCATTTGGTATAAAGTGATATCATGGTGATTGGCATAAGCAAGTAAGATGCGTATGGACTCAAGTCTAGGAATGGGGGCATATGTCTCACCGTAATCCATACCTTTGACTTGAGTGTAGCCTTGGGCGACGAGACGGGCCTTGTTGCTTACAACTTGTCCATTTTCGTCTTGCTTATTGTGAAACACCCATTTTGTATCGATGATGTTTTGGTTGTTGTCGGGCTTCTCAACTAATGTCCAAACTTGGTTTCTCTCGAAGTTATGTAGTTCCTCGTGCATGGCGTTCACCCAATCCGGATCATCAAGAGCATCTTCAACCTTCATATGTTCAAGGTTAGATATGAAAGAGTAATGTTCAAAGTTAGCTAGACGAGATTTAGAGCGAGTGATTCTCCCGGTTAATTTGGATATCATCGTAGATTTTCTCTACGGGATGATCTCTAGCAATTCTTGCTCTAACCCATGAAAGCTTTTGCTTGGGTCGGGGTGGAACATCCTCTTCATCATCATCTTCTTCTTGTCCTTCTTCATTGTTGTTGGTGTTGTTGTACCCTTGTGGAGGTGGAGAAGGAGGTCGATGAGGTTCATCTTGAAGCACTTCCTCGTTTCCTTCATCATGGCGTGTCCCACTTGTGGATGCCTCCAAGTCAACTTGTGGTTCACCTTGTCGTGAGGATGAGGCTTCCACTTGAATGGATGAAGTATTCTCCTTCACCTCCGTTGGGCGAATCTAGCCAATAGACAAGTCTTGTATTGCCTCCAAAGAGTCTTTGTCTCCTACATCAATTGGAAATTGCTCTACTTGCGAGCCGTTAGATTCATCAAACTTCACATCTATCGTCTCTTCAACCTTTCGGGTGAAATTGTTGTATACATGGTAAGTGTGAGAGTTTGAGCCATAACCGAGTAGAAACCTTCATGAGATTTAGGGGCAAATTTTGAACGACGATGCTTGTCAAGAATGTAGCACTTTGAGCCAAATACTCGAAAGTATCCAACCTGGGGTTTGTTACTGGTGAGAAGCTCGTATGCCATCTTGCCGAGAAGTTTGTAAAGATACAAGCGATTTGTTGCATGACAAGCTGTCTCAACCGCTTCTGCCCAAAAGCGTCTTGGCGTCTTGTACTCATCAAGCATCATTCTCGCCATTTCGATGAGTGTCCGGTTCTTCCTCTCAACAACTCCATTTTGTTGAGGTGTGTACGTAGCCGAGAAATCATGTGACATCCCTTCTTCGTCAAGAAAGGTATTTACATTGGCGTTCTTGAACTCCGTTTCGTTGTCGCTGCGAACCTTCTTGATCTTCACTTCAAATTGATTTTGGGCCTTTCTAGCGAAGTTTTTGAAGATCTTTTGGACCTGCGATTTATCATCAAGAAAGAACACCCACGTAAATCTTGAAAAATCATCAACAATGACCAATCCAAAAGAGTTACCACCGAGACTCTTGTAAGCATTGGGACCAAAAAGATCCATATGAAGTAGCTCGAGCGGTCTTCTCGTGGTCATGATGTTCTTCACGGGATGACTTCCTCCAACTTGTTTTCCTGCTTGACAAACACTACAAAGTATATCCTTGTCAAATATAACATCTTTAACACCAAGGTTATGATCACCTTTAATAAGCTTATCAAGATTTCTCATGCCGACATGACCTAACCTTCTATGCCACAACCAACCTTTAGAAGATTTAGCAATAAAGCAAGTGCGAGGTTGGGCTTTCTTAGTGAAGTCAACAGTGTATAGGTCACCTCTATGAATGCCGGTAAAGACCATATTATGATTATCTCTACGAAAGACTTGGCAATCAACATGAGTGAATAGGACATTTTAACCAAAATCAGCTAATCTATACACGGAGAGAAGATTATATCCGAGAGATTCTACAAGCATGACATTCTTGATTGAGCTATCGTTGGATATGGCCACCTTACCAAGGCCAACAACTTTACCCTTAGAGTTGTCACCAAAGGTAACATACTTTCGTCGACCATCATTTTAGCAAGCTCATCAAACATGTCCTTATCTCCGGTCATATGATCCGTGCATCCGTTATCAAGCCCCCATTCCTTTCCTTCGGTTGCGTAACTACGAAGATTTGTCATAAGACTAAAATGTCTCATTTGTTCATCAAGGTCGAGGTCACTATCATCGTCCTCATCATAATAACCATGTTCAACATTGTCTCGTGATTGATCAACACTTAGAGAGAGTGATTCATTAGTTATGTGATCGTGACAATGTTCATCTTTATGAATTCTAATGACCTCTGAGATGATATTACTAATGATTCCTGCATCTCCTTTGGCACGCATAAGGTCACGAAGCTCAAATAAACATTCACCAA
This sequence comes from Secale cereale, assembly GCA_902687465.1. Lineage (NCBI taxonomy): Eukaryota > Viridiplantae > Streptophyta > Magnoliopsida > Poales > Poaceae > Secale > Secale cereale. The sequence continues at coordinate 433,850,087 of LR738713.1, read as the reverse complement.
ATTTGGGATCACTAGAGTTCATCTTACTTAAGGCAATGGACTTTTGAAGAATCACATCTAGATTTTTCAAAGAGTAGTTCGGAAATCGTTCCTCAAGGAATCTCCATATAATGTAAGCACATTCAAAAGTTGGCAAACATGCAAGCAAGTTTCTAGGCTATCCTCTAGTGATAAGATTAACAGTTCTAAGATATTGAATCATGTCAAGTTTCTCATTGGAAGTAGGATTCGAAGCATCAATGGGGGACACACAAGGACTAACAATATACTTGTTCAAATGATATTCATTGAAGATCTCAAGCATTTCATTTTTCCATTCCTTATAAAATTCTCCATCAAGCGTATGCACTCTACATTTAATACTCCCGATCGTAGACTCATCCATCTTCCTCCAATGGTGATTAGACCAAAGCAGTGGAGACCAAAGCTCTGATACCAATTGAGAGGATCGAAGAAGAGGTGTCTAGAGGGGGGGGGGGTGATTAGACACTTCAACAAGAAAAGTAGCAGTTTTTAAGTTCTTAAAGTTGAGGTAGAGTTTTAGCATGATTTCAAACATTCACAATACATTTCAAGCAAGCATGCCAAGAGTATATGAGCAGCGAAAAGTAAAGCATGCAATTTGCAAGAAAGTAAAGAGATGGGATTGGAGTGTGCAAATGCAATTGGAGACACGGATGTTTTTGTCGTGGTTCTGATAGGTGGTGCTATCGTACATCCATATTGATGGAGACTTCAACCCACGAAGGGTAACGGTTGCGCGAGTCCACGGAGGGCTCCACCCACGAAGGGTCCACGAAGAAGCAACATTGTCTATCCCACCATGGCCATCGCCCACAAAGGACATGCCTCACTAGGGTATGGCACATCTCCAACGTATCTACTTTTCCAAACACTTTTGCCCTTGTTTTGGACTCTAACTTGCATGATTTGAATGGAACTAACCCAAACTGACGCTGTTTTCAGCATAACCGCCATGGTGTTATTTTTGTGCATAAATAAAAGTTCTTGAAACGACCTGAAATTCAACAGAGATTTATTTTGGAATATATATAAAATATATGTGGAAAGAACCAGACCAGGGGGCCCACACCATGTCCACGAGGGTGGGGGTGCGCCCCTACCTCGTGGGCCCCCTGTTGCTCCACCGACGTCTTCCCTGACTCCATATATTTACTTTCGGGGGAAAAAAAAATCAAGGACAAGGAATTATCGCGTTTTATGATATGGAGCCGCCGGCAAGCCCTAATCTCTCTCGGGAGGGCTGATCTGGAGTTCGTTCGGGGCTCCGGAGAGGGGATATCGTCGCCATCGTCATCATCAACCGTCCTCCATCACCAATTCCATGATGCTCACCACCGTGCGTGAGTAATCCCATCGTAGGCTTGCTGGACGGTGATGGGTTGGATGAGATTTACCATGTAATCGAGTTAGTTTTGTTAGGGTTTGATCCCTAGTATCCACTATGTTCTAAGATTGATGTTGCTATGACTTTGCTATGCTTAATGCTTGTCACTAAGGCCCGAGTGCCATGATTTCAGATCTGAACCTATTATGTTTTCATGAATATATGTGTGTTCTTGATCCTATCTTGCAAGTCAACAGTCACCTACTATGTGTTATGATCCGGCAACCCCGAAGTGACAATAATTGGGACCACTCCCGTTGATGACCGTAGTTTGAGGAGTTCCTGTATTCACTATGTGTTAATGCTTTGGTCCGGTACTCTATTAAAAGGAGGCCTTAATATCCCTTAGTTTCCACTAGGACCCCGCTGCCACGGGAGGGTAGGACAAAAGATGTCATGCAAGTTCTTTCCCATAAGCATGTATGACTATATTCGGAATACATGCCTACATTACATTGATGAACTGGAGCTAGTTCTATGTCACCCTATGTTATAACTATTACATGAGGAATCGCATCCGACATAATTATCCATCACTGATCCAATTCCTACGAGCTTTTCACATATTGCTTGTTGCTTATTTACTTTTCCGCTGCTACTGTTACAATCACTACAAAACTACTATCGCTACTTTTGCTACCGTTACCGTTACTTCCATATTACCTTGCTGCGGATACTAGGTTTTCCAGGTGTGGTTGCATTGACAACTCAACTGCTAATACTTGAGAGTATTCTTTGGCTCCCCTTATGTCGAATCAATAAATTTGGATTGAATACTTTACCCTCGAAAACTGTTGCGATCCCCTACACTTGTGGGTTGTCAAGACTATTTTCTAGCGCCGTTGCCGGGGAGCATAGCTATATTCTTTAAGTCACTTGGTATTTATATCTATTGATCACTATGAAGAACTTGAAAGACTCAAAAACCAAGATTTATCCCTCAACTACGAGGGGAGGTAAGGAACTGCCATCTAGCTCTGCACTTGATTCACCCTCTGTTATGAGTAAACTTGCGACACCAACTCCTGCCATTGAATCTGATATGTCGCATGTTCTTGATGATGCCACTTCTGCTATGTATGATGAAACTACTTCTATGCTTGATAATACTGTGCCACTATGTGAATTTCTTGATGAACAAATTGCTAAGGTTAGGGAGAATGCAAACATTGAAACTGATAATATTGATGAAAGTGATGATGAAGATTCTCCTCCTAGATATGAATTGCTTGTTATTTCTGAGGGTTATGTTATGGATGAAGAAACTGCTAGAGACTTTCTTGCTTGCAACGATAGATATGATCTTAAGAAATTATTAGCTAAGCTAAAAGAAAAGTCTTTGAATGCTAGAATGAAATATGACCCCGCTTTTGCTACTTCACCTATCTGTGTTCCTGATAAGGATTATGATTTCTCTGTTAATCCCAAGTTAATTACTTTGGTTGAATCTGATCCTTTCCATGGCTATGAATCTGAAACTCTTGTGGCACATCTTACTAAGTTGAATGATATATGTTTACCAGCGAGGAAAAGATTCGTTATTACTATATCCTTAAGTTATTTCCGTTCTCGTTAAAGGGTGATGCTAAGACATGGTTTAATTCTCTTGATCTTGGTTGTGTGCGTAGTCCCCAGGATATGATTTATTACTTCTCTGCTAAATATATTCCTGCTGATAAGAAACAAGCTGCCTTACGGGAAATATATAATTTTGTGCAAATTGAAGAAGAGAGTCTCCCACAAGCTTGGGGGAGGCTTCTCGAATTACTTAATGCTTTGCCTAATCATCCTCTTCAGAGGAATGAAATTCTTGATGTCTTTTATAATGGACTAACCGATGCTTCCAGGGACCACCTGGATAGTTGTGCTGGTTGTGTTTTCAGGGAAAGAACTATCGATCAAGCTGAATCATTATTGAATAATATGTTGACCAATGAGAACAGTTGGACAGTTCCTGAACTAGCCCCTAAGCCAACTCCGAAGAAAAGGGGTGTTCTATTTCTAAGTCCTGAAGATATGCAAGAGGCAAAGAAATCTATGAAAGAAAAAGGTAGTAAAGCTGAAGATGTTAAGAATTTACCACCTATTGAGGAGATACATGGTCTTGATAACCCGACACAGGTAGTAAAGGTAAATTCTCTCTATAGATTTGATGAAGGTGATATTCCGTGTTATAAGTCTGCTAGCCAATGCTTAGATGAGTTTGACAACTTCATTGTTAAACAAGAAAACTTCAATGCTTATGTTGGTAGACAATTGCAACGTAATGCTTATATGATCGAATGCTTGAGTGATTATATGTCTAGAGTTAAAGGTGAATTGAAACTCATTAGTAAACATGCTTCTATGGTTACCACTCAAGTAGAACAAGCACTTAAACCACAAAATGATTTGCTCAATGAATTAAATAGTAAGAAAATGATAATGCTATTAGAGTTGTGACTAGAGGTGGTAAAATGACTCAGGAACCTCTGTATCCTGAAGGCCACCCTAAGAGAATTGATCAAGATTCTCGGAGAGCTAATTTAGATGCACCTAGTTCTTCTAAGAAGAAGAAAAAGAACAATGATAGGACTTTGCATTCTTCTAGTGAACCTGTAGCTGACACACCTGAGAATCCTAATGATATCTCTATCTCTGATGCTGAGACACAATCTGGTAATGAAAATGAACCTAGTGATGTTAATGATGATGTTCATGATGATGCTCAACCTAGCAATGATAATGATGTAGAGAGTGAACCTGCTGTTGATCTTGATAACCCACAATCAAAGAATCAACGTTATGATAAGAGAGACTTTGTTGTTAGGAAGCACGACAAGGAAAGAGAACCACGGGTTCAGAAACCCATGCCTTTTGCTCCTAAACCATCCAAGAAAAAGGATGATGAGGATTTTGAGCGCTTTGCTGAAATGATTAGACCTATCTTTTTGCGCATGCGTTTGACTGATATGCTTAAAACAAATCCTTATGCTAAGTATGTGAAAGATATTATTACCAATAAAATAAAGATACCTGAAGTTGAAATTTCCACCATGATTGCCAATTACACCTTTAAAGGTGGAATACCAAAGAAACTAGGAGATCCAGGAGTACCCACTATACCTTGCTCCATTAAAAGAAACTATGTTAAAACTACTTTGTGTGATCTTGGGGCCGGTGTTAGCGTTATGCCTCCCTCTTTATATCGTAGACTTGATTTGAATAAGTTGACACCTACTAAAATATCTTTGCAAATGGCCGATAAATCAACTGCTATACCTGTCGGTATTTGCGAGGAGGTGCCTGTTGTGGTTGCAAATGTTGCTATTCTAACGGACTTTGTTATCCTTGATATTCCCGAGGATGATAGTATGTCTATTATCCTTGGTAGACCCTTTTTGAATACTGCAGGGGCTGTTATTGATTGCAACAAAGGCAATGTCACTTTTCATGTCAATGGTAATGAGCATACGGTACACTTTCCGAGGAAACAACCTCAGGTCCACAGTATCAATTCTATTGGAAAAATTTCAACGATTACTATTGGAGGTTTTTAATTTCCTCTTCCTACTGTCAAGAAGAAATATGATATTATATTGTTCGGGACATGCATATCCCCATTGAGGTAACCTAGTGTTATTCGAAAATTCTCCGGTTTCATGTTATTCGGAAAGAGTTTATTAACAAGACCTGATCAACCTTGTTAATGGATTCCTTTTGATGAGCATGAGGAGGTGAATCTAGATAGCACAACTTTCTGTACCCTCCTTTTACTTTATGTTAATTAGATTAAATAAAGCAAAAAATAGTATTTTCTATCTGTTTTCAGAGTTATCCGTGCAAAAAAAAACCCGAAAATAAAAGTTCTCCAAATGCCCCGAAAATGAAATATGATTTTTTCAGAATATTTAAGAATATTTGGCACTAAGAACACAACAGAGAGAGCCAGCACCTGGCCACGAGGGTGCAGGGCGCGCCCACCCCCTGGGCGCGACACCCTTGTAATGCCCAGGATGCGACTATATCTCCTACGTGCCGAGGCACGACTTAGAGACATAAGCGCATTCTGGAATGATCGCAAGCGTGGTATCTTTGCACAACTCGTGTAAAAGTTTAGTGATGAAAATGTAAAAGATAACTGGCTTACACTCGCCACATCACACAATGAATACAATAGCATACATTCATCCAAATAACACAGGGTCCGACTACGGATGAAATCCAAATGAGAAAAGATACCACAACACAAGGCCTGATCGCCCCTAGTAGGAACCACTACTGATCGTCGGGATACGATACATAGTAACAACCACGCTCTTCATCGAACTCCCATTGAAGTTCTGATCCATCTCCTGCATTGTTCTCAACGGTACCTGCATCTGGTGTGTTGTAATCTGTGAGTCACAAGGACTCAGCAATCCCATTCCCGGGTATCAAAACTAACAAAGCCTTTAGGTGTGGAAGGGTAATAAAGTGTTTGCAGCAAGCATTAAGCAACAAGCTTAAGAGTTCAGAGCGAGAGGAGAATATGTGCCAACGGTCGCCAAAGTTGATCAAGAAGTGATCCTAGCTACTCACGGTCAAACATAACCCCACCGTGTTCACTTCCCGAAGCCCTTCGGAAAGAGACCATCACGGTTACTCACAGAGGTAGTGTGTTCTTAAGGATATGGTGTCAAGTTATCTACAACCGGATATTAACAAATTCCCATCCGCCTCATAACCGCGGGCAGGGCTTCCGAAAGTTCAAACCCTGCAGGGGTGTCCCAACTTAGCCCATCACAAGCTCACGATCTGCGGAGTCGCAACTCCAAAGTGGGAAGACCCGAGTATCCTCGGAATCCCGTGCTCAAGATATTTCGACAAAGGTAAAACTAATCCAGCAAGACCTCCCGGCGTGCTGACACCCTGATAGTAGCTGTGTGTATCTCGTCTCAGGCCACGACCGGATGGGTGATGCTACAGGTATATACCAGACCTCGGGTTTCCCCAAGGTGGCCCTGCAGGACCCCCAGTTTGGACCAACACTCATGAGGAGCACTGGCCCGGGTTGTTGATTAAGAACTCGGGTTTGCAACGCCCTATGCAAGTTTTAGTTGTTAGGCAAATGTAAAACCAATGTTGGGCCTTGCTGGAAAAGCTTTAAGCAGTGCGAATTATCAAGGGGGGCCCATAAACTCCAACCATGTTAGGAACGCAAAATCAAGGAACATAACACCGGTTGATCGGGTCCTAAGGTGGCATGAGTGGAACAAAACACCAAGTAGAAGGCCAAGCCTTCCACCCATTACACATATATATGTGCATTAATATTATTAAGATATATATTGTGTTATCCCAATAAACAAGTATGAACATGGAGCAATCTTCAAACTTCACGTGCAACTATCAACGCTATAAGAGGGGCTGAGCAAAAGCGTACTTAGCCAAACAACGGTTTGCTAGGAAGGCGGTTAGAGTGTTTCATGGCAACAATAGGAGGCTGAAAAAACAGGAATAGGCATCGAGGCATAGCTAAAGAGCGTGACAACTAGCATAGGCAAAGATAGAGGTGATATCGGGGAACGGTCATCTTGCCTGGTAAGTCGTCGGTGGAATGGTAAGACGGCTCCTCAAGCTCAGTCTCGACAAGATTCTCGAACTCGGTATCGGCTCCCAGCTCTACCCAACACAAGAGCACAACAACGGTACAAGATCAATCAAGGTGCAATGCACAATCAACATGATGCAAGATATGTCATGGAATGCAAGTATGATGTCCGTATGCATGAAGATGCTCTTGAGCCTAAAGGATAAGATGATGGAAATGACTTCATCTTGGGTAACCAAGCAAGCCACTGGATAGAGCGGAAGATTTCGGTCGAAAACGATATAAAGATCATGGGAAACGGATGCACGGTTTGCAAATGACAAGCAAAACACTACACGATGCAATCTGCCAAAAACAACAAGTAGCCCACTAAGTGACCAAGTTTAAGTATGCTACAACACTCCAACAAGCAAGCAAAAGGCACGACAATAACATACATAACATGCTCTTCAAGAATAACCACATGGCTACTTCTGCAACATAATAGAACATGTCACAAGCAGCATGGAAAAAGTGCAAAAGTTTAACCAGACTTAGTGAAAATCTAGGCATGGCAGCAACAACAACAACAAGTAGGCATGTTTGCAAGCTTGCAAGCTTGTGCAACTCAACCCAAAGCATAGCATGGCAGTTGAATATAACCAACAACAAGAAGACATGTTTGTGAAGCTACTCATGGCAAGAACATGGTCATAGGATGCATAGAACACTAGCTATTCACATGGCAAAATTGAACTTGCTGCTAACAGGCTGACAGAAACATTTTATAGCAACTTGAGAGCATGAAAACAACAAGCTACATCAACTCATCATGGCAAACAATAGCATGGATACCTAGAGCATAACATATATATATCAAGGAACACCCACTGGACAACTCTACCCATGCACAACAATGACGGTGGCATCATGGAAGCATGGCATTAAAATTAGCAGATTCACACTTAGCAGAAATTTAACATCACGATGACATGTTAACAAGCTTGATGCACTCATCTCAAGACATATCATGGCATGAAAATGAATCTATTTTGTAGAGCACATTCCAATGAGCAAATCTCATGTTGACACCTAGCTCATATGACACATGGATTAATATACACAAACAAGACAAAACATCATCTCATAACAATTCTAGAAACTTATCAGCCACATGCACTTTTGCAACAGGGTTAAACATGGCATAATGTAACCTAACATGTATGCAAATGCATCCATCATGTAGAGCATCACAAGACGAACATTTTGACATATCATACACTCCATTTGGACCAACATGCACCAAGTTGTGACCTCACGAACATGCCAACGAATTGTTAACAGACAACTAGTGCTGAAATAGTAACATCACGAAGCACTCTTGCAACTAATATTAAGACATCTATATGAATCCTAACATGCATGAAACTGATGCTAGCATGTAGAGCACTTCGAGACGAACATTACGGTATATCATACATGCAAAACGGAGCACCGAGCACAAAGTTACCGCATGAAGAAGGAGGCAATAAAATTACAAAGATCTGGGACTTCATGATATTTCACCTCGCGTAAAAGTCAACGCGGGACGAGGATATCGAGGACGGGTCAATGCGGGTCGGATGGAGACATTTGGTTCACGGGGTTGGTGGATCTGATCCACCCCCGGTGGATCTGGATCTGGCCGAGTGGGACCCGACGGCTCGCCGGAGTTGGGCCGGTGGCGAGGTGCGCGGCGGCCAGAGGAAGAGCGGCGGGGCGGCGGACGCGGTGATGGCCGGAGTGGCGGCGGGGAGGACGAAGGCGGCGGCGAGATGGAGGTCCGCGGCGGCGGCGCGGCACCGGCGGCGGCGAAGGGCGCGGTGGCGGGCATCGGCCGGAGGCGAGGGAGGCAGACGCGGCGACGGGAGTGGGTGGAGTGGCCCGGCGGTGGCCCGGGGCGGGCCGGCCTCGGGCTCACGGGCCCGTGGCGGCGTGCGAGGAGGTGGGCGGCGGCAGCGACACGTGGCGCTTCTGGATTGGCCGGGCGTGTCCGGCGGACGTGTCCGGCGCGGTCCGGACGTGTCCGGCGGTGCGAGGAGTAGCTCGGCTAGGGTTTCCTCCGAAATACGGGGAAGTGATGCCTTTTTATAGGTAGAGGGGCTAGGAGTGTCCAAATGAGGTGCGGTTTTCTCCCCCACGATCACGATCCGACGACCGAGAGGATGGAGGTGGTTGTGCTGGCCTTGTGGGCTATTATGGAGGGGTGGTGGGCCAAAAGAGATAGGGCGTTTTCGGCCCACGTGGTTAACCCTTGGAGTATCAAACGACCTCCAAACGAGACGAAACTTGACAGGCGGTCTACCGGTGATATACCAAGACCACTTGACAAGTCTCGACCCATTCTGAGGATGTTTTTAATCCACTCACAAAACAAAGACTTGAGAGGTGCGACGGACACGTGTGTGAGTGTCGGAACTCGAAACGGACAATGGAGAGAACAGAGATGATGCAACTACACACGGATGCAAGTGAGACTATGCCAATGCAATGCACATAATGAAAATGACATGGTGACATGCAACACACGCACAAGGCAAAAACGAAGAAACCCGAAATGAAGGAAGAGCCCAGAATGGAATTGATTAAGTCAACGATGTATATATTGCCATAAATGGAATTGTTACATCCGGGGCGTTACAAACTCTCCTCCACTACAAAATGATCTCGTCCCGAGATCTAGGACTGAAAGAAAGTGGGATACTCAGAACGGAGAAGATCTTCTCGTTCCCATGTAGTTTCTTGGTCGGTATGGTGTGACCACTTCACTTTCAAGAATTTGATGGACTTGTTGTGGGTCTTGCGCTCAGTTTCTTCAAGGATAGCAACGGGGTGCTCACGATAAGACAAGTCTTACTGAAGATCAATCTCTTCGAAAGGAATGGTGCGTTCAGGCGTCTTGAAGCACTTGCGGAGTTGTGACATGTGAAACACATCGTGCACATTTGCAAAGTTGGAGGGAAGCTCGAGTTGGTAGGCTAGATCACCTCTCTTGCCAAGAATCTTGAAAGGGCCCATGTATCTTGGAGCAAGCTTGCCCTTGATACCGAACCTCTGAGTGCCCTTCATGGGAGAAACACGGAGATACACATGATCACCAATGTCGAAAGCCAAATCTCGGTGTTTGCCGTCATAGTAGCTCTTTTGGAGCGATTGCGCGGCTTTGAGATTCTCACGTACGACTTTGCACATCTCTTCGGCCTCTGAGATCAAATCATTGCCAAGAAGTTGAGGTTCACCAGTCTCGGACTAGTTGAGAGGGGTACGACACTTTCTGCCATAGAGAATTTCAAATGGAGCTTTGCCTACACTTGCTTGGAAGCTGTTGTTGTAGGATAATTCGGCAAATGGAAGGCAATCTTCCCATTTCATACCGAAGGAGATTACACAAGCTCTGAGCATATCTTCAAGAATTTGGTTCACTCTTCCGATTTGACCACTAGTCTGAGGGTGAAAAGCTGTGCTGAAGCGAATCTTGGTACCCATGGCTGACTGAAAGGAATCCCAGAACTTGGAAGTGAACAAGCTTCCACGATCTGAGGAGATTATTTGAGGGATACCATGCAAAGAGAAAATTCTGGAGGTGTACATCTCTGCCAGTTGAGTTGCGTTGATGGATTCTTTGACTGGAAGAAAATGAGCCACTTTAGTGAGCTTGTCAATCAAAGATAACATCATTTCCTCGCTTGGAATTGGGGAAGCCGGCGATGAAATCCATCTCAATGTGATCGAATTTCCACTCGGGAATAGGTAGAGGTTGAAGGAGTCCGGCTGGACGTTGATGCTCTGCCTTCACTCTTCTACAGATATCACAGTCGTTCACGAGTTGAGCAATCTCTCTTTTCATGCGAGTCCACCAATAGGATTGCTTGAGGTCATGGTACATCTTGGAGCTTCCTGGATGTATCGAGAGGGGTGAGTCGTGTGCTTCGTTCATTATGAGCTTCATGAGATCACCTTTGGGAACCACAATTCTGTCCTCAAAGAACAAAGTGTCTCTGTCATCAATGCGATAGCACTTGTACTTGGGAGTACCCTTAGAAATACCATGTTTCACCTTCTGCACCATAGCATCACTGAGTTGGGCCTCACGGATTTGATCTTCCAAGGTAGGAGCGACTTGAAGGTTGTCAAGAAATCCTTGCGGAACAACTTGGAGGTTGAGCTTCCTGAATGATTCACAAAGTTCCGGTTGGAACGGTTTGAGGAGGAGACTGTTGCAATAAGCCTTTCTGCTCAAAGCATCTGCAATTACATTGGCCTTGCCAGGAGTATACTCAATGCTTGGATGGTACTCTTGAATCATTTCAACCCAACGAGTCTGGCGGAGGTTACGGTTTGGTTGGGTGAAGATGTACTTCAGGCTCTTGTGATCGGTGAAGATGTCCACTTTTTTGCCCAACAGAAGGTGTCTCCACGTGATCAAGGCATGAACAACTGCTGCTAGCTCAAGATCATGTGTGGGGTAATTCTTCACATTTGGTTTAAGCTGACGCGAAGTGTATGCAACGATCTTCTTGTCTTGCATGAGAACACCGCCAAGACCTTGCAATGAAGCATCATAGAACACTTCATAAGGCTTGGACTCATCCGGAGGAGTAAGAACCGGAGCAGAAATGAGCTTCTGTTTGAGGGTATTGCATGGCACATCACAATCAGGAGTCCACGAGTACTTGACATTCTTCTGCAACAGGTTGGAAAGAGGCTTGGCAATCTTGGAGAAGTTCTCAACGAACCTTCTGCAATAACTTGCGAGACCGAGGAAACTTCGGAGTTGTTTGACATTCTGTGGAGGTTCCCAGTTGACAATAGCTTCAACCTTCTCGGGGTTAACAGAAATGCCCTCGGCAGAGATAACATGGCCAAGATAGAGGACTTTATCAAGCCAGAATTCACACTTGGAGAATTTCGCATAGAAACGATGCTCACGGAGCGTGTCAAGGACCAAACGGAGGTGCTTGGCATGGTCTTCTTTATTCTTGGAGAATACCAGAATATCATCCAGATAGACGAGAACGAATTCATTGGTGTGGGGGTTGAATATGAAGTGCATCATCCGAGAGAAAGTGGGTGGAGCATTTGCAAGCCCGAAAGACATGACCGTGTATTCATAGGAGCCATAACTCGTTCTGAATGCGGTCTTGGGAATATCCTCTTCACGGATACGAATCTGATGGTAGCCCATACGGAGATCAAGTTTCGAGAAAACCTTGGCTCCTTTGCGTTGCTCGAATAATTCATTGATATTGGGGAGCGGGTACTTATTCTTTATTGTCTTCTTGTTCAATGGCCGGTAATCGACGTACAATCGTTCCGTGCCGTCCTTTTTCTTGACAAAAAGAACACCACAAACCCAAGGAGAAGTACTTGGTCTGATTAGACCCATTCGTTCTTGCTCATCGAGTTGTTTCTTCAATTCCTTCAACTCATGAGGAGAAAGCTTGTACGGACGCCGACAGGCTGGCTCGGTACTAGGTTCAAGTTCAATGACGAGTTCAACTGGACGGTTGGGAGGCATGCCTGGAAGCTCTTGAGGGAATACATCCTCATATTCACAAACCACCGGAATCTGGGATATGGCATTAATCTCGCCCTTGTCATTGAGAGAGAGAATAGCCTGATTGTGTTATCTCGAGCTGTGAAGATAATCACGTGTTCGTCAGGATGAGTTAGCTTGACCTCCTTGTTTTCACAATAAATATTTGCATCATGCTCAGAGAGCCAATCCATCCCAAGAATAAGATCAATGTCCGAGTTACCGAGAACAATCGGTGAAACCAAAAAACTGTAATCACCCATATGAATAGATATGTCCGGAGCAAACACGCTAGAATGCATTCGTTTCCCCGGAGAAATAATTGATAACTCCCTTGGTAAACTTTTGATGTCAAGATTGTGCTTCGATGCAAAAGGTTGTGAAATGAAGGACAACGATGCACCAGAATCAAACAAGACTTTAGCAGGTATTGAGTTAACCGGATGATTACCAATTATCACATTAGAAGAATTCTCTGCTTGAGCTACATTCATCAGGTTCACTCTTGCTGACTTGGGGTTGTGCTTGACAATAGCATTGCTGACAGGTGGAGGAGGAGGAAGGCGCCTTGGGTTGGGACACTTGTTGGCATAGTGACCCTTCTGAGAACACTTGTTGCAAGTAACTTCTGAAAGTGGCCGATGATAAGGACCGCTTGGTCTTGGAGCTTGGAACTAAGGCTTGGACTGGTTGCTTGGGTTGGGTGGGTGGGAGAATCCACGACCACCTGAGTGCTTGTTGTTGCTTGGAGGATGGAGCACTGGAGGAGGCGGTAGCCAGAACTTCTGCTGCTTGGCAACCACTTGAGAGGAAGATGAGGAGTGAACAACATATCTTATCCTCTTCTTGAAAGCTTCACACTTGAGCTGAGCTACCTCTTGCTTGAGAGCCATGTTGTAGAATTGATGAAATTCATCCGGCTCGAACAGGGTGAGTGCAAGTTGGAGTTCATCTTTCAGACCACCTCGGAACTAGTAGATTTTGCTCTTGGCATCGGGGATGTCTTGCTTCGCATAACGGGCAAGATTCTGGATCTTGACATTGTATTGATAGACGGACATGGTGCCTTGCTTCAGATTGCGGAATTGCTCAAGCATGCCTTCAATGACACTAGTAGGAATGTGATGAGAACGGAAATCTCTGCAGAAATCAGTCCACGATATCTCACGACCACCTCTGGAGTCTTTGTATTGTTGCCACCAATCTGCAGCTTGATCTTTGAGTTGGAAAGCGGCAAACTTGACATAATCCTCAGGTTTGACGTTACTGCATTCAAAATGCTTCTTGATGTCTGTGATCCAATCTTCAGCATCTAGCGGGTCCACACAGTAACTGAAAGACTTGGGCTGATTTTCCAGGAATTGGTGCAGAGTCGCAAAGTGAGGTTGATTGAACAGATTTCCTTGGCCTTGGTTCCCTTGATTGCCTTGATTTGCTTGATTGGCTTGGAAACTCTGCATCATTTGCATGAGCATCTGAGTGTTCTGATTGGTTGCCTGCATAATCACTCTCCATGCCTCAGACGGAGGAGGAGGGGAAGGAGGACGCTCTTCTTCACCCTCTGGGTTCTGGTTGGGAACTTTCTTAGGTGCCATCCTAAAGACGATGACAACTGTTAGCCATTGAAGCAAATAATAGATAAGCTGTATCAACGGCTAGATATTTGCAACATATAGTCTTCACAATGAACATCCAAACAAAATGAACGAATGAATTACATAGCTTAATGGTACATCAACTTGTCGAGAAGCCACTCGGGAGAACAAAATGATAGAATAAAACAATAAGGTAACAGATGGAACAAATACATAATAGAGGCTTCATCCCACATGTTCGTGCTGAATGCCCCATGACACGTGTTACAAAGGGCCTTGCAATCCCCGAATCAGCATAGCCAAGGATCCTTTAAGATGCAACTCCCAATTGGAACAACGCCCATGAAACCTCTTCACTAGATGTTGAACCCCAAACCTCATACCATGCACCCGTTGGAAGATTACCTACGAGCTACTTGAAACCCACCTATTAATTCCCGAAGCTTTTCAGTTATGCAATCTGGTGTTGGGGATACAGGGGAAGCACCGCGCACTCAACTCTAAACCTACATCCAGCTGTATCCATCCATCAACACATAACCAGTCATCTTTGGAAACTGTTTACCTCGGACCTTCAAAACGCATCCGCTATACTAGCTGTGGCAATACTCCCGAACTATCTCCCTAGTACTGGGTGACGTCGGGGTTATCTCACCACCAGACATGCATAGAAGAATTTTCGATGTCGGCCGCGTCTGGTATTCTAGAACCGCCACGATACATTTGTGATGACAACACCTCGGAGCTCAACTCCCCGGGACACTGCCACAACCCCTAAATGACAGGAGGCATCAAGAACAATGTTCTCGTCACAAAGATATCAGAACAATCCAAACAATACCCATCCTAAAAACAATTTTGTGAAATTTTGAGAATAGTGCAGTTAAAAGAACGTCAGGAGACCTCACCAGAGGGATGAAGGGGATGAGGAGTAAAAAGAAATCCTACTCTATGATATATATATATAGGACTCAAAACATTTTGTGTGTGTGCCTAGACTCAACCGTCAGTGGTTTGATCAATCAGGGGGCTCCGAGGCCGGAGAAGGCTCTGATACCAACTTCTAATGCCTAGGATGCGACTATATCTCCTACGTGTCGAGGCACGACTTAGAGACATAAGCGCATTCTGGAATGATCGCAAGCGTGGTATCTTTGCACAACTCATGTAAAAGTTCAGGGATGAAAATGTAAAAGATAGCTGGCTTACACTCGCCACATCACACAATGAATACAATAGCATACATTCATCCAAATAACACAGGGTCCGACTACAGACGAAGTCCAAACGAGAAAAGATACCACAACACAAGGCCTGATCACCCCTAGTAGGAACCACTACTGATCGTCGGGATACGATACATAGTAACGACCACGCTCTTCATCGAACTCCCATTGAAGTTCTGATCCATCTCCTGCATTGTTCTCAGCGGTACCTGCATCAGGTGTGTATTGTAATCTGTGAGTTACAAGGACTCCGCAATCCCATTCCCGGGTATCAAAACTAACAAAGTCTTTAGGTGTGGAAGGGTAATAAAGTGTTTGCAGCAAGCATTAAGCAACTAGCTTACAAGTTCAGAGCGAGAGGAGAATATGTGCCAACGGTTGCCAAAGTTGATCAAGAAGTGAACCTAGCTACTCACGGTCAAACATAACCCCACCGTGTTCACTTCCCGAAGCCCTTCGGAAAGAGACCATAACGGTTACTCACACAGGTAGTGTGTTCTTAAGGATAAGGTGTCAAGTAATCTACAACCGAATATTAACAAATTCCCATGTGCCTCATAACCGCGAGCACGACTTTCGAAAGTTCAAACCCTGCAGGGGTGTCCCAACTTAGCCCATCACAAGCTCACGATCTGCGGAGTCGCAACTCCAAAGTGGGAAGACCCGAGTATCCTTGGAATCCCGTGCTCAAGATATTTCGACAAAGGTAAAACTAATCCAGCAAGACCTACCGGCGTGCCGACACCCTGATAGTAGCCGCGCGTATCTCGTCTCAGGCCACGACCGGACGGGTGATGCTACAGGTATATACCAGACCTCGGGTTTCCCCAAGGTGGCCTTGCAGGACCCCCAGTTTGGACCAACACTCATGAGGAGCACTGGCCCGGGTTGTTAATTAAGAACTCGGGTTTGCAACGCCCTATGCAAGTTTTAGTTGTTAGGAAAATGTAAAACCAATGTTGGGCCTTGCTGGAAAAGCTTTAAGAAGTGCGAAATATCAAGGGGGGCCCATAAACTCCAACCGTGTTAGGAACGCAAAATCAAGGAACATAACACCAGTTTATCGGGTCCTAAGGTGGCATGAGTGGAACAAAACACCAAGCAGAAGGCCGAGCCTTCCACCCATTACCCATATATATGTGCATTGATATGATTAAGATATCTATTGTGTTATCCCAATAAACAAGTCCGAACATGGAGCAATCTTCAAACTTCACGTGCAACTATCAACGCTATAAGAGGGGCTGAGCAAAAGTGTACTTAGCCAAACAACGGTTTGCAAGGAAGGCGGTTAGAGTGTTTCATGGCAATAATAGGAGGCTGACAAAACATGAATAGGCATCGAGGCGTAGCTAAAGAGCATGACAACTAGCATAGGAAAAGATAGAGGTGATATCGGGGAACGGTCATCTTGCCTGGTAAGTCGTCGGTGGAATGGTAAGACGGCTCCTCAAATTCAGTCTCGACAAGATCCTCGAACTCGGTATCGGCTCCTAGCTCTACCCAACACAAGAGGACAACAACGGTACAAGATCAATCACGGTGCAATGCAAAATCAACATGATGCAAGACCTGTCATGGAATGCAAGTATGATGTGCGTATGCATGAAGATGCTCTCGAGCCTAAAGGAGAAGATGATGGAAATGGCTTCATCTTGCGTAACCAAGCAAGCCACTTGATAGAGGGGAAGATTTCGGTCGAAAACGATATAAAGATCATGGGAAACGAATGCACGTTTTGCAAATGACAAGCAAAACACTACATGATGCAATCTGCCAAAAATAGCAAGTAGCCCACTAAGTGACCAAGTTTAAGTATGCTACAACACTCCAACAAGCAAGCAAAGGACATGGAAATAACATACATAACATGCTCTTTAAGAATAACCACATGGCTACTTCTGCAACATACTTGAACATGTCACAAACAGCATGGAAAAAGTGCAAAAGTTTAACCAGACTTAGTGAAAATCTGGGCATGGCAGCAACAACAACAAGTAGGCATGTTTGCAAGCTTGCAAGCTTGTGCAACTCAACCCAAAGCATAGCATGGCATTTGAATATAACCAACAACAAGAAGACATATTTGTGAAGGTACTCATGGCAAGAACATGGTCATAGGATGCATAGAACACTAGCTATTCACATGGCAAAATTGAACTTGCTGCTAACAGGCTGACAGAAACATTTTATAGCAACTTGAGAGCATGAAAACAATAAGCTACAGCAACTCATCATGGCAAACAAGAGCATGGATAGCTAGAGCATAACATATATATCAAGGAACACCCACTGGACAACTCTATCCATGCACAACAATGACGGTGGCATCATGGAAGCATGGCATAAAAATTAACAGATTCACACTTAGCAGAAATTTAACATCACGATGACATGTTAACAAGCTTGATGCACTCATCTCAAGACATATCATGGCATCAAAATGAATCTATCTTGTAGAGCACATTCCAATGAGCAAATCTCATGTTGACACCTAGCTCATATGACACATGGATTAATATACACAAACAAGACAAAACATCATCTCATAACAATTCCAGAAACTTATCAGCCACATGCACTTTTGCAACAGGGTTAAACATGGCATAATGCAATCTAACATGTATGCAAATTCATCCATCATGAAGAGCATCACAAGACGAACATTTTGACATATCATACAGTCCATTTGGACCAACATGCACCAAGTTGTGACCTCAGAAACATGCCAACAAATTGTTAACAGACAACTAGTGTTGAAATAGTAACATCACGAAGCACTCTTGCAACGTATATTAAGACATATAGATGAATCCTAACATGCATGAAACTGATGCTAACATGTAGAGCACTTCGAGACGAACATTTCGGTATATCATACATGCAAAACGGAGCACCGAGCACAAAGTTACCACATGAAGGAGACAATAAAATTACAAAGATCTGGGACTTAGTGATATTTCACCTCGCGTAAAAGTCAATGCGGGACGAGGATATCCGGGACGGGTCAGTTGGGGACGGACGGAGACGTTTGGTTTGCGGGGGTGGTGGATCTGATCCACCCCCGGTGGATCTGGATCTGGCCGAGCGGGACCCGGCGGCTCGCCGGAGTTGGGCCGGTGGCGAGGTGCGCGGCAGCGGGAGGAAGAGCGGCGGGGCGGCGGACGCGGTGGTGGCCGGCGGTGGTGGTCGGAGTGGCGGCGGGGAGGACAAAGGCGGCGGCGAGATGGAGGTCCGCGGCGGCGGCGCGGCGTAGGCGGCGAGCGTCGGCCCGTGGCGGCGAATGGCGCGGTGGCGGGCGTCGGCCGGAGGCGAGGGAGGCAGACGCGGCGACGGGAGCGGGCGGAGTGGCCCGATGGCGGGCCGGCCTCGGGCTCGCGGGCCCGCGGCGGTGCGCAAGGAGGTGGGCGGCGGCGGCGACACGTGGCGCTTCCGAATTGGCCGGGCGCGTCCGGCAGACGTGTCCGGCGCGGTCCGAACGTGTGCAGCGGCGCGAGGAGGAGCTCGGCTAGGGTTTTGCCCGAAATCCCGGGGAGAGATGCTTTTTTGTAGGTAGAGGGAGCTAGGAGTGTCCAAATGAGGTGCGGTTTTCGCCCACACGATCACGATCCGACGACCGAGAGGATGGAGTTGGTTGTGCTGGGCTTGTGGGCTGTTGTGGAGGGGTGCTGGGTCAAAAGATATAGGGGTTTTTCGGCCCACGTGGTTAACCCTTGGAGTATCAAACGACCTCCAAACGGGATGAAACTTGACAGGCGGTCTACCGGTGATATACCTAGACCACTTGACAAGTCTCGATCCATTCCGAGGATGTTTTTAACCCACTCACGAAACAAAGACTAGAGAGGTGCGACGGGCACGTGTGTGAGTGTCGGAACTCGAAACGGACAACGAAGAGAACGGAGACGATGCAACTACACACGGATGCAAGTGAGACTATGCCAATGCAATGCACATAATGAAAATGACATGGTGACATGCAACACACGCACAAGGCAAAAACGAAGAAACCCAAAATGAAGGAAGAGCCCAGAATGGAATTGATTAAGTCAACGATGCATATATTGCCATAAATGGAATTGTTACATCCGGGGCGTTACACCCCTGCCTCGTAGGCCCCACGTGGCTCCATCCACTTACTCCAGCACCCACACACTCCTTCATCCTCCCAAAAAAATCACTATCCAGCTCAAGCACGAGTTCTAGCTCATCTTGCTACCATTTTCGATCTCCTTGCTCAAAGCTCCAGTCACAAAAATGTTTGGGGAGATTGTTCCTTGGTATGTGAATCCCCCATTGGTCCAATTAGTTTTTGTTCTAGTGCTTTATTTATTGCAAAATTTTGCTGCTTAGGTGACCCTATTCTGGAGCTTGCATGTCAAATTTATGTGGTTCCAAGTAGTTCTAATGCATGATATAGTCTCTAGGCACCTGTAGGAGTAGTTGCTATCAATCTTGTTGAGTTTGGTTCAATTTTATTTTGAGTCACAAAAAATTTCAGAAATATTCCAGAAAAAATGCATAGGAAAATCTTTCAAGGTGGTTCCTCAAGGAAGCGAGGACCAAGGCTCACGATACGTGAGCCAGACGATGAGTTACCAAGGGAGGCTCAAGTGCGGCCCTGTGAATGGCCGTCAGAGGAATTTATGATCTGGGCAGGTATCAAGGAAGAATTTTACACATATGTGCGTAATGCGGATATTGAGGACTTCGAGTCAGATAAGTGCCCTCAATACCAATACCCGACTGATACTTTTGTGAGAAGGTTTAAATTTACATCTTCACGTAACTCTCCCACTATCTTGTTCGATCTCTATGATAAATCTTATACTATGGACTCAGAAGATTTTAAGGATGCTTGTAAACTCCCCCAGTGGGGTAGTGTCGGTGAACCTCACAAATATGAGTATAAGGACTTTCTAGCTAGTATCACTGTGGGGGAATCTGGAGAAGTCACCCAAGCTACCATAGGGAGCATTCATTTTCCTGCTATATATTATTTTGCTCTCTTCATTGGTAGATGCATTAACGGTAAGGATGAAGCTTACCACATGTGTGTACCGGATCTTAGTGTCCTCAAAAGTGCGGTATTAGGTGATAGACAATATAATTTGGGGGCCATTGTTGCACGCAGGTTACATCATAATGGTTTAAATGGTGATCTGTTTGGTGGAATTTATGCAACTCACTTGACTAATTATCTTCATGTGCCCATACACGAGAATGATGCGGAGTTGCCTCATGCTTTTCTAAATTATAATGCCATGATTCACCATCAATTCGTTGAGAGGGATGAACAATCCCTCCAGTATCGACTAATCTTTGACAGGCGTCGCACTGTCCATATTGCTCTCCCTGCTCCTACCTTCTTTGACTTCCAGGAAAAAGGGAGATATACTATAACCAGGGAGGAGGCAAATGAGTATCAGGAGTCGACGAGGGCAGCTCGTCTTCAGGATGCAGCTCGTCAGGCGGTAGCCGTTGCATCTCAGTACAACCCCAACTACGACTTTGTATATCCTTCAAGCCAGTACTGGCCATAGACCCACTTAGGCTAAAAGCCTAAGCTTGGGGGAGTACGTATTTCTCACCGACATTACATTCATGTTCACACACTTATTCCAGTAGTCGGTGCTCACACTTTTTCATTGTACTATCCATGCTAGTTTCATCTCTTTTCTTAGTCTTTTTCTTGTGTGTTAGAAAAACCTTAAGAAAAAAAATTAGTTGTAGCTTTTTAGTTAGTTTACTTTCCATTCCTATAGTAGTAGTAGTAATTAAAAGAAAACCCAAAAATATTTCTCGTTCTTCTTTTTGCTTGTTGGGAGCTTTCCCGTGTAAATAGTTTCTTTTCTTTTCTTTGGGGGTCAAGAGGAGAAGACCATGATGAAATTGGTTAGTGGCTCTTATATGCATTACTGTAGATTTAACCTTGAGCCATATTACTTTGTCTTCTCTCTTGTATTAAATGCTTGCAGATTCCAGCTTAGTCCAATGCACATGCACTATTATTATTATCCACACCGTTTGGTCGTGCGAGTGAAAGGCAATAATGACGATATATGATGAATTGATTGAGATGAGAAAAACTGGTATGAACTCGACCTCTCTTGTTTTTGTAAATATGATAGTTAATCGTTCCTGATTCAGCTTGTTATGAATGAAACATGCTTGCAATGACAATT
This sequence comes from Secale cereale, assembly GCA_902687465.1. Classification (NCBI taxonomy): domain Eukaryota; kingdom Viridiplantae; phylum Streptophyta; class Magnoliopsida; order Poales; family Poaceae; genus Secale; species Secale cereale. The sequence continues at coordinate 433,828,547 of LR738713.1, read as the reverse complement.
AGAGATCATAGCTGCTCATGCCATGCTTAATTAGCTAAGAGTTTATAATGGCCTATCTTGCGTGCCAACATGATATTAAAATGGGTGTGATGTGGTATAATAGGGTGGTATCCTCCTTTGAACGATTCAAGTGGTTTGCTTGGCACATGTTCACGCATGTAGTTGAAACAAAATCAACATAGCCTCCACGATATTTATGTTCATGGTGATTTATATCCTACTCATGCTTGCACTCATTGTTGATTAATTTTAATGCATGCTCATGACTATTGTCGCTCTCTAGCTGGTCGCTTCCCAGTCTCTTTCTAGCCTTCACCTGTACTAAGCGGGAATACTGCTTGTGCATCCACTTCCATAAACCCCAAAGTTATTCCATATGAGTCCACCATACCTTCCTATATGCGGTATCTACCTGTTGTTCCAAGTAAATTTGTATGTGCCAAACTCTAAACCTTCAAATGAAATTCTGTTTTGTTTGGTCGAACAGCTCATGTATCAACTAGGGCTGTCTATATCTTCCATGCTAGGTGGGTTATTCTCACGATGAGTGGACTCTGCTCATCATTCATGAGAAAATGGCTGGTAACCGGGATGCCCAGTCCCATGCTCAAATCATAATAATTAAACAAAACTCCCCCAGGGTTGTTGCTGGTTTGGACGATACCCGTTGTTTCGGGCTAGCCGTGGAGTGTGCTTGTTGGTGGTTGGGGGAGTATAAACTTTACCATTCTGTTTGGGAACCGCCTATAATGTGTGTAGCATGGAAGATATCGAGATCTCTTGGTTGTTATGTTGACAATGAAAGTATACCACTCAAAATATTATTTATCTCCATTTAAAAATCGAGCTCTGGCAGCTCTACAAGTCCCTGCTTCCCTCTGCGAAGGGCCTATCTATTTACTTTTTATGTTGAGTCATCATCCTCTTATTAAAGAGCACCAGTCGGAGAGCACCGCTGTCATTTGCATGTATTGTTATTAATTCGCATTGAGTATAATTGTGACTGGATCGCTTTTACCATGAATCACAATTTCCAGTCAATCCTTGATCTTTAAAGGTGCTCTGCATTTATGTTTTGCGGTCTCAGAAAGGGCTAGCAAGATACCATCTTGTTATATCATCTTATGGTTGTTTTGAGAAAGTGTTGTCATCCGAGGTTTATTATTATTACTGGCTAATTGATTATGCCATTGATATGAGTAGACATGAGACCTGAGAGTTATTGTGAATGTGGTTAGTTCATGATCTTTGCTGAAAACTTGAATGCTGGCTTTACACATTTACAACAACAAGAGCAAACAGAGTTTGTCAAAGTTTTTCTTTATCACTTTCAGTTTATCAACTAAATTGCTTGAGGACAAGCAAATGTTTAAGCTTGGGGGAGTTGATACGTCTCCAACGTATCTACTTTTCCAAACACTTTTGCCCTTGTTTTGGACTCTAACTTGCATGATTTGAATGGAACTAACCCGGACCGACGTTGTTTTCAGCAGAACTGCCATGGTGTTATTTTTGTGCATAAATAAAAGTTCTCGGAACGGCCTGAAATTCAATGGAGATTTATGTTGGAATATATATAAAATATCTGCGGAAAGAACCAGATTAGGGGGCCCACACCCTGTCCACGAGGGTGGGGACGCGCCCCCTGCCTCGTGGGCCCCCTGTTGCTCCACCGACTTCTTCCCCGACTCCATATATTCACTTTCCTTGAGAAAAAAAATCAGGGAGAAGGAATTATCATGTTTTACGATACAGAGCCACCGCCAAGCCCTAATCTCTCTCGGGAGGGCTGATCTAGAGTCCGTTCAGGTCTCCCGAGAGGGGAGATCGTCGCCATCGTCATCATCAACCTTCCTCCATCACCAATTCCATGATGCTCACCACCGTGCGTGAGTAATCCCATCGTAGGCTTGCTGGACAGTGATGGGTTGGATGAGATTTACCATGTAATCGAGTTAGTTTTGTTAGGGTTTGATCCCTAGTATCCACTATGTTCTAAGACTGATGTTGCTATGACTTTGCTATGCTTAATGCTTGTCACTAGGGCCCGAGTGCCATGATTTCAGATCTGAACCTATTATGTTTTCATGAATATATGTGTGTTCTTGATCCTATCTTGCAAGTCAACAGTCACCTCCTATGTGTTATGATCCGGCAACCCCGAAGTGACAATAATTGGGACCACTCCCGGTGATGATCGTAGTTTGAGGAGTTCATGTATTCACTATGTGTTAATGCTTTGGTCCGATACTCTATTAAAAGGAGGCCTTAATATCCCTTAGTTTCCACTAGGACCCCGCTGCCACGGGAGGGTAGGACAAAAGATGTCATGCAAGTTCTTTCCCATAAGCATGTATGACTATATTCGGAATACATGCCTACATTACATTGATGAACCAGAGCTAGTTCTATGTCACCCTATGTTATAACTATTACATGAGGAATCGCATCCGACATAAATATCCATCACTGATCCAATGCCTACGAGCTTTTCACATATTGCTTGTTGCTTATTTACTTTTCCGCTGCTACTGTTACAATCACTACAAAACTACTATCGCTACTTTTGCTACCGTTACCGTTACTTCCATATTACCTTGTTGCAGATACTAAGTTTTCCAGGTGTGGTTGAATGGACAACTCAACTGCTAATACTTGAGAGTATTCTTTGGCTCCTCATGTGTCGAATCAATAAATTTGGGTTGAATACTTTACCCTCGAAAACTGTTGCGATCCCCTACACTTGTGGGTTATCAGGGTAGATCTACATGAAGTAGGCGATCTCCTTGCCCTTAGAAACTCCTTAGTTCAACTCCACAATCTTGTTGGAGGCTCCCAAGTGACACCTAACCAATCTAGGAGACACCACTCTCCAAAAGGTAACACACAGTGTGTTGATAACGAACTCCTTGCTCAAATGCTTCAAATGATAGTCTCCCCAACACTCAAACAACTCCTCACAGATTTGGATATGGTGGAAGAAGAGATTGAGTGGATAGCAACTTGGGGAAGGCTAGAGAACAAGATTTATGTGGTAGGAATGGAATATCTTGATCTCAACACTTGAGTAGGTGGTGCTCTCTCAGAAAACGAGTAATGGAAGTGTAAGCTTGTTCTGATGTCTCTCTCCATGAATGAGGAGGGGGTGAAGGGGTATATATAGCCTCCACACAAAATATAGCTGTTACACACAAATCACCAAACTCGGTGGGACCGAATCATGAAACTCGTTCAGACCGTTTCAGTTCAAAATGTGAACGTTAGGCTTTTCGGTGGGACCGATACGATCAACTCGGTGGGACCGATTTCATTTGGGTTAGGTATAACATAATCTCGGTGAGACCGATCACATAAACTCGGTGAGACCGATTTCTGCAATAGGCACACAAAGGGTTGGTCAGGCAAACTGGGTGGGACCGATTCGCTCAATTTTACGAAAGGGAAACAAAGAGTTTGCATTGCGAACTCGGTGGGACCGATCGCTCATTTCGGTGAGACCGAAATGTTATGAAGGGAAACAGAGAGTTTGCAATCCCATCTCGGTGAGACCGAGATCCCTATCACTGAGACCGAACTGATTAGGGTTTTGGCAGTGGCTATGTCAACTAAACTCGGTGGCGCCAGATAGATCAAATAAGTGGGGCCGAGTTTGACTTTTAGGTTTAGAATATATGTGGATATGAGAAAGTGGCTGAGGGTTTTGGAGCATATCACTAAGCACTTTGAGAAAGCAAGCCATTAAGCAACACCCCATCCCCTTTTAATAGTATTGGCTTTCCTATGGACTCAATGTGATCTTGGATCACTGAAATAGAAAATGTAGAGTCCTGAGATTTGAGATTATGCCAATCTTCTTGTCCTTAGCATATTGAAGGGGTTCCACATCATCTTATCCATGCCACTCCACTGTTGAACTCATCTGAAATATACTAGATAAAAGTATTAGTCCAACAAGAGATATGTTGTCATTAATTACCAAAATCACCCAGGGAGCACTTGTGCTTTCAAGATGCATAAAAGGATTAACATCACATGCAAATCATAAGTGAAATGATATGGCCATCATCTTGTGCTTTTGATCTCCATCTCCAAAGCACCGACATGATCTCCATCGTCAACGGCATGACACCATGATCTCCATCTTCATGATCTCCATCATCGTGTCGTCATCGGGGTTGTCACGCCAAGCATGCTTCTACAACTATTGCTACCGCTTAGCGATAAAGTAAGGCATTACATAGCGCTTAATGATTGACACGTAGGTCATACAATAATTAAAGACAACCCTATGGCTCTTGCCGGTTGCCGTATTCATCGACATGCAAGTCAAGATAATCTATAAAAAAATGATCATCTCATATATCAAATCTATCTCATCATGTCTTTGGCCATATCATATCACAACATACCCTGCAAAACAAGCTAGACATCCTCTACTTCGTTGTTGCATGTTTTACGTGGTTGCTATGGGTATCTAGCAAGAACAATTCTTACCTACGCAAAGCCACAAGGTGATATGCAAATTGCTATTCAACCTTCTACAAGGACCGCCTTTGTCAAATCTGATTCAACTAAGGTGGGAGAGATACACACCCGCCAGCCATCTTTATGCAACAAGTTGCATGTCTGTCAATGGAACCGATCTCATATAAGTGGGCATGTAAAGTTGGTCCGAGACGCTTCATCCCACAATACCATTGAATCAAAATAAGACTAGGGAAGGAAGTACTCTAAATATCAACACCCACAAACTCCTTTGTGTTCTACTCGTGATGCCATCTATGCATAGACTTAGCTCATGATGCCCCTGTTGGGGAACGTTGCATGGGAAAAAAAATTCCTACGCTCACCAAGATCAATATAGGAGATGACCATCTACGAGAGGAGAGATTGGATCTACATACCATTGTAGATCTCTAAGCAGAAGCGTTAAGAAATGCAATTGATGTAGTCGAACGCCTTTGCGATCCAATCACGATCCGTCTCGCAAACTCCAATCCAGGTGCCGAACAGATGGCACCTCCGCACTCAACACACATACGGCTTGATGACGCCTTCACCTCCTCGATCCAGTGAGCGGCGGTGAAGTAGTATCTCGAGTCCTCCGGCAGCACGACGGCGTGATGGCGGCAGCGGTGGTGGGATCTTAGCAGAGCTTCACTAAGCACTACAGAGAGGAAGAGGGCTACGAGGGAGAAGAAGGGCAGCGCCGTGGCAGTACTTGGGTGCCGCTGCCCTCTCTCTAACTCTCTATATATAGGGGGAAGGGATGAGGAGGGGGCGTCCTAGATCCCATCTAGGGGGGCGTCGGCCAAGGCAGATGGGGGCGCCCCCTAGGAAAACCCTAGGGTGGCTTGCCCCCCAAGCCAGGTGGAGGGAACCCTAGATGGGGCACCCCACCTCTCCTGGCTACGTGGGAAAGGGTGAGGGGGCGCACATCCCCTTAGGGCTGGTTTGCCCCCTCCCCTTGGCCCATGAGCCCCCACCAACACTTGTCGCCCCCCCCCCCCGAAACCCCTTTCGGTCATGCTAGTCATCACCCGGTACCCCAGGAACAATTCTGGACTCCAATAACCTTCATCCAATACATCAACCTTCACCTCCGGACCATTCTAGAGTTCCTCATCATGTTCGGGATATCATTCGAGACTCCAAACAACCTTCGATAACCACCATAATGACTGAACTATACTTATATCGTCACCAAACATTTAGTGTGTAGACCCTGCGGGTTCGACAACTATGCAGACATGCCCGAGACACCTCTACGATCAATAACCAATAGCGAGACCTGGATGCCCATGTTGGTTCCCACATATTCTACGAAGATCTTATCGGTCGAACCTCGATGTCAAGGATTCAGCTAATCCCGTATGTAGTTCCCTTTGTCTATCGGTATGTTACTTGCCCGAGATTTGATCGTCGGTATCTCCATACCTAGTTCAATCTCATTACTGGCAAGTCTCTTTACTCGTTCCGTAATACAGATCCCGTGGCTAAACCATTAGTCACATTGTTTGCAAGCTTCTTGTGATGTTGTATTACCGAGTGGGTCCTGAGATATACGGTTCGTCCATGTTACTCCTTCAGATGGATGGGTTGGCGTGTTGTTTTTGCGGAGTTTGTGATTATTTTCATAAACCCGCGACTAGTTCTTGCTGCGTTGGAGTTTTATGCCGTGAAAGATCGGCCAACAACAGATCGACCCTCGCCTCGAGGTTTGCTCCACATCATACTCCACCAGCCTCGTGAGGCCAATCCACCTAAAGAAGGAGTAGGATTTTACACCGCAAGGTGGCCCAAACCTGGGTAAATCTCCGTGTTCCTTTTCCCCATCCGACCATCGCCATCGGCGAGCCTAAGCTTTGAGTGTGGCAAGTAGAACACTTAGGTGAAGTGGAGTTCTTCATTTACGCCCCAGAGTTCAAACCTTCTTGGGTTTGTGGTGCCCTGAATCCGACATTTGGCGCGCCAGGTAGGGGCGTGTCAAAGCTTCAGTCTTCATCAACCACCTCTCGTCCATAATCCACCGTGCACATGGTGGAGGCTCGTCGTGTCCGTGCCGAGCGCCAGGCCGCCCAGACGGCCCTGGTGGGCCGCCGAGCCCCTCGTCACTCCACTTCGCTGGTAGTCAACGCCGCCATCGACCCGGTCATCCAAGAGTAGCGGGACTCTTTGCTCCCTTCTTCGATGTTGTGCGATGGCTACACTGCCACGCCTTCCTTCACCCCTGTTGCGGCATCACCCTCTCAAGCTCGCTGTGGGCCGGCGAACGTGCATGCCGCACTCCTCATGGCGCGGGAGCTGTTGCGCTATCACCCCGCCAACGAGGGCTACGATGGCTGGGCCGCATCACCGAGCTCGTCACCGTCGCAGGTGAGGCCCCGACGCCCTCTGTTTTGAAGGAAATATGCCCTAGAGGCAATAATAAAGTTGTTATTTGTATTTCCTTATATCACGATAAATGTTTATTATTCATGCTAGAATTGTATTAACCGGAAACTTAGTACATGTGTGAATACATAGACAAAACAGAGTGTCCCTAGTATGCCTCTACTAGACTAGCTCATTGATCAAAGATGGTTATGTTTCCTAGCCATAGACATGAGTTGTCATTTGATCAACGGGATCACATCATTAGGAGAATGATGTGATGGACAAGACCCATCTGTTAGCTTAGCAACTTAATCATTTAGTTTTACTGCTATTGCTTTCTTCATGACTTATACATGTTCCTATGACTATGAGATCATGCAACTCCCGAATACCGGAGGAACACCTTTTGTGCTATCAAACGTCACAACGTAACTGGGTGATTATAAAGACGTTCTGCAGGTGTCTCCGAAGGTGTTTGTGGTGTTGGCATAGATCAAGAATAGGATTTGTCACTCCGAGTGCCAGAGAGGTATCTCTGGGCCCTCTCGGTAATACACATCATAATAAGTCTTGCAAGCAAACGACTAATGAGTTAGTCACGAGATGATGTATTACGAAATGAGTAAAGAGACTTGCCGGTAATGAGATTGAACTAGGTATGATGATACCAACGATCGAATCTCGGGCTAGTAACATACCGATGACAAAGGGAACAACGTATGTTGTTATGCGGTTTGACCGATAAAGATCTTCGTAGAATATATAGGAACCAATATGAGCATCCAGGTTCCTCTATTGGTTATTGACCGAAGATGAGTCTAGGTCATGTCTACATAGTTCTCAAACCCGTAGGGTTCGCATGCTTAACGTTCGATGACGATCGATATTATGAGTTTATGAGTTTTGATGTATCGAAGGTAGTTCGGAGTCCCGGATGAGATCACGGACAGGAGGAGGAGTCTCGGAATGTCCGAGACATAAATATTGATATATTGGACGGCTATATTCGGACACCGGAAGTGTTCCGGGTGATTTCGGAGAAAACCGGAGTGCCGGAGGTGTTACCGGAACCCCCCGGGGGAGTATTGGGCCATAGTGGGCCATGAGGGAAAGTGAGAGGCAGCCCATAGGGGCTGGACGCGCCCCCTCCCTAGGGATCCTAGTTGGACTAGGAGTGGGGGGGGGAGGCACCCCTCTCCTTCCTTCTTCTCTTCTTCCTTCCTTTCCTACTCCTAGTAGGAATAGGAAAGGGGATTCCTACTTCTACTAGGAGTAGGAAAACTCCCTCTATGGCGCGCCCCTAGGGCCGGCCGCCCCCCTTGCTCCTTTATATACAGGGGCAGGGGGGCACCCTAGAACATACAAGTAACATTGTTTTAGCCATGTGCGGTGCCCCCCTCCACAGAAACACACCTCAGTCATATCATTGCAGTGCTTAGGCGAAGCCCTGCGCCGGTAACTTCACCATCTCCATCGCCACGTCGTCGTGCTGACGAAACTCTCCCGTGATGCTCAACTAGATCAAGAGCTCATGGGACGTCATTGAGCTGAACTTGTGCTGAATGCGGATGTGCCGTACGTTCGGTGCTTGGATCGGTTGGATCACAAAGACGTTCAATTACATCAACCGCGTCACTAGACGCTTCTGCTTTCGGTCTACGAGGGTATGTAGACTGTCGGTGTACAAAAAGAGGGGTACACTTTTTGTACCCCTATGACTGTGCACGGGCAGTCTGAGCCACGGGCACCACCACACCGAGCATGGCGAGGGAGGCGAGCTGGGGCAAGACCGAAGCTCGATGGAGACTAGAGCGACGCCAAGAACAAGACCACTAAGAGAAAAGGGACGAAGCGGCTCTCCCCGGCAAGATCCTTGCCGGGGCCAGCGCTGGCAGCCCCGGCAAGACCCTTGCCGCGGTAGCTCGCCCCGCGCCTATGGAGCGAATCACCCTTGAGTCCACCACCCCCATGGGGCGAGGATTCGGGAGATATCCCCGTGGTGGCATGGAGATCTTTGTGAAGACATTCAAGATCAGATACAAGTTAAGAAGACGACCCTTGGAGGGATTCCAGCCAAGGAGAACCACAAGGCCCCCGGCAAGCACCTTGCCGGGGATGACAGCAGGCACTACGGCAGGACCCTTGCCGGAGCCCCGGCAAGGCCCTTGCCAAGGACACCCGCAGGGCCACCGTCAGGCCCACACCAACTGGGTTTCCACCGACCCACGCAGCTGCCGACCCGACCAGCTGGACGGGCTCCTGCGTGGCAACCCACAAATCTTCGTGCAGACCCGTCGTTGCGCCACCTCAGTTGCCTGTCTGCCTACATGGCGCCTCAAGCACTGCTGGCCAGGGCGCGTGTCAACACGAGGAGGGGCGGCGACGGACAAGACGGACGTCTCCCCCCGTCCCCGATAAAGCAAGGACACCTAAGCTGGGCGCATTAAATGCACCTTGTCCTGTAATGCGAGGGATAACCTCGCATCACTGTACCCTTTCCACCTCCTGTGTGCCACTGTGGCAACCCCTTTTTCCTATAAAAGGAGGCCCGAGGCGACCAGGAGAAGGATTCGGCTTTTTAGAACTCCTCACGACTCTCTCGAAGCTCCCCACTAGCTGAAGAACACCAACATATAATCCACCAAAGCAGGAGTAGGGTTTTACACATCTTTGCGGCCCGAACCTGGGTAAAGGAACCGTGTCCTGACTGTTAGATCCGCTCTTCTCTCAACCCCGCGCCCCGCAACCGTAGTAGGGATTCTTGTGATCCCATAGGTGTCGATCCAAATATGCCGACATCTTTGGCGCGCCAGGTAGGGGGCGCAGTTGTGAGAATCGGCTTTAGCGGTTAGTTCGGCGCTCCTGCATCATCATGGCGCCCAAGAAGAAGACGACGGTGGCGGTTGGCCAGTCGGAAGCCGGACAGCCCGTCCCGACGCGGGCAAGCAGAGGACCAGTCGCGGAAAGGACTCAGGGCGCTGCTCGCGAACACCAACGCCATCCCGACAGCCGGAGTTTGGGAGGTGGCGATGTTTGTGCGCCTGGTAACGGGCCACACACTGCCAGTTCCAAAGATGGAGCCCGACCCTCCGCGGGTGGCACGGGGCCTTCCAAGGTTGCGGCCGCATCACCCGAAGGCGACGCAAGGGCCTCCAGAACTCCCACGCCTGCGCCAACAGCGCACTCTTCTCAAGCAGCGCGTGACGGACGGCGTCGTCACCCCGAAGATCCCGGACGTCGCCATGGGAAGGGCCCCGAGCGCCACTCCCGAGATGTAGAAGACCTGCCCGCCAGCCGAAGCGCTGGTGGAGACGTTAGGCAACCGCGGGATCGTGATGGAGCTCCCCCTGACACGATCAGGGGTCGAAGCGCGTCACGGTTCGTGTAGGTTTCACTACCGTTGACACCAGCCGAAGCTTTGGCGCGCGCGCAGTTGCTCCTCGACTTTCCTCCCATTACGGGGAAACTCAACGAATGGAGAGCCACCATCCGAAGCCTTGTCGCAGTCGCCAACAGGGATGACCTAAATCCAACGGAGCTCCCAGGCCGACGCTCCGATGGGGTCCCACGCACCGGCGGCGGGAGAGCCGGCAGCGCCGTGGCTATGGTGCATTCACCTCTCCTCGCCCGGTGCCACGTGCGTCGACCCGTCGAGACGTCACGGGCGACGCCATCTCCATAGCGTCGTCCGACCCACGGACCCGCGGCGACCAGCGTCAAGTTCTTCAGGAGCGAGCTCATGAAGACGCTTGAACCACCATCGAGCGCCAGCGCGGAACGCGCCACCAGTCAGACAGGCGAGCAGGGCCTGCTGCAGACCGCCCAGCACCGGAGAGCCCTGGGGGTCTACCTTACGAGGTAGGCTGTCCAGCTTTCACCCGTGAGCTACGGCAATTCCAGTGGCCCTCTCACCGCACATTCAAACCTGACGTTGGCGAGAAGTACAACGGCAAGACCCACCCGTCGGAGTTCCTCAGCATCTACACCATCGCGATGCAAGCTGCCGGGGCCCGCGATGATAAGGTGCTTGCGAATTACTTTCTGTTGGCTCTTAAACCTAATGCCATGTTGTGGTTGATGCACTTGCCAGTAGACTCTATTTCCTCCTGGTCCGACTTGTGCCATGAGTTTGTTGGCGCCTTTATCGGAGGCCCCCAAGCCCATGGCCAAGCAAGTGACCTGCATGTCATACCCCAGAAGGAAGGCGAGACTCTGCGCAAGTACATACAGAGATTCAGCCGGGTACAGTACAATATCCCCGATGTTCACCATGCCGCCATCATCAGCGCGTTCCACCAGAACGTGCGCAACCACAAGATGCGCGAAGAACTGGCGATGACCAAGGTGAAGGATGTGGCGGAACTCTACATTCTTGTCGACAGATGTGCCTGGGCTGAAGAGGGAAGGAAATACCCCGACGAAAGTGCCGGTGCGGAAACCGACTCCTCAGACGAGGATACGGCCGCTCCAGCGAAGAAGGGCCGGAACCGTAATAGGAAGCGCAAGGGGAAGGCCGTGCTTGCCATCGAGGGATCAGATGACGCCGGCTCCGCCAAGAAAACCAAGGCGGGTGACCCTGGCAAGGAAATTGCCGGTTGTGTGGCCTACCGGGCCTTGGCGGCTGCCGAGAAGCCAGGAAACTCCAGCAAGCGGTACTGCAAAATCCATCACACCAAAGGCCATGATCTCCAAGACTGCCACCAGGTTGAGCTCCTTGCTGAAAAGCAAAGGGCTGAATACGAGAGGCGGGACAAGGAGAAGGGCCAAGACAGCGCTGAGGGGTCCAACAAGAAGCGTGATGGCCAAGCAGGCCGTCGCGGCAAGGAGAAACAACAAGAAAGGCCCGCCCGGGGCTGCGACAGAAGACCTGAAGACGACGATCACGAAGAGGACGATGAGTCCGGCGGCCAAGAGTTTCAGAAGGCTACGGACGCCATGTGCGTCGATGGTGGCGCCTCGCTGCATGCTTCTCACTGCCAGCTTAAACAGTGGGCGCGTGAGATTATTGCGGCAGAGCCATCGTCCGGTGCCGAAAAGCCGCTGAAATGGTCCAGTACACCTATCATCTTTGACGCCGAAGATCACCCTGATCGCACTACCGCGGTCGGGTGCTTGCCATTGTTGGTTTCACCGACAATACGCAACCTCAAGGTGACGAAGATGCTAGTCTATGGCGGGGCCGGTCTAAACCTACTTTCGCCCACTTTGATCGAGAAGCTGCAAGTTCCTGATGGAGACCTCGAGGAGACGGGCACGTTTCAGGGGGTCAGCCCAGGGAGGAGTCAACCGAAGGGGAAAGTCACGCTGCCCGTGACTTTTGGAAGTGATCTGAACTACAGGACAGAGAGGATAGTGTTCGATGTTGCCAAGATCCCCCTGCCTTACAACGGGATCCTTGGCCGCCCAGCACTGGCCAAGTTCATGGCGGCATCACACTATGCCTACAACACCCTGAAGATGCCAGGGCCCGTGACGATCATCACCATCCCCTCCGATAAGAAAGATGCACTGATTTGCGCCGACCAATTGTACCAGCAAGTAGTTGCAGCAACTGCCGCTACGGGGGCACTTGCTCCTGCCATTGGAGCCCCGGGAGGGAAGAAGAAGAAGAAGACCGGCGAGACCTCGGGCGCCCACTCCGGCAAGTGCACCTCTTTGGAGTGCTGTGCTCCCGTCGAGGACGTGCCTGAGAGCTCCGCCGGAAATAAGAAGACCAGCGAGACCTCAGACACCCACTCCGGGATGCGCACCTCCTCAGAGTGTTGCGCTCCCGTCGAGGACATGCCAGAGGGCTCCACCGGCAGAAACAAGAGATCGAGGGCCACGCCGCCAGGAACCAAGAAGGTTTCTGTCAAGGAGGATGACACGGGAGGGGCTTTTACCATAAGCTCCGCCCTTGACAAAAAATAGGAAGACGCGCTCGTCACCTTCCTGCGGGCGAATGTGGATGTGTTTGCCTGGCAAGCATCCGACATCCCCGGCGTTCCTAGGGAGGTGATTGAGCACCACCTTGCTGTCTGCCCTCATGCGCAGCCCGTCAAGCAGAAGGTCAGGAAGCAAGCTTTGGAACGGCAAGAGTTCATCACCGAGGAGATCCAGAAACTGGAAGCTGCGGGTTTGGTGAGAGGAGTGCTCCACCCAACGTGGTTGGCCAATCCAGTGGTAGTGCGCAAGGCAAATGGGAAGTGGAGGCTGTGTATTGATTACACGGATATCAATAAAGCTTGTCCCAAGGACCCCTTCCCGTTGCCGCGCATAGACCAGATTGTTGACTCCACGGTAGGGTGTGACCTGCTGTCATTCCTCGATGCCTACTCCGGCTACCACCAGATCTTCATGGCAAGAGAAGACTAAGAGAAGACACTATTCATCACCCCATGTGGTACGTACTGTTTCGTACGAATGCCTTTCGGGTTGAAGAGTGCTGGCTCGACGTTCGCAAGGGCAGTCCAGATTGGTTTTGAACCCCAGCTCCATAGAAATATGGAGGCTTATATGGATGGTATAGTGGTCAAAACCAAGAACAAGGCAACCCTTGTACCGGATTTACAGGAAACATTTGTGAACCTGCGCAAGGTCAACCTCAAGCTGAACCCTGCGTCTTCGGCGTTCCGTCTGGCAAGCTTCTCGAGTTCTTTGTGTCGCAGCGTGGGATAGAAGCCAATCCGGACAAGATCAAAGCTATAGAGCAGATTGAAGCACCCAAACGGGTCAAGGATGTGCGTCGGCTTGCTGGCTGCGTTGCCGCTATGAGCAGATTCATTTCCAAGTCTGCCGAGCGCGCCCTCCCTTTTTTTAAGATCTTGAAAAAGGCAGGCCCAATGGAGTGGACGCCGGAAGCCGAGGCAGCATTACAAGATCTGAAGAGGTACCTTTCCTCCACGCCAATACTGGTTACGCCTAGACCACAAGAACCGTTGCTGCTATACTTAGCGGCAACAAACCAGGTGGTCAGCGCCGCACTAGTGGCGCAGAGAGAAATTGATGATGAGGTGATAGCAGCAACAGAGCCTGGTGCCACAGGTGCAGAAGCGACACAGTCGGTTGGAGTGCAGCCGAAAAAGATGATGATGCAGCACCCGGTCTACTTTGTTAGCTCCCTCTTGCAGGGGGCTAGATCAAGGTACTCCGGCGTGCAGAAATTGCTCTTCGGCCTTCTTATGGCCTCGACGAAGCTGCGTCACTACTTCCAGGCACACGAGATCACTGTCGTCAGTCGCCTCCCTCTGCAACGGATATTGCACAATCCAGACGCGACGAGAAGGATTGTAGAGTGGGCACTGGAGCTGTCTAGCTTTGGCCTCAAGTTTGAAAGTACCTCGACAATTCAGAGCCGAGTCCTGGCAGAGTTCGTCGCAGAATGGACCGCAACGCCTGATGAAGAAGTCCAGGAAACTGCTCTCCCCGGCAAAGAGGCGATTTGCAATTGGATCATGTACTTTGATGGGGCTTTCTCCTTACAGGGTGCCGGGGCTGGCGTACTGCTGGTCGCGCCCACTGGAGAGCACCTGAAGTACGTGGTCCAGATGCACTTCCCTAGGGAGGTATCAACAAACAACACTGCTGAGTACGAGGGGCTGCTTGCTGGTCTTAGGATCGCGGTGGACCTCGGAATCAAGAAGCTCATTGTCAGGGGCGACTCGCAGCTTGTCGTTAAACAAGTCAACAAGGATTACCAGCGCCTGTTGATGAAGGCCTACGTCGATGAAGTGAGAAAGTTGGAAGAGCGCTTTGACGGTATACAGGCGGAGCACGTTCCCCGAGCGGAGAATGACATTGCCGATTACCTGTCATAGCGCGCTGCCCTCAAGCTACCCGTGGAACCAGGTACCTTTGTGCTTCAGCTTTCTCAGCCATCCGTTGATCCATCAACAGAGCAGAACAAGAGGAGGAAGTCAGGGCCCGGCAAGTACTTTCCCGCCGAGCTCCCCGGAGCCACCGGCAAGGATGTTGTCGGGGACGCTGAGCCCGCCACCGGAGGGCTAACTCCGGCGGAGCGTCAAGGTTTTGCCATCGAGATGGCCACTCCCTTGGCGGAGGAAATGCCTTTAGTCCTCGCCGTCGAGCCCCAGGCTCCAGCGTGGGCGTAGCATACCGTCCGATTCCTTCAGACTGGGGAACTTCCTGAGGAGCAGGAAGAAGCGGAGAAAGTAGCCCGTCGGTCTGCCATGTACCAGTTCGTCGATGACGTCCTGTACAGAAGGAGACTGAACGGTGTGAAATTGAAGTGCATCCCTCAAGAGGAAGGACTGGAGCTGTTGGCGGAGATACATGGAGGCATAGGGTCGAGAGCCCTTGCCGGCAAGGCATTCCGGCAAGGCTTCTTCTGGCCCACTGCCCTCCAGGATGCGGCAGCGCTAGTCACCAGGTGTGAAGTGTGCCAATTCCATTCAAAGAAACTTCATCAACCAGCTCAAGCCCTTCAAACCATTCATCTATCCTGGCCCTTCTCGGTCCGGGGGCTCGACAAACTGGGCCCTTTCCCCCGCGCCGTCGGGGGCTTTGACTACTTGTACGTTGCAATCGACAAGTTCACAAAGTGGCCAAAGGTGGAGGCAGTAAGGAAGGTCACAACTCAGTCATCCGTCAAGTTTTTCAAGGGACTAGAGTGTCGTTTTGGTGTACCCAACAGGATCATCACCGACAATAGCACACAGTTTACAAGCCGCACCTTCATGCAATATACCCAAGACCTCGGCAGCAAGGTCTGTTTCGCTTCCGTTGCTCACCCCCGAAGCAATGGTCAAGCTGAGAGGGCAAATGCTGAAGTACTGCGAGGACTAAGGACAAAGACCTTTGACAGGATGCACAAGAGTGGGAGGCGTTGGATTGATGAATTGCCGGCGGTTCTTTGGTTGATCAGGACGACGCCAAATCGAGCCATCGGCCAGACGCCATTTGCCCTGATATACGGGGTAGAAGCAGTTCTCCCCACGGAACTCATATACGGGTCACCTCGAGTGCTCGCTTATGATGAGCTTGAGCAAGAGCAATTGCGACAAGACGACGCAATGCTCCTTGAGGAAGATCGTCTTCGGACGGCTGTGAGAGCAGCGCACTACCAGCAAGCCTTGTGCCGCTACCATAGCCGCAAGGTCCGTGCCCGAAGCTTTGAGGAAGGCGACCTTGTTCTCCGGCGCGTTCAATCGGCCAGGAATACGAACAAGTTGACGCCGAAGTGGGAAGGCCCTTATCGGGTAATACGAGTCACCAGGCCTGGCGCTGTCCGCCTGGAGACCGAGGATGCCGTTCCGGTGAGTAATTCCTAGAACATCGAGCATCTTCGCAAGTTTTACCCATAAGGCGCGGCTTGCCGGGCCTCCCGGCAAGCCACCCTTTTGTACAAGCCTTGCCGGCAAGGCATGTAACCCTTTGTACAAAGCCAAGCGCAGATCCTGAGCGTAAATAAATGAAGCGCTGGCGCCCTAAGTTATAGCATGCATGCTGAGTCGAGTCTCGTCCTTGGTTAGGGTTGATAGTGCTTAGCAGCGGCTAACCCCTAGCTTAGAGGTCGAGTCTTTGCCTTTCCTCTGTCTTCTTTGGTTCAGAGGATGCGCAGACATCCTTGCCAAAACCACCCGGAGGAAGCAAAGAAGAACAGACCAGTGCCTAGGCCCCGACAAGCCAGTGTTGCCGGAGGCTGCAAGGGCAAGAATTCGCCCACGGCAGACCAGGGTTGCCGGGGGCTGCAGCTTCAGATAAGTCCTTTATCCCTTATCATGCATTCCATTATGGACTGAGGTATGTGAAACCTCGTTCTTTTCCTTAAGCTACCGTGCTCCCATAACTCTAGGCCCTAGGGCTCGTTCCTGGGACTAGGTTTGGTCGTAGTCGCGGAAGCAGAAGGATAAAACGAGGAGCCTGAGCCCGCTTCATCCCTGCCTCCGCCAAGGGCGTGAGAAAGGTCGAGCGAAGTAGGGAAACAGCAGGGCCTTTTGCCGGGCGAGAAAATGTTTATCTTAAGGATATCAGGGATTTATTCCCTGTTGTGGGTTTTTACCTACGAACAAATGACCCAGCAAACATTCCTTTTTAATTAAAGACATTCCATTCAAGTACAGTCCATAGGGAATGAAAAACATGAATAAGGGGATTACAAGTTTTAAACTTAACAGATGCCCGAAGGCTTACAGACTAAAAAGAGATAAGATGCCCGTAATGCCTTTCTTGTCCCTCTCCTCAGGAGATAGGTCAAGGAGGCGAGAAGGGCAAAAGGGACGCCTAGGCGAGCTAGGGGTGGCAGAAGACACCGAGAAGGCATCTCGGCGGCCTCCCCAGGGCTGGACGGTGATGACGGCGCCGGAGGCAGAGCTCGAAGACGAGGCGGCAGGACGTCAGTACGAGTCGAAGGCATCGGTGCCCGCGTACTCCGACATGACGACCTTGCCGCCCGCCTTCTTCCTCTTCCTCTTCCGCAGCCTCCCTACGCCAGCCGCCAAGGAGACGGCCCCAAGAAGTTCAAGGAGCCGGCGACGCGGATGATGGGGTCGCCGGTACCACAAGGAGCGGCGCCCGACACCTAGTCGGACCCATCATCCTGCCGTCCACCACCCTCGTCGTCGCTGTCGCTGTCCTCCTCGTCACCCTCGTTCGAGGAGGAGTCTTCGTCATCAGTGGAGCTCTCCATGCAGCACCTCGCGTGAGTCCCGAGGTGCCCGAAGACCTTGACGGAGAGGTGGCCGTCCTCCATCAACTTGAAGTGGAGGGTGAGCCCATCTGTCAGGCTGTGGATGCGAGCGAACCTCTTCCATCCTTGGCGAAGATACATCACATGAGGGGCAGGGAAGTCGACGCGGGCTCGCGTGCCATTGATCCCGCAACCCCTCATGTGTAGCCGCAGCGACTCGGGCGGGTTCATCTCCATCTCCTGTGCAAATGGAGTCGGGAGACGAAGGTAACGGCGTGGCGACCCCCGCATCCTAATGAAGAACTCACAAGGTTCATCTCCAATATGACCTTCCATTGGAGGAGGAGCTGCTGGCGGGGGCGAGGCCGGCGGGCCGCCCCGTCCTCCTCTTCCCCGAGCACCCCGGCCTCGCCCACGGCCCCGCCCCCTCCCTCTTCCCCTCATGGCTGGTTCGGCCACTGCGGGTGCAGGAGAAGGGGGGACGCGTTGTCGAGCGGCGACCCTCGCCGCCACCGTTGAGGAACCGGGATTTTCTCTCTTCATGGCGGACAGAAGAGAGGAGCAGAAGCTAAAGGAGAAAGAGGATGGAGGAGTGCGGGGTGCCATCCCTCCTCTCCGCCCTTTATAAAGGGACGGGGCTGGAGCTCGACCGCCCCGCTCGGCCAATCAAGATGCAGAAGGCGAGGGGGGCCGGGACCGACCCACCGCCCCAACCAGCGACGGCTTGGTTTCCCGCCTCCATCGCTCGCCACCTCGAACGCATGGGAGGCACGTGGCGAATGTGCAGGACCGAAGGGACGGGTGAGGCGACCTCTCCCCACCCCGTGATCGTGGGGAGTGGACGCCTAGCAGACCGCGCCTCGGCCCCATCCAGTAAGCGGGCCGCACCCCCACACCTCCCCCCATTTATGGGGAAGGCGCGGGCCGCCTCCTTTCGCATTTACTGCGACATGACGCATGCCTGCGGGAACCGCCCCACGCATGCCGCCCACGTCACGCACGCCCCTCCACCCCGCGCCGCACGCGGGTCGTGGGAGGCGCAACGCGCGGAAATTATACCATGGTGAAAACCACCCCGCCTGCCCGCGCACCGTTCTGGGCATGGCCCAACAACGTGTTGCGCTTATGTGTGGCCCAGGCCCGTGGGCTCCTGTCGGTGTACAAAAAGAGGGGTACACTTTTTGTACCCTTATGACTGTGCACGGGCAGTCTGAGCCACGGGCACCACCACACCGAGCAGGGCGAGGGAGGCGAGCCGGGGCAAGACCGAAGCTCGATGGAGGCTGGAGCAACGCCAAGAACAAGACCACAAAGAGCAAAGGGACGAAGCGGCTCTCCCCGACAAGATCCTTGCCAGGGCCAGCGCTGGCAGCCCCGACAAGACCCTTGCCGCGGCAGCTCGCCCCGCGCCTACGGAGCAAATCACCCTTGAGTCCACCACCCCCATGTGGCGAGGATTCGGGAGATATCCCCGTGGTGGCATGCAGATCTTTGTGAAAACATTCAAGATCAGATACAAGTTAAGAAGATGACCCTTGGCGGGATTCCAGCCAAGGAGAACCACAAGGCCCCCGGCAAGCACCTTGCCGGGGATGGCAGCAGGCACTACGGCAGGACCCTTGCCAGAGCCCCAGCAAGGCCCTTGCCAAGGACACCTGCAAGGCCACCGTCAGGCCCACACCAACTGGGTTTCCACTGACCCACGCAGCTGCCGACCCAACCAGCTTGACGGGCTCCTGCGTGGCAACCCACAGATCTTCGTGGAGACCCGCCGTTGCGCCACCTCAGTTGCCTGTCTGCCTACATGGCGCCTCAAGCACTGCTGGCTAGGGCGCGTGTCAACACGAGGAGGGGCGGCAACGGACAAGACGGATGTCTCCCCCCCGTCCCCGATAAAGCAAGGACACCTAAACTGGGCGCATTAAATGCACCTTGTCCTGTAATGCGAGGGATAACCTCGCATCACTGTACCCTTTCCACCTCCTGTGTGCCACTATGGCAACCCCTTTTTCCTATAAAAGGAGGCCCGAGGCGACCAGGAGAAGGATTCGGCTTTTTAGAACTCCTCACGACTCTCTCGGAGCTCCCCACTAGCTGAAGAACACCAACATATAATCCACCAAAGCAGGAGGAGGGTTTTACACATCTTTGCGGCCCGAACCTGGGTAAAGGAACCGTGTCCTGACTGTTAGATCCGCTCTTCTCTCAACCCCGCGCCCCGCAACCGTAGTAGGGATTCTTGTGATCCCATTGGTGTCGATCCAAATACGCCGACATAAACACACTCTCCCCTCTGCTGCTGTGCTTCTAGTAGATAGATCTTGCATGATCGTAGGATTTTTTTGACATACTACGTTCCCCAATAGTGGCATCATGAGCCAGGTCTATGCGTAGATGATATGCACGAGTAGAACACAATGAGTTATGGGCAATAATAGTCATACTTCTTACCAGCATGTCATACTTTGATTTGGCAGTATTGTTGGATGAAGCGGCGCGGACCGACATTACGCGTACGCTTACGTGAGACTGGTTCTACCGACGTGCTTCGCACACACGTGGCTGGCGGGTGTCAGTTTCTCCAACTTTAGTTGAATCAAGTGTGCCTACGCCCGGTCCTTGTGAAGGTTAAAATATCACATACTTGACGAAAAATCATTGTGGTTTTTGTATGCGTAGCTAAGAACGGTTCTTGCTAAGCCCGTAACAGTCACGTAAAACTAGCAACAACAAAGTAGAGGACGTCTAACTTGTTTTTGCAGGGCATGTTGTGATGTGATATGGTAAAGACGTGATGAGTTATATGTTATTGTATGAGATGATCATGTTTTGTAAATTATCGGCAACCGACAGGAGCCTTATGGTTGTCTCTTTATTGTATGAATTACGAAGGCCATGTAATTGCTTTACCTCATCACTATGAGTTAGCGATAGTAGTAGTAGCAATAGTTGGCGAGACGACCACGATGCTACGATGAAGATCATGGTGTCTAGCCGGTGACGATGGAGATCATGATGATGCTTTGGAGATGGAGATCAAAAGCACAAGATGACGATGGCCATATCATGTCACATATTTTGATTGCATATGATGTTTATCTTATTATGCTTCTTATTTTTCTTAGAACAGCGGTAGCATTATACGATGATCCCTTACAAAATTTCAAGGTAGAAGTGTTCTCCCTGAGTATGCACCATTGCGAAAGTTCGTCGTGTCGAGACACCACGTGATGATCGGGTGTGATAAGCTCTACGTTCAAATACAACGGGTGTAAGACAGTTTTGCACATGGAGAATACTCGGATTAAACTTGACGAGCCTAGCATGTACAGACATGGCCTCGGAACACTGGAGACCGAAAGGTCGAGCGTGAATCTTATAGTAGATATGATCAACATAAAATGTTCACCATTGAAAACTACTCCATCTCACGTGATGATCAGACATGGTTTAGTTGATTTGGATCACGTGATCATTTAGATGACTAGAGGGATGTCTGTCTAAGTGGGAGTTCTGCAGTAATATGATTAATTGAACTTCAATTTATCATGAACTTAGTCCTGATAGTTTTTGCATATCTATGTTGTTGTAGATCAATGGCCCGTGCTACCATTCCCTTGAATTTTAATGCGTTCCTAGAGAAAGCTAAGTTGGAAGATGATGGTAGCAACTACACGGACTGGGTCCGTAACTTGAGGATTATTCTCATTGCTGCACAGAAGAATTATGTCCTGGAAGCACCACTAGGTGACAGGCCTGCTGCAGGAGCAACTCCGGACGTTACGAACGTCTGGCAAATGCGGTCCGATGACTACTCGATAGTTCAGTGTGCCATGCTTTACGACTTAGAATGGGGACTTCAACGACGTTTTGAACGTCATGGAGCATATGAGATGTTCCAAGAGTTGAAGTTAATATTTCAAGCAAATGCCCGAATTGAGAGATATGAAGTCTCCAATAAGTTCTATAGCTGCAAGATGGAGGAGAGCAGTTCTATCAGTGAAGACTTGCTCAGAATGTCTGGGTACTATAATCATATGACTCAACTTGGTTGCAAAGTTGACAAAGATAGTGTTATTGATAGAGTTCTTCAATCACTGCCACCAAGCTATAAAGGCTTCGTGATGAACTATAACATGCAAGGGATGCATAAGACAATTCCGAGCTCTTCGCTATGCTCAAAGCTGCGGAGGTAGAAATAAAAAAGGAGCATCAAGTGTTGATGGTTAACAAGACAACTAGTTTCAAGAAAAGGGGCAAGGGAAAGAAGGGGAACTTCAAGAAGAATAGCAAGACAGTTGCTACTCCCATGAAGAAACCCAAGTCTGGAGCCAAGCCTGAAACTGAGTGCTTCTATTGCAAAGGGACTAGACACTGGAAGCGGAACTGCCCCAAGTATTTGGCGGATAAGAAGGATGGCAACGTGAATAAAGGTATATTTAATATACATGTTATTGATGTGTACCTTACTAATGCTCATAGTAGCACCTGGGTATTTGATATTGGTTCGGTTGCTAATATTTGTAACTCGAAACAGGGGCTATGGATTAAACAAAGATTATCTAAGGATGAGGTGACAATGCGGGTGGGAAATGGTTCCAAAGTCGATGTGATCGCCGTCGGCACGCTACCTCTACATCTACCATCGGGATTAGTTTTAGACCTAAATAATTGTTATTTGGTGCCAGCGTTGAGCATGAACATTATATCTGGATCTTGTTTGTTGCGAGACGGTTATTCATTTAAATCAGAGAATAATGGTTGTTCTATTTATATGACTAATATATTTTATGGTCATGCACCCTTGAAGAGTGGTCTATTCTTGTTATATCTCGATCGTAGTGATACACATATTCATAATATTGAAGCCAAAAGATGCAAGGTTGATAATGATAGTGCAACTTATTTGTGGCACTACCGTTTAGGTCATATTGGTGTAAAGCGCATGAAGAAACTCCATACCGATGGACTTTTGGAATCACTTGATTATGAATCACTTGGTGCTTGCGAACCATGCCTCATGGGCAAGATGACTAAAACTCCATTGTCCGGAACAATGGAGCGAGCAACTGATTTGTTGGAAATCATACAGACTGATGTATGTGGATCGATGAGTGTTGAGGCTCGCGGCGGGTATCGTTATTTTCTGACCTTCACTGATGATTTGAGCAGATATGGGTATATCTACTTGATGAAACACAAGTTTGAAACATTTGAAAAGTTCAAAGAATTTCAGAGTGAAGTAGAGAATCATCGTAATAAGAAAATAAAGTTTCTACGATCTGATCACCGAGGCGAGTATTTGAGTTACGAGTTTGGTCTTCATTTGAAACAATGTGGAATAGTTTAACAACTCACGCCACCCGGAACACCACAGCGTAATGGTGTGTCCGAACGTCGTAACCGTACTTTATTAGATATGGTGCGACGTATGATGTCTCTTACCGATTTTCCACTATCGTTTTGGGGTTATGCTTTAGAGACAGCTGCATTCACATTAAATAGGGCACCATCTAAATCCGTTGAGACGACGCCTTATGAACTGTGGTTTGGCAAGAAACCAAAGTTGTTGTTTCTTAAAGTTTGGGGCTGCGATGCTTATATGAAAAAGCTTCAACCTGATAAGCTCGAACCCAAGTCGGAGAAATGTGTCTTCATAGGATACCCAAAGGAGACTGTTGGGTACACCTTCTATCACAGACCCGAAGGCAAGATATTCGTTGCTAAGAATGGATCCTTTCTAGAGAAAGAGTTTCTCTCGAAAGAAGTGAGTGGGAGGAAAGTAGAACTTGATGAGGTAATTGTACCTTCTCCTGAATTGGAAAGTAGTACATCACAGAAACTAGTTCTAGTGATTCCTACACCAGTTAGCGAGGAAGCTAATGATGACAATCATGAAACTTCGGATCAAGTTACTACTGAACCTCGTAGGTCAACCGGAGTACGTTCTGCGCCAGAGTGGTACGGCAACCCAGTTCTGGAAGTCATGTTACTAGACGATGATGAGCCTACGAACTATGAGGAAGCGATGATGAGCCCAGATTCCGCAAAATGGCTTGAGGCCATGAAATCTGAGATGGGATCCATGTATAGGAAGAAAGTATGGACTTTGGTTGACTTGCCCGATGATCGGCAAACCATTGAAAATAAATGGATCTTCGAGAGGAAGACCGACGCCGACGGTAATGTTACTGTCCACAAAGCTCGATTTGTTGCGGAAGCTTTTCGACAAGTTCAAGGGGTTGACTACGATGAGACTTTCTCACATGTAGCGATGCTTAAGTCTGTCCGAATCATGTTATCAATTGCCGCATTTTGAGATTATGAAATCTGGGAAATGGATGTCAAAACTGCATTCCTTAATGGATACCTCAAAGAGGAGTTGTATATGATGCAACCATAAGGTTTTGTCGATCCTAAAGGTGCTAACAAAATTTGCAAGCTCCAGCGATCCATCTATGAACTGGTGCAAGCATCTCGAAGTTGGAATATACGCTTTGATGAGGTGATCAAAGCATATGGTTTTATATAGACTTTTGGAGAAGCCTGTATTTACAAGAAAGTGAGTGGGAGCTCTGTAGCATTTCTGATATTATATGTAGATGACATATTGTTGATTGGAAATGATATAGAATTTCTGGATGGCATAAGAGGATACTTGAATAAGAATTTTTCAATGAAAGACCTCGGTGAAGCTGCTTATATATTAGGCATCAAGATCTACAGAGATAGACCAAGACGCTTAATTGGACTTTCACAAAGCACATACCTTGATAAGTTTTGAAGAAGTTCAAAATGGATCAGTCGAAGAAAGGGTTCTTGCGTGTGTTACAAGGTGTGAAGTTGAGTAAGACTCAATGTCCGTACCACTTCAAAAGATAGAGAGAAAATGAGAGTCATTCCCTATGCCTCCGCCAGAGGATCTATCATGTATGCAATGCTGTGTACCAGACCTGATGTGTGCCTTGCTATAAGTTTAGTAGGGAGGTACCAAAGTAATCCAGGAGTGGATCACTGGACAACGGTCAAGGACATTCTGAAGTACCTGAAAAGGACAAAGGATATGTTTCTCGTTTATGGAGGTGACAAAGAACTCATCGTAAATGGTTACGTCGATTCAAGCTTTGACAGTTATCCGGATGACTCTAAGTCACAAACCAGATATGCATTTTTATTGAACGGTGGAGCTGTCAGTTGGTGCAGTTCCAAGCCAAGCATCGTGGTGGGATCTACGTGTGAAGCGAAGTACATAGCTGCTTCGGAAGTAGAAAATGAAGTAGTCTGGATGAACGAGTTCATATCCGATCTAGGTGTAATACCTAGTGCATCGAGTCCAATGAATTTTTTTGTGACAACACTGTAGCAATAGCCTTGGCGAAGGAATCCAGGTTTCACAAGAGAACCAAGCACATCAAGATACGCTTCAATTCCATCCACGATCAAGTCCAGGAAGGAGACATAGAAATATGCAAGATCATACGGATATGAATGTCGTAGACCCGTTGACTAAGCCTCTTCCATGAGCAAAACATGATCAACACCAAGACTCCATGGGTGTTAGAATCATTACTATATAATCTAGATTATTGACTCTAGTTCAAGTGGGAGACTGAAGGAAATATGCCCTAGAGGCAATAATAAAGTTGTTATTTGTATTTCCTTATATCATGATAAATGTTTATTATTCATGCTAGAATTGTATTAAACGGAAACTTAGTACATGTGTGAATACATAGACAAAATAGAGTGTCCCTAGTATGCCTCTACTGGACTAGCTCATTGATCAAAGATGGTTATGTTTCCTAGCCTTAGACATGAGTTGTCATTTGATAAATGGGATCACATCATTCGGAGAATGATGTGATGGACAAGACCCATCCGTTAGCATAGCAACTTGATCGTTTAGTTTTACTGATATTGCTTTCTTCATGACTTATACATGTTCCTATGACTATGAGATCATGCAACTCCCGTATACCGGAGGAACACCTTGTGTGCTATCAAACGTCACAACATAACTGGGTGATTATAAAGATGCTCTACAGGTGTCTCCGAAGGTGTTTGTGCTATTGGCATAGATCGAGAATAGGATTTGTCACTCCGAGTGTCGGAGAGGTATCTCTGGGCCCTCTCGGTAATACACATCATAATAAGCCTTGCAAGCAAACGACTAATGAGTTAGTCACGAGATGATGTATTATGGAACGAGTAAAAAGACTTGCCGGTAATGAGATTGAACTAGGTATGATGATACCGACGATCGAATCTCGGGCTAGTAACATACCGATGACAAAGGGAACAACGTATGTTGTTATGCGGTTTGACCGATAAAGATCTTCATAGAATATGTAGGAACCAATATGAGCATCCAGGTTCCGCT
Organism: Secale cereale; assembly: GCA_902687465.1. NCBI lineage: Eukaryota > Viridiplantae > Streptophyta > Magnoliopsida > Poales > Poaceae > Secale > Secale cereale. Next base: position 433,802,664 of record LR738713.1, on the reverse strand, counting down.
ATGTGTTATTGACCGGAGATGAGTCTAGGTCATGTCTAGATAGTTCTCAAACCCGCAGGGTCCGCACACTTAACATTCGATGACGATCGGTATTACGAGTTTATGATTTTTGATGTACCGAAGGTAGTTCGGTATCCCGGATGAGATCACAGACATGACGAGGAGTCTCGGAATGTCAGAGACATAAAGATTGATATATTGGACGGCTATATTCGGGCACCGGAAGTGTTCCGGGTGATTTCAGAGAAAACCGGAGTGTCGGAGGGGTTACCGGAACCCCCCGGGGAGTATTGGGCCATAGTGGGCCATGAGGGAAAGTGAGAGGCAGCCCATAGGGGCTGGACGCGCCCCTCCCTAGGGATCCTAGTTGGACTAGGAGTGGTGGGGGGGAGGCGCCCCTCTCCTTCCTTCTTCTCTTCTTGCTACCTTTCCTACTCCTAGTAGGAATAGGAAAGGGGATTCCTACTCCTACTAGGAGTAGGAAAACTCCCTCTATGGTGTGCCCCTAGGGCCGACCGACCCTCCCCCTTGCTCCTTTATATACAGGGGCAGGGGGGCACCCTAGAACATACAAGCAACATTGTTTTAGCCGTGTGCGGTGCCCCCCTCCATAGAAACACACCTCGGTCATATCGTTGCAGTGCTTAGGCGAAGCCCTGCGCCGGTCACTTCATCATCTCTGTCCCCACGCCGTCGTGCTGACGAAACTCTCCCGTGAAGATCAACCGGAACAAGAGCTCGTGGGACGTCATTGAGCTGAACGTGTGCTGAACGCGGAGGTGCCGTACGTTCGGTGCTTGGATCGGTTGGATCGCGAAGACGTTCGACTACATCAACCGCGTCACTAGACACTTCCGCTTTCGGTCTACGAGGGTATGTAGACACACTCTCCCCTCTCGTTGCTATGCTTCTAGTAGATACATCTTGCGTGATCATAGGAATGTTTTTGAAATACTACGTTCCCCAACACGTTTCGCTTCGCCCTCCACCATCGCGCGCAGGAGAGGTCGCGCACTACGCACCCCCGCACTGGCGCGACGCCGAGGTCAACCCAAGGCGTGATGCGCGGGACGAGGCCCCATTGCCCGCGCGCGACGAGGTTAGCTGTCAGCTCGTCCAGCGGCCACAACACGACGGTGATGACCCACAAGTATAGGAGATCAATTATAGCTCTTTCAATAAGTAAGAGTGTCAAACCCAACGAGGAGGAGAAGGAAATGACAAGTATTTTTCAGTAAGGTAATATCTGCAAGTGCTGAAATTGTAAGTAGCAGAGTAGTTTGATAGCAAGATAATTTTGTAACGAGGAAGTAACGGTAGTAGTAACAAAGGTGCAACAAGATAACCCAATCCTTTTAAGGCAAAAGATAGACCAAGATGGTCTCTTATAATAAGCAAAGCGTTCTTAAGGGTACACGTGAGCTTCATCTAGTCACTTTCATCCTGTTGGTTCAATTTGTGTTTGCTACTTTGATAATTTGATATGTGGGTGGATTGGTGCTTAGGTGTTGTTCTTACTTGAACAAACCTCCTACTTATGATTAATCCTCCCGCAAGCATCCACAACTACGAGAAAAGTATTAAGAATAAATTCTAACCATAGCATTAAACTGTTGGATCCAATCGGTCCCTTACGGAATAGCGCATAAACTGGGGTTTAAGCTTCTGTCACTCTCGCAACCCACCATATAATTACTAATCCACAATGCATTTCCTTAGGCCCAAGTATGGTGAAGTGTCATGCAGTCGACGTTCACATGACACCACTAAGGGAATCACAACATACATACTATCAAAATATCGAGCACATATCAAATTCACATGATTACTTGCAACATGATTTATCCCGTGACATCAAGAAAAAAGGTAACTACTCACAAATTATGAACATACTCAAGATCAGAGGGGTATTAAATAGCATAGTGGATCTGAGCATATAATCTTCCACCAAATAAACCATATAGTAATGAACTACAAGATGTAATCAACACTACTAGTCACCCGCAAGAACCAATCTATAGTTCCGGTAACAAGATTGAACACAAGAGATGAACTAGGGTTTGAGATGAGATGGTGCTGTTGAAGATGTTGATGAAGATATCCCTCCTCAAGATGGGAGAGTTGTTGGTGATGATGATGACGATGATTTCCCCCTCCGGGAGGGAAGTTCCCCCGGCGGAATCGCTCCGCCGAAGGGCAAAAGTGCTCCTGCCCAAGTTCCGCCTCGAGACGGCGGCGCTCCGTCCCGAAAGTCTCCTCCTTTGTGCATTCCTGGAAAATTATGAGAGAGAAGGCATTAGAATTACTCCAAAAAGCATTATTATACATAATAAAAACAAGAAAACATGATGCAAAATGGACGTATTAACTTCCCCAAGCTTAGACCTCGCTTGTCCTCAAGCAAAAACCAAAATCAAAAAACATGTCCACATGCTTTGAGTGAGAGGTGTGGATAAAAACAAAATACAGACATAGAAGCATCATGTTGATTATTATAACAACAACAAATTTAAACATAATACTTTTATCAAAGGACTTGTATCATAGACTTCTCATGAACAAGTAACAGTTCATCACACAGTTGAAGTATAAAGCATAAACTCTATTAGAAACCAACAAACTATGTTTTTAGTCAACTTTGCAACTACAATTCATCATCCTTTCAGGAAGGGTCACGTATCGGAGCCTTTAGGCAAGTCCACGTACTCAACCATCATATAGTATTCTATGATTGCTAACACTCATCGCATACACATGAGCAAAACGTTTCAACCAGACACATAGAAAGATAGGGGCTTATGGTTTTCCCTCCCAACGTACTCACCTCAAGGGTGATGTCAACAATAATAACTCGTGTCACCCATATTCAACTAGACATATGTGCCTAGATCTTTCCTCACCACATGATTCTTGCCAAAGGATAAAATAAAAAGGAATAGAGAGAAAACTTTGACCATTTGCATAAAAGTAAAAGATAGGCCCTTTACAGAGGGAAGTAGAGGTTGCCATGCGCTTATTTGTTTGTATGCTCAACCCCTTAGTGCAAAAGAATGTCACTTTGCATTGCCCCTTGTGATAGCAACCTTTATTATGCAGTCTGTCGCTTCTATTCTTCACCATCACAAGTTCGTGCAACACTCAATTTTCTCTTACACTAAATGATCTCACACTTCTATAAGCAATTTTTATTGCCTTATTGCACCGATGACAACTTACTTGAAGGATCTTACTCAATCCATAGGTAGGTATGGTGGACTCTCGAAAAAGGTTTGGGTTTAAGGGTTTTTGGATGCACAAGTAGTATCTCTACTTAATGCAGAGTTTTTGGCTAGAAAAGATATTGAGCAAGCACCACATGTTAAAGGATCTATGACAATATGACTTCTGTGTGAATATGAACAAACAAAAATCATTAAGTTGTCTTCCTTGTCCAACGTCAACAATTTTGGCATATAATATTTTGATGGGGGCTCACAATCACAAAAGATTTCTAGGATAGTATATTTATATGTGAATCTTCTCTTCCCTTATTAATTATTTCATGAGTTGCATCACTAACCAATGCTATGTTTGTCAATCTCTAATAAATTTTTCTACTTATACTTTTCCTTATGTGGTGCTATCACCAACCATAGGATTATCACATGACCTTCTTAATTTATTTCCTTTCTTTTATTGCAACATGAAAGTAAAGAAAGCAAAACTCAAACTAAACTTTATTATATAACTTGCACACGATTACAAGGATGGATCACTAAGCAAACTCTCGAAAAGAAAGGATCGAACTAAACTTTCATTTATTCTAAAGCAAAAGATCGAACTAAAATAAGTAAAGGCAAAAGGATAGTGGGGATGATACGATACCGGGGAACCTCCCCCTAGCTTTGGCGAAAGCCAAGGGGAGTGCCCATACCTGATACTCAATTTTCTTTTGGTGATGAAGTAGATGGTGGTGGTGGAGAAGTAGATGCGATCTTGTCGTCAGGTTTCCATGACATAGGTCCACCATCGAAAGAGGAAGAATGAGTCTCACGGGTCCTGCAACTGGTAGCCAAACTCATACCTTTGAACCTTGCGTCGTATTCAAAGACTTGGTTATGAAGATCATAGATCTGGCTTTGAAGGTTGTGTATTTGCTCGTTGAGGGTGAAGATGATATCCTTCATGGACTTGCCATCCACCTTGAGATCACGGGAAAGGTCCGTGATCATGAGGTGATTGGCGTTGAGTCCATGCTCCACCGTCTTCTTGCACCGAAAGACTTCTTGCTCCATAGCCTCAAGCCTGGCTACCACGGTTCCCGTCCCCTTGGGTCCTTGCTCATCGCGGATGTGCAGCAACCCCTCATGCATCTGGATGACCTGAGGGTGCTGCACCACCTCCCGCAGATATGGGTTGATGACATTCTTGAAGAACTTGTCCTTGGAGGATCTTGGGGTGGCCATGGTAAATGTGATATGCCATAAAACAACAAGAAAAGAAAACAAAAGATCTCTCTGCGATACGGTGTTCAATAGGTTAGGGGGGTATATAAAGAATTTTTATCTTGGGAAACAAGCAAACAGAAGAAAAACGAAGTCCGGAAGGTACCCTAGGTGGGCACAACCCACCTGGGTGCGCCTGGCGCGCCCTGGTGTCTTGTGCCCACCAGGGTACGCTTCCTGGTAGCTTCTTATTTTCCTAATTTTGTAAATTTTCCAAAACTGATAAAAAATATTTTGGCGGATTTTTCGGAGTCCGTTTACTTACCGTATCACGTACCTCCTTATTTTGACGATTCTGGAGTGTTCCAAAAGGACTCTTTATGTGTTCTTCCTGCGTTAAAGTTTGGATAATATTGCTTTCAACATTAATGGGCATACCTGAGATTTAATGCTTTATGCGTTGCCCATTAACAACCTTCGGGTTAGTACCTTCAGCATTATTTATTTTGATAGCTCCAGACTGATAAACCTCCTCGATGATATAGGGGCCTTCCCATTTAGAGAGGAGTTTGCCTGCAAAGAACCTGAAACGAGAGTTGTACAAAAGAACACATTTTCCGACTTTGAACTCATGCTTTTGGATTCTTTTATCATGCCATCTTTTAACTTTTTCTTTAAATAACTTGGCATTTTCATAAGCTTGGGTTCTCCATTCATCTAATGAGTTAATATCAAATAACCTCTTTTCACCAGCAAGTTTGAAATCATAATTGAGTTCCTTGATTGCCCAAAATGCTTTATGTTCTAACTCAAGAGGCAAATGACAAGCTTTACCATAAACCATTTTATAAGGAGACATACCCATAGGATTTTTATAAGCTGTTTTATAAGCCCAAAGTGCATCATCTAATTTCTTAGACCAATTCTTCCTGGACCTATTGACAATCTTTTGCAAAATTAATTTTATTTCTTTATCACTAAGGTCAACTTGACCACTAGACCGAGGATGATAAGGTGATGCAATTCTATGGTTAACATCATATTTAGCAAGCATTTTACGGAAAGCACCATGAATAAAGTGTGAACCACCATTAGTCATTAAATATCTAGGGACTCCGAACCTTGGGAAAATAACTTCCTTAAGCATTTTAATATAGGTGTTGTGATCAGCACTACTGGTTGGAATAGCTTCTACCCATTTAGTAACATAATCCACAGCAACCAAAATATGTGTATACCCATTAGAGGAAGGAAAAGTTCCCATGTAATCCAATCTCCAAACATCAAATGGTTCAACAACAAGTGAATAATTCATAGGAATTTCTTGACGCTTACCGATATTACCTATTCTTTCATTCTTTGACATTCATCACAAGATGAGACAAACTTACGGGCATCTTTGAAGAGAGTAGGCCAATAAAATCCAGACTGCAATACCTTGTGAGCAGTTCTATCTCCAGCATGATGTCCTTCATGTGCTTCAGAGTGACATTTCCGAAGGATTTGTCCCTGTTCATGCTCAGGTACACAACGTCTAATAATACCATCTACTCCTTCTTTATAAAGACGCGGGTCATCCCAAAAGTAATGTCTTAAATCATAAAAGAACTTTTTCTTTTGTTGGTACGTAAAACTAGGTGGTAGATATTTACCAACAATATAATTAGCATAGTCAGCATACCAAGGAGTATTATTAGTAATGTTTATTGCAGCTAACTGCTCATCAGGAAAACTAACATCAATAGGTAATGGGTCATCAAGCACATTTCCAAGTCTAGACAAGTTATCAGCTATGGGGTTCTCAGCTCCATTTCTATCAGTGATATGCTAATCAAAATCTTGTAGCAAGAGAACCCACCGAATAAGTCTAGGTTTAGCATCTTTCTTTTCCATAAGATATTTAATAGCAGCATGGTCAGTGTGAACAGTTACTCTTGAATCAACAATGTAAGATCTAAATTAGTCTCAAGCAAACACAACTGCTAAGAATTCTTTTTCAGTGGTAGCATAATTCTTTTGAGCAACGTCTAGAGTTTTACTAGCATAATGAATAACATTTAGTTTTTATAAATTCTTTGTCCTAGAACAGCACCAACAACATAATCACTAGCATCACACATAATTTCAAAAGGTAAGTTCCAATCAGGTGGTTGAACTATAGGTGCAGAAATTAAGGCTTTCTTAAGCGTTTCAAAGGCTTCAAAGCAATCATTATAAAAACAAAAGGAATATCCTTTTGTAAAAGGTTAGTGAGAGGCCTAGAAATTTTAGAAAAGTCTTTGATAAATCTCCTATAGAAACCAGCATGACTATGGGGACCCCAACTTAAGAGTCGAGATCACCGAATGCACGTGTATAGTGATCCCAGAGATCAATGCTCACTGAACACACATACGCTGAATAACAAGAGTCTTACATCCATACATACCGTCTTACACAAATTATGACCATTTTGGCCAAGTATTACATAGATAAAGCCTCATGGGGTGAATAGCAAATAAGCTAGAATAGCGGAAGTCTTCGTAGATAAGTAGAACCCATGCCATCTGCCTTAACCCTACAGGCATTATGACTGGGAAATCGTCCTAGTTCGCATGATCGTCTCCACAGAAATCTTCTTCAAATTCCTGCTCCTCCATGCCTGGCCAATTAAATAACCAGTGGCAAGCCAATGAGTAATTTGAATGTACTCGCAAGCAACCCATGATTTGGTTCAAGGTAACAATGCAAGTTGTACAACAATAAGCAACCTAGCTACAAGCTAGATAAGATATTCTACCATTTGTAAAACATGCATCAATGTACTTGGGTAACCTCGAGGACATGTTACAGATATCAACATAAATAGAGTTTAATTCATTTCTGGTTCTCTCAACGAGTCAAGTCACCACCTTGACTCAACACACACATTTTCACCGAGGTTGTAAAATTCTGGACATAGTTTAAGTAGTACCTCCCAACTGTCCATGACCATGGAACAGCTATTTGAATAGTTTTACACTTTGCAGAGGTTGCGCACTTTACCCACAAGACCCGGGAAGCTTTCGTGTCACCCACGATCCCGTAGTACCTCAAGTACTTGGGGGAAGCACCCGGTCATTACCTTTCCCTAGACGACACTAACATAGGGTCCACTCGTTGGTGCACAACCCTCGTGTACAAACGATAGATCGTGGGACTTGCCCTTTTTACAATGTCACGCATACACGAAGGGACCAACGGTGTGTCCGGTGCCCTGTAAAAACAGTCATGGTCGTCTATCCAAGCACGACCCCGTCCCGGGAGTGACCTCAAATCTCCCCCGTCACTAGTGATGTGGGCACCATGCTAGTATCAGCCTAAGTAATCAATAAAGCCCCGTCCCATAAGGGGTAGAGTGGTTGCACATGTTTGGTTGGGACAATAATCACACATAAATCTAATCCATTATTTTACCCACACACGAGAACTCTCTTTGGCACACCACTTCTTCCTCAAGTGGTGACCTTAACTCAACATCACTCTCGGGCATTAGGGGCACCCGATGGGGTTTTCGAAAGAATGTAACCACGAAGGGTTCATGGTACATATGCAACATCATGTATCAACAACTAATCCTTTATCATTGCATCTATGCACATGGTAAAGATTATGAGTAGGGGTATGCACCATGGGGTGGCTCCAACAAGTTTACCACCGTCACTTTTTATGATCATGCAATCGGAAAAAGGGTACCGATGAACAAGAGGGGTATCATGGTCAAAGGGCTGCTTGCCTGGATTGGCTTGGTCTTCAAAGTCTTCAAATCCTTCCCCTTCTTCTTCTTCAGCAACTTCGTCAAACACGGTATCTAATCGTCGCAATAAATAACGGGAAAATAAGACAATAATAAAAACAGAAAAATCAAAGTGCTCAGAAAAATGTCAACTTATTTTTATAAAATACTAGAGGGAAACTAAGATGGCAAAAATTCTTAGTTTCGGATTTGGAGTGACAGAATGGGGTAGATAGATTTTTGAACAGAGATTTTAGTGTTCAAATTTAGATTTAAATTTGAACAGTACAGAAAAGGTTCATGAATATGTGTGAAAGTTATATCATTAAATAGGTTGGAATATTACAAGTTTTTAGGAACTGGAATTATTTCATTTGGATAAATGTTTTATCCTGTGGAATTTTTATAAAACAGACAGAAAAAGAAAAAGAAAAGTGGCTCTGTGCCCCTGGGCTAGAAAGGCCACAGTGCAGCAGGCCCAGAGGGAAATCAGCCCGCGCGAGGCTGCCATTTCGAAGGCGTAAAGGCGAAGTACGCCTTCAACCGACGGCGAACCAGTACACGCGCGCGTGCATTTTTAAACCTGACGGGGGGGGGGGGGGCCCC
>LR738713.1:433745715-433793771 GCA_902687465.1 Secale cereale | reverse complement strand
GGGGGGGGGGGTCCCACCCGTCAGGGCGTGAGGTTGACGGACAGGGCTCACGGCGTCGTCGTATACCTCCGCCCAGAGGCGACGGCGAGCTCGCCGGCGGCGATATAGGGCACGGGAGGATGCGTGGGTGGTACCGTCGTGCTCAGGGAGGAGCCGTCGTTCGGATGGAGGTGGAGTTGTTCGCCGGGGTGGCCTGGTTCGCCGGCGACGAGGAGGCACGGCGGAGTTTCTTTGGGAGGCGGCGATTCCGGCCATTTCCGGCAGCTAAAGAGAGGGGAAATAGGGGGGAAATGGTCAGTGGGCTCCTGCGGTTCTAGATCGAGTGAGAACGGGAGCGGAGAAGGCGTATACCTCTGGATCGACGGCGACCCGAGGCGGCGGAGCTCGAGCTCGATCTCGTCTGGAGAGGAGTGAGTGGTGTAGGGGGAAGATTGGGTGTGTGAGAGAGCGAGTAGTGAGGAGAGGAAGGCGCGGGGCGTCCTTTTTATAGGCGAACGGCGGGGTGCCGTGGACCCGTGCGCCGGCGAGCTCCTGCTCGTTGCCACAGGGCTCGGGAGGAGCTGGCACCGTGTCTGGGGTGTTCCTGGATTCGGTCCGGAGCCAGGGTAGAGAAGAGAGAGAGCAGGGGGGAGGCCAGGGCATCGCGCGTGTGAGCATGCTCATTGGAGCTCTCGTGTGGCCGTCACGCGTGCGAGTTGGGGCGAGAGGAGGGAGAAGGAGGAGGGGGCCGACCAGCTGCCGTGTCGTGCACATCGAGGCGGCCTCGGGAGACACCATCCCGACGCCCTAGGTGGTCGGGTGCCTCGGGCAGGACGCGGCTACAGTGCGGGAGCACACTGTAGCGCGCTCCAGAGTGCCCATATGGCTGGCATGGCCTTGTCTCACGTGCTCTGGACGCAGCCACCATGTCCATTGGCTCTAGGGGGAAGTAAAGAATGCGGGAGGGGCGTTGGATGCCAGGGAGAGCTTCTAGAAGGAGAGAGTGCTGAGAGAGAAGAGTGAAAATGGCAGTCCAGAGATGTAAATGGGGTTTTAACCCCCTTCAATCATTGAGCTGAGGCCAGGGAAGAGTTACTGGAGGTGCAAGGGGACTTGGGGAAGCTGTGGTAGAAAGCCTAGCTCAAGGAGAACAAGGAAAGAGGTAAAAGTGATAGTTTTGGAAAATTACCAAAAGGTGTTTGATGTGTTTTTGGGCAAGCAAATAATCTCCAATTGACATGGGACTTAACAGGATCAAATGGTATATGGAAATAGGGTGTTCCACCAAGTTTGGTCTCATTTGAAGAAACTTGCCAATGTAACTTTGGTAAACCCTAGAAATCAACATAAATGGATTTTCCAAGTTTAAGTTAAGAAAATCATCCCTCCTTGATGCACCACTTGGTGTAGAGTCATCATTTGGGGTTGTGATCATGCCCACAAAATTTGAGGTCACAAGTAAAAAGTTGTTCAAATTTGAATCTGAACAGAAATGGTTTTGGGGTACTCTTATCAAGTTACCCTCCTCCAAAACTTGTGCCATTTGGTCTAGATGCATTATTAGACCATTCTAGCATGTGTACCAAGTTTGAGAGCATTTGTACAAGTTTGGCAATGTAAAGTTGCTCAAACTTAAAAAATGGACAAAATGGTCTTGAGGGGGTTTGATGATGTTTTCTTGCTTCCCAAGGCATGGGGATTGGCAAGATCATCAAATATGTCATATTTGACATGATGGAATTTCCCTGGAATTTTTAGAGAATATTTCCTTTGTAAATATTTCAAAAGCTTGAAATATCCAGAAAGGGTTTCTGAGGGATTTGCCCAATATTTTGAACATGACCAAGTGTTGAAACTATTATATATGGACAATATATGTCCTAAGAGTCTCTCTGAATTTTGGAAAATATTTTTGAAATAGTTAAATAATTTTTACCTATTAAAGACCATTTCTGGCCTTAATAAAAAGCCTTTAAAGAAAATAGGAAAATAACTTTTAAAATTATACTTTTGTGGTTTATGGGAGTCCTATATCTAATAGGTTTCAAATATACTCTTTGAAATATTTTTACCCTAGATCAAGTACTTGCAGTGCAAGACTCAATTCAGGTGTTTTTAGAAAACTAATTTTTGTAAATACTATTTGGCCAAAATATTTTTATATGAATATACTATACTATTATATACACTTGGTATGATTATTGGGCAGAAGTTTGGGGTAAGGAGATGAAGTATATAAGATGGAGTAGTTGACTTTAAAGAGCACTTGAAAATCACAGAGAGGAAAACTTAATTCCAAATAAAAGCCAAATGATGCCAAAAAAAATTGTTGGTCCAAATTTTCATGCTTTATTAATGAAAATGACATGTTACAAAATGCAGGGTGTGACAGACCTACCCCCCTTACAAGAATCTCGTCCCCGAGATTCCTAAACTAGGCCTTAGAAGAGATCGGGATACTCGGATCTAAGATAGTCTTCACGTTCCCAGGTTGCTTCTGCTTCCGAGTGGTTGCTCCACTTGACCTTGAAGTACTTGATGGTGCGGCTTCACGTCCGTCGCTCTGCTTCATCCAGAATGCGAATGGGCCTCTCACGGTAGGTCAAATTAGGCTGAAGATCAATGGCTTGGTGATCGACATCCTTGTAGAGATCAGGCTTGGCCGGAACTTGGAGACACTTCCGGAGTTGTGACACGTGGAATACGTTGCGCACATCGGATAGCTCAGGTGGTAGTTCCAACTGGTAAGCCACTTCTCCTTGCCATGCAGTGATCTCAAAGGGGCCAATGAACATTGGTGCGAGCTTTCCTTTAACGTGGAAACGCTTGGTTCCCTTCAGAGGAGTTACTCGCAGGTACACATGGTCTCCAACACGGAAACTCATATCTCGGCAACGAGTGTCAGCATAGCTCTTCTGTCTTGATTTGGCGGCCTTCAAACATTCTCTGACTAGTTGGACTTGCTCTTCTGCTTCGCGGAGAATATCTGGTCCAAAGACTAGCCCTTCTCCAGTCTCTGACTAGTTGAGGGATGTGCGACACTTGTGTCCGTACAACACCTCAAATGGTGCCATCTGAAGGCTCGACTGATAACTGTTGTTATAGGAGAACTCGGCAAAAGGGAGGCAATCTTCCCACTTGGCTCCATATGCCAAGACACAGGCTCGGAGCATGTCTTTGAGTATTTGATTTACTCGCTCTGTGTGACCTCCGGTCTGCGGGTGGAAAGCCGTGCTGATAGACAACTTGGTTCCCAAGGCTTCTTGGAACTTTTTCCAGAACCTTGATGTAAACTGGGTTCCTCGATCTGACACAATCTCCTTAGGAACACCATGAAGGCTTATGATTCTGTCGATGTAGAGAGTTGCCAGCTGGTTGCCATCATAGGTAGTCTTGACAGGAATGAAATGGGCTACCTTGGTCAAATGGTCGACTATGACCCAAATGGAGTCATGTCCTTTATTCGACCTTGGTAATCCAGTGATGAAGTCCATTCCGACTTTATCCCACTTCCACTCAGGAACCTTGAGTGGTTGGAGCAATCCAGCGGGTCGCTGATATTCAGCCTTGACCCTTTGGCACACATCACACTTTGCAATATAGGCCGCAATCTCTTTTTTCATCCCATGCCACCAGAATCTTTCCTTCAAGTCTTGATACATCTTGGTTCCTCCGGGGTGGATGGAATACGGAGTGTCGTGGGCTTCTTGCAAGATCAAATTCTTTAGCTCCATCTTGTTCGGTACGCAGATGCGGCCTTTGTACCAAACAATTCTGTGCTCGTCCTCGGAGAATCCTGGGGCCTTACCTAGCTTCATCTTCTTCTTGATGCCTTCAATGCTTGCGTGCCCACCTTGTGCTTTCTTGACTTCGTCCATCAGGGTTGGTTTGACTTCCAGATGGTCTAGAAATCCATGGGTGACCAATTCCAAATTGAATTGTTCCAGCTCTTCAAACAGGGTTGTCTGCCTTCTTTGAATTATGGCATTCAGGGAGCAAGCCTTTCTGTTTAAGGCATCGGTTACCATGTTAGCCTTCCCAGGGTGATATTGAACACCGAGGTCATAATCCTTGATTAGTTCCAACCATCTTCATTGCCTCATGTTCAATTCCTTCTGGGTGAAAATATACTTCAGACTTTTGTGGTCTGTGTATATCTCACACCGTTTCCCTAGGAGGTAATGTCGCCATGTCTTCAAGGCATGAACCACTGCTGCTAACTCAAGATCGTGAGTAGCATAGTTCTCTTCATGAGGTCGTAGCTTCCTTGAGAGGTAAGCTATGACTCGTCCTTCTTGCATCAGAATGCTTCCCAATCCGGTTCGAGAGGCATCACAATATATCACAAACTCTTTGTGAATATCAGGTGTTGCCAGAACTGGGGCGGTGGTCAATCTCTTCTTGAGCTCTTGGAAGCTTTCTTCGCATTTTGGTGTCCATTCGAACTTCTTGTCCTTCTTAAGGAGCTAAGTCATTGGTCTGGCAATGCTATAGAATCCTTCCATGAATTTGCGATAATAGCCCGCAAGTCCGAGGAAGCTTCTGACTTCCTTGACGGTCGTTGGGAATTGCCATTGGATCACAACTTCGATCTTCGCGGGATCAACTGACAATCCTTCCTCGGTTAAGACATGACCTAGGAATCCAACTTTATGCAGCCAGAACTCACATTTGCTGAATTTGGCATATAGTTGGTGCTCTCGAATCTTGTCTAGGACCATCCTCAAATGTTGCTCGTGCTCTTCCTCCGTCTTCGAGAAGACAAGAATGTCATCAATGAAGACAACAACAAACTTTTCCAAATATTCCGTGAAGACTTTATTCATGAGATACATGAAGTAAGCTGGGGCATTGGTTAATCCAAAATACATGACTGTGCACTCATACATGCCATATCTTATTACAAATGCCGTCTTCGGAATATCTTGGGGTCTGATCTTCAGCTGGTAGTACCCAGATTGGAGGTCGATCTTGCAGAACACCTTGGCTCCGCTGAGTTGATCAAACAGATCTTCAATCTTGGGAAGTGGATACTTGTTCTTGATTGTAACCTCATTGAGGGAACGGTAGTCAATGCATAAGCGGATGGTACCGTCCCTTTTTGCCACAAACAGAACAGGTGATCCCCAAGGGGAGGCACTTGGGTGGATAAATCCCTTCCTCAACTGCTCTTCCAATTGCTTCTTCAACTCGGCTAATTCTTCCGTCCCCATTCTATAAGGCTTCTTATAGATGGGTCCTGCCCCGGGCATGAGGTCGATGATGAACTCAATGTCACGGTCAGGGGGCATTCCCGGTAGCTCTTTCGGAAAGACATCGGGGTACTCGCATACTACCGGCACTTGCTCCAATCCAACTTTAGACAAACAGTTGACTTGAGTGGTTTGAGCAGAAGAGGAGTTAGAGGCAAACTTAACTTCGACTCCTTGGTCATTGGTCACGGTGACAGTCCGATTGGCACAGTCTAATAAGCCTTGGTGCTTGTGTTGGGGAACGTAGCAGAATTCAAAAAATTTCTACGCTTACACCAAGATCCATCTAAGGAGACATCTAGCAACGAGCATATGAGAGTGCATCTACATACCGTTTTGTAGATCGCGAGCGGAAGCTTTCGAAGAAGCGTGGATGAAGTAGTCGTACTCTTCGCGTTCTTCATCACCGATGATCTAGCGCCGAACGGACGGCACCTCCGCGTTCAACACACGTCCGGTACAGCAACGTCACCTCCTTCTTGATCCAGCAAGGGGGGAGGAGAGGTCGTCGGAGATCCAGCAGCACGACGGCGTGGTGGTGGATGCAACTGGAATTCCTGCAGGGCTTCGCCGGCGCCTTGCGGAGGGAGTATGAGGTGTGACGGGAGGGGGAGAGGCGCCAGATACTTGGGTGCGGCTGCCTTCTCCCCCCCACATATATATAGGGGGCCAGGGGGGTGCGCCAAGCCCTGCAGATGGGATCTGCAGGGGGGGCGGCGGCCAGGGAGGCAATCTTGCCCCCCAAGGCAAGGGGGGCGCCCCCTCCCCTTAGGGTTTCAACCCTAGGCGCATGGGGAGGGGGGCCCATGTGGTGCGCCAGCCCACCAGGGGCTGGACACTTCCCCCTCGCGGCCTAGGGGCCCCATCGGGATGGGTGGCCCCACCCGGTGGACCCCCGGGACCCCTCCGGTGGTCCCGGGACACTCCCGGTGACCCCCGGAGTTCACCCGATGGCCGAAACTGGACTTCCTATATATCATTCTTTACCTCCGGACCATTCCGGAACTCCTCGTGACGTCCGGGATATCATCCGGGACTCCGAACAACTTTCGGGTTTCCACGTGCATGTATCTGTACGACCCTAGCGTTACCGAACCTTAAGTGTGTAGACCCTATGGGTTCGGGAGACACGTAGACATGACCGAGACCACTCTCCGGTCAATAACCAACAGCGTGATCTGGATACCCATGTTGGTTCCCACTTGTTCCTCGATGATCTTCATCGGATGAACCACCGTGTCAAGGATTCACTCAATCCCGTATGTTATTCCCTTTGTCCATCGGTTCGGTACTTTCCCGAGATTCGATTGTCGGTATTCCCGATACCTTGTTCAATCTCGTCATGGCAAGTCTCTTTACTCGTTCCGTAATCCATCATCCCGTGACTAACTCCTTAGTCACTTTGAGCTCATTATGATGATGTCTTACCGAGTGGGCCCAGAGGAACCTCTCCGTCATATGGAGTGACAATATCCCAGTCTTGGTTCGTACCAACTCAACAAACACTTTCGGAGATACCCGATGTGTACCTTCATAGCCACCCAGTTACATTGTGACGTTTGGCACACCCAAAGTATTCCTACGGCATCCGGGAGTTGTACAACCTCATGGTCTAAGGAATAAATACTTGACACCGAAAAGCTTATGCATTACGAACTATACAATCTCGTGCTATGCTCAGGATTGGGTCTTGTCCATCACATCATTCTCCTAATGATGTGATCCCGTTATCACTGACATCCTATGTCCATGGTCAGGAAACCATGACCATCTGTTGATCAACGAACTGGTAACTAGAGGCTTACCAGGGACTCATTGTGGTCTATGTATTCACACATGTATCGCTGTTTCCGTACAATACAATTCAAGCATGACTAACGGACGATTATCATGAACAAGTGTGACGCCCGGAAAATCAAGTAACAGTAATCCCCTGTTAATGATGCCATGTCATCGTTTTTTTACTGTTGTTAGGTCCCACGTGGTTTCAAACTCAAATTCAAATTCTAAAAAACAATTCAAATTATTATTCCTTCAAACTGTCAAGTAAAAATGTTCGACGTGTTGCAAGTATTCGCCGAGTAATTGTCATGCAGAAATCAACTCAAATTGGATTTTTATTTTGACCATGGCAATGTTTTGATGGACCAATAACATATAATTTGGTCGTTTAAATTTCAACACATATATTCTTACTTTTACTTTTCTCAAACCACAAGAAACTTTGTGTGTGGCCCTATGCTAACGTGCTATATTTATGTGCCAAGTTTCGTCTATAACAAAATCGTTTGCTCACTCAAATAAATACCAAGCTGTAGTTAGAAATAGAAAAACAGCGGTGAAATTATAAAACAGAAAATATAATAGGAGTATCAAAAAAAAATACCTAGCTCCCCTGGGCCTCGGGCCACTCCCACCCAGCCAGCCCACTAACTCCGTTGGTCGTCCCCTTTCCCTGTACAGCCGATCGGGGCGCTCCCGTTCGTCCCCGTCAGACCGGGCGCACCTCCCCGCGCTGCCACGCCGACGGAGAGGGATAAGGACGCCGCTCCCCGCCTCCTCTATCCTTACCCCCACTCACTCCCCCTGGACGCCCCCTCCTCCCTCTGGCCTCTCCCCCTTCTCCAGATCCACCTCGGCGACGCGCTGTCGTCGCCGTCGTCGCACCACCACCGCAGCCACCTCGACCCCGGTGCCTAGGAGGTTGACCACCGGCCTCGTCATCCTCGTCTACATCATCCCCGCCTCTGGATCGAGCCCAAAACACCGTCTCGCCGTCGCTAGCCTCGCACATCTCCGACACGGTCACCGCATCCCGTCGTTGACCTACGCATCCCCGACCAGCACCGGCCGCCCCGAGCACATCCACGAGCTCAACGGTGAGCTCCTTGGACGATTCCCCCCTTTCCCCTTCGATTCACCGCCGTTTGCCGTCATCCCCGAGCTCGGTCGTCGTCTTCCATGGCCGCGTTACAGCTTCATTGTACGCGTACACGCCGTGGCCGCGCCCATGTCCGTGGTCGCGCGCCCATACGCCCATCGTCGTCCGCACCCTACGCCCGCTCGCCAAGCCCGTGTGCTACTGCCGCCCGCGGCTGCTGATGCTGCTCTACTGGACGCTGCTGCTCCTGGTGCTGTGTGTTACTGCTGCTGCGCCTCGCTGCTGTGCCCTGCCTGCTCGCTGCTCTGCTATGCTGCTCGTCGCCCTGCCTGCTGCCCGCTGCTAGTTTGCCACTAGCTCCCTCCGCTAGCTGCTACATGCTACTGACGCTTAGTGCTGCTTGCTACTGCTGCCGGCCGTGGCTGCTACTTGGCCATGGCCGTGCATGTATGCACAGCCGTTTGCTTCTAGCAGGTTTATTTAATTAGATATAGGATAGTTCTAGGGATTAATTAGTGGCTAGATTAACCTATGTGTAGATGACATGTTGGTCTCTTTCAATTAGATTAGTTTTATTTATTTGTTTAGGTGCACCCTATGACATATGGGCCCCATCAACTAACTCACCCCTTTAAAAACAACTTGTTAAAATAATGGCAATGACTGGTGGAGCTTAGTCAACCCTTTGACCAGTCAACTACTGACTGGGCAGTTGACTAGCCCCACCAGTCAGCCTCTCTGTGGGTGTATCTCTGGGTACACTTATTAAATTTTGTTACTAATTTCGAATTGTTAATATTTTCAGAATATTATTTAAACTTCAAAAATTCATAGAAAATAATCCGTAACTCGGATGAAAATGTTTTATATATGAAAATCGCTCGGAACGACGAGACGAATCCGAATACGTTGTCCGTTCGTCCGCCACACATCACTATCATAGTGAACCTGCAACTTTCCCCCTTCGTTTCATCTGCCCGAAAACATGAAACACCGGGGATACTTTCCCGAGTGTTATCCCCCTTCGCCGGTACCGTGTACCACCGCGTTAGAGCACCCTAGCACTGCATGCTGACGTGTCGTGCTTCTTTGTTGCAACTGTTTGCTTTATATTTACTGTTTCTTCCCCCTCTTCTCTCCGGTAGACCCCGAGATCGATGATGCCCCGGTGATCGACTACGGTGTTGACGACCCCTCCTTCTTGCCAGAGCAACCAGGCAAGCCAACCCCCTTTAATCATTCCAATATCGCCCATTCTCTTCTCTCTTATGCTTGCATTAGAACTGCTACTGCTTTTTGTATGATCCTATTCTGATGCATAGCCTGTTGTTGATACTGCTTTCATACCTTACATGTTTATACTAAACTGCTTAGTATAGGCTGGTTAGAGATCCACCAGTGACCCCCCTACCTTGTCCCGACTGCCTCGCTGGATCATCAGAAGACCCGATCAACGGGATCGAAGACCAGGACCCGGCACCGCACATCACTTTCCCCTTAGTTGCTCGACACTACTGGGTTACTATCGAGTGCCGAGGGTGAGACCTCATCAGCACTTCTGATGTTAACCTTGTAGGTTAGTTCATCGGTTGTGGTCATCGAGGGTGATTCCTCTTTCTCCACTCCCGATAACAACACTGTCATGTAACTCCTCAAGAGTGGACCTCGAGGGTGACTCCTCTTTCGTTCACCTTGACGATAAACATCAGGTGGAATTCCATCGAGGGTGATTTCCTCAGGTTTTCCTTTGGTGTCAGACACACAGTTACTATGGTTACTATGACTTTACCCTGAACCTAGTTACCAAAGACGGGTCGACCCTGAGGGGTACCCGCGCGAGCTTAATTGCGAGTGATGTGTAGTCGGGTTGACCTGGAAGGTGCCCGCGAGATAATACGAGGCGTGGCCGGGCACTCGCCCTTGCCGCAAGTTCTCGAGACGGGGCGATGGGGTCACATTTTCGTGAGTCTCTGCTCGTTACCGCGCGTTCCCAATACACTAAACGGTTTGGATATTTGATCCGAGGGGCCTCTGGCCTGATAGCACTAACCATCACGTGGGCATAGTATGGGCGTGCTGCATCGTATGCATCAGCCGAAGCTTAACTGACGTCATTGCGACTGAGCGGCGCACGCCGGGTTGGACTGGTTAGGCTCGTACCTTTTTAAAGGTGGTTGCTAGGTCTGCTCACTGGCCGCGTACGCAACGTGCAGGAGTTCCCGGGGCGATTGGCCCATGACCCCTGGGGGCATAGGGTTTAGTCTGGCGTGCATGACCTCTCTATTAAGCCTAGGTCGGGTTGCGGCGTATTGTTTGGCCGAGGGCGGGAACGACCTGATGGTGTGTCCGGCCGGAGTTAAGCAAGCGTGTTGGGTAAGTTGGTGCACCCCTGCAGGGAAGAAAACATCTATCGATAGCCTGTCCTACGGTAACGGACACTTGGAGTTGTATCCCGATCACTACAACTAGAACTGGATGCTGATGCATTGTTTGGATATGTTGCTTCGGGAGTCGAGAAAGGATTCCGGAGCGTTGGAACAACAACATAAATATGACTTATGTTATACTACTCTACTTCCCCCTCTTGCTGCAAGACGGTGGTTTCCAGAAGATGCTAGTCTTCGATAGGACTAGCTTCTCCCCCTCTTATTCTGGCATTCTGCAGCTTAGTCCATAGATACTACCCTTTTCATTGATACCGATGCATATGTAGTGTAGATCCTTGCTTGCGAGTACTTTGGATGAGTACTCATGGTTGCTTTGCTCCCCCTTTTCCCCCTTCCTTCTTCTTGCTGGTTGATGCAACCAGATGGTGGAGTCCAGGAGCCAGAAGCCACCATTGACGACTGCTACTACCCCGACGGAGCCTACTACTACGTGGAGACAGCATGACGACCAGGAGTAGTTAGGAGGTCCCAGGCAGGAGGCCTTGCCTTTTCGATCGTGTTGTTTTGTGCTAGCCTTCTTAAGGCAAACTTGTCTAACTTATGTCTGTACTCAGATATTGTTGCTTCCGCTGACTCTTGTGCTTTCGAGCTTATGTATTTGAGCCCTCGAGGCCCCTGGCTTGTAATATAAAGCTTGTATTATTTTATTTGTGTCTAGAGTTGTGTTGTGATATCTTCCAGTGAGTCCTTGATCTTGGTCGTACACATTTGCGTGCATGATTAGTGTACGATCAAATCGGGGGCGTCACAAGTTGGTATCAGAGCCGACTGCCTGTAGGAACCCCCTTTCCAACTCCTTGGCCGAAGTTGAGTCTAGTCTTTGAAAAACTGATTTACTAACTTGGCTGTGTGGCTTACGGGCCCACGTCGCCAATTGGGTGTTATTAGGATCTTTTATTCCTCGTCTATACTCTGGGATTCTCACATCTCTTCTCTTCGGGTTAAATGGTTTTGATGACTCTAACTCTAGGTTCTCGTAAATACTTTCTCCCGGAGAGCCCTTCATTCAAGATAATGGCTTGCTGCACCAGAAGCTTCCGAAGATACTTTACGATGTTCTCTCGAGACCTCGTGCCCTTCACCGTTGCAATTCCATATCAGCGATAAAACCCCTAAGGATAGCTACATAAACTTGTTGTCCATACCTTCATTTCAATTGTTCTTGGTATTACTCCCTCCGTCCCAAAATAAGTGACGCAAAAGTGACTCAACTTTGTACTAAAGTTAGTACAAAGTTGAGTCATTTTTGCGTCACTTATTTTGGGACGGAGGGAGTACAAGATACTCTGAAATACTTCGGATATTCCGAGAATCCTTTGTGCCTGCTGCCTTGCAGCTCCTTTTCCGCATGAATACATGTATGAATAATTCCTCACACTTAGCGAGGATTCGTTCATCCTCAGTTGTTCATGCGTTTCACAAATGTCTTCGAAACGCTATTCAATCTTCCAAAATCCTTAGCAACCTATTGCTCTGGAAAGTTTTACCTACTTGCATTATGGTTAATCCCATAAGCCTAGTAATCTTATTGACATCCTTTATCAATATCATTTTGAGTTCGTCGATTCAACATGTTGTGAATGCTCGCAATCCTGGATCCTAGAATTCATCCTTCCGGCTCATATGCCATTTTGAACATGAGCTGGTTCTCCACAAATCAAATTGTCGTCGATTGCACCAATAAGCCTACTCAACTTGTCAATCCGTAATCACAATGTTTGCTCCTGATCCCTTGAATGCAACATCACAATTCCTCCGCATTGGAGCCTTGAATTAGTCAGTTGTTTCAATGCTCCCATTCCTTTGCATTGTTCCTTCCTTTGGTTGTGTGCTGATGCTCACATCAGCTACATTATGGACTGTTCGATCCTTTGTTGGATTATTATCCGGCAGTGTCCACCATATTCAAAACTTTGTGCGCTCTCCCCCCTGACACACAATGCCTTTGGTAAACGGTATCCTCTACTTTGACAACCATGCTCTGTTTTCAAGCTGGTGATAATTACTCTCGAAGCTTGTGGTATAGGTTTCTAAGATGCCCCGATGGGTTGAACTTATGCCATCCTTAATTTGTGTGAACCCGAAAGTTTTCCAAGGTTCATGCTCCTTTGGTAATTCACTAGGCAAGTCTTCGCAATCAAATCATTTTTAATAGAGCGGTGAATGAAAGGTTATACATTGAAGAAGTGGGAGTCAACCTTGGACTTTCTGTTCATGCCCATGGACACGGTATAGATCTTATCAATAAGGCTTCTCTTAAAATTAATTATCCCCTAGATATAAGTTCATCTTATATCAGAGATCTGGCCTTTTGCAATCATGGTCCCGACCATGCTCTCCTTTAAATACCATTTCTCGGACAAGTTAAACCACTTGTCCTCTGTAGGTCAGTGCGTCTATCCAACCTCTATGATCTACCTTCGAGTATTACCCCGTGGTATCTCGATAATATCACAGAACCATATTACTTCTTATGAGTTCTTCATCAAGTATTACTTCTCACCGGTTCCAATTTTCCCCGGATTCTGAGTTGTTAGACACTCAAGGACACCGATAAGTGAATCAATTCCGCACTCGGATTCATTAACTCTAAGTAATCTCCATTGCTTGTGAGTTTATTAGTTCTTCAAGTCATATCTAGCATGATCGACTATATCACAATCGCGCATCTTTTTAACTGTGCTACCTAGTCCTTCTTCCCTGAGCACAATTTCGACAATGAGATAAGCTTACGCCGATCTTCCTCGGCATATCATTTCGCCATGGACAACTAGCTTGATTTCAAGTTTGTATTTTACTAGTGGTTTCAATAACCTTTCGCTCCATCATTCATTTGACTTGATGTCATCGTCGATCGATTACATCTTAATGAAATCTCTCGACAAATGTGTCATGATCATCATCAACAATGATTGCCTTCTTCCAAGTTGGGAATCGAATTCATGATGGGAAATACCATCCTTTCCCCTCGATGATTTGTATTAACATCGACAACATTCTTGCTATCCCTCCAACACAAACTTGTTCTTGTTTTCTGTTATACCTTGAGTTCCTTGTTATCCGACTTATGATATGCTCTACCTTGGAGTACTACCATCTTTCATGTCAAGAATGTCATGAGAATTTCACCACCCCTTATGAATTCTTGATACAAGTAATACTTCTCGCCATCCTCGTTCGTTCCCGGGTCCCCGTGTTGTTTCTAACCGGAAACCCAACAATTGAAGTGTGACGTGCGAATTCAAAACTTCTAGCAAACCGAATGCTTTGAAGTGAATGGTCGATAGTTTCATTCCAACCCTTCTCGTTATTAAACCTCCATGCTAACTTTGATCTTGTTACTTGGTACGTATTTCCAGGTACATTTCGCTCAGTACTTAATTGTGGATGTTCTCCACGAACCCACTCCGTTATATATTCTGGTGTATCCAAAGTCTGACCTTTGCTTGAAGACCATGTCGGGGCTATCTCGAAACATATCTGTGGTAGTCCGAAGATCCATAAGAACATTGTAAGCGCAATGCTAAATGTTCTTGATCAACTATCCATCATCGTTGTGTGGGTACATATCATAATTCTTCTTACCCCATTTATCTATATGGTCATGACTTTGATCTGCTTACACGTATATCATGCCCTGCTTAATCTTGGGAATGAGATACTCCTATTCATTGTGTTTAAACATATTTTCCTTTCCATTTGTTTGTTTAACCTTTCTTTGATATACATATAATCTAAGCAGTAATAATTTTCTGCTCACGTAAAAACCATGGTGCACAACTCTGTCAATAAGACCCTGTTACTATTGTTGATAACATTCCGGTAACCACTGATGGACGAGAACCTTGCCTATTGGTCCGCCTCGTTTCAACGAGCAGGAAAATGGTTCTCTTCGTCCCTTGCCCTTGGTACCGATGTTGTTGCCGGCATAACTGATATGCTATCCTCTGACATGCCTTGCTTACATGATCGCGCAAGACGTCATCGCCCTTCCTACTATTAACCCACATGGTGGGCCCATAACCCACAGTTCCACATGATCAAAACCTGACTCTTGTGTACACCCCCCGTTTTCAAGGTTATTCCTCACGCTGGGCTTCTTATGTAATTCATGAGCTAACTTCCTCACAATGTTTCACTTCAGTATCAGAGGCAACATTATTCTTCATTGCTCTGAACCCCTTCATCACCTGTTTTAGTCATCAGCTGGATGCCTACCTGGTTGAAAGATGTTGGACCCCCCCTTATAGCAATCTCGGAACATTTCTTGGTGCTTCTAAAATCTCCTTCCCTGAAATAACTACCGGATGCCGATTCTTTCAAACATCCGTCCTTATAGCTTTCCCCCTTATACCCCTTTAAATCCCGGGATGAGATTTCTTGTAGTGGAGGAGAATTGTGACACCCGGAAAATCAAGTAACAGTAATCCCCTGTTAATGATGCCATGTCATCGTTTTTTTTACTATTGTTAGGTCCCACGTGGTTTCAAACTCAAATTCAAATTCTAAAAAACAATTCAAATTATTATTCCTTCAAACTGTCAAGTAAAAATGTTTGACATGTTGCAAGTATTCGCCGAGTAATTGTCATGCAGAAATCAACTCAAATTGGATTTTTATTTTGACCATGGCAATGTTTTGATGGACCAACAACATATAATTTGGTCGTTTAAATTTCAACACATATATTCTTACTTTTACTTTTCTCAAACCACAAGAAACTTTGTGTGTGGCCCTATGCTAACGTGCTATATTTATGTGCCAAGTTTCGTCTATAACAAAATCGTTTGCTCACTCAAATAAATACCAAGCTGTAGTTAGAAATAGAAAAACAACGGTGAAATTATAAAACAGAAAATATAATAGGAGTATCAAAAAAAACCTGGCTCCCCTGGGCCTCGGGCCACTCCCACCCAGCTAGCCCACTAACTCCGTCGGTCGTCCCCTTTCCCTGTACAGCCGACCGGGGCGCTCCCGTTCGTCCCCGTCGGACCGGGCGCACCTCCCCGCGCTGCCACGCCGACGGAGAGGGATAAGGACGCCGCTCCCCGCCTCCTCTATCCTTACCCCCACTCACTCCCCCTGGACGCCCCCTCCTCCCTCTGGCCTCTCCCCCTTCTCCAGATCCACCTCGCCGACGCGCTGTCGTCGCCGTCGCCACACCACCACCGCAGCCACCGTCGACCCTGGTGCCTAGGAGGTTGACCACCGGCCTCGTCATCCTCGTCTACATCATCCCCGCCTCTGGATCGAGGCCAAAACGCCGTCTCGCCGTCGCTAGCCTCGCGCATCTCCGACACGGTCACCGCATCCCGCCGTTGACCTGCACATCCCCGACCAGCATCGGTCGCCCCGAGCACGTCCACGAGCTCAGCGGTGAGCTCCTTGGATGATTCCCCCTTTCCCCTTCGATTCATCGCCGTTTGCTGTCATCCCCGAGCTCGGTCGTCGTCTTCCATGGCCGCGTTACAGCTTCATTGTACGCGTACGCGCCGTGGCCGCGCCCATGTCCGTGGTCGCGCGCCCATACGACCGTCGTCGTCCGCACCCTACGCCCGCTCGCCAAGCCCGTGTGCTACTGCCGCCCGCGGCTGCTAATGCTGCTCTACTGGACGCTGCTGCTCCTGGTGCTGTGTGTTACTGCTGCTGCGCCTCGCCGCTGTGCCCTGCCTGCTCCCTGCTCTGCTATGCTGCTCGTCGCCCTGCCTGCTGCCCGCTGCTATTTTGCCACTAGCTCCCTCCGCTAGCTGCTGCATGCTACTGACGCTTAGTGCTGCTTGCTACTGCTGCCGGCCGTGGTTGCTACTTGGCCATGGCCGTGCATGTATGCACAGCCGTTTGCTTCTAGCAGGTTTATTTTATTAGATATAGGATAGTTCTAGGGATTAATTAGTGGCTAGATTAACCTATGTGTAGATGACATGTTGGTCTCTTTCAATTAGATTAGTTTTATTTATTTGTTTAGTTGCACCCTATGACATATGGGCCCCATCAACTAACTCACCCCTTTAAAAACAATTTGTTAAAATAATGGCAATGACTGGTGGACCTTAGTCAACCCTTTGACCAGTCAACTGCTGACTGGGCATTTGACTAGCCCCACCAGTCAGCCTCTCTGTGGGTGTATCTCTGGGTACACTTATAAAATTTTGTTACTAATTTCGAATTGTTAATATTTTCAGAATATTATTTAAACTTCAAAAATTCATAGAAAATAATCCGTAACTCGGATGAAAATGTTTTATATATGAAAATCGCTCAGAACGACGAGGCGAATCCGAATACGTTGTCCGTTCGTCTGCCACACATCAATATCATAGTGAACCTGCAACTTTCCCCCTCCATTTCATCTGCCCGAAAACACGAAACACCGGGGATACTTTCCCGAGTGTTATCCCCCTTCGCCGGTACCGTGTACCACCGCGTTAGAGCACCCTAGCACTGCGTGCTGACGTGTCGTGCTTCTTTGTTGCAAATGTTTGCTTTATATTTACTGTTTCTTCCCCCTCTTCTCTCCGGTAGACCCCGAGACCGATGATGCCCCGATGATCGACTACGGTGTTGACGACCCCTCCTTCTTGCCAGAGCAACCAGGCAAGCCAACCCCCTTTTATCATTCCGATATCGCCCATTCTCTTCTCTCTTATGCTTGCATTAGAACTGCTACTGCTTTTTGTATGATCCTATTCTGATGCATAGCCTGTTGTTGATACTGCTTTCATACCTTACATGTTTATACTAAACTGCTTAGTATAGGCTGGTTAGAGATCCACCAGTGACCCCCCTACCTTGTCCCGACCGCCTCGCTGGATCATCAGAAGACCCGATCAACGGGATCGAAGACCAGGACCCGGCACCGCACATCAGTTTCCCCTTAGTTGCTCGACACTACTGGGTTACTATCGAGTGCCGAGGGTGAGACCTCATCAGCACTTCTGATGTTAACCTTGTAGGTTAGTTCATCGGCTGTGGTCATCGAGGGTGATTCCTCTTTCTCCACTCCCGATAACGACACTGTCATGTAACTCCTCAAGAGTGGACCTCAAGGGTGAATCCTCTTTCGTTCACCTTGACGATAAACATCAGGTGGAATTCCATCGAGGGTGATTTCCTCAGGTTTTCCTTTGGTGTCAGACACACAGTTACTATGGTTACTATGACTTTACCCTGAACCTAGTTACCAAAGATGGGTCGACCCTGAGGGGTACCCGCGCGAGCTTAATTGCGAGTGATGTGTAGTCGGGTTGACCTGGAAGGTGCCCGCCAGATAATACGAGCCGTGGCCGGGCACTCGCCCTTGCCACAAGTTCTCGAGACGGGGCGATGGGGTCACATTTTCGTGAGTCTCTGCTCGTTACCGCGCGTTCCCAATACACTAAACGGTTTGGATATTTGATCTGAGGGGCCTCTGGCCTGATAGCACTAACCATCACGTGGGCATAGTATGGGCGTTCTGCGTCGTATGCATCAGCCGAAGCTTAACTGACGTCATTGCGACTGAGCGGCGCGCGCCGGGTTGGACTAGTTAGGCTCGTACCTTTTTAAAGGTGGTTGCTAGGTCTGCTCACCGGCCGCATACGCAACGTGCAGGAGTTCCCGGGGCGATTGGCCCATGACCCCTGGGGGCATAGGGTTTAGTCCGGCGTGCATGACCTCTCTATTAAGACTAGGTCGGGTTGCGGCGTATTGTTTGGCCGAGGGCGGGCACGACCTGATGGTGTGTCCGGCCGGAGTTAAGCAAGCGTGTTGGGTAAGTTGGTGCACCCCTGCAGGGAAGAAAACATCTATCGATAGCCTGTCCTACGGTAACGGACACTTGGAGTTGTATCCCGATCGCTACAACTAGAACTGGATGCTGAGGCATTGTTTGGATATGTTGCTTCGGGAGTCGAGAAAGGATTCCGGAGCGTTGGAACAACAACATAAATATGACTTATGTTATACTACTCTACTTCCCCCTCTTGCTGCAAGACGGTGGTTTCCATAAGATGCTAGTCTTCGATAGGACTAGCTTCTCCCCCTCTTATTCTGGCATTATGCAGCTTAGTCCACAGATACTACCCTTTTCATTGATACCGATGCATATGTAGTGTAGATCCTTGCTTGCGAGTACTTTGGATGAGTACTCACGGTTGCTTTGCTCCCCCTTTTCCCCCTTCCTTCTTCTTGCTGGTTGATGCAACCAGATGGTGGAGTCCAGGAGCCAGAAGCCACCATTGACGACTGCTACTACCCCGACGGAGCCTACTACTACGTGGAGACAGCATGACGACCAGGAGTAGTTAGGAGGTCCCAGGCAGGAGGCCTTGCCTTTTTGATCGTGTTGTTTTGTGCTAGCCTTCTTAAGGCAAACTTGTCTAACTTATGTCTGTACTCAGATATTGTTGCTTCCGCTGACTCTTGTGCTTTCGAGCTTATGTATTCGAGCCCTCAAGGCCCCTGGCTTGTAATATAAAGCTTGTATTATTTTATTTGTGTCTAGAGTTGTGTTGTGATATCTTCTAGTGAGTCCTTGATCTTGGTCGTACACATTTGCGTGCATGATTAGTGTACGATCAAATCGGGGGCGTCACAACAAGGAAATATAATAATAATACTTTTATTATTGCCTCTAGGGCATATTTCCAACAGTCTCCCACTTGCACTAGAGTCAATAATCTAGTTACATTGTGATGAATCGAACACCCATAGAGTTCTGGTGTTGATCATGTTTCGCCCGTGGAAGAGGTTTAGTCAACGGGTCTGCGACATTCAGATCCGTATGCACTTTACAAATATCTATATCTCCATCTTGAACATAATTCCGGATGGAGTTGAAACGGCGCTTGATGTGCTTGGTCTTCTTGTGAAACCTGGGCTCCTTGGTAATAGCAATAGCACCAGTGTTGTCACAGAAGAGAGTCATCAGGCTTGACGCGCTTGGTATGACTCCTAAGTCGGTGATGAACTCCTTCATCCAGACTCCTTCCTGCGCTGCTTCGGAAGCAGCTATGTACTCCGCTTCACATGTAGATGCCGCCACGATGCTTTGCTTGCAACTGCACCAGCTGACTGCCCCTCCGTTCAAAATATACACGTATCCGGTTTGAGACTTAGAGTCATCCAGATCTGTGTCGAAGCTAGCATCGACATAACCCTTTATGACGAGCTCTTCGTCACCTCCATAAATGAGAAACATATCCTTAGTCCTTTTCAGGTACTTCAGGATGTTCTTGACCGCTGTCCAGTGTTCCATACCGGGATCACTTTGGTACCTCCCTACCAAACTTATGGCAAGGTTCACATCATGTCTGGTACACAGCATGGCATACATGATAGAACCTATGGCCGAGGCATAGGGAATGACACTCATCTTTTCTCTATCTTCTGCCATGGTCGGCGACTGAGCCTTGCTCAATCTCATACCTTGCAAAACAGGCAAGAACCCCTTCTTGGACTGATCCATATTGAACTTTTTCAATATCTTATCAAGGTATGTGCTTTGTGAAAGACCAATGAGGCGTCTTGATCTATCTCTATAGATTTTGATGCCTAATATGTAAGCAGCTTCTCCAAGGTCCTTCATTGAAAAACTCTTATTCAAGTAGGCCTTTACATTTTCCAAGAATCCTATATTATTTCCCATCAGCAATATGTCATCCACATATAATATGAGAAATGCCACAGAGCTCCCACTCACTTTCTTGTAAATACAGGCTTCTCCATAAGTCTGTATAAAGCCAAACGCTTTGATCACATCATTAAAGCGAATATTCCAACTCCGAGATGCTTGCACCAGCCTGTAAATCAAGCGCTGGAGCTTGCATACCTTGTTAGTGTTCTCTGGATCGACAAAACCTTCCGGCTGCATCATATACAACTCTTCCTTGAGGAAGCCATTAAGGAATGCTGTTTTGACGTCCATTTGCCATATCTCATAATCATAGAATGCGGCAATAGCTAACATGATTCTGACTGACTTCAGCATCGCTACGGGAGAGAAAGTCTCGTTGTAGTCAATCCCTTGAACTTGTCGATAACCCTTAGCGACAAGCCGAGCCTTATAGATGGTCACATTACCATCTGCGTCTGTCTTATTCTTAAATATCCATTTGTTTTCTATGGCGTGCCTATCATCAGGCAAGTCCACCAAAGTCCATACTTTGTTTTCATACATGGATTATATCTCGGATTTCATGGCTCCAAGCCATTTATTGGAATCTGGGCCCGCCATCGCTTCTTCATAGTTCGAAGGTTCACCGTTGTCTAACAACATGATTTCCAGGACAGGGTTGCCGTACCACTCTGGTGCGGAACGTGCCCTCGTGGACCTTTGAAGTTCAGTAGTAACTTGATCTGTTTCTTCATGATCATTATCATCAATTTCCTCCCTTGTCGGTGCAGGCACCTCAGGAACAATTTCCTGCGCTGCGCTACTTTCAGGAGGGGTGGCTGTCACCTCATCAAGTTCTACTTTCCTCCCACTCACTTCTTTCGAGAGAAACTCTTTCTCCAAAAAGCATCCATTCTTGGCAACAAAGACTTTGCCTTCGGATCTGTGGTAGAAGGTGTACCCAATCGTTTCCTTTGGGTATCCTATGAAGACGCATTTTTCCGATTCGGGTTCGAGCTTTTCAGGTTGAAGTTTCTTGACATAAGCATCGCAACCCCAAACTTTTAGAAACGAAAGCTTCGGTTTCTTGCCAAACCAAAGTTCATACGGAGTCGTCTCAACGGATTTCGACGGAGCCCTATTTAAAGTGAATGCGGCAGTCTCTAAAGCATAACCCCAAAAAGATAGCGGTAAATTGGTGAGGGACATCATAGATCGCACCATGTCCAACAGAGTACGATTTTGACGTTCGGACACACCGTTACGTTGAGGTGTTCCGGGCGGTGTCAATTGTGAAACAATTCCATAGTTCCTAAGGTGCGTGCCAAATTCATGACTTAAATATTCACCCCCACGATCTGATCGTAAGAACTTTATTTTTCTGTCACGTTGATTCTCAACCTCATTCTGAAATTCCTTGAACTTTTCAAAAGTCTCAGACTTGTGCTTCATCAAGTAGATATACCCATATCTACTCAAGTCATCCGTGAGGGTGAGAACATAACGATAGCCTCCGCGAGCCTCAACACTCATTGGACCGCACACATCGGTATGTATGATTTCCAATAAGTTGGTTGCTCGCTCCATTGTTCCGGAGAACGGAGTCTTGGTCATCTTGCCCAATAGGCATGGTTCACATGTGTCAAATGATTCATAATCAAGAGACTCTAGAAGTCCATCTGAATGGAGCTTCTTCATACGTTTGACACCAATATGACCAAGGCGGCAATGACACAAGTATGTGGGACTATCATTATCAACTTTACATCTTTTGGCATCTACACTATGAATATGTGTGTCATCACGTTCGAGATTCATCAAAAATAAACCATTGACCAGCGGGGCATGACCATAAAACATATCTCTCAAATAAATAGAACAACCATTATTCTCCGATTTGAAAGAGTAGCCATCTCGCATAAGACGAGATCCAGATACAATGTTCATGCTCAAAGCTGGTACTAAATAACAATTATTAAGGTTTAAAACTAATCCCGAGGGTAGATGTAGAGGTAGCGTGCCGACGGCGATCACATCGACCTTGGAACCATTCCCGACGCGCATCGTCACCTCATCCTTCGCCAGTCTCCGCTTATTCCGCAGCTCGTGTTTTGAGTTACAAATGTGAGCAACCGCACCGGTATCAAATACCCAAGAGCAACCGCACCGGTACACATCAATAACATGTATATCACATATACCTTTGACGTTGCCGGCCTTCTTGTCTGCTAAGTATTTGGGGCAGTTCCGCTTCCAGTGACCCGTTCCCTTGCAATAAAAGCACTCTGTCTCAGGCTTGGGTCCATACTTTGGCTTCTTCCCGGCAACAGGCTTACCGGGCGCGGCAACTCCCTTGCCGTCCTTCTTGAAGTTCTTCTTACCCTTGCCTTTCTTGAACTTAGTGGTTTTATTGACCATCAACACTTGATGTTCTTTCTTGATATCCACCTCCGCTGATTTCAGCATCGAATACACCTCGGGAATGGACTTCTCCATCCCCTGCATATTGAAGTTTAACACGAAACTCTTGAAGCTTGGTGGGAGCGACTGGAGGATTCTGTCAATGACTGCTTCATCTGGGAGATTCATTCCCAGCTGAGACAAGCGGTTGTGCAATCCAGAAATCTTGAGGATGTGCTCACTGACAGAACTGTTTTCCTCCATCTTACAGCTATAGAATGCGTCGGAGACGTCATATCTCTCGACTCGGGCATGAGCTTGGAAAACCATTTTCAGCTCTTCGAACATCTCATATGCTCCGTGATTCTCAAAACGTTTTTGGAGCCCCGACTCTAAGCTGTAAAGCATGCCGCACTGAACCAGGGAGTAATCATCACTACGCGACTGCCAGGCGTTCATAACGTCTTGGGTCACCGGTGGAATGGGTGCATCACCTAGCGGTGCTTCAAGGACATATGATCTCTTGGCAGCTATGAGGATAATCCTCAGGTTACGAACCCAGTCCGTATAGTTGCTACCATCGTCTTTCAGCTTGGTTTTCTCTAGGAATGTGTTGAAGTTGAGGGAAACTTGAGCATGGGCCATTTGATCTACAAGAGATATTGTAAAGAATTTAGACTAAGTTCATGATAATTAAGTTCATCTTTATCAAAAAAATTTGAACTCCCACTCAGAATGACATCTCTCTAGTCATCTAAGTGATACACGATCCGAATCGACTAGCCCGTGTCCGATCATCACGTGAGACGGACTAGTCATCAACGGTGAACATCTTCCTGTTGATCGTATCTTCTATACGACTCGTGTTCGACCTTTCGGTCTTCCGTGTTCCGAGACCATGTCTGTACATGCTAGGCTCGTCAAGTGAACCCTAAGTGTATTGCGTGTGTAAATCTGGCTTACACCCGTTGTATGGGAACGTTAGAACCTATCACACCCGATCATCACGTGGTGCTTCGGAACAACGATCTTTAGCAACGGTGCACAGTTAGGGGGAACACAATTCTTGAAATTTTAGTGAGAGATCATCTTATTTACTACCGTCATTCTAAGTAAACAAGATGTATAAACATGATAAACATCACATGCAATCAATTAAAGTGACATGATATGGCCAATATCATCTTGCTCCTTGGATCTTCATCTTCGGGGCACCACGATCATCTTGTCACCGGCTCGACACCATGATCTCCATCATCATGATCTTCATCATCGTGTCTTGAAGAAGTCGTCACGCCAACTATTACTTCTACTACTATGGCTAACGTTTAGCAATAAAGTAAAGTAATTACATGGCGTTTATTCAGTGACACGCAGGTCATACAATAATTAAGACAACTCCTATGGCTCCTGCCGGTTGTCAAGTTCATCGACATGCAAGTTGTGATTCCCTATTACAAGAACATGATCAATCTCATACATCACATATATCATTCATCACATCTTCTTTGGCCATACCACGTCACATAGCACATGCTGCAAAAACAAGTTAGACGTCCTCTAATTGTTGTTGCAAATTTTTACGTGGCTTCTATAGGTTTTCTAGCAAGAACGTTTCTTACCTACGCCAAAACCATAACGTGATTTGTCAATTTCTATTTACCCTTCATAAGGACCCTGTTCATCGAATCCGATCCGACTAAAGTAGGAGAGACAGACACCCGCCAGCCACCTTATGCAACTAGTGCATGTCTGTCGGTGGAACCAGTCTCACGTAAGCGTACGTGTAAAGTCGGTCCGGGCCGCTTCATCCCACAATACCGCCGAATCAAGACTAGACTAGTAATGGCAAGAAAATTGAGCAAACTCACACGCCCACAACTGCTTTGTGTTCTACTCGTGCAAGATGCTACGCATAAGACCTAGCTCAGATGCCACTGTTGGGGAACGTAGCAGAATTCAAAAAATTTATACGCTTACACCAAGATCCATCTAAGGAGACATCTAGCAACGAGCATATGAGAGTGCATCTACATACCGTTTTGTAGATCGCGAGCGGAAGCTTTCGAAGAAGCGTCGATGAAGTAGTCGTACTCTTCGCGTTCTTCGTCACCGATGATCTAGCACCGAACGGACGACACCCCCGCGTTCAACACACGTCCGGTATAGCAACGTCACCTCCTTCTTGATCCAGCAAGGGGGGAGGAGAGGTCGTTGGAGATCCAGCAGCACGACGGCGTGGTGGTGGATGCAACTGGAATTCCTGCAGGGCTTCGCCGGCACCCTGCGGAGGGAGTATGAGGTGTGACGGGAGGGGGAGAGGCGCCAGAGACTTGGGTGCGGCTGCCCTCTCCCCCACATATGTATAGGGGGCCAGGGGGGTGTGCCAAGCCCTGCAGATGGGATCTGCAGGGGGGGCAGGGAGGCAATCTTGCCCCCCAAGGCAAGGGGGGCGCCCCCTCCCCTTAGGGTTTCAACCCTAGGCGCATGGGGAGGGGGGGCCATGTGGTGCGCCAGCCCACCAGGGGCTGGCCACTTCCCCCTCGCGGCCTAGGGGCCCCACCGGGATGGGTGGCCCCACCCGGTGGACCCCCGGGACCCCTCCGGTGGTCCCGGGACACTCCCGGTGACCCCCGGAGGTCACCCGATGGCCGAAACTGGACTTCCTATATATCGTTCTTTACCTCCGGACCATTCCAGAACTCCTCGTGACGTCCGGGATCTCATCTGGGACTCCGAACAACTTTAAGTGTGTAGACCCTACGGGTTCGGGAGACACGTAGACATGACCGAGACCACTCTCCGGTCAATAACCAACAGCGGGATCTGGATACCCATGTTGGTTCCCACATGTTCCTCGATGATCTTCATCGGATGAACCACCGTGTCAAGGATTCACTCAATCCCGTATGTTATTCCCTTTGTCCATCGGTTCGGTACTTGCCCGAGATTCGATCGTCGGTATTCCCGATACCTTGTTCAATCTCGTCATGGCAAGTCTCTTTACTCGTTCCATAATCCATCATCCCGTGACTAACTCCTTAGTCACTTTGAGCTCATTATGATGATGTCTTACCGAGTGGGCCCAGAGGAACCTCTCCGTCATATGGAGTGACAATATCCCAGTCTTGGTTCGTACCAACTCAAGAAACACTTTCGGAGATACCCGATGTGTACCTTTATAGCCACCCAGTTACGTTGTGACGTTTGGCACACCCAAAGTATTCCTACGGCATCCGGGAGTTGTACAACCTCATGGTCTAAGGAATAAATACTTGACACCGAAAAGCTTATGCATTACGAACTATACGATCTCGTGCTATGCTTAGATTGGGCCTTGTCCATCACATCATTCTCCTAACGATGTGATCCCGTTATCACTGACATCCTATGTCCATGGTCAGGAAACCGTGACCATCTGTTGATCAACGAACTGGTAACTAGAGGCTTACCAGGGACTCATTGTGGTCTATGTATTCACACATGTATCGCCGTTTCCGTACAATACAATTCAAGCATGAATAACAGACGATTATCATGAACAAGGAAATATAATAATAATACGTTTATTATTGCCTCTAGGGCATATTTCCAACAGCTTGCTGAGCCAATTCATGACTAGGATCACATCCAAGCCTTGTGATCTCAGGATGATAAGGTCTGCTAGGAAATCTACCTCGTTAATGACGATACTGACTCCCTTACAGCCTATCTTGGCTCTCATCTCTGCTCCGGGGGTTTGTACCACCATGAGGTTATTCAGGGGTGTAGGGGTCATGCCACTTTTTAATGCAAATCTTTGAGTGACGAATGAATGCGTGGCTCCAGAATCAAACAAGATAGTTGCAGGTGCTGAGTTGACAAGGAACGTACCCAGCACGACGTCTGGGTCTTCCTGGGCTTCTTCAGCGGTGACGTGATTCACACGCCCCTTCCCATGGTTGGGCGGGTTGCGAGGAGCTTGGTTCCTTGGTGGCATCCCGCGGCCTTGTCTTGGGTTCTGCACATTGGGGCGCGGGGCATCGGGCTTCTTGTTGGGGGTACACCCTTGAGATGTGTCCTGACTGACCACATCCAAAGCAAGTGACTTGGTTTGGGTTATTGATCTTGTTGCCACCACTGTTATTGGGTTTGAATGCTGGCCTTGGGTTGGCATACTGCTGAGGCTGATAGTTGGTGCGAGGTGCAGGAGCTCTTGGCTGCTGATAGGTTAGCTTGACCGGGGCTGGCTGCCACGGGCGAGGCTTCTGATTGCTGGAACTTCCCTTGCTGATCATCTTGCGCTTGAGAGTGTCTTCCAGAGCACGCCGCTTGTCTTCAAGCATGAGTGCTTTGTTCACCAGGTCAGGAAAGGTTGGGCAGTCACACACGACAAGCGAGTACTGCAGAGTCTGATTGAGGCCTTCCATGAAGCGCTCCCTTTTTGCAGCATCCGTGCTGACATCTTCAGGGGCATACCTTGACAGAACACTGAACTTCTGCATGTACTCCTTGACAGTGCCACTTCCTTGCTTCAGGGCTTGAAACTCACGCTTTTTGATAGCCATGATTCTGGAAGGAATATGGGCCTTGCGGAATTCTGCCTTGAAGTTCTTCCAAGTGATGTCTTGCCCAGCATGCATGACCTTGAATCCATCCCACCAAGCTCTAGCAGTCCCCCCGAGGTAGTGGGCAGCATAAGCCACCTTCTCGCGGTGTTCGGTGCATCCGACTAGTTCCAGCAAGTCCTCAATGGTGCGGACCCAGTCGTCTGCATCCAGGGGTTCAACAGTCTCGATGAAGGTTGGCAATGCATGCTTCTTGAACTCTGCCAACGTGGAACGTCCATTGCCATTCCCCGCCGGTTGGCGGTTGTTGGTGATAGCTTGAGCAATCATCTGGAGGACTGCGGTGTTGGCTTGGCATTCCTCTCGGAAGGCTTGGAGAAGCTGAGCCATGTCCATGATCGGGGGAGGTGGTGGTGGAGCTTGGTCGTGGGTTTGGTCTTGGCCGGCCTCTTGGGTGGATGCTCCGACTTCGGGCTGCTGGGTAGAGGTACCAGTACGAGTTACAACAGGCATCCTGTTGGAGCGGTAAAGGTCTCATGATTTGGAATAAATAGGGAAAGTAGTAAAGATGGGTGCCTAGTAAGGGGGTGGGTGTGACACTATTTATTTTCATGCAAGGGACAAAAGGGCCAAACACATTCATTAAAATCCAAATGGGTGATGCAGTCGTTTACACATTCCCGAAGGGAAGATACGACGTACATCCAAACACAACAAAAGCAAACACTAGATGGCTTCATATGAACCATACAAGGACTCGACTTCGCATAGGGGTTACATGACCTATCCTACCGTAGAGGTCACGAGCTGGCATGTCCGAGTTGCGAATGATGCCTAAGTGGCGGAATGCTCGGTCGCGTATTATGGTTCTTCTGGGTCTTCCTCCTTGTCTCCATCTGTCTAGGCCCCCCTATCACTTGAGCGTGTGGGGGAGTGGAGGAGTTGGATATGGCGGTGCTTCGTCGGCGGTGCAGGGAAAAGCTTGCGATATTCCCTTGCCATCATACGGCGTCGCCGGGGTGGTTCTTCATCCTTGGAAGATACATCTCCTGAGGGCCTTCCGCCTCGATATGCGATAGCGGGTTGCCCAGGAGGCGCACCTTCCTTCTTGATCCTATCCGTCTTCTCTCGTGCTCGTCGAAGAAGTGCCTTGGTCTTGTGGAGTTCTTCTCGGAGCTTCATTGATTCCGAGGCCAAATCTTGTGCCAAGCTGTCGGCACATAGGCTGAAGTAGGTCTGGAATCGAAGTGGAAGTCCTTCCTTCAGTGGAGGGGCTTGCATGCTGCTTTCATCTTCACCTTCCTTCCGGTAAGGCAAGAAGCGGGTTGTCATCTTGGCTGCCATCTCCGGAAGAAGTTCTCGGAGGCGGGTTAGTGCCTTGAGTGCAGCAGCCTCGACAGCGAGGGGTAGTGTTGCCATCTGGGGTCCCTCGAAGAACCAACTTGTGGGAGGATCGTTTGCCTTCACGATTACTTCCACATGGTACTCCACCTCAGTGTTGCTAACCCAATTCTCATGGTAGGTGAGGATGGGTGCTCGGTGGAACTGGTACTCCTGGAGGCTATCCTCGAGAAGCAAGGGGAACCCAGTGGTCAAGAGCTCTTCAGGTATATCGGCCATCTACAAAGTTTGAATAGGAGAGGTTAATAAGCTGATGACATCTCAGGTTTGGTAAGGTTTAGAAAAGAAGAGAGGTTCAGAGGGTTCATGAAAAGGGTCTCATCCTAACTAACACCCATGCTAACTAAGGCTTCCTACAGTCAGGATGGCTCTGTTACCAGCTCTGTGGGGACCCCGACTTAAGAGTCGAGATCACCGAATGCACGTGTACAGTGATCCCAGAGATCAATGCTCACTGAACACACAGAAGCTGAATAACAAGAGTCTTACATCCATACATACCGTCTTACACAAATTATGACCATTATGGCCAAGTCTTACATAGATAATGCCTCATGGGCTGAATAGCAAATAAACTCGAATAGCGGAAGTCTTCGTAGATAAGTAGAACCCATGCCATCTGCCTTAACCCTACAGGCATTCTGACTGGGAAAGCGTCCTAGTTCGCATGATCGTCTCTATAGAATTCTTCTTCAAATTCCTGCTCCTCCATGCCTGGCCAATTAAATAACCAGTGGCAAGCCAATGAGTACTTTGAATGTACTCGCAAGCAACCCATGATTTGGTTCAAGGTAACAATGCAAGTTGTACAACAATAAGCAACCTAGCTACAAGCTAGATAATATATTCTACCATTTGTAAAACATGCATCAATGTACTTGGGTAACCTCAAGGACAGGTTATAGATATCAACATAAATAGAGTTCAATTCATTTCTGGTTCTCTCAACGAGTCAAGTCACCACCTTGACTCAACACACACACATTTTCACCGAGGTTGTAAAATTCTGGACATAGTTTAAGTAGCACCTCCCAACTGTCCATGACCGTGGACATGGCTATTCGAATAGTTTTACACTCTGCAGAGGTTGCGCACTTTACCCACAAGATCCGGGAAGCTTTTGTGTCACCCACGATCCCGCAGTACCTCAAGTACTCGGGGGAAGCACCCGGTCATTGCCTTTCCCTGGAAGACACTAACATAGGGTCCACTCGTTGGTGCACAACCCTCGTGTACAAACGATAGATTGTGGGACTTGCCCTTTTTACAATGTCACGCATACACGAAGGGACCAACGGTGTGTCCGGTGCCCTGTAAAAACAGTCATGGTCGTCTATCCAAGCACGACCCCGTCCTGGGAGTGACCTCAAGTCTCCCCCATCACTAGTGATGTGGGCACCATGCTAGTATCAGCCTAAGTAATCAATAAAGCCCCGTCCCATAAGGGGTAGAGTGGTTGCACATGTTTGGTTGGGACGGTAATCACACATAAATCTAATCCATTATTTTACCCACAAACGAGAACTCTCTTTGGCACACCACTTCTTCCTCAAGTGGTGACCTTAACTCAACATCACCCTCGGGCATTAGGGCCACCCGATGGGGTTTTCGAAAGAATGTAACCACGAAGGGTTCATGGTACATATGCAACATCATGTATCAACAACTAATCCTTTGTCATTGCATCTATGCACATGGTAAAGATTATGAGTAGGGGTATGCACCATGGGGTGGCTCCAACAAGTTCACCGCCGTCACTTTTTATCATCATGCAATCGGAAAAAGGGTACCGATGAACAAGATGGGTATCATGGTCAAAGGGCTGCTTGCCTGGATTGGCTTGGTCTTCAAAGTCTTCAAATCCTTCCCCTTCTTCTTCTTCATCAACTTCGTCAAACACGGTATCTAATCGTCGCAATAAATAACGGGAAAATAAGACAATATTGAAAATAGAAAAATCAAAGTGCTCAGATAAATGTCAACTTATTTTCATAAAATACTAGAGGGAAAACTAAGATGGCAAAAATTGTTAGTTTGGGATTTGGAGTGACAGAATGGGGTAGATAGATTTTTGAACAGAGATTTTAGTGTTCAAATTTAGATTTAAATTTGAACAGTACAGAAAAGGTTCATGAATATATGTGAAAGTTATATCATTAAATAGGTTGGAATATTACAAGTTTTTAGGAACTAGAATTATTTCATTTGGATAATGTTTTATCCTGTGGAATTTTTATAAAACAGACAGAAAAAGAAAAAGAAAAGTGGCACTGTGCCACTGGGCCAGAAAGGCCACAGTGCAGCAGGCCCATAGGGAAATCAGCCCGCGCGAGGCTGCCACGTCGTAGGCGTAAATGCGAAGTACGCCTTCGACCGACGGTGAACCGGTGCGCGCGCGTGCATTTTTAAACCCGACGAGGGGGTCCCACCCGTCAGGGCGTGGGGCTGACGGACAGGGCCACGACCATCGTCGTCTACCTTCGTCGAGAGGCGACGGCGAGCTCATCGGCGGCGATATAGGGCATGGGAGTATGCGTGGGTGGTACCATCATGCTCAGGGAGGAGGCGCCGTTCGGATGGAGGTGGAGTTGGTCGCCGGGGTGGCCTGGTTCACCGGCGACGATGAGGCACGGCGGAGTTTCTTCGGGTGGCGGCGGTTCCGGCCATTTCCGGCAGCTAAAGAGAGGGGAAACAGGGGGAAATGGTCAGTAGGCTCATGCGGTTCTAGATCGAGTGAGAGCGGGAGCGGAGAAGGAGTATACCTCTGGATCGACGGCGAGCCGAGGCGGCAGAGCTCAAGCTCGATCTCGAGCTCGGGCTCGTCTGGAGAGGAGTGAGTGGTGTAGGGGGAAGATTGGGTGTGTGAGAGAGCGAGTGGTGAGGAGAGGAAGGCGCGGGGCGTCCTTTTTATAGGAGAACGGCGGGGTGCCGTGGACCCGTGCGCCAGCGAGCTCCTGCTCGTTGCCACAGGGCTCGGGAGGAGCTGGTGCCGTGTCTGGGGCGTTCCTGGATTCGGTCCAGTGCCAGGGGAGAGAAGAGAGAGAGAGAGAGAGAGAGAGAGAGAGAGAGAGCAGGGGGAGGCCAGGGCATCGCGCGTGTGAGCATGCTCATTGGAGCTCTCGGGTGGCCGTCGCGCGTGCGAGCTGGGGCGAGAGGAGGGAGAAGGAGGAGGGGGCCGACCAGCTGCCGTGTTGTGGACGTCGAGGCGGCCTCGGGAGACACCATCCCGACGCCCTAGGTGGTCAGGTGCCTCGGGCAGGACGCGGCTATAGTGCGGGAGCACACTGTAGCGCGCTCCAGAGCGCCCATATGACGGGCATGGCCATGTCTCACGTGCTCTGGACGCGGCCACCATGTCCATTGGCTCTAGGGGAAAGTAAAGAATGCGGGAGGGGCGTTGGATGCCAGGGAGAGCTTCTAGAAAGAGAGAGTGATGAGAGAGAAGAGTGAAAATGGCTGTCCAGAGATGTAAATGGGGTTTTACCCCCCTTCAATCATTGAGCTGAGGCCAGGGAAGAGTTACTGGAGGTGCAAGGGGACTTGGGGAAGCTGTGGTAGAAAGCCTAGCTCAAGGAGAACAAGGAAAGAGGTAAAAGTGATAGTTTTGGAAAATTACCAGAAGGTGTTTGATGTGTTTTTGGGCAAGCAAATAATCTCCAATTGACATGGGACTTAACAGGATCAAATGGTATATAGAAATAGGGTGTTCCACCAAGTTTGGGCTCATTTGAAGAAACTTGCCAATGTAACTTTGGTAAACCCTGGAAATCAACAAAAATGGATTTTCCAAGTTTAAGTTAGGCAAATCATCCCTCCTTGATGCACCACTTGGTGTAGAGTCATCATTTGGGGTTATGATCATGCCCACAAAATTTGAGGTCACAAGTAAAAAGTTGGTAATGTAAAGTTGTTCAAATTTGAATCTGAACAGAAATGGTTTTGGGGTACTCTTATCAAGTTACCCTCCTCCAAAACTTGTGCCATTTGGTCTAGATGCATTATTAGACCATTCTATCATGTGTACCAAGTTTGAGAGCATTTGTACAAGTTTGGAAATGTAAAGTTGCTCAAACTTAAAAAATGGACAGAATGGTTTTGAGGGGTTTTGATGATGTTTTCTTGCTTCCCAAGGCACGGGGCTTGGCAAGATCATCAAATATGTCATATTTGACATGATGGAATTTCCCTGGAATTTTTAGAGAATATTTCCTTCATAAATATTTCAAAAGCTTGAAATATACAGAAAGGGTTTCTGAGGGATTTGCCCAATATTTTGAACATGACCAAGTGTTGAAACTATTATATATGGACAATATATGTCCTAAGAGTCTCTCTGAATTTTGGCAAATATTTTTGAAATAGTTAAATAATTTTTACCTATTAAAGACCATTTCTGGCCTTAATAAAAAGCCTTTAAATAAAATAGGAAAATAACTTTTAAAATTATACTTTTGTGGTTTATGGGAGTCCTATATCTAATAGGTTTCAAATATACTCTTCGAAATATTTTTCTCACCCTAGATGAAGTACTTGCAGTGCAAGACTCAATTCAGGTGTTTTTAGAAAACTAATTTTTGTAAATACTATTTGGCCAAAATATTTTTATATGAATATACTATACTGTTATATACACTTGGTATGATTATTGGGCAGAAGTTTGGGGTAAGGAGATGAAGTATATAAGATGGAGTAGTTGACTTTAAAGAGCACTTGAAAATCACGGAGAGGAAAACTTAATTCCAAATAAAAGCCAAATGATGCCAAAAAAATTGTTGGTCCAAATTTTCATGCTTTATTAATGCAAATGACATGTTACAAAATGCAGGGTGTGACAGTGACCTAAGAAACTACGAATACCTTTGATATCCTTAGGACATGGCATTTTCTCAATTGCATCAACCTTAGCTTTATCCACTTCAATGCCATTTTCAAAAATCTTTTGGCCCAAGAAATGCCTTTATTAACCATAAAGTGTCATCTCTCCCAATTTGAGACAAGAATTGTTTATTCACATCTCTGCAAAACTCGATCAAGTTTGCTTAAACAATCATCAAAAGACTCCCCATAGACAGAGAAATCATCCATGAAAGCCTCTACAATCTTTTCACAAAAGTCAAA
The DNA here is from genome assembly GCA_902687465.1 of Secale cereale. Lineage (NCBI taxonomy): Eukaryota > Viridiplantae > Streptophyta > Magnoliopsida > Poales > Poaceae > Secale > Secale cereale. The sequence goes on along the minus strand of LR738713.1, from coordinate 433,760,154 downwards.
TAATATTGCAGTCATACATCTTTGTAAGGCAGCAGGTGCATTGCATAAACCAAAAGGCATACGTTTATAAGCATAAGTTCCAAAGGGATAGGTAAAAGTAGTATTTTCTTGATCAGGTTGAGAAACAGGTATTTGTGAAAAACCAGAGTATCCATCAAGGACGCAAAATTGTGTGTGCTTAGATAATCTTTCTAGCATTTGATCAATAAAAGGTAGAGGGTAATGATCCTTTCTAGTTGCTTTATTTAATTTCCTAAAATCAATTACCATTCTATAGCCTGTAACAATTCTTTGTGGAATAAGTTCATTCTTATCATTAGGAACAACAGTAATACCTCCTTTCTTAGGAACACAATGAACGGGACTTACCCATCTACTATCATCTATAGGACATATTATACCTGCTTCCAGAAGTTTTAATATTTCCGTTCTTACCACTTCTTTCATTTTCGGATTGAAGCAACGTTGATGATCGATAACGGGTTTAGCATCAGTTTCCAGATTAATCTTATGCTGACATAGAGTGGGACTGATGCCCTTTAAATCATCAAGAGTATATCCAATAGCAGCTCGATGCTTCCTTAGAACTTTCAATAATCTTTCTTCTTCATGTTCTGAAAGGTTAGCACTGATAATAACATGATATGTCTTCTTTTCATCAAGATAAGCATATTTCAAAGTGTCAAGCAATTGTTTTAATTCAAACACAAGAACAAGATCACCTTTAGGTGGAGGAGGACCTCCTAGAGTTTTAATAGGTAGATTGTGTTTAAGCAGAGGACTTTTCTCAAAGAAAATATCATTTATTTCATTTCTTTCATGCATATGTAAATCATTTTCATGGTCTAGCAAATATTCTTCTAGAGGATCAGTAGGAGGCACATCAATAGAAGCAAGACCAATAATTTCATCTTACTAGGCAATTCTTTTCATGAAGCTTTCTATTAAACTTGGAAAAATTAAATTCATGAGACTCATCACCAAAACTAACACCGATAGTTGTTTCTTACAATATATTTTAGCATTAATGGTGTTCAAGAAAGGTCCACCAAAGATAATGGGACAGAAGTCATCTCGTGGGGAACCAAGAACAAGAAAATCAGTAGGGTATTTTATTTTCCCACACAAGACTTCAACATATCTAACAATCCCAGTTGGTGATATAGTATCTCTATTAGCAAGTTCAATAGTGATATAAATGTCTTCTATCTCGGCGGGTGCTATGTCATTCATAATTTCTTGGTATAAATAGTAGGGAATAGCACTCACACTAGCACCTATGTCACATAAACCATGATAGCAGTGATCTCCTATTTTGACTGAGGCAACGGGCATGCCACCTATAGGTCTGTGTTTATCCTTTTTATCAGGCTTGGCAATTCTAGTAGCTTCTTCATTGAAGCAAATAACATGCCCGTCCACATTTTCTTCCAAGAGATCTTTGACCATAGCAATATTAGGTTCTACTTTAATTTGTTCATCTGGTTTAGGTGTTCTGATATAACTTTTGTTAACCACGGTTGAAACTTTAGCATGCTCCTTTATCTTAACAGGAAAAGTTTTTTTTCAATATAAGCAGTAGGAACAACTAGAACAACATTATGAAGTATAGTTTCTTCTTTAACTGGTACCGGTTCTTTAATTTCTTCTTTAATATGTGGGTGATATTGAAACCACTTATCTCTAGGGAGATAAACATCAGTAGCAAAAGATTCAGAAAAGGAGGCTACTATCTCAGAGTCAAGTCCATATTTAGTAATAAACTTTGAAAAAGCATCGGTATCCATAAAAGATTTAACACAATCATACTTAAGCTTAATATATAACTCTTTACCTTCGCCGAGTTCCCAATATTCAGAGTTGCATTTAATTCTTTCCAAAAGATCCCACCGGAATTCAATATTCTTCTTCATAAAAGAACCAGCACAAGAAGTATCAAGCATGGATTGATCATTACGAGAAAGCCGAGCATAAAAATTCTGAATAATAATTTCTCTTGAGAGCTCATGATTGGGGCATGAATATAACATTGACTTAAGCCTCCCCCAAGCTTGAGAGATACATTCTCCTTCACGAGGCCAAAAATTATATATGTAATTGCGATCACGATGAACTAGATGCATAGGATTTTTTTGGTGAAACTCCATTTTCAATCGGATCTAGTTCCAAGATCTAATACCATCGCATAGCCTATACCATGCTAATGCTTTTCCCTTCAAAGATAAAGGAAAAACCTTCTTCATAACTTGATCTCCAGGTAAACCTGCAAGCTTAAACAATCCAAAAATTTGTTCCACATATATCAAGTGCATATCAGGATGTTCGGTTCCATCTCATGCATAAGGATTAGCTAGCAGTTGTTCTATCATACCCAAAGGGATTTCATATTAAATATTTTCAGTAGGTGCAGCGGGTTGAGGGGTAGCTAATTGTGGTTCTGGTCGAGGTGAAGATACCCCGAACAAACCCCTCAAAGGATTGTTCCCCATAGTAACAATTGACAATAAATTTCAGCACACTATATGAATGTTTCCTTACCAATTTCCACTTACCAGAAGCGCTTCACTCCCTGGCAAAGGCGCTAGAAAATTGCCTTGATGACCCACAAGTATAGGGGATCAATTGTAGCTCTTTTCTATAAGTAAGAGTGTCAAGCCCAACGAGGAGCAGAAGGAAATGACAAGTGTTTTTTTAGTAAGGTAATATCTGGAAGTGCTGAAATTGTAAGTAGCAGAGTAGTTTGATAGCAAGATAATTTTTTAACGAGCAAGTAACGATAGTAGTAGCAAAAGTACAGCAAGATAGCCCAAGCCTTTTGAGGCAAAGGACAAGCCAATATGGTCTCTTATAATAAGCAAATTGTTCTTGAGGGTACACGGGAATTTCATCTAGTCACTTTCATCATGTTGGTTCAATTTGTGTTCGCTACTTTGATAATTTGATATGTGGGTGGATCGGTTCTTAGGTGCTATTCTTACTTGAACAATCCTCCTACTTATGATTAACCCTCCCACAAGCATCCGCAACTACGAGAAAAGTATTAATAATAAATTCTAGCCATAACATTAAACTTTTGGATCCAATCGATCCCTTACGGAATAGCGCATAAACTAGGATTTAAGCTTCTGTCACTCTCGCAACCCACCATCTAAATACTACTCCACAATGCATTCCCTTAGGCCCAAATATGTTGAAGTGTCATGTAGTCAATGTTCACATGACACCACTAAGGGAATCACAACATACATACTATCAAAATATCAAACACATATCAAATTCACATGATTACTTGCAACATGATTTCTCCTGTGACCTCAAGAACAAAGGTAACTACTCACAAATGATGAACATGCTCAAGAGAAGAGGGGTATTAAATAGAATAATGGATCTGAACATATAATCTTCCACCAAATAAACCATATAGTAATCAACTACAAGATGTAATCAACACTACTAGTCACCCACAAGCACCAATCTATAGTTCCGGTAACAAGATTGAACACAAGAGATGAACTAGGGTTTAAGATGAGATGGTGATGTTGATGAAGATAGCCCTCCCCAAGATGGTAGAGTTATTGGTGATGATGATGACGATGATTTCCCCCTCCATGGGGGAAGTTCCCTCGGCGGAATCGCTCCGCCGGAGGGCAAAAGTGCTCCTGCCCAAGTTCCGCCCCGAGACGGCGGTGCTCCATCCCGAAAGTCTCATCCTTAATTTTTTTCTAGGTCAGAATGGCTTAGATACTAGAAGATGGGCACTAGAGATGGACTTGGGTGAGCACAAGCCACCAGGGCGCGCCTAGGGGGCCTGGCACGCCCACATGGCTTGTGCCCACCTGATGGGCTCCCTCTGGTGGTTATCACCTCCAGTATTTTTCATATATTCCATAAAAAATCTCCGTGAAGTTTAACTTGTTTGGAGTTGTGCAGAATAGGTGACCCGACGTAGCTTTTTCAGGTCCAGAGTTCCAGCTGCTGGAATCCCCCCCCTGGTGCATTCCTTGCAAATTATGCGAGAAAAGGCATTAGAATTACTCCAAAACGCATTATTATGCATAATAACAACATAAATAACAACAAGAAAACATGATGCAAAATGGACATATGAGTTATTTGCTTTGTTTTACTAATGGGGTTCACGAGATTTCTGTTGAGTTTTGTGTTGCAAAGTTTTCATGTTTCGGGTAAGGAGTTGATGGACTATGGAATAAGGAGTGGAAAGAGCCTAAGCTTGGGAATACCCAAGGCACCCCAAGGTAATATCCAAGGACGGCCAAGAGCCTAAGCTTGGGGATGCCCCGGGAAGGCATCCCCTCTTTCGTCTTCTTCCATCGGTAACTTTACTTGAGGCTATATTTTTATTCACTACATGATATGTGTTTTGCTTGGAGCATCTTGTATGATATGAGTCTTTGCTTTTTAGTTTGTCACAATCATCCTTGATGTACACACCTTTTATGAGAGACACACTTCAATCGTGATTTACTTGAATACTCTATGTGCTTCACTCATATCTTTTGTGCTAGGCAATTTTGCTCTAGTGCTTCACTTATATATTTTAGAGCACGGCGGAGGTTTATTTTATAGAAATTGTTGAACTCTCTTGCTTCACTTATATTATTTTGGGAGTTTCTAAAACATCATGTTAATTTTCTTGGGTTATGAATTTAGTCCTAATATGATAGACATCCAAAGGAGGTATAATAAAACTTCCATATAAAAAGTATGATTGTTTTGAGATATGAGGATGGTAATATTAGAAGCATGCTAGTAGTAAATTGTAGGGTAGAGGAAATAATTCTGTTAAGGTTCGTGATTCCCGTAGCATGCACGTATGGCCTCCCAAATGTGTAACCGAAATGAAATGCTTGTGTCTTGATTGTTTACCTTTGGGTGAAGGTCGGGGGCGCGCGATGGTTAACTCCTACCAACCTCCCACCTAGGGGCATGCGTAGTAGTACTTTGCTTCGAGGGCTAATAAATCTTTTGCAATAAATATGTGAGTTCTTTATGACTAATGTTGAGTCACCCTTCCACCTTGCTAGCCACTCTAGTGCCGCGCAACTTTCGTCGGTGCATCAAACCACCTTATACCCTTCCTCAAAACATCCACCATACCTACCTATTATCGCATTTACATATCCATTCCGAGATATATTAGTAACTCCACTGTTCCACTTGTTATGACACGCATTATCATTGTCATATTGCTTTGCATGATCATGTAGTTGATATAGTATTTGTGGCAAGGCCACCGTTCATTTATATACATGCCACTCTTGATCATTGCACATCCCGATAAACCGCCGGAGGCATTCATATAGAGTCATTTGTCACGGCCTGATTTTTGGCCCTTTTTTTTGTTTTTCCAAGATTTTGGCTTGAGATTTCTTTTTCCGTGGCTATGTGGTCTGGAAACTGAAGAAGATGACCTCTTCTTTCTTTCCAGAGTGGCTTGTCATCCTCATATCTATCCCTAGACCTTGCCATTTCCATCTTGGCCCAACCCCAATATTATTTTTCTAGGGAATATTCCTTTTTCTATTAAAGGAATAACCCTGTCTGCCCTAGGTTGTGAAGCAACCTATATTTCCATCACTCCTAATATTCCCAAATAATTCTCATAAAATTGTTTGGGTCATATCTTCATCAAAAATGGCAAAACTTTTCATTGCCATGTTCAAAAATATTTCACCAATATTCCTTTTCCTATTTTGCCCTAAATGGCACTTTGTGAAGCAAGTGCTATTTATCTTTGCCGAATTGAACTCAAACTCCTTGGACACCTTTTCCTGTCCATATAATTTCCACATGCCAAAATGCAACCTCATTTGCCTAGTAATTATTTAATTATGATTTTCCAAAGGTTCTATCCAGAAAGAAGCTTTGTGAAGGAGGTGCAAGCTAGGCATATCCAAATGAGTTGCCATTTTGCATGATCCCTCATGTCATCATATCATATCCCTCCACCAAAGTAGAGCTCATGTAATGCCTCCATGTGAGCTCATCTTCAATTCTTTGATTCTGTCCAAAATTTTAGTTTGTGAAGCAAGTATAATTTATCTTGCTACATTATGGCTGCCAATTTTCCAGGGCCTTATCCTACCCATATAACTTACCTCCACCCATTTTGGGCATAATTCATCAAGCCATTATTCTTCTAGAATTTTTGCAAGTTTCTGGTCAGTGGAGATATTTGTGAAGGAAGTACCATTTTGGCTTTTCCAATTGGTATGAAATTTTTACAGCATCTCTATATGACCAAATGACCAAGCCTTGCAAAAATTCAGCTCAAGTGGTTACTCCAAATGAGTGCTACTTCATGATCTTGTTTCTGGACCAAATATGCAGTTGTGAAGCAACTATATTTATTTTTGGTCCAAATCACCTCAAACTTACCAGGATGAAAGTCCTTCTTTACCTCAACCTCGTAGACAAGCTCTATGGCTCCAAAACCTTTCCTGTTGATCACCAGTTCATGGTCAAGTTTACTGCAGTAAACTTCAGACGATGCTTACCACTTAACCACAACACCTTTAACCAAGCTACCACCGTAGTTGAGACTTACCATGGAAGAACTTACCACTAGACATCATTTTACAGCCTTGGCCTCTTTCTCCTCTCCAGCTCACACGGTGACCATCGCTTTGGCATGCAATGGCCACGCCCAGAATGGCTTCTTGGTCGGGCCCCTTCTCTGCTCGGTGCCTCAGCGAGCACGGGCATGTCCACCATGTTCCCCTCGTCGTCGCAACCCCCTGGATCACCCCCTCCAGCAGCTTCGTTATTGGTGCTCGTCGCCGCGCACCCATGATTGCACTGTGGCCGACCGAGCCTGAACGGCGTTCGGCTCCTTCTCCCCTGTGCGCTCGGCCCCTTCTACACAGTGCGACACTGTGGCTCGTCCGCATCCCCCTCGTCGTGATCCCGCCCTCTCCCGTGAGCTCTGTGCGCGCCAGAGCGTCGGTCGGATGGGGCGGCACACCCCTCGGCCATCCCCTCCCCGCCTATATATAGGCCTCCCCCGAGCTGTTCGAACACAGCAGCAGCCTCCCCATACTCCACTATCCCTCCCCAGCCTCTCATTTGAGCTCGAGGAGCTCTCTGTGACCACCATCGCCGCCATGGCCGCCACGGTGCTCCTCCTAAATCCCGGTGAGCCGCGCCTCCTCTTCCCGTTCCATCACCACCAGAGCACCCCTCACATCCTGTAGAGTCGCCCCACCCCCTATCCCTTCGCCGGAGACGGCCGGAGCCGCGAGCCCCATTGCCGGCCGTCCGCCTCTGCTCCTCCCTGACGCCACTCACCAGCGCCTCTTCCAGCCGTCCAGTCGCTCCCTTTGTGCGGGGATTGACGCGGGAGGCTGAGCCGCGCTCGCCGGTGGCAGTAGCTCGGCCGGAGATGGCTTGAGCAGGCCGGCCCGCCCCGGCGCCCCTCTCCTCTGTCTTCCTCCTCTGTCCCGTGTGGGACAGGAGTGAGGAGGAAGAAGACGACCCTGCCTGCGGGCCCCACCTCCACTCAGGCCCCACCTGTAAGCCTCAGCGCGTTGACCCCGCCCTCGCCATGTGAGATAAGTGGAAACACATTCGTTTGATACGTTTTCGGTTAGTGAAAGCGTACTTTAGTCTTTGTTCGGTTGGAAATATGTCTTCTTTTGAAAAGACGCATTTTCATTCAACTACGGCTAGAAATACGTTTGCTCTGCTGTGAAGGCGTATTCCTCTAAATGCGCTTTCTGTTTTTCAGCTCAGGGGCCTGTTTGTAGGGATCCTTTTACAGATTGGTCCCTGAACTTCACCGAGCTATAACTTTTTGCTCGCAACTCCGTTTAAGTTGAATCCAAAGCCCATCTCTTCGTATCGTTGAGCCCGTTCTGTTGGTATCATTTTCACCATGTTTTGAAAGTCTGAAAATGACCATTTTTTCCTTGCCGTTAATCAGCCCCTCCGAGAGAGAATCTGTTTCGGCAAATCTTTCAGCGTGCTTTCCGTACTTCTTTTCGGAATATTCTTCTTTCCCAGGCAAGCCACAATAACTACTTGCATGATAGTCATGCAGTAGCCATGGTTTCTACCTTAATATTTAATAGAAGTTTGCCTGTTATATGTCTGCTTGTTTGCTACTGCTGTCATTGTTTCAGTTATGCTCGTGGTTTCATGTTCACTGTCATGCTATGATCTGATGCTTCTTGTTATCTTGTACTACTTGTTAGTATCATATTCACATGTTATGCTTGGTAGTAGAAGTACATGCTAGTAGTAGTAATGATCATCTGTTGCATGTGTGCTGTCTATCAAGTACCGTTGATATGCATGTCTCGTTGCAACTAGTTATTTACATGATTACTTGGTAGTGTTCTTGATATGTTCTTGCATGGTATTTATTTAAGATGCTAGTAGTCATGTATGCCATGAGTAGCGTTATACTTGTGATATTCATGCTCGTCAGTATGCCATGCTCATTTGGTTAAATATTTCATTGTGGTCACGCTTGATGATTATGTGCACCTCCATGCTTATGTTGATATCATGTTCATGCTTTATAGTTGCATCATGTTATTTTATTGTGATTCAGCTTATTGCATTGAAGTTTAACCGGATAATAATGAACCTGAACAACTGTTCGCTGAGTCATGGTGCCACCAAATCGAGCTGACCAGTGCAGCCACACTTGTCTTTTATGGGAAGGCCCTAATTGGGTCTATTGTCATGCCTCTCGTTGGTTCCTCCAACAAGGGAAGGTTATGGGCACGCGCTATCTTGATCAGGTAGGCGGGCATAACCTTGTGTGCCCGTTGTTGTTGTTATGGATCCGGGCCCCCGTTTGGGACCATTTATGTTTTTGCCACGACGATGGTCGTTGTGTCTTTGGTAGACACGGGGCCACCCAAGACTAGCCTAGTGGGGAATGAGTCGGACTGGCCGGGAGAGTGTCATGGCAGTAGGACGGTTTTGTCGGAACACCGGTGGTCCACCTGAATGGGAGTGAGAGGCCATGGTTTCTGTGGTGTGGGTATAGTGTGCTACCTCTACAGAGTGTGTGTGTCTAAATCTATCGATAGCCGCACCCGCGGATAAGGGCCCAGTTCATGTCGGTCACACCGTTAGTCAACAGTAATAAAAATAATAATGTGCTTAATAATAACCCCGGTTCGATGATGATAAGTTGATTGTGATCGCCGAAAAAAATCACCGTTAGATACCAAGTGTTGGTCATGGTTGTGATCGACGGAATGATCACCATGGTACCGAGGATACCGAGTTGTTGGATATTCGTGATGTTGTTCGAGAATTGTGGGTAAAGATCAAGCTCCTTGTGGTCATTTAATGATTACTACGGTATTGTTTATACCAAGCTTGATTTGATCCTGAGATGATCGTATAATGCCCGAGGTTGGTAAGTGATGCATGTGATGGTTACGAGGTAACCCGAACAAAATAAATGGTGCATGTAGCGTCATCCTGTTGCATGTAGTATTATCGTGCTCGTATGTTCATGTTCAGTTGTACATGCCATGTTGTTTTGTTAATACCATGTTCATGAATGACTTAACTTGCTAATGCCATGATGTTGTTTGTCTTGATTGCCTTTGGTTTATTGTGAGCTTGCAAGTACATTCAATGTACTGACCTGGCATGTCATGCCAGTTTGCAGGTCGTGCCTGGATTGCTTGCTTGTTGGGTGTTGTTCCTGTGTTCGCGAGCTAGGATAAAAGTTCCAGCTAGAGTCCCTGCGGATTGGTGTTCACCACCATCGTCGATTGTTCCGCTGCTAGATGTTATTCCGCTGCATCATGTTGTTCCGCTGCTTGCATAGAGAAACCGTGGCCTGCGTAGTGTCATCGAGCCGATATTATTCATTGTAATATCAGAGACCTTGTATTCGTATTCGTGTAATAAAAGAAAGCTGGTTTGTTCTATGCTAAGCAGTGCTGTATTCCAGAAGACTTCTCCTCGATCTCTGGGCTGGAATACGGGGCGTTCCGGTTTTCTCTGAGCCGGGGTGCCACAGGCTTGGTATCAGAGCAGGTCTGGCTGTAGGACGCCCTAGACTGCGCGAACGTTAGAATACAGTAGTATACAGTTTGGTTGGTTTGTTGCATTTGATTGCTGCATTTGTTTGTCGCATAGCATGCATATAGATTATTATTTGGTCGTTAGCAGTTCATCTTGTGAGTGTAGGTGGTATAAGTTTCAAACCACTACCTGCACCATCCCTCTTTGCTTACCTGTTTTTCGGTGTTTGGCGTCACCTCTGTCCCAGCAGAGTGATGCCTTGGTACCGAGTGTTCCAGACACCATTCGGAGGAGTTATGCTCAGGTATCGCTTCGATATATTTCCGCCATCCACCCATATTATTCCGGTGATAGACTTGTTTCTATCGTGAACCATGCCTTTCATCTTGTCCCTCTAGCAATCCTTACTGATCTTGGTTGTCAGAAAAGGGCAATGCCAGCGAGCCTTGTTTTTCCACCGCTACCCAGTCATTCTATTCGATGGGTATGTACGAATCCCTTCCGTATGCTCGATGATGATGTGGTCGTGACTTTTGTGCCCCGCTACTTGATCGTCAAGTCCGTCCTCACCTGTGCATCCATCCAGATCGAATCACTGTTCAGCCAGTGCTTGGTGTAGCTTCGGTTACGCCAACTCCTTCCACACAGGGATATAATTTTCGTGCACACCACCATAGCACATTAGACCGTAATACTGGAGTTTCCGCGCGGTTTGTGTGCTTAGGTGTGCATGCATATTTTGGTGTGAGTAGCAGTAATATGTGATGTTGCTTGATTAAATATATTATTAGTATGCTTGTGTACATTTATTTTAGTCGTTTATTTTGCTTCTTTCTTTGGGCCATCGGTGTGGCATAATTTTCCCCTTATTAAAGTTGCTCGTCAACCGACATCAAACCCGAAGAGTTAGCAAGAAATGCATATATTTCGAAACTCAGCTAAACAGAATAGAATTGTCAGCAACCTGCAGTGAAATTGGAAATAGCTCGTCTGAATACAAAAGAAATCTTGGATAAAGTTAGCATTAACGTGCACTCCTCACAACAGTATGGAATTCTCGGCCGACTGCATTCGAATTTGGGGGATATCTGATCTGAGTGTCAAGTCTGCCTCAGCGTGCACTCTTCATAGCAGAAAAGATCAAATCAGCAAGAAGTTAAATTGTGTGCAAGGTTGATAGAATATTATCAAAGGTATGGCTCAGATACACGTTTAATTTTTCGTTGAGGATAATTTTGGAACCCGATGTAACTGGAAGCAAGCAAAAAAGTGGCATGTACTCAGAAAGGAAGATAGTCCTGCAAAACCCCGTTTCATACAAGAAATCAAGAGCAAAAATATTAAGATGGTTAAATATGTGGAAATCGGTCCGCATATCACAGTGAGAATCTTCTGCTGTAAGCAATCCAGTCTTTCCTCGCAAGATACCCGAGAAGCTTCCAAGGCAAGATTAATCTATCTTCCTCAGCATGATATATGGATGACTTCACGTGTCAGGTACTCTGTCTTCTTCAGTAAGGAACCGCAAAAGTTTTCGGCATAAGGTACCAAGTTTTCCCTAGCAATTGTTTAAGGGGGGAAGCTTCTGAAGCACGACACAGTCTTCCTCAGCAAGATGCTCTTGATGGTTTTTAGTATAAGCCATCCAATCTCCCTCAGTACGACATTTGTGCAAAATATTAAATGGTGAAATGACAGCATATGTCAGTGCATCCCAAGAATCAAATCTGCAACAGTCTGGTCATATGCAAGAATCTGTCAGAAAACAAGTCTGCCTCGGGAATTAGATTCTCAAATATATGTGAAGGAAGCCAGATATATACCTTAGTGTGACGAAGGACTATCAAGTTTGGCGACAACACTGAGCTCTGTACAAGTACCAGTGAACCTGGAATGTGATCCTGATGAGCCCTTGTATACTTTTCTCCTGTAACGGCACCACGCTTGTGTTATGAGTTGTTTTTGGCCATTCAAGGTGGATGCCGACTTTATTTCTCTCTATTCAACAATTTTCACGAGTCTGACTGCTTTTCAGCCGTCTCATACAACCGTTGAGTTTCTTTTTGTGCCAGTGGCCCTATGCTTTGAGCCGCTTTTCGGCCCTCTTAGGGAGCTGCCACTTTCTTCTTATCAACACGGTCTCATGCTCTGAGCTGCTTTTCAGCCATCTTGAGCCATGGTTGAGTTATTTCAGTAATGTCCCAGATCTAAGTTGTAAAGACCGTTCTGGTGGCTACTGATTTATTTGCCGATTTCTTGCAAGGGTTCAGGTGATCATTTCCATGTGATTAAAACTTGAGAGACGATAAACCTGCCAATGAAGAAATGTTACCTGCCAGGGGATAAGGATAAATATACACCTGTCAAAATAATTCCCCTGAAAGAACTCATGGTCATGCGAAGAATTCAGAGATATGGCCAAGCCCTCCACGGTCGGTCCAATCTACGGATATTAACATAAAAGGTCATATCCCTTTATGTTGGCCACGACAGGAGTCAGTAAAATATTTGGTACAGATCTGGCACTCAAGACAGTGGAACCAGTTAAGATGATTCAGAAACTCCTGCAAGAAGTCAGAATACGTCAGGTAAACGGTTCTGAGCTATGTCACTATTTTAAACCTGGAGGGCCCACAGTTGGTTGAGAAACCCAATGCAAGGAGAAAAGATTGGGTGTCCACCAGGCAAAAAGGATACCCGAGTTGGAAACGGTTTCCTTAAACCAATATATTTATACTTGTTCCCTGACCAACCATATCTCGAGGACGAGATTTCTTTAAGGGGGGAAGAGTTGTCACGGCCTGATTTTTGGCCCTCTCTTTTTCTTTTGTTTTTCCGAGATTTTTGCTGGAGATTTCTTTTTCCGTGGCTATGTGGTCTGGAAACTGAAGAAGATGACCTCTTCTTTCTTTCCAGAGTGGCTTGTAATCCTCATATCTATCCCTAGACCTTGCCATTTCCATCTTGGCCCAACCCCAATATTATTTTTCTAGGGAATATTCCTTTTTCTATTAAAGGAATAACCCTGTCCGCCCTAGGTTGGGAAGCAACCTATATTTCCATCACTCCTAAAATCCCCAAATAATTCTCATAAAATTGTTTGGGTCATATCTTCATCAACAGTGGCAAAACTTTTCATTGCCATGTTCAAAAATATTTCACCAATATTCCTTTTCCTATTCTGCCCTAAATGGCACTTTGTGAAGCAAGTGCTATTTATCTTTGTCCAATTGACCTCAAACTCCTTGGACACCTTATCCTGTCCATATAATTGCCACATGCCAAAATGCAACCTCATTTGCCTAGTAATTAGTTAATTATGATTTTCCAAACTTTCTATCCAGAAAGAAGCTTTGTGAAGGAGGTGCAAGCTAGCCATATCCAAATGAGTTGCAATTTTGCATGATCCCTCATGTCATCATATCATAGCCCTCCACCAAAGTAGAGCTCATGTAATGCCTCCATGTGAGCTCATCTTCAATTCTTTGATTCTATCCAAAATTTCAGTTTGTGAATAAAGTATAATTTATCCTGCTACATTATGGCTGCCAATTTTCCGGGGCCTTATAATACCCATATAACTTACCTCCACCCATTTTGGGCATAATTCATCAAGCCATTATTCCTCTAATGTTTTTGCAAGTTTCTGGTCAGTGGAGATGTTTGTGAAGGAAGTACCATTTTGGCTTTTCCAATTGGTATGAAATTTTTACAGCATCTCTATATGACCAAATGACCAAGCCATGCAAAAATTCAGCTCAAGTGGTTACTCCAAATGAGTGCTACTTCATGATCTTGTTTCTGGACCAAATATGCAGTTGTGAAGCAACTATATTTAATTTTGGTCCAAATCACTTCAAACTTACCAGGATGAAAGTCCTTCTTTAACTCAACCTCGTAGACAAGCACTATGGCTCCAAAACCTTTCCTGTTGATCACCAGTTCATGGTCAAGTTTACTGCAGTAAACTTCAGACGATGCTTACCACTTAACCACAATACCTTTAACCAAGCTACCACCGTAGTTGATATTTACCATGGAAGAACTTACCACTAGACATTATTTTACAGCCTTGGCCTCTTTCTCCTCTCCAGCTCACTCGGTGACCACCGCTTTGGCGTGCAATGGCCGCGCCCAGAATGGCTTCTTGGTCGGGCCCCTTCTCTGCTCGGTGCCTCAGCGAGCATGGGCTTGTCCACCGTGTTCCCCTCGTCGTTGCAACCTCCCTGGACCCCTCTCCCCCTCCAGCAGCTTCGCCCTCGGTGCTCGTCGCCGCACGCCCACGAGTGCACTGTGGCCGACCGAGCCAGAACGGCGATCGGCCCCTTCTCCCCTGTGTGCTCGGCCCCTCCTACACATTGCGACACTGTGGCTCGTCCGCACCCCCCCTCGTCGTGATCCCGCCCTCTCCCGTGAGCTCTG
>LR738713.1:433725292-433745572 GCA_902687465.1 Secale cereale | reverse complement strand
TGTCCCTTCGCCGGAGACGGCCGGAGCCGTGAGCCCCATCGCCGGCCGTCCGCCTCTGCTCCTCCCTGCCGCCACTCACCAGCGCCTCTTCTAGCCGTACAGTCGCTCCCTTTGTGCGGGGATGGACGCGGCTGAGCCGCGCCCGCCAGTGGCAGTAGCTCGGCCGGAGATGGCCTGAGCAGGCCGGCTTGCCCTGACGCCCCTCTCCTCTGTCTCCCTCCTCTGTCCCGTGCGGGACATGAGTGTGGAGGAAGAAGACGACCCTGCTAGCGGGCCCCACCTCCACTCAGGCCCCTCCTGTAAGCCTCAACACGTTGACCCCGCCCTCGCCACGTCAGATAAGTGGAAACGCATTTGTTTGATACGTTTTCGGTTAGTGAAAGCGTACTTTGGTCTTAGATCGGTTGGAAATATGTTTTCTTTTGAGAAGACGTATTTTCATTCAACTACGCCTAGAAATACGTTTTCTCTGCTGTGAAGGCGTATTCCTCTAAATGCGTTTTCTGTTTTCATCTCAGGGGCCTGTTTGTAGGGATCTTTTTATAGATTGGTCCCTGAACTTCGCCGAGCTATAACTTTTTGCTCGCAACTCCGTTTGAGGTGAATCCAAAGCCCATCTATTCGTATCGTTGATCCCGTTCTGTTGGTATCATTTTCACCATGTTTTGGCAGTCTGAAAATGACCATTTTGCCCTTGCCGTTAATCAGCCCCTCCGAGAGAGAATCTGTTCCGTCAAATCTTTCGGCGTGCTTTCCGCACTTCTTTACGAAATATTCTTCTTTCCCACGCGAGCCACAATAACCACTTGCATGATAGTCATGCAGTAGCCATGGTTTCTACTTGAATATTTAAGAAAAGTTTGCCTGTTATATGTCTGCTTGTTTGCTACTGCTGTCATTGTTTCGGTTATGCTCGTGGTTTCATGTTCACTGTCATGCTATGATCTGATGCTTCTTGTTATCTTGTACTACTTGTTAGTATCATGTTCACATGTTATGCTTGGTAGTAGAAGTACATGCTAGTAGTAGTAATGATCATCTGTTGCATGCTTGCTGTCTGTCAAGTACCATTGATATGCATGTCTCGTTGCAACTAGTTATTTACATGATTACTTGGTAGTGTTCTTGATATGTTCTTGCATGTTATTTATTTAAGATGCTAGTAGTCATGTATGCCATGAGTAGCGTTATACTTGTGATATTCATGCTCGTCAGTATGCCATGCTCAATTGGTTAAATATTTCATTATGGTTACGCTCGATAATTATGTGCACCTCCATGCTTATGTTGATATCATGTTCATGCTTTATAGTTGCATCATGTTATTTTATTGTGACTCAGCTTATTGCATTCAAGTTTAACCGGATAATAATGAACTTGAACAACTGTTGGCTGAGTCATGGTGCCACCAAATCGAGATGACCAGTGCAGCCACACTTGTCTTTTATGGGAAGGCCCTAACTGGGTCTATTGGCATGCCTCTTGCCGGTGCCTCCAACGAGGGAAGGTTATGGGCGCGCGCTATCCTGATCAGGTAGGTGGGCATAACCTTGTGTGCCCGTTGTTGTTGTTATGGATCCGGGCCCCCATTTGGGACCATTTATGTTTTGGCCACGACGATGGTCGTTGTGTCTTTGGTAGACACGGGGCCACCCAGGACTAGCCCAATGGGGAATGAGTCGGAGTGGACGGGAGAGTGTCATGGCAGTAGGACGGTTTTGTCGGAACACCGGTGATCCACCCGAATGGGAGTGCGAGGCCATGGGTTCTGTGGTGTGGGTACATTGTGCTACCTCTGCAGAGTGTGTGTGTGTCTAAATCTATCGATAGCCGCGCCCGCGGATAAGGGCCCAGTTCGTGTCGGTCACACCGTGAGTCAACAGTAATAAAAATAATAATGTGTTTAATAACAACCCTAGTTCGATGATGATAAGTTGGTTGTGATCGCCGGAAAAATCATCGTTGGAGACCAAGTGTTGGTCATGGTTGTGATCGCCAGAATGATCACCGTGGTACCAAGGATACCGAGTTGTTGGATATTCATGATGTTGTGCGAGAATCGTGGGTAAAGATCAAGCTCCTTGTGGTCATTTAATGATTACTACCGTATTGTTTATACCAAGCTTGATTTGATCCTGAGATGATCGTATAATGTCCGAGGTTGGTAAGTGATGCATGTGATGGTTACGAGGTAATCCGAACAAAATAAATGGTGCATGTAGTGTCATCCTGTTGCATGTAGTATTATCATGCTCGTATGTTCATGCTATGCTGGTGCTAAATTATATCATGTTCAGTTGTACATGCCATGTTGTTCTGTTAATACCATGTTCATGAATGACTTAACTTGCTAATGCCATGTTGTTGTTTGTCCTGATTTCCTTTGGTTTATTATGAGCTTGCAAGTACATTCAATGTACTGACCTGGCGTGTCATGCCAGTTTGCAGGTCATGCCTTGATTGCTTGCTTGTTGGGTGCTGTTCCTATGTTCGCGAGCTAGGATAAACGTTCCAGCCAGAGTCCCTGCGGATTGGAGTTCACCACCATCGTCGTTGTTCCGCTGCTAGATGTTATTCCGCTGCATCATGTTGTTCTGCTGCTTGCATAGAGCAACCGTGGCAGGCGTAGTGTCGCCGTGCCGATATTATTCGTTGTAAAATCAGAGACCTTGTATTCGTATTCGTGTAATAAAAGAAAGCTGGTTTGTTATATGCTAAGCAGTGTCGTATTCTAGAAGACTTCTCCTCGATCTCTGGGCTAGAATACGGGGCGTTCCGGTTTTCTCTCGGCCGGGGTGCCACAGGCTTATCTTTGTTCTAGTATCGAGTTGCAAGTAAATAAAAGTGTGATGATCATCACTATTAGAACATTGTCCCATGTGAGGTTATCAAAAATAAAAGAGGCCAATGAAGCCCAAATAAATATAAGAGGCAAAAGAAGCCCACCAAAAAAAGAGGCCAAAGAGCCCAAAGTAAAAAATATTAAAAAATGAGACATAAAAGAGAGAAGGGACAATGTTACTATCTTTTTCCACACTTGTGCTTCAGAGTAGCACCATGTTCTTCATGATAGAGAGTCTCTTATGTCGTTACTTTCATATACTAGTGAGAATTGTCGTTATAGAACTTGGCTTGTATATTCCAACGATGGGCTTCCTCAAATGCCCTAGGTCTTCATGAGCAAGCAAGTTGATGCACACCCACTAGTTTTCTTTTGAGCTTTCATACACTTATAGCTCTAGTGCATCCGTTACATGGCAATCCCGACTCATTCACATTGATATCATTTGATGGACATCTCCATAGTCCATTGATTTGCCTAGTTGATGTGAGACTTTCTCCCCACTTTTGTCCGTTACCACCTTCTATTCCACACATAGTGCTATATCCATGGCTCACGCTCATATATTGCGTGAAAAGTTGAAAAGGCTGAAGCGCGTTAGAAAGTATGAACAAATTGCTTGGCTGACACCGGGGTGCGCATGATTACCTTGTGTTGAGAAGAGGGAGCATAATAAGACTATTTGATTTTGTAGGGATAAATTTCTTTAGCCATGTTATTTTTGAAGCTTAATGATTTACTATCTAGTATGCTTGAAATATTATTGTTCTCATGTGAACATAAACTTTTGCTTGAAACATACGGATCTGAACATTCTTGCCACACTAAAGAAGAATTGCATTGATAAATATGTTAGGTAGAATTCCACATAAAAAATTCTATTTTTATCATTTACCTACTCAAGGACGAGCAGGAATTAAGCTTGGGGATGCTTGATACGTCTCCAACGTATCTATAATTTTTTATTGTTCCATGCTATTATATTATCTGTTTTGGATGATTCATATGGATTAATATGCTATTTTGTATTATTTTTGGGACTAACCGATTAACCTAGAGCCCAGTGCCAGTTTCTATTTTTTCCTTGTTTTTGGGTTTCGCAGAAAAGGAATATCAAATGGAGTCCAAATGGAACGAGACTTTATGAGGATTTTTCTTGGACCAGAAGACATCCAGAGGACTTGGAGTGCATGTTAGGGGAGCTGCGAGGCAGCCACAAGGATGGAGGGCGCGCCCCCACCCTTGTGGGCCCCTCGAGTGTTCACCGACCTATTTTTCCGCCTATATATTCTCATATATTCCAGAAACCCTAGAGGCATCATCGAAA
Source organism: Secale cereale (assembly GCA_902687465.1). NCBI lineage: Eukaryota > Viridiplantae > Streptophyta > Magnoliopsida > Poales > Poaceae > Secale > Secale cereale. The sequence goes on along the minus strand of LR738713.1, from coordinate 433,741,403 downwards.
CCACTTTTCCACCGCTTTAACCTTCTATTTCCGCAAGATCCCATCTGGAGGCCTTTTTCGGTACTCTGCCGGAGGGGGATTCGACCATGGAGGGCATCTACATCAACCCTATTTCCCTTCCGATGAAGTGTGAGTAGTTTACCACAGACCTACGGGTCCATAGTTAGTAGCTAGATGGCTTCTTCTCTCTCTTTTGATCCTCAATACCATGTTCTCCTCGATGTTCTTGGAGATCTATCCGATGTAATCTTCTTTTGTGGTGTGTTTGCCAAGATCCGATGAATTGTGGATTTGTGATTAGATTATCTATGAATATTATTTGTGTCTTTTCTGAATTCTTATATGCATGATTTGATATCTTAGTAATTCTCTTTGAACTATCGGTTTGGTTTGGCCAACTAGATTGGTTTTTCTTGCAATGGGAGAAGTGCTTTGCTTTGGGTTCAATCTTGCGGTGCTCAATCCCAGTGACAGAAAGGGACATGACATGTATTGTATTGTTGCCATCGAGGATAACAAGATGGGGTTTTCATCATATTGCTTGAGTTAATTCCGCTACATCATGTCATTTTAATCTGTTACTCTGTTCTTTATGAACTTAATACTCCAGATGCAGAATCGTTTCGGACGATGTGTGGAGTAATAGTAGTAGATGCAGGCAGGAGTAGGTCTACTTGACACAAATGTGATGCCTATATTCCTGATCATTGCCTTAGATATCGTCATAACTTTGCGCTTTTCTATCAATTGCTTGGCAGTAATTTGTTCACCCACCGTAATATTTGCTATCATGAGAGAAGCCTCTAGTGAAACCTATGGCCCCTGGATCTATTTTACATCTTATAAGTTTCTGATCTACTATTTTGTAACCTTTTACTTTCCAATCTATAAACCAAAAATACCAAAAATATTTACTTTACAGTTTATCCATCACTATCAGATCTTACTTTTGCAAATAACCGTGAAGGTATTGACAACCCATTTATTGCGCTGGGTGCAAGTTGTTTGATTGTTTGTGCTGGTATTTGGCGATTTGTGCGTTGTCACCTACTAGATTGATACCTTGATTCTCAAACTGAGGGAAACACTTACTCTACTTTGCTGCATCACCCTTTCCTCTTCAAGGGAAAAACCAACGCAAGCGCAAGAGGTAGCACCTGACAAGATCGAGAGTGGCGAAGCTGCGAAGGAGGAGTGCGGAGGGCGGCACGGCGATCCCCCGGTCACCACCTCGGGACCGGCCGGAAGTCCCAACTCGAGTGTCGGTGGAATCAGCCACTGAAGCTCAGCTGGAAGACGGTTGGAGGGGGGCGAAGGCACCAAGGAAATTCCCTCCCCCATCACCCGAGGAGGCTAGTGACGATGGTGCCGGGGAGGAAGGGGAAAAGCGGGAAGACGAGGTGGCAGGCTGCCAGAAGGAGACGAAGGCGTCGAGGCCGTCAGTTTTGGGAGTTCTGTGCGACATATGCCAGGGGGTGGCTTATCATGGAGGGGGAAAGTAGAATGTCGTCATGCCATGAAGTGAGAGTGGGCGGTATCTCAAACGCCTATGAGATTTACCCAGGTTTGGGGATCTCCGTGGAGATAACACCCCTAGTCTTACTCTGCGGGGGCTCCGCATCATGAATATCGTCAATAGAGTAGCTACAAGAGTGCTCCTTGAGCTGTTTCAGCTAGAGGAGGAAGAAGAGCAAGGCTATCTCTAGCTTCTCCTTCTATGGATGAGTGTATGGTGGCCAAAGTTCTGAACCCCTTGCATGGGGAAGCCTAAGGGGTTTATATAGACCTACCCCCTAGGGCTACAACGGTTATTCGGTCGAGTGTAGGACCCGGCCGTCAGTGTCTCTTGGCGTCGGCTCCTCCGCCGGCTGCTGGGGCCCGCCTCATCTTGGGTCCCACCGGCTACCGGAGACTCGGCCGGCAGGTAGGGCCTGCCGTCTGCGGGCCAGGTTGGCTGCTTTATACTGTAGCCTCACCTATGATACGGGGGCTTTGTCGGGGAACGCATGGCTATAGTCCCGCCGCCTGGCGAGCGCTCACTGTAGCCACACCCTGTCTCATCAACTTAATGGTTCACAGACTCCGAGGGAAGTGAGGGCCGCCTGCTGGGAGTCGGCCCGCCCTTGGCGCTGCATGCTGGGGGTTCGCCGTCTTATAGTGTCTCACGGATAAGTAGGGCCCGCTGCTTGCAGGCCGTACCGACCGCCCGTCCTAGGAGCGTGGCCCTTCCTGACGTAGGTGATGTCATGCGATGCGTGGCTATAGTGCCGTGCCGGGCAAGGGGTGTCTACATGGTACACCCGCACCGTGGCCTCGCTCTGCCCTAGATTCGGGGGCGGCAGGTCGCACTGTAGCCACGCCCCGTCTCGTCGTGGTTGTATCGGTGCCAACTTTGAGGGAGCACCAGGCCACCTGCCAGGTGCCAGCTCTGTGGAGCCACCTGTTGGGGGCACGCCGTCTCCTGGAAGCCGACCCGTTGGACCAGACGGCCCAAAGGGCCAGCCTTGCAGCCGGATAGTTTGAGGGGCGCAGCTAGCCCCGATGTCTTGGAATACCATAGGTTGTTGATGAGGATACCCGTTGTCAATATCTCCGACAGTAGTCCCCAAAGCTAGTGGGGCGCCGCGACTGAAAAAACCGAGCAGCTTCAGCAGCTTCCTACTCCGCATGAACTGGTAACATTTCTTCATCCGTCTTCTGGCGAGGCCGACTGTCAGGAGCCGACCGAGGTGGGGCCGGCCGACATGTGAATTCGAAACATCGGGGGAGACGCCAGGTCGTGAGCCGGCTGGGTAGTGGGCGTGCCGCCCATTGCCCACATGCCATGCAGCGTTAGCAGACCAGGCCGGCCTGCCAGCCCACGCACGCGACGGGTCATCGCCGCAGGCCCCGGGCCCGCCACTACAGGGCCTCAGCGCGCGCACGGATCCGCTACGGCCGAGGCATCCGATTGCGCTTCCCAGGCGCATTAACTGCGCGCCGTTATGGTGCGAAAAGTCCGGGGTTGTGCGGGGCGTGGGCACAGTTAATCCCACGCCCCTCACGTCCTGCCTCTTCGGCTCTGTCGCTGCAGGCCTATAAGTTGGGGGAGGAGGGGGCAGCAGAATGCACGCGCGCCCTCCTCGCCCTTCTTCCTCTTCTTCTTCTTCATTTCTCTTCTCCGCCCCTTGCTGCCGCTGCGCTTCCAGCTCTTCGCCGGAGTGCTGCCGCAGCCCGTCGACACGAGAGGGCACAGAACCGCGGCCGCCTCAACTCCGCGCGACCGCCTGCATCGCCGCCGAGCCACCTCATCCATGGCACATGGCGGTCGCTCCGGTGACTGGGACGACTCCAATGTCCACGAGGACCACCTTGAGTTCCTCCGCCAGACACGACAGCTTCCTCATGCGGCGAAAGTGAGGGTGCGCGTTCCTCCCGCGGGCGAGATCTCGCCGGTGCCGGAGGACGGCGAGCGCATCGTCTTGCGGTTGCATTTCCTCCGCGACTTCGGCCTACCGGCGAGCGGCTTTCTCCACTCTTTTCTCGAGTTCTACCATCTGCAACCCCACCATCTCACGCCGAACATGGTGGTGTTGCTTTCTGCCTTCATCACCCTCTGCGAGGGATATCTCAGCGTCTCGCCCACTCTCGAGCTGTGGGGGGAGCTCTTCTACCTCAAGCTCAGCACCGCCGTCAAGGGCGAGGTGGCCCAGTGCGGGGCCTGCGTCGCAGTGCGGTGCACCGGCTCTAGGATCCGCTTCCCCGTCCTCGCTCTGCTGGAGTCAGCCAAACTCTGGCAGAAGTCGTACTTCTACGTACGGAGCGCCCACGACATGCCGGACTATGTCAACCTGTCGGCTTATGCATCCGGCTCGCCTGTCGAGCCCTGCACCAACTGGAAGTACCGGCTAAGGAATCTGTCGGCCGTCTGCTCCGCCGCTCTCATCCGGCTTCAGGAGATGATAGAGTCGAAGGGCCTCAAGTCCTCGGACTTGTTGGCCGCCTTTGTGAAGCGCCGGGTGCTGCCTCTTCAGGCCCGGCCCCACCTGATCAGCAACATGAGCGGGCGCCGGGACCCATGCCGGATGTCCACCAAGGCGATGCCAGACGTGGAGGTGGTCCGGCTGGTCAACTACTTCTCCGCCTTCAAGCTCGTCGAGGGGAAGTGGCAGTTTGACAAGGAGCCGTACAGCCGCGCTAACGCGCCTCCACCGGTAAGTTTTTGATTCTTGCTTCTTTACTTGCTCTGAGCTCTTCTTGCCACCTAACCACTTGGACGTGTTGCAGCGCTTCCCGGGCCTGGGCCATCAGTTCATGACCAACCGCGCGGAAAGCAACGTGGACGACCCCGATCTAGGGGCGGCCGCAATGGAGAAGGACGATGCCACAGGAGGCGGCAGCGACGGAGTAGGCGGCTCCGTAGGAGGCGGCCTCGGCGACTGGCCAGACGATGACGAGGAGGACGACGAGCCACACCGTGGTCCAGGTGCCGACAGGGCGGGCGCCGGCTCCTCGACATCGCCGACTGGAGCACCCAGTGCGCCGAAGCGTCGAGCCGAGGCCGGCTTGTACTACAACCGGCCTAAGAAGGCCAGGGCCTCGGTCGCTGTGACCAAGCGGCAAGAGGGCGCGAAGGCGGCCATCATCGCTAAGGGTCCGAAGCAGCGCCCGCTGGTGTCCGGGTAAGTGTTGTCGTTGTTTTGCTTTGCGTTTGCTTCCTTTCTTTCGCAAACTTGTTCTTAACTTCTTCTTGCTATGCTGAGCAGGGCCCCACTTTCTCTGTCACGGGCCCCGTCTGCCTCGGTGGTGGGGACCGCAGGCGGCCCTGACACCTCTTGCCATGTGGATCCGGTCGGCGCCCTACGGGAGGCGTCAGAGAGAAATGCGTTGGAGCCGCAGCAGGAGTGGGCAGAGGCGTCCTGGGTGGAGGCGGAGGCCACCGACGCGGCACGGGCGAGGGCTGAGGAGGCGGCCAAGGCCCGAGCAGATGCAGTGGCCAAGGGGCAGGCGGCCGCGGCCGCCAAGACGCGGGAGGAAGAGGCATCCCACGGCGGAGCTCCGGAGGCCACCAGCCCGCAGCGTGCGGAGCCACCGGTGCTGGAGGCCCAGGCGCCGACTGGAGGGGCTGGGATTGACCAGTGGGTCGTGGAGAGGAGGGAGGCGGCCCGTCGTCCCAAAGATGGAGGTACCTCCGAGCGCGCCGACTATTGGCGTGCAGGGCAGTGCGCTCGAGGGGCCGGTGGTGCCGCCATCTGACGGCGAGCTGGTGCCGGGCCGGGCTAACTCGACCTATGTTCCCGCACGCCAGCGCCTAGAGAGGGCGGTCTCGGCGCCAAGGCCGATGGAGGCTGGGGCTGCGAGCTTGACGTCGCCTGACGCCAGGGCCACCAACGCCGCTCCTCCTAATTGGGCGCCCGGGACCGGCCAGGGTGCCGTGAACATGGCGGTGCGGGACATCTTTGCCCAGTTCAACGCCCACGGCGCCACCCTTCGGTAGTCCACGGACGAATTTTTGAAGATGCAGGTGCCTGTCCAGGTACGCTTTCTGCTTTTTGCCTTCAATTCTTGTGATCTTCTGTGGGGGCACGTCAGCACACCCACTGGGTGTAGTCCCCGAATTCCGGACCGGCTGCTGAGCAGGCGGGTCGGAACTCTAACGGTGAATTTCTGAGTGCTGAAACATCTCTTTCTTCCATTGTCTTCATTGCAGAACTACCACAACATTCGCGCGGTCGCCTACAACTCCCAGCACCGGGAGCTGGCCAAGCGGACCACTGATCTGACAGAGAGCCGAAGTAAGTGCTCGGTCTTTCTTCTCGCGGGGATGTGTCAGCACACCCACTAGGTGTAGTCCCCAAGATTTTGGCCGACTGCTGAGCAGTCGGGCCGAATCTTTTGATGACTACTTTCTTTTGGTTGGTATTGACGCTTTTTCTTCCTTGTCTTGGCAGGGGCCACCGCTGAACTGCGGACACAACTGGGCAAGGTTCAGTCCGAGCTCTTCACCAATGAGCAGGAACACAGCCGGGCTGCTGAAGAGCGCGGCCGCCTGGTGAAGGAGCTGGCGGACCAGGCGAATAAGCACAAGGTGGAGGTGCAACACCTGAAGGACAGAGAGGCTCTCCTCAAGGCCGAGTTTGAGATTCAGCACTCGAGCTGGGCCGAGAGGGAGAAGCTCCTATCGGATGGCTATGGCGAGATTGAGGATATGATTGGTGGTAGGTCACTTCTTGTTTTGCTCAACAACCGACTGCTGCAGGAGTCGGCCTTCAGTTTTTGAGCTCTTTGTTTTTCTTCTTCGACGGAATTCTTTCTTGGTCGAGCCATCGCTGTCAGCCAGGCCACCGAGACGCGGCGCGAGAGATGGAGGAGGGTTGGCGTGTAGATTCCGCCAAATGCGCCTCGGAATCTTGGCGAGCAACTTCTGGCCATCCAGACGTGCATGGACTCGGCCCGCCGTCTGCTCTGCCGCCTGCATCGCGCTGGGTCCCACGTAGTGGCCACGCTCTGGTCGGAAGTCCAGGCCCCTATACTCCCAGCCGGTCCGCCGACTGGTTGGAGGCAGCAGTCGGGCGGTTCGAGGCCTGGAAAGGTGCTGCGGCCCGGGCTGGCGCTCAGACTGCCTTGGAGTTCACCAAGGCCTGGTACCCAGGGCTGGATCTGGCCCAGCTAGTCACCTTCCGACTAGAAGCCAGACCTGAGCTGGAGGCGGTGGAGGGTGATCTCGTGAAGCATGCGGCAACACTAGCTGAGTATGCCAACACCACCATCTTCATCCCGGAGCTGGACGAGGCCGTCGCTGAAGTATTGGCCGACTGGTTCGAATTGAACCTGGAAGAGGTGGAAGACTCATTGGAGGAGATTGCCTCCAGCGATGAAGGTGACAATGAGGCGGATGAAGAAAGTGAGGACGCCGTTGTCCGTGTCAAAACCAGCGGATCTCGGGTAGGGGTTCCCGAACTGTGCGTCTACGGTCGATGGTTACAGGAGACTGGGGACATGATGTTTACCCAGGTTCGGGCCCTCTCTATGTAGGTAATACCCTACTTCTTGCTTGATTGATCTTGATGAATATGAGTATTACAAGAGTTGATCTACCATGAGATCATAATGGCTAAACCCTAGAAGCCTAGCTTGTATGACTATGGTAATGTGTGTATCTGCCATCCGGACTACTCCCTCCGGTTTATATAGACACCGGAGGGATCTAGGGTTACATAGAGTCAGTTACATAAGAAGGAATCTTCATAATTGGTCGCCAAGCTTGCCTTCCACGCCAAGGAGAGTCCAATCCGGACACGGGTGCAGTCTTCGACCTTCATGTCTTCATAGCCCACCAGTCGGGCCAATTGATAATAGGTCGGACGCCCGAGGACCCCTTAGTCCAGGACTCCCTTAGCAGCCCCTGAACCTGGCTTCAATGACGAGGAGTCTGGCGTGCAGATTGTCTTCGGCATTGCAAGGCGGGTTCCCTTTTTTCCGAACTCCAAGATAGTCTTCCGATGCGATGATAGTATCTAGACCTGCCGTACACACCATACACAACCACAGAGAGAATATAATTTTACACGAATCCAATCCGGTGACAAGTTTTTGTAGCATGACTACACGTCCGACCGGTCATAATTCCGGATCGCTTTGTGCCCGACGCTCCACGTCCCGAGACGCGGTTGCCATTGGCACGTCTTGTCGAAGCAGAGATCATGTCCCCTTATAGCGAGATTCTCATCAACCCGGGTATGGGTAACCCAACCGTGCCATTTACACAGGCCTTGGGAATAGGCGAATTTTGAGGCGAGTTGGGAGGCGTTTAATATTTACTACCTTTATAAGGGGATAAGAACTCCCTCTTCCCACGCCTTCTCTCTATCTTCGTCTTTTCAATCTCGAGCTCCAGCGCCCAAGTTCTCATCTCCTTTTCACTCGAGCCAACATTCAACCCTGTCCGTATCCGGAGGTCAGGGCAAGTGGATGGTCTGCTCCGTCAAGGAGGAGGATATTGCTGAGCTTCGGGCGGCCGGATACTTGGCGAAGGAAATTGCCCACCGTCTGCCGGCCGTGGGACAAGTCGTCCCTACACCGGAGCTCAACGAGAGGGTGGTATTCATCCCTCATTTCTTCCGTGGACTAGGGTTTCCACTCCACCCTTTCGTTCGCGGGCTGATGTATTATTACGGGATATATTTCCACGATCTGTCCCCGAATTCCTTCCTCAACATTTTGGCCTTTATCGTCATGTGTGAGGCCTTCCTCCGCATCCAACCGCACTTCGGGCTGTGGCTCAAAGTCTTCAACGTGAAGCCGAAGGTGGTGGATCGCCAACACGCGGGGTGCGGAGGAGCCATGGTGAGCAAGCTATCCAACGTCTCCTGGTCGAAAGGCACTTTTGTGGAGACAGTAAAGGAGTGGCAGAAACAGTGGTTCTACATCACGGAACCCCGCGGCACCACCTGGGCCGCAGTTGCTGAATTCTGCTCCGGTGCCCCCATGCGACTCACCTCCTGGGTCGAGAAGAGTCCGAACTGGTGTTCGCCCGATGAGCTGATTGTGCTACACATGCGCGTTCAAAGCATGATAGCCAAGAACGTCAAGCTCGTTGGTGTAGTCTAGGTGATGCTGGTTCGCCGGATCCTCCTGTGGCACATCAGAAGTCGTCCTCTGTGGTAGTTCAATCCGAAGAAGCACCAAACCCTAGTGAGGCTCTTTGAAACCACTCACGAGGGTGCCTGGAGGTTGCTCTTCAAGGGCGACGAGAAACCACCGGCCACGAATTCGGATCGTGGGCACGACATTAAACATCCCGCCAGCAAGGTATGTTATTTTTAACGTATCCCCTATTCGTTTATTTTGGGGATGATGTTTGGGCCTTTATCATTTGCTTTTTCAGGATTGGATGGAGATGGCGAAGCGGATCCAGTGTCCGGCTCCGCTGCCTGAAGAACCGGTCATCCCATGTTTGGCGAAGATGCTGGTGCCGGCACCATATAAGGTGCCGAAAAAGAAGGCCACGAAGAAGGCCAAGGGGACCAGAAGCGGCCCCCGTTGTAAGGGTGCTTCTGACGTGATGCCCGAAGACGAAGAAGCCCATTCGTCTGTCCCTGAGGACGATGATGAGGGAGAGGAGGATGCGGAGGGGGAGAAGAACCCTCCTCCTGAGGAGGGGAAGAAGAAAAGGGGGGCCTCCACAACACTGGAGGCGGGAACGCCCAAGAAGGGGAAGGGCGCCCTTGCGGTCAACACCGTGTGGGACGTTGATAGCAGTCCGGAGCGATGCCTCCGCACTAAGCCTCGGGATGCATCGTAAGTACTATGACTTACGTATGCAAGTGCAACCGGCCTCTCTTTTTGTTGTTTTGACGTGGTTAATTGTGCTATTGCAGTCCGGCTTGTGACATCATCCAGCGATCTTCATTTGGAGGTTCGTTGGATCCGGCGGAAATGGCCAGTGAGTCGCCGCCGCCCGCTTACTCCCCCGGGGCCAAGGACGACACCGAAGTGTTGTCCCGGAGGACCACTCCGAGCCGTGGAGGGACCCAGGATGTTGTCCAGGAGGCGCCGCGAGGTGAAACCTCCGCTGCCGGACACATGGGGGAGCCGATCCCCATGGAGACTGGCGAGGAGGGACGTATTCAGTTCGGCCCTCAGCCAAATACAATTCCGGGGACCGATGCGGCCCCAGAATCCGGCGCGCCCCTTCCTTCGAAGGGGGGTGCGCCAATTCCACCGATGACCCCTGTCCAACCAGGGGCACCGGATAAACTGGTGGAGGCGCTACAAAGTGCCTCCATTATGGACGAGCACCGTGTCCTTATGGGTACGGTGATCGAGACGGTTCAGTCCATTAAGAACGGACTGAGCGAGGCCTGCAACAATCTGTTGACAGGTTTTGAGGTAAGTCTCGTAAAAGAGAATGCCCCGTGCTGACAGTAGCCCCTGAGACACTGTCCGGTGTTCGGAAGGAGAGGCCGGACAAAGGATCAACCCTTTGCAGGAGACTAACTTGATATGTATGAATAAGCGGGCGTCGCTGTTGGCCGCCACCTCACATGCTGCGGAAGTCTCTGAACTGAAGCAGAGGTTGGAGCGGGCCGAGAACGAGCTCGGCGAGGTGAAGATTCAGCTCTAGGAGAAGCAAGGTGAGTGACGACTTGCCGTGTACTCGTAGAGAATAAGCAGTTAGTGTTAACCAGATTGTCATAATATGTGCAGGGGCGGCGACCGAGGTCGAGGTCCTAAAAAATGCCCTGGCCGAATCCGAGGGGGAGGCTGTCCAGTAGCAAGCTGCCCATAAGAAGCTCAAGGCCCGAGTCAGCGAGGTCTAGCAGGAGCTCCAGGACGCGGTGAAGAAGTGTGAAGCCTTCGAGCGCGAGGCGTCAGCTCAAGAGACCGAACTTGCCAAGGCTCGCCAGAGTGCGAAGATCGCACGGAATGAAGTTCGGGAAGCTCTCCAGGAGATCTAGGAGGCCAAGAAGATTGCGGCGGGTAAGGCTTTTAACATGAAAAGCAAGTATGCAGAGAGGAAGTACCTTTTACTAACCCGGATTTGGAGTTGCCCTGGGGCCTTTGTGGATCTGCCTCACAGCGTGTCCGATGATACGGAGTTCTTCCGAGCCAGAGAAGGGAATTCCACGGAGAAGCTGTTCTGGTCGCAGTATGCTGTGCCCGAACATCCGGTGCCCTTTGTCGATCAACTGAAGCAGTTGGTTGAGCTGCACAGGGTGGCCGAACAGGCCATGAAGGATTTAATAATCCGGCTGTGGCCAGCCTAAGCTATACCCAATAGTTATTTTGGCCTTGTGAAGCGGGTGGTGGAAGCCTGTCTGTGGCTAGACATCGTCAAGCGATCCATCTGCATTGAAGGTGCTCGCATGGCCTTCGCCCGTTGCAAGATGTGGTGGGCGAAGATGGACGCTGTTGAGGTGGCCAGGGGGGCGCCAGAGGGCAAGGAGCACCGCACACCCAAGAAATATTTTGCGGATGTTCTGGAAGGGTCTCGACTTGCAGCAGCGCAGTGCGGGCAGGACATCATGTTTGAATGAATACATTCGTTTTTTGTCCTTGCCTTGTATGAAAAACAAAGCCAGTTTGTAATATAATGTTTGTTAAGTTTTAATTGTTTCCTCCTGTGCGGCTGTGTTGTATGGAATCTGAGGGTTGGCCAGTCATTGGCTTCTGCCCTCACATAGTTAGTACGGAGGTGTTCGGGATGGAATCTAAACGATCTTTATCCAATTATATGGTCGTTGAAGGAGTTGTTTAGCGCAACGAACCAGACAATCAGACTATGCGGCTTAAACGCCCTCACTTAGCCATAGGAGTTTTATAATAAAACATGGGCTCAGCCCGAGGTGTACGAACCAGGGTGCTGTTAGCGTCTGATCGGGAAGTACCGATCCTTCGCGTAATGCAGAAAAAATCTCCAGCGATTTTCGACCTCTCGAACAGCTGACCGGCTCTCGCCGCATCATGACAATCAGTTTCCGGCTTTCTCTACTGAGGTGCTCATCCGGATAAACCAGGGCACAATCGCAGTAGTTCTCCCTTTACTACCCTAGCCGATGTAGCGAAACGCAGGGTAGCAAGCACAGGAGCCGGGCAACCAAACTATTGACCAAAGACATGATTCGGCGCCAATGCATATAATGTTAAATTCGGGGTGCCGAACTTATCTATAAGAAGTGTTCGGATTTTGCTGCCGTATTATGGGGCGGTGAGGAGCCCCTAGCAAATATGAAACGTACCAAAGTGTACGGGTGCTAGAATGTAAGTAATTAATGTCAAAGGAGAACAGAAAAAGAGCAGAGGTAGTATCTGTGGCCCTTAATCCTAGGCCATGAACTGTTTCCATTATAATTGGATTGATGCGTTAAAGCGCATCGATACAAATAGTGCGATAAACAGACGGCTATTTAACATGCCGTCACCAAAGGCAAGCTGCGTGTGAGTCCTGAAAACAGGTAGAGAAATTGTTAAATTGGCCTCTAGGGCTTCTCCTGTACGCCCGTGCTCCATGCCGTTCTGGTGTATTTATCCTTGGACAGGACCAGCAATCAGGCCATCGAAGGAGGCCTGTGTAAAACCTGCAAAGGGAAGAAGAAATAGTGAAGGTGTATGTGAGTCCGGGATCGGTCTAGCCAAACTGTGGATCACAAGCTAGCTGTGCCTTCGTCAGCGCCCATGGAATTTTGAGTGCGTAATTATGTATGCGTGGTACGAATGCCACTACCTCATCAAGGCTGGGACAGAGGCCGAACTGCTAATCGATCTCTTGACGAGCCGAGCTATCCTGTTGCAGTGTAGTCCGGACCATCTTAATGATGTCCAGGGGCTCGACAGTCAGGTTATGGTTCTGCTTGAGAAGGCCGCTCGGTACCTCTGTTGCCAGGGCAGCTGTGTGCTCCTCTGTACGGAGGGAGCGTTTCATGTTTCCATTGACTGTTATGACGCCGCGTGGACCGTGCATCTTGAGCTGGAGATAAGAATAGTGTGGTACCGCGTTGAATCTTGCAAACGCGGTTCGTCCGAGCAGTGCATGGTAGCCGCTGTGGAAGGGGACAATATCGAAGAGTAACTCTCCGCTTCGGAAGTTGTCCGGGGAACCGGAGACTACTTCCATCGTGATTGAGCCCGTACAATGGGCCTCTACGCCTGGTATGACTCCTTTAAAGGTAGTCTTTATGGGTTTGATTCGTGAGGGATTAACACGCATCTTGCGTACTGTATCCTGATAGAGCAGGTTGAGGTTGCTGCGTCCGTCCATTAGGAATCATGTTAGGTGAAATCCGTCGATGATTGGGTTGAGAACCAGTGCGGCTGAACCGCCATGGCGGATACTAGTTGGATGATCTAGACGATCGAAGGTGATCAGGAATGACGACCATGGGTTAAATTTTGGGGCGACTGGCTCTACCGCGTAGACGTCCCTGAGTGTGCGCTTGTGCTCCCTTTTGGGGATGCGTGTAGCATATATCATGTTCACCATTTTGACTTGAGGGGGAAATTTCTTCTGCCCCCCTCCCGTGTTCGGCTGCCGGGGCTCCTCGTCATATTCCTCACTTTGTAATCCTTTTTCTTTGTTCTCGGCATTTATCTTGCCGGCCGGTTTGAAAACCCAACAATCTCTGTTGGTATGATTGGCTTGTTTGTCTGGGGTGCCATGTATCTGGCACGGACGGTCGAGTATGCGGTACAGGCTGGATGGTCCCTCACTGTTCCTTTTGTAGGGTTTCTTCCGCTGGACGGACTTGGAGCCACTGAACCCGGCGTTAACCGTAGTGTCTTTAGTGTTATTACCGTTGCTGCAACATTTGTGTCTACTGCGCCGGAGCTTGCCGGTGCTGTTTTTGGCCTCAGAGGGCCTTCATCTCTGGTTGTGTTCTTGCTACGAGCCAGCCAGCTGTCCTCACCCACGCAAAAGCGGGTCATGAGTGCCGTGAGGGCTGCCATGGATTTCGGCTTTTCTTGGCCAAGGTGGCGGGCGAGCCATTCGTCACGGATGCTGTGTTTGAAGGCCGCTAGGGCTTCGGCATCCGGACAATCAACGATTGGTTCTTTTTGGTTAGGAACCTAGTCCAAAATTTTCTGGCAGATTCTCCGGGTTGTTGAACAATATGACTTAAGTCATCGGCGTTTGGTGGCCGGACATAAGTGCCTTGGAAGTTGTCATGAAAAGCTTCTTCCAAGTCCTCCCAGCTGCCGATAGAATTTTCAGGCAGGCTATTTAACCAGTGTCTAGCTAGCCCTTTCAGTTTTAGTGGGAGGTATTTGATGGCGTGCAGATCGTCTCCTCATGCCATATGGATATGGAGAATAAAATCCTCGATCCATACTGCGGGGTCGGCTGTTCCGTCGTATGATTCAATATTGATGGGCTTGAACCCCTCGGGGAACTCATGATCCAGTACTTCATCTGTGAGGCAGAGAGGGTGTGCGGCGCCTCTATATCGGGCCGCGTCACGGCGCATTTCCGATGAAGTCCGCCTGCGGTTATCGGCCCAGGCGTGACTAGGTCTGTCCCATCCGAATAGGTAGCCGTCGTCGCGAGTCGAAGGGCGTCCTCGCGGTCCGTAGATTGATCTGGAGTGTCCTGCTCGACTGTGCAGGTGTGGGGACCCCGACTTAAGAGTCGAGATCACCGAATGCACGTGTACAGTGATCCCAAAGATCAATGCTCACTGAACACACATAAGCTGAATAACAAGAGTCTTACATCCATACATACCGTCTTACACAAATTATGACCATTATGGCCAAGTCTTACATAGATAAAGCCTCATGGGCTGAATAGCAAATAAACTCGAATAGCGGAAGTCTTCGTAGATAAGTAGAACCCATGCCATCTGCCTTAACCCTACATGCATTCTGACTGGGAAAGCGTCCTAGTTCGCATGTTCGTCTCCATAGAATTCTTCTTCAAATTCCTGCTCCTCCATGCCTGGCCAATTAAATAACCAGTGGCAAGCCAATGAGTACTTTGAATGTACTCGCAAGCAACCCATGATTTGGTTCAAGGTAACAATGCAAGTTGTACAACAATAAGCAGCCTAGCTACAAGCTAGATAAGATGTTCTACCATTTGTGAAACATGCATCAATGTACTTGGGTAACCTCGAGGACAGGATACTAATATCAACATAAATAAGGTTCAATTCATTTCGGGTTCTTTCAAGGAGTCAAGTCACCACTTTGACTCAACACACACACACTTTCACCGAGATTGTAAAATTCTGGACATAGTTTAAGTAGCACCTCCCAACTGTCCATGACCGTGGACACGACTATTCGAATAGTTTTACACTCTGCAGAGGTTGCGCACTTTACCCACAAGATCCGGGAAGCTTTCGTGTCACCCACGATCCCGCAGTACCTCAAGTACTCGGGGGAAGCACCCGGTCATTACCTTTCCCTAGACGACACCGGGTCCACTCGTTGGTGCACAACCCTCGTGTACAAACGATAGATCGTGGGACTCACCCTTTTTACAATGTCACGCATACACGAAGGGACCAACAGTGTGTCCGGTGCCCTGTGAAAACAGTCATGGTCGCCTATCCAAGCACGACCCCGTCCCGGGAGTGACCTCAAGTCTCCCCCGTCACTAGTGATGTGGGCACCATGCTAGTATCAACCTAAGTAATTAATAATGCCCCGTCCCATAAGGGGTAGAGTGGTTGCACATGTTTGGTTGGGACGGTAATCACACATAAATCTAATCCATTATTTTACCCACACACGAGAACTTTCTTTGGTACACCACTTCTTCCTCAAGTGGTGACCTTAACTCAACATCACCCTCTGGCATTAGGGGCACCCGATGGGGTTTATAAAGAATGTAACCACGAAGGGTTCATGGTACATATGCAACATCATGTATCAACAACTAATCCTTTGTCATTGCAACTATGCACATGGTAAAGACCATGAGTATGGGTATGCATCATGTGGTGGCTCCCAACAAATTTACCACCGTCACTCTTTATCATCATGCAATCGGAAGAAAGGGGTACCGGAACAAAAGGGGGTTTCATGGTCAAAGGGCTGCTTGCCTTGGTCGGCTTGGTCTTCAAAGCCTTCAAGTCCTTCTCCTTCTTTTTCCTCAGCAACTTCGTCAAACACGGTATCTAATCGTCGCAATGAATAACGGAAAAATAAGACAATAATAAAAACAGAAAAATCAAAGTGCTCAGAAAAATGTCAACTTATTTTTATAAAATACTAGAGGGAAAACTAAGATGGCAAAAATTCTTAGTTTGGGATTTGGAGTGACAGAATGGGGTACATGGATTTTTGAACAGAGGTTTTAGTGTTCAAATTAGATTTAAATTTGAACAATACAGAAAAGGTTCATGAATATAGGTGAAAGTTACATCATAAAATAGGTTGGAATATTACAAGATTTTTGGAACTGGAATTATTTCATTTGGATAAATATTTTATCCTGTGGAATTTTATAAAATAGACATAAAAGGAAAAAGAAAAGTGGCACTGTGCCACTGGGCCAGAAAGGCCACAGTGCAGCAGGCCCAGAGGAAAACTACCCGCGCGAGGCTGCCACGTCGAAGGCGTAAAGGCGAAGTACGCCTTCGATCTGACGGCGAAACGATGCGCGCGCGTGCGTTTTTAAACCTGACGG
>LR738713.1:433702176-433725221 GCA_902687465.1 Secale cereale | reverse complement strand
TCCCACCCGTCAGGGCGTGAGGCCTGACGGACAGGGCTCACGGCCGTCGTCGTCTACCTCCGTCCAGAGGCGACAGCGAGCTCGCCGGCGGCGAGATAGGGCGCGTGAGGATGCGTGGGTGGTACCGTCGTGCTCACGGAGGAGCCGCCGTTCGGATGGAGGTGGAGTTGGTCGCCAGGGTGGCCTGGTTCGCCGGCGACGAGGAGGCACGGCGGAGTTGCTTCAGGTGGTGGTGCTTTCGGCCGTTTCCGGCAGCTAAGGAGAGGGGAAACAAGGGGGAAATGATCAGTCTAGATCGAGTGAGAGGAGCGGCGGAGAGGGCTTATTCCTCCAGGTCGACGGCGACCCGAGGCGGCGGAGCTCGAGCTTGATCTCGAGCTCGGGACCGTCTGGAGAGGAGTGGGTGGTGTAGGGGGAGGATTGGGTGTGTGAGAGAGCGAGTGGTGAGGAGAGGGAGGCGCGGGGGTGTCCTTTTATAGGCGAACGGCGGGGTGCCGTGGACCCGTGCGCCGGCGAGCTGCTGCTCGTTGCCACAAGGCTCGGGAGGAGCTGGCGCCGTGTCTGGGGTATTCCTGGATGCGGTCCAGAGCAAGGGGAGAGATGAGAGAGAGCAGGGGGAGGCCAGGGCATCGCGCGTGTGAGGAAGCTCATTGGAGCTCTCGGGTGGCCGTCGCGCGTGCGAGCTGGGGCGAGAGGAGGGAGAAGGAGGAGGGGGCCAACCGGCTGCCGTGTCGTGGACGTCAAGGCGGCCTCGGGAGACACCATCCTAATGCCCTAGGTGGTCGGGCGCCTCGGGCAGGACGCGGCTACAGTGCGGGAGCGCATTGTAGCGCGCTCCAGAGCGCCCATATGGCCGGCATGGCCGTGTCCCACACGCTCTGGACGTGGCCACCATGTCCATTGGCTCTAGGGGGGAGTAAACAATGTGGGAGGGATGTTGGATGCCAGGGAGAGCTTCTAGAAGGAGAGAGGGCTGAGAGAGAAAGGTGAAAGTTGCTGTCCAGAATGTAAAATGGGGTTTTACCCCCCCCCTCAATCATTGAGTTGAGGCCAGGGGAGATTTACTGGAGGTGCAAGGGGACTTGGGGAAGCTGTGGTAAAAAGCCTAGCTCAAGGAGAACAAGGAAAGAGGTGAAAGTGATAATTTTGGAAAATCACCAGAAGGTGTTTGATGTGGTTTTGAGCAATCAAATGATTTCCAATAGACATGAGACTTAACATGATCAAATGGTATATAGAAATAGTGTGTTCCACCAAGTTTGGGCTCATTTGAAGAAACTTGCCAATGTAACTTTGGTAAACCCTAGAAATCAACAGAAATGGATTTTCCAAGTTTAAGTTGAGCAAATCATCCCTCCTTGATACAACACTTGGTGTAGTGTCATCATTTGGGGTTGTGATCATGTCCACAAAATTGGAGGTCACAAGTAAAGAGTTGGTAATGTAAAGTTGTTCAAATTTGAATCTGAACAGAAATGGTATTGGGGTACTCTAATCAAGTTACCCTTCTCCAAAGCTTGAGCCATTTGGTCTAGATGCATTATTAGACCATTCTAGCATGTGTACCAAGTTTGAGAGCATTTGGACAAGTTTGGCAATGTAAAGTTGCTCAAACTTCAAAAATGGACAGAATGGTTTTGAGGGGTTTTGATGAGATTTTCTTGCTTCCCAAGGCATGGGGATTGGAAAGATCATCAAATATGTCATATATGACATGATAGAATTTCCCTGGAATTTGTAGAGAATATTTCCTTTGTAAATATTTCAAAAGCTTGAAATATCCAGAAAGGGTTTCTAAGGGATTTGTCCAATATTTTGAATATGACCATGTGTTGAAACTCTTATATATGGACAATATATGTCCTAAGAGTCTCCCTGAATTTTGGCAAATATTTTTGAAATAGTTAAATAATTTTTCCCTATTAAAGATCATTTATGGCCTTAAGAAAAAGCTTTTAAATAAAATAGGAAGATAACTTTTAAAATTATATTTTTGTGGTTTATGGGAGTCCTATATCTAATAGGTTTCAAATATACTCTTTGAAATATTTTTCTCACCCTAAATCAAGCACTTGCAGTGCAAACCTCAATTCAGGGGTTTTTGGAAAACTAATTTTTGAAAATACTTTTTGGCCAAATTATTTTTGTAAGAAAATACTATACTGTTATATACACTTGGTATGATCATTGGGCAGAAGTTTGGGGTAAGGAGATGAAATATATAAGATGGAGTAGTTGACTTTAAAGAGCACTTGAAAATCACAGAGAGAAAACTTAATTCCAAATAAAAGCCAAATGATGCCAAAAAAATCTGTTGGTCCAAATTTTCATGCTTTATTGATGCAAATGACATGTTACAAAATGCAGGGTGTGACAGACCTACCCCCCTTACAAGAATCTCGTCCCCGAGATTCCTAAACTAGGCTTTAGAAGAGATCGGGATACTCGGATCTAAGATAGTCTTCACGTTCCCAGGTTGCTTCTGCTTACGTGTGGTTGCTCCACTGGACCTTGAAGTACTTGACGGTGCGGCTTCGCGTCCGTCGCTCTGCTTCATCCAGAATGCAAATGGGCCTCTCACGGTAGGTCAAATCAGGCTGAAGATCAATGGCTTGGTGATCGACGTCCTTGTAGAGATCATGCTTATCCGGAACTTGGAGACACTTCCGGAGTTGTGACACATGGAATACGTTGTGCACATCAGATAGCTCAGGTGGTAGTTCCAACTGGTAAGCCACTTCTCCTCGTCATGCAGTGATCTCAAAGGGACCTATGAACCTTGGTGCGAGCTTCCCGTTAACGTGGAAACGCTTGGTTCCCTTCAGAGGAGTTACTCGCAGGTACACATGGTCTCCAACACGGAAACTCATTTCTCGGCGACGAGTGTCAGCATAGCTCTTCTGTCTTGATTTGGCGGCCTTCAAACGTTCTCTGACTAGTTGTACTTGCTCTTCTGCTTCGCGGAGAATGTCTGGTCCAAAGACTAGCCCTTCTCCAGTCTGTGACCAGTTGAGGGGTGTGCGACACTTGCGTGCGTACAACACCTCAAATGGTGCCATCTGAAGGCTCGACTGATAACTGTTGTTATAGGAGAACTCGGCAAACGGGAGGCAATCTTCCCACTTGGCTCCATATGCCAAGACACAGGCTCGGAGCATGTCTTCGACAATTTGATTTACTCGCTCTGTTCGACCTCCGGTCTGCGGGTGGAAAGCCGTGCTGAAAGACCACTTGGTTCCCAAGGCTTCTTGGAACTTTTTCCAGAACCTTGAGGTAAACTGGGTTCCTCGATCTGACACAATCTCCTTAGGAACACCATGATGGCTTACGATTCTGTCGATATAGAGAGTTGCCAGCTGGTTGCCATCATAGGTAGTCTTGACAGGAATGAAATGGGCTACCTTGGTCAAATGGTCGACTATGACCCAGATGGAGTCATGTCCTTTATTTGACCTTGGTAATCCAGTGATGAAGTCCATTCCGACTTTATCCCACTTCCACTCAGGAACCTTGAGTGGTTGGATAAATCCAGCGGGTCGCTGATATTCAGCCTTGACCCTTTGGCACACATCACACTTTGCAATATAGGTTCAATCTCTCTTTTCATCCCATGCCACCAGAATCTTTCCTTCAAGTCTTGATACATCTTGGTTCCTCCGGGGTGGATGGAATACGGAGTGTCGTGGGCTTCTTGCAAGATTAATTTCTTCAGCTCCATCTTATTTGGTACGCAGATGCGGCCTTTGTACCAAACAATCCCGTGCTCGTCCTCGGAGAATCCTGGGGCCTTGCCTAGCTTCATCTTCTTCTTGATGCCTTCAATGCTTGCTTTCCCACCTTGTGCTTTCTTGACTTCGTCCATCAGGGTTGGTTTGACTTCCAGATGGTCTAGAAATCCATGGGTGACCAATTCCAAACTGAATTGTTCCAGCTCTTCAAACAGGGCTGGCTGCCTGCTTTGAATTATGGCATTTTGGGAGCAAGCCTTTCTGCTTAAGGCATCGGCTACCACGTTAGCCTTCCTGGGGTGATATTGAACACTAAGGTCATAATCCTTGATTAGTTCCAACCATCTTCGTTGCCTCATGTTCAATTCCTTCTGGGTGAAAATATACTTCAGACTTTTGTGGTATGTGTATATCTCAGACTGTTTCCCTAGGAGGTAATGTCGCCATGTCTTCAAGGCATGAACCACTGCTGCTAACTCAAGATCATGAGTAGCGTAGTTCTCTTCATGAAGTCGTAGCTGCCTTGAGAGGTAAGCTATGACTCGACCTTCTTCCATCAGAACGCTTCCCAATTCGGTTCGAGAGGCATCACAATCTATCATGAACTCTTTGTGAATATCAGGTGTTGCCAGAACTGGGGCGGTGGTCAATCTCTTCTTGAGCTCTTGGAAGCTTTCTTCGCATTTTGGTGTCCATTCGAACTTCTTGTCCTTCTTCAGGAGCTGAGTCATTGGCCGGGCAATGCTAGAGAATCCTTCCACGAATTTGCGGTAATAGCCCGCAAGTCCGAGGAAGCTTCTGACTTCCTTGACGATCGTTGGGGATTGCCATTGGGTCACAGCTTCGATCTTCGCGGGGTCAACCGAAAATCCTTCATCGGTCAAGACATGACCTAAGAACCCAACTTTATGCAGCCAAAACTCACATTTGCTTAATTTGGCGTATAGTTGGTGCTCTCGAAGCTTGTCTAGGACCATCCTCAAATGTTGCTCGTGCTCTTCCTCCGTCTTCGAGAAGACAAGAATGTCATCAATGAAGACAACAAAAAACTTGTCCAAATATTCCATGAAGACTTTATTCACGAGATACATGAAGTAAGCTGGGGCATTGGTTAATCCAAAGGACATGACCGTGCACTCATACATGCCATATCTTGTTACAAATGCCGTCTTCGAAACATCTTGGGGTCTGATCTTCAGCTGGTAGTACCTAGATCTGAGGTCGATCTTGGAGAACACCTTGGCTCCGGTGAGTTGATCAAACAAATATTCAATCTTGGGAAGTGGATACTTGTTCTTGATTGTAACCTCATTGAGGGAATGGTAGTCAATGCATAAGCGGATGGTACCGTCCCTTTTTGCCACAAACAGAACATGTGATCCCCAAGGGGAGGCACTTGGGCGGATAAATCCCTTCCTTAGCTGCTCTCCAGTTGCTTCTTCAACTCAGCTAATTCTTCCGTCCCCATTCTATAAGGCTTCTTATAGATGGGTCCTGCGCCGGGCATGAGCTCGATGATGAACTCAATGTCATGGTCAGGGGGCATTCCCGGTAGCTCATCCGGAAAGACATCGGGATACTCGCATACTACCGGCACTTGCTCCAGTCCAACTTCAGACAGACAGTTGACTTGAGTGGTTTGAGTAGAAGAGGAGTTGGAGGCAAACTTAACTTCGACTCCTTGGTCATTGGTCACAGCGACAATCCAATTGGCACAGTCTAATAAGCCTTGGTGCTTGCTGAGCCAATCCATTCCTAAGATCACATCTAAGCCTTGTGATCTTAAGATGATAATGTCTGCTAGGAAGTCTACACCATTAATGATAATACCAACTCCCTTACAGCCTATCTTGGCTCTCATCTCTGCTCTGGGGGTTTGTACCACCATGGGGTTATTCAGGGGTGTAGGGGTCATGCCACTTTTTAATGCAAATCTTTGAGTGACAAATGAATGCATGGCTCCAGAATCAAACAAGACAGTTGCAGGTGCTGAGTTGACAAGGAACGTACCAAGCATGACGTCCGAGTCTTCTTGAGCTTCTTTAGTAGTGACGTGATTCACACGCCCATTCCCATGGTTGGGCGGGTTGTGAGGAGCTTGGTTCCTTGGTGGCATCCCGCGGCCTTGTCCTGGGTTTTGCACATTGGGGCGCGGGGCATCGGGCTTCTTGTTGGGACACACCCGTGAGATGTGTCCTGACTGACCACATCCAAAGCAAGTGACTTGGTTTGGGTTATTGATCTTGTTGTCACCACTGTTATTGGGGTTGAATGCTGGCCTTGGGTTGGCATACCGCGGAGGCTGATAGTTGGTGCGCTGTGCAGGAGCTCTTGGCTGCTGATAGGTTGGTTTGACCGGGGCTGGCTGCCACGGGCGAGGCTTCTGGTTGCTGGAACTTCCCTTGCTGATCATCTTGCGCTTGCGAGTGTCTTCCAGAGCACGCCGCTTGTCTTCAAGCATGAGTGCTTTGTTCACCAGGTCAGGAAAGGTTGGGCAGTCACACACGACAAGCGAGTACTGCAGAGTCTGATTGAGGCCTTCCATGAAGCGCTCCCTTTTTGCACCATGTGTGCTGACATCTTCAGGGGCATACCTTGACAGAACACTGAACTTCTGCATGTACTCCTTGACAGTGCCACTTCCTTGCTTCAGGGCTCGAAACTCACGCTTTTTGATAGCCATGATTTCGGAAGGAATATGGGCCTTGCGGAATTCTGCCTTGAAGTTGTTCCAAGTGATGTCTTGCCCAACATGCATGACCTTGAATCCATCCCACCAAGCTCTAGCAGTCCCCCCGAGGAAGTGGGCAACATAAGCCACCTTCTCGCGGTCTTCGGTGCAACCGACTAGTTCCAGCAAGTCCTCAATGGTGCGGACCCAGTCGTCTGCATCTAGGGGTTCAGCAGTCTCGATGAAGGTTGGCGGTGCATGATTCTTGAACTCTGCTAACGTGGAACGTCCATTGCCATTCCCAACAGCCTGGCGGTTGTTGGTGGCAGCTTGAGCAATCATCTGGAGGGCTGCGGTGTTGGCTTGGCGTTCCTCTCGGAAGGCTTGGAGAAGCTGAGCGATGTCCATGTTCGGGGGAGGTGGTGGTGGAGCTTGGTCGTGGGTTTGGTCTTGGCCGGCCTCTGCTTGGGGGGATGCTCCGGCTTCGGGCTGCTGGGTAGAGGTACCAGTACGAGTTACAACAGGCATCCTGTTGGAGCGGTAAAGGTCTCATGATTTGGAAAGAAGAGGGAAAGCAATAAAGATGGGTGCCTAGTAAGGGGGTGGGTGTGACACTAATTATTTCATGCAAGGGCCAAAATGGCCAAACACATTCATTAAAATTCCAAAGTCGTTTACACATCCCCGAAGGGAAAATACAACGTACATCCAAACAAAAGCAACACTGGATGGCTTCATATGAACCATACAAGGACTCGACTTCGCATAGGGGTTACACGACCTATCCTACCATAGAGGTCACGAGCTGGCATATCCGAGTTGCGAATAATGCCTAATCGGCGGAATGCTCGGTCGCGTATTCTGGCTCTTCTGGGTCTTCCTCCTTGTCTTCATCTGTCTGGGCCCCCCTATCACTTAAGGGTGTGGGGGGGGGGGGTGGAGGAGTTGGATACAGCGGTGTTTTGTCGGTGGTGCAGGGAAAAGCTTGCGATATTCCCTTGCCATCATACGGCGTCGCTGGGGTGGCTCTTCATCCTTGGAAGATACATCTCCCGAGGGCCTTCCGCTTTGATACGCGATAGCGTGTCGCCCGGGAGGCGCACCTTCCTTCTTGATCCTATCCGTCTTCTCTTGTGCTCACCGAAGAAGTGCCTTGGTCTTGTGGAGTTCTTCTCGGAGCTTCATCGATTCCGAGGCCAAATCTTGTGCCGAGCTGTCGGCACATAGGCTGAGGTAGGTCTGGAATCGAAGTGGAAGTCCTTCCTTTAGTGGAGGGGCTTGCGCACTGCTTTCATCTTCACCTTCCTTCCGGTAAGGCATGAAGCGGGTTGCCATCTTGGCTGCCATCTCCGGAAGAAGTTCTCGGAGGCGGGTTAGTGCCTTGAGTTCAGCTGCATCGACAGCGAGGGGTAGTGTCAGGGATATTACTACCAGGTATAAACCGGCCAGGAGGGTTCGGTTTACGTTATCAAGATTATTTTATTAAAGGCCCAGTAGAGCATGAAGTAGAAGATTTCAGCCCAAGAGGTTTAGAGCCCAAGTGTTAGGGCCCATGATTTGTAAACCGTCATACTATGTAACTCGGGATGTAAGAAAGAACAGACACCGAGGCGGACACGTTTATGAGCCGGCCTCGAGGCTCTATAAACCGGACCGAGCGTCACCTCTTATATAAAGGGACGACCCGGCGACGGTTCAAGGTAGAGAACAACAACTCGAGACACAGGCAAAGCGGATTCGCTCCCTGGTCATCGAAACCCTAGCAATACACACCAAACTAGACGTAGGCTTTTACCTTCATCAAAGGGGCCGGACTAGTATAAAATCCCTGTGTCCTTTGTCTGCTTTAACCCCTTAAGCTAACCCATAGTGATGGCGTCACGACTAAGTCCTTTTGCTAGGACATCTGCCGTGCTAAATCCACGACAATTGGCGCCCACCATGGGGCTATCACACGATGGTTTCGAGTTCTTGAAGGGAAGCTTTGAAGGACTCAAGGGCTACGCAGTGGGCCGGATGACTAAGAGTCGTCGCGGCCGGATCTACATCGACGATGCAGGCTCGGGCCCCGAGGCCGATTCAATCGAATACGGGTACCGGGTCCCCTTCGGCAGCATCCACGTCTTCATCGGCAAGATCGGTGAACCGGGCCCTGAGCCGGACATCTTCCCCAACATCGTCGAGCCGGCCCAGCATGCGAGACCAGCCCGGATTCAACCAACCATGAAGCACGTCTTCGTTGGAGCAGTGCATGGAGTACAAACCGAGGACGGATCAGACTCTAGCGGCGAGACTGTTGTCTATTCCGACGACGAATCTTCTTCCGGAGAGACATAATCTTTGTATCTGCTGCAGGACGGTCGATCGGAGGGTTGTTCCGAGGGTGACAGTATTCCGGACCCCCTCGATCTGCCAAGCCGGGTCGCTGTCTTTATGGCCGGATCACAGTCTATGCAGCAGCCCTCAACAACAGCGGCGTTAACGTCAGAAGCGATGGGAGCTAGAGCTGGTGATCCTCCCCAATCGTCATCTGACACTTTATCCACCTTGGTTGACACTTTGACAGCGTTATTGACAGCAGAGGTACCACAGGCCAACAAGGAGCAGCATGATGCGAATGTCGCTCAGGTGAAAAGCCGGATTGAGCAGGCCAAGTTGGACCTGGCTGCAAAGAAAGCTAGGATGGCTACAAAGCAGGTAGAGCTTGATGCCCAGACCTATCGACTCATGTTGGATCAGAATACTTCACACGAGGTAATGATGAGAAGGCAACGATCTCGCTTGCCACCGGTTTATGAGGCAAGGAATCTCTTCAGCACGCCAGGAGCAGGAACTAGTAACCAGCCAGAGGTGAACCGGGGAGGAGCACCGGGAATGGGCGCGTCGGTTCAGCCACCGGCCGCAGAGCCAAACCGCCAAGTTGTCCCGGCTCAACATGTGCCCACCCCTCCTGGTCATTATTCTAATCCATTGGAAAATATAGTTGCTGCCGCATCATGGCTGGCCGCCCTTCCCATTGAAGGAACGTCCCCCATCCGAGCCGGAGTTATACGAGGCATCTAGATGAACCGGCCGTATCAAGCAGCGCACGGAGACGTAATCAGCCGAGGTGGGATAATCGGGCAGGAGGAGAGGCGCACACTCAGGATGTGGTGGATCAGGCCAGGCAGCGCTGGGAGGCCGAGGTAACGGCACAGTACGATGCCCGTTAGGCAACGTCGGTTCGTCCCGCGACCATAGTTGAACCGGGGGTCATGTCTAGTTCCGTGGGTGTGCCGTGTCTCATCCCCGCTTTACGGAACGTGAAACTATCCAAGGATTTCAAAGGGCCGCGCAAGGTGCCAAGCTACACGACGGATCTGGCTTCGGAGGCATGGGTTGAGAGTTATGAGATGGCAATGGAGATGCTCGATGTGGATGAGGCAGCGTGCACCAAGTATTTCACAATGATGCTAGAAGGCACGACCCGAACATGGCTGAAGGGTTTACCTCCTAATTCCATCGGATCATGGGCTGAATTGCGGCGCCGGTTTATCAACAACTTCAAGGACACGTGCAAGCAGCCGATGTCTGTCATCGACTTAGCTGCCTACGTTCAAGGAGAGCAGGAGTCTACAAGCAGTTGGGTACGTCGAGTGTCAGAAATCTTGCACTCCTCTAATAGCGTCAACCCAAGTATAGCAGTGGTAACCTTGGAGGGCAATTGCCGGTTTGAACCCTTGCGATTGAAGCTGGGACGGCTTAAACGGGATTGCAACGACATGGGGACACTCATGGGCACTTTAGTGAAGTATGGAGACTCTGATAACACCAAGCATCCAGATGTAGATGGAGACAAGTCAGGGAAGGCGAGCAAGAACGGTAAACCGCCGCAGACCAATCCGGCGAATCAGGGATACAATGGTAAGTGTAAAGCGGACGGCAGCTCAGATTTTGTGGCCAACACCAACGCTCAGGAGGATGGGCAGTGCCGCAAGGGTAGACCGCCCCCACGTAATGGGAGGCCACCTATTAATCTGGAGTGCCAGTTGAACGTGCCTTGCCCAAGGCACGATAAGCCGGAAAAACCAGCTACGCATCTCTGGAATGATTGTTTCATCATGTAGGAATTCATGAACCGGAATAGGTATGATCACGGGCCCTCCGGCGGATCAGGCCCTGGCTTCCAGGGTCCGGGTTATCAAGGTGGTGGATCCGGTTCAGGGTACCACGGTAATAAAAGCAACCACAATGGGCATAATCAGCATAACCAGCAGCATGGTCAGGGCAGATACAACAACCAAGGGAATCAACAGCGTCAACAACAACAACAATCCTGATATCAGAACAATCCGAAGGAGCTGAGCAGTGGGCAGTATCATGTCTTCACCACAAGCTTGTGCAAGCGGGATCAGAAAGTTCTGAAGAGGGCAGTGCATTCTGTTGAACCGGCGGTGCCATGTTTCCTGCGTTGGTCAGGACATCCCATTGTATGGAGCAGAGAGGATCATCCACCCCGGGTTGACAATCCGGGTCAGCTGGCTCTAGTGGTGGCACCTCAGGTGGGTGGCTACAAATTCACCAAAGTGCTTATGGATGGAGGCAGCAGCATCAATATCCTGTATTATGAGACGTTCCGGCGTATGGGGCTGACAGATAAAAAGCTTCGACAGTCCAATACAGTGTTTCATGGAGTGGTGCCTGGTAAATCGGCCTATCTAGTTGACAAGATCGATCTAGAAGTTACCTTTGGAGATGAGCATGATTCTAGGTCAGAGACCGTAACCTTTGAGGTGGTAAAGATCAAGAGCCCGTACCACGCTTTGTTTGGGCGGCCGGTTTACGCCAAGTTCATGGCTAGGCCGTGTTATGTTTATCTACAGCTCAAGATGCCGAGCCATAAGGGAACTATTACGGTCCATGGGAGCCGCAAAATTGCATTGGAATGCGAGGAAGGTGATGCAGCTTATGCCGAAGCGGTTTGTGAAACTGAGGAGCTGAAGTTCTATAAGGACAATGTTGATTCGGCAGATATGTCTCCGCTGAAGAAACCAACCACAGATCATGATCCGGCGTTGAAGTTCAAATCAGCTGAAGAGACTAAACAGGTGGACTTTGTCCCTGGCGATTCATCCAAGCAGTTCACTATCAGTGCTAATATGGATCCGAAATAGGAAAGCGCGCTCATCGAGTTCATCCGTGAGAACCGGGACATATTTGCATGGAAGCCTTCTGACATGCCACGTATACCGAGGGAACTCGTTGAGCACAATCTTAATATTGATCCTAAGTTCAAACCGGTCAAGCAGTATCTGTGCCGCTTCAATGAAGAGAGGTGCAAGGCTATTGGAGAAGAAGTGGCTAGGCTCTTGGCCGCAGGCTTTATAATTGAGGTGTTTCATCCGGAGTGGTTGGCTAATCCGGTGCTAGTACTTAAGAAAAATGGCACTTGGCAAATGTGTGTTGATTACACAGATCTGAACAAAGCTTGCCCAAATGATCCCTTTGCTCTCCCCCGTATTGATCAGATCATTGATGCTACGGCAGGATGTGAGCGGCTAAGTTTTTTGGATGCATACTCAGGTTATCATCAGATCAAGATGGCAGTTAAGGACCAGGAGAAGACAACCTTTATAACTCCCTTTGGAGCCTTCTGCTATGTATCTATGCCATTTGGGCTCAAGAGTGCCCAGGCGACCTACCAGCGTTGTGTGCAAAATTGCCTTCACGGACAGATTGGGCGGAATGTTCACGCATATGTTGATGACATTGTGGTGAAATCCAGGAAGGAGGAGACACTGATAGCAGATTTGAAGGAAACTTTTGATAATCTTCGGGTCTACAAAATGATGCTAATCCGGAGAAGTGTGTTTTTGGTGTTCTGGCAGGCAAACTCCTGGGGTTCTTGGTATCAAACAGAGGAATCGAAGCTAATCAGCAGAAGATCAAAGCGATCACATCCCTGGCTAAACCGGCGTGCATCAACGATGTCCAACGCATGTCGGGCCGTATTGCGGCACTCAGCCGGTTTATCAGCCGTTTGGGGGAGAAGGCTATCCCACTTTATCAGATGATGAAAAAGACAGATCACTTCGTCTGGAGTGATGCTGCTGATGCTGCGTTTGAGGATCTGAAGAAGCAATTGGCAGAGCCGCCGGTCCTTGCTGCCCCAGTCGACAATGAGCCGCTGTTGTTATACGTGGCTGCTAATGCCCGTGTAGTAAGCGTTGCTATTGTGGTAGAGCGCAAGGAGGCAGGCAAAGAATATCCGGTTCAGCGTCCGGTTTACTACATCAGCGAGGTGCTTATTGAATCAAAACAGAGGTACCCACATTGGCAGAAGCTAGTATATGGAGTTTTTATGGCAAACCGGAAGTTAAAACATTACTTTTAAGGCCATCCAATCACAGTTGTCAGTTCAACTTCGTTGGGGGGTATAATCCAGAACAGAGAAGCTACTAGTCGAGTTGCAAAGTAGGCCATTGAACTTAGCCCCCACGGGTTAAAGTATGTGCCCCGTACTGCGATAAAGTCCCAAGCACTGGTGGATTTCATCAGCGATTGGACAGAGTTGCAAGCACCTGAGGAGAAGCCGGATCACACATACCGGACTATTCACTTTGACGGTTGAAGGCAATTGGAGGGCTCGGGGGCTGGAGTCGTGTTAACTTCCCCACGAGGTGATAAGTTCTATTATGTCCTCCGTTTGATGTTCCCATGTACTAACAATGCTGTTGAGTATGAAGCTCTCCTCCATGGTCTGTGGATGGCCAAGGAGATGAACTTGAGCCAGGTTAAGTGCTTTGGCGATTCGGATCTGGTGGCACAGCAAGTATCTGGAAAGTGGGACTCCAAGGATCCGCTCATGGAAGCATATCAACGAGAGGTGGACGCTGTCGCTGGATATTTCAAGGGTTATCAGGTGGATCATATAGACCGGCGAAAGAATGAAGCGGCCGATGTGTTAAGCCGGCTAGGTTCTCAGCGTAAACTGGTTCCTCCTAATACCTTCTTGGATGAGTTGCATAATCCGTCGGTGTAGTTACTTTCAGAGGAGGACTTGGCTGTTCCTGATCCGGAGGCACAATTGGTTGCAGCACTTCATGTCATTCCGGATTGGACGCTCCCTTACCTGGCATACATGAACCGAGGTGAGTTACCAGAGAACGAAGTCGAGGCCCGACAGATAATCCGGCGGTCTAAGTCAATGACTATTGTCAATGGAGAACTTCATCATCGTAGCGTTTCTAGAGCGTTTCAGCGGTGTGTATCACCAGAAGAAGGCTGTGATATTCTCTGAGAGATTCATGAAGGGGACTGTGGTCATCATGCCGGTTCAAAATCTTTGGTGGCTAAAGCTTTTCGTCATGGGTTCTACTGGTTGACGGCTCATGCTGATGCAGATGACTTGGTCACAAAATGTGATGCTTGCCAGAAATTTTCACGGCGCGCTCATATACCGGCGCAGGAGTTGAGGATGATTCCAATTACTTGGCCGTTTGCGACTTGGGGGCTTGATATGGCTGGACCCTTCAAAAGATCCCAAGATAAGAAAACCCACCTTTTAGTGGCCGTGGACAAGTTTACCAAATGGGTTGAAACGGAGCCTGTCAGTAAGTGTGATGCAGCAACGGCGGTTCAATTCATTAAAAAGGTGATTTTCCGGTTTGGCTTCCTACACAACATTATAACTGATAATGGCACCAATCTATCCAAGGGGGCTATGGAGGAGTTCTGTCAACGAGAGCACATCCTCCTTGATGTATCATCAGTAGCTCACCCTCAGTCTAATGGCCAAGCTGAAAGAGCCAATCAAGAGATCTTAAGAGGCATCAAGCCCCGGCTTATGGTTCCATTGCAGAGAACACCGGGTTGTTGGGTGGAGGAATTACCTTCTGTACTATGGAGCATCAACACTACACCTAACAGATCCACAGGGTACACGCCTTTCTTCATGGTATATGGAGCTGAAGCGGTCCTTCCTAGTGATATCCGTCATGACTCGCCGCAGGTGGCAGCTTACGTTGAAGCGGATAATGAACAAGCAAGACAAGACGTGTTGGATCGGCTGGACGAGGAACGGGACACGACAGCGGCTCGATCGGCGATTTATCAGCAAGACCTGCGCTGGTACTACAGTCGCCGGGTTAAAACCAGGACGTTTCAAGAAGGAGATTTGGTGCTCCAGCTTATCCAAGACCAAACAGACATGCACAAGTTGTCCCCACCTTGGGAAGGACCCTTTGTGGTCAGTAAGAACCTGCACAACGGATCATACTACCTCATAGATGTTCGAGAACATAAGGACTCACGTACGGCGGAGGAGGAGACCAAGCGGCCGTGGAACATCGCTCTTCTTCGACCTTACTATACTTGAGCAATGGGCTCCGCTTTATGTACAATGTATATACTATGATCAATATAATAAACCGGCGCCCCCGGTAAACCGGGGTATCATCCATCTTTTTTATAAGAGTATCACATGGGGGCTTCTGCATGCCAAGGAGTTCCTATGGCCTCTTAAACCGGAGCCTTCGATAAATCGAGGTATCAGCCGTCTTTTCTGTTCATAAGAGTATCACATGGGGGCTTCCGTGGGCAAGGGAGTTTCCTATGGCCTCTTAGACCGGCGGCCACATCAAGACCACCATAAGAGCACAGCTCTCGTTGCTTCGGCAATTTCCACATGATGATGAGGGGCAAAAGAGAGTTTGATGCCTAGCACAACTCAAACATAGGCCCCGACGAGCAATGCTCAAACGCTACCTGGGGGCTCCTGATGCAAGTTCATCAGCGAGTTGAAAACTCTTGTAGTGAACACGGCTTGGAAGCTTGGTGTTTACACCTAAAACCCCGGATTAACCTGCCCGCATCAAGTAAATCACGCCGTCCAGGTAAACCTGGTATGACCCGTCGAACGTACACACAAGTCAATCCTTCGGGACCCTGAACTTGGTAACGTTAAATTGACGATCATGAAGTGATTACACAAGTCAAATCTTTATGAGATTTTAAACATTGGTAGCATTTGACATTGATGATTTGGTTAAGGATTGCAGATCATCTTAACAGGCTTTGCTAAAATGGTTAATGACAGTAGCCTGGCAGCTCATAAAAAGCCTCGAATTTGGAGCCTGGCAGCTCGTAAAAAGCCTCGACTACATGGTCTTATTTGCCCAAAAACTTTATTTTTTATTTTTTATGTTTTCCCAAATCTTTATTTTCAAGGTCATTGGTTTTTCAACCAAGTCCATTGATTCAAGACAGGATAACTACAAAGTTACGGCTACATCTGTATTTACAGAGTTATAGTCTGGGTTATAAACACCAGTACTAGTTTACAGTTAAACCGGCATTCATTGTAACCCGGATCGGCCTTCATGATGAGCCGACAAAGAACCAAGGGAGTCATCAGCACTTACACCTTGGATCGTTCCTGCCGGATTAAGGTTTAAAGATACACTTAATCACAGGTATGGTACATGCTTATATTTTATACACAGTTCAAATTATTAACTTAGTTCATGTGTTTGGGCAATATGACCCGTCCGGCGATAGACCGCCAGGACACTTTGAGCATTGTTTTATGCAGAAACAGGTAATATAAATCGTCAAAACATTGCGAGCGGGATATATTTCAGAAGCTGCCAATCAAAATAATATCACGAAACATAGTGGGGGACAAAGACATTATCTCAACTATTCTATTACAAGGCATTGATAGGCCCAAAAGAATATCAGTTTTCTCATAATTACTCAACACATAAAGGTAAACCGGAGCCGGTTTATGATTCTGCTTCAGCTCGCTATGAAGGCTGAGGGTCAGCTTGTTCCGGGTCTTTGACGGCTTCTGGCAGCTGATGGAAATCAGGGGTGCTCCATTCAATCTTGGCAAGGGCTCGGAAATAAACTTCGTCATTTATAAGTTCTGACGGTTCAATGTCAGGAGCGAAGGTGTGCTTACGGACGGGTGGAATAAGATTTTCAATGTCATAGGACGGACGCTTGATGACCCACAACCGTAAGGGATCTATTGTAGCATTTTCGATAAGTAAGAGTGTCGAACCCAACGAGGAGCAAAAGGTATTGATAAGCGATTCTGAGCAAGAAAGTACTGCAAGCACTGAAAGATAACTTTTTAGGGGTTTTCTCGATATAAGCAACAGGAAAGTAAAAGCAAGCAATGTAAAAGGTACTGAGAGTAACAAGTGGCCCAATCCTTTCTTAGCAAAGGAGAGGCCTAGCAACTGAACTTATAAAGGCTAAAGCGTTCCTGAGGACACACGGGAAGAGTAGTCATGTGCTTTCACCATATTCCGTATCGATACTATGTTATGTGTTGATAAGTGTTGAGTGGGTGGATCTATGCTAGTACACTCTCTAGACTAAGATGAGTGCACTCGTATGATTAAACACCTTGCAAGCATCCGCAAATACAAGATAGAATTTAAGGCAAAAGCCTAACCATAGCAATACGACCGAGGATCCATTGTTCCCTTATGCAAAAGCGTGCGAACTGGGGTTCAGGTTTCTGTCACTCCGGCAACCCACCGTAAGCATTCTTTGTACACAATGTATTCTCCTAGGTCCTTAATAAGGCGAAGTGTTGAGTGTTTGACTCACACAACACCACTAGTGGAATGACAACGCAACTTAAGTATCAAACAACACATATTACTTCAACAGCATATGACTACTAACAACAAGACTTTCCCCATGTCCTCAAGAACTAAGGTAACTACTCACGAGACATAAAAGAGATCATGATCAGTGGAGATAAATGGGTGATAAACAATCTGGACATAATAATATTTCTCCAACAAAACTCAATAGCATTCACCACAAAGTAGTAATCAACACCAATGGAGTAGAGAGGATAGGTAGTACGAGTTACAACACAAGTTGCAATTGTGAGATGAGATTTGGATGAAGATGGAGATGGTGCTGGTGTTGGGGATGATATTGATGATGATCTCGATGATGCTCGTGACGATGGTGATGACGATGGCGACGATCTCCCCTTCCGGGAGGTGATCTCCCCGGCGGAATCTGCCCGCCGGAGATGGCTTTTTCTTCTCTGTAGGTTTCCGCCACGGAGCGGCGGCGGAACTCCGTAAAAACTCTCGTTTTTAGGGTTTTCGGATAACGGAGAGTATATATGCAAAAGGGGGCAACTGGAGGTGGGCCAGGGGCTCCAGGCGCCCCCCCGGCACGGCCAGGGGGGGGGGGGTGCCCCCAGGGCGCCTGGGCACCCTGTGGCCCCCCTCTGGCTGCCCTTTCGCATGCCTTCGTGATCCGTCTGAAAAATATCTCCCGTCAATTTTCAGGTAATTTGGAGGTATTCTTCTTCAGCAACTCAGCGTCCACTATTTACTGCTGAATCCTGCGTCTGCTGCTTCGGCATCGGAAAGTTGCAAACTGTGTAAAATAGACCAAAATAACATAAGAACATCATCGTAACGTGAAATATATCAATGAATAAGGATAAATTACGATATAAAATAGTGATGCATTTTGGACGTATCAACACCCCCAAGCTTAGACCTCGCTTGTCCCCAAGCGAATACTGAGCTCAGTAAACCTGTCCACAAGTTTAGAGAGTGAAGTGTCGATAAATAGAATACGGACAAGAAGCATCACAGTTTCTTCACCAACTCAAATATCCTCAACAGCAATCTTCAACTCATACGGCCCTTATAAAAGAGTAGTAACACTTATATTCAGAAGTAGGGCTAAGGAAACTCACTGAATCATGGCAAACATGTCCTTTGGTCAAGGAACAACTAATAGCTTTTACTTTTGCTCTTTCTTTACGTTTTGATGAGATTAACTGAAGCTTTTGAAAGAACATGTTATTAGGCAAGAAGTGAAAGTGTTAACACAGAGGAAGATATTTGCCTTAGCTGGGCTTGACAAACAACTTACTTATCAAATGATAATGTCAACAAGGATATGATATGACAAATCTTAATGCAACTTTATATGAATGAATCCTTATCAACATCAAATGTCTGCTCTCTTTAAGAATAGAAGGAAGTAGGAATAACTGACTCAATTTAAAATTAAAAGATAGGCCCTGCTCTAGGGTAGTAGGGAAAACTCATGTGCTATCCTTAAATCAAACAGAATGAAAACAAGTTTTTGAGAGGTGCATGATTTGTCAACGAATGCTAATAGATAACTCAATTACTTCTTGAGTTGGACAAGTTTCGAGGAACGGCTCCCGCACGAGGACGATCACATCCTCTTATTCTCCTTTGTTTATCACTGCCAAAGTTTTCTGATTTCTCATGAACAAAGCGTGAAGGAGGGTTTGTTTGTTATATTATTTTTGAGCCGGGCACACTCTTTGCCAGTTCCTTCTCGTATTATGGGTTTGCACATTAGACATGCAATCCCGGGGTGAAGCTTGTCCAACTCAAAAAGATCATGAATTAACTATTACTTCCTCATGAGCTAAAGCAGAGGCACAAAAATAAAAGATTTTGAACATTTAAGGATAAAACATAAATTCTGTACTTTAGGAAGTGGTAGTGGAGTACCACGAGTAGGAAGGTATGGTGGACTCATATGGAAGGTATTGGTTTAAGGGTATGGATGCACAAGCAGAATTCCGCTTAGTACAGAGTTAGGCTAGCAAAAGGTTTTGAGAGAACAGACAATTGATGATGACTAAGATGCAAAACAATATAAAGCATAAACATTGAAATAAGCATAACACATCAAGTTGTCTTCCTTGTCAGCATAACACTTCAAGCATAATAACATAAAGGTTTTGGCTATGTCGATACTTTAAGAAAATCATGCTTGTTGTTATGACCAAAGCTATGTTTGCCAAGATTAAATAAAGTTTTCACAGCCATACCTGATATAAGGTCAATACTCCCCATAAGAATCATCATATAAGGTCGATTGCGTGAAGAGAATACCGAGTGCAGCAAAAGGAACCAATAAACTTCTCATTAATATTCCATCATAGATGACTCCACACTCATGGATACAATCTCCACCGAAGGAGTGATAGACCTCAATGCACACACCTATTTCATATAATAACCTCCCTAGACATGATACGACTCTACTTGACTCTAAAAGGCAAAAGGTAAAGATAAAGATATCGGGCACTCCCCCAAGCTTGGAACAAGCCAAGGGAAAGCCATTACCCCAGGAGATTTCACTCCTCATCCTTGTTGGCGTTGATCACGTAGTCCTCGGTGAAACACTTCCATGGAAGGGGTTCTCCAGTCTCATATGAGAAGCTTGTCTCCTGAATCCTGCATGCAGCACCCATACTCATGCGCATAAACCTTAGTTCATACTCACAGTTCTGGCGATGTAGATCATTAATTTGCCCTTGGAGCTCTTCAATTCTTTCTTCAGACGCGGTGATGCTTTTCCACATCTCCTTCATCTCCTTCAGGAAGTAGTTCTTCAACTCGTTGGTGATGTTAAAGTTAGCTTCAACACCACGCTCGATCATCTTCTTGTACTCGAAGACTTCTTGCTCCACTTCTTCCAGCCTGGCCTGGATGCTCCCCTCCTTGATAGGTCCCTTCAGATCTTCTTGATGAAGGACACCGTCCTCCATCCGAACAACCTGAGGGTGCTTCTTCACCTCAGCGAGGTAAGGGTTGATGACGTTGACGACGAACTTGTCCTTGGGGGAACTTGGAGAAGCCATGGCACCTAGATTCAGCTGAAAGATTCCCTGGCAGAAACAGATCGAAAAGAAAACACACGAAATCGCAAGATACGTTGCCGGAACAATCCGGGCAAATATATAGCAAAAATTTATGCACAGAAAGGAAGGTAACAGGCTAAAGCGGGGTCGGAGGCGGACTCCCGGGTGTCCAGGCGGCCTCCCGGCGCGGCCAGGAGGTAGGGCGCACCTGGACCCCCTGGAGCTCGTCTCCGGCTCCACTTAGGCTCATAATTTTACTAATTTTGCAAAAACTCGTAATACGTAACTTTTATGGCGGTTCGCGATGTTTACTTACTGTACTACATACCTTTTCTTTATTCTGCTTCTGCTGGCGTCTGAAACAGGGCTGCAACATGTTCTTCGTGAGTTGTTGTGTATATTATATTCACATCAACATCGACAGGGTCTCCTGCTATGTAATGTTTCAGTCTTTGCCCATTCACAACTTGAGGTTTGGTGCCTTCAAAATTGTTAATCTTAATTGCACCAGACCGATAGACTTCTTCAATATGAAATGGCCCTTCCCACCTGGAAAGTAGTTTGCCTAGAGAAAACCTGAAACGGGATCTAAACAACAAAACTTTATCACCAACATTAAATTCATGTTTCAGAATCTTCCTATCATGCCACTTCTTTACCTTTTCCTTGAACATTTTAGCGCTCTCATAAGCTTCACTTCTCCATTCATCTAGAGAAGTCAAGTTCATGAGACGCTTCTCACCAGCTAATTTTGGGTCAACATTAAGCTCTCTAACAGCCCAGAAAGCTTTGTGCTCTAACTCTAATGGCAAATGGCAAGCCTTGCCATATACCATCTTATAGGGGGACATGCCCATGGGGTTTTTGTAAGAAGTTCTATATGCCCACAAAGCATCTCCTAACTTATTCGACCAGTCCTTTCTATTTCTGTTTACTGTCTTATGTAAGATCAACTTAATCTCTCTATTGGTGAGCTCAACTTGCCCACTAGTTTGAGGATGATATGGTGAAGCAATTCTATGGTTGACATCGTATTTGGCTAAAGCTTTTCTAAAAGCTCCGTGCGTGAAGTGTGATCCTCCATCAGTCATGAGATACCTTGGTACACCAAACCTAGGAAAAATTACATCTTTAAGCATTTTCAAAGATGTCTTGTGATCAGCACTTTCAGTGGGGATTGCTTCAACCCACTTGGTCACATAATCAACAGCTACTAAAATGTGAGTGTACTTGTGCGAAGAAGGAAAAGGACCCATAAAATCAAAACCCCAACAATCAAAAGGTTCAATCACTAGTGAGTAATTCATAGGCATCTCATTCCTTCTACTAATGTTACCAACTCTCTGACATTTATCACAGGCTAAAACATAATTTCTAGCATCCTTAAAGAGAGTAGGCCAATAAAAACCTGATTGAAGAACCTTATGTGCAGTCCTCTCACCGGCATGATGTCCTCCATAGGGACTATCATGACACCGTCTGAGAATGTCCTTCTGCTCATGTTCCGGTATGCATCTTCTCACGATCCCGTCGGGACCTTCTTTGAAAAGATGTGGGTCATCCCAAAAGTAGTGCCTCAAATCATGAAAGAACTTCTTCCTTTGCTGAAATGTTAAACCTGGAGGCAAATACTTTGCAACAATAAAATTAGCATAATCTGCATACCAAGGATCGGAAAGAGATTGTACTTTTACAACGGCAAGTTGCTCGTCTGGAAAACTATCGTTGACCGGGATGGGGTCGTGCGATATATCTTGCATCCTTGAAAGATTGGCCGCCACCGGATTGTCTTCTCCTTTCCCATCAACAATCTGCAAATCAAATTCTTGAAGAAGGAGTACCCATCTGATAAGCTTTGGCTTGGCATCCTTCTTTGTCATAAGATATTTAATGTCAGCATGATCAGTATGAATAATAACTTTGGAATCAACAATATACTGCCTAAACTTATCACAAGCAAAAACTACAGCTAAGAATTCCTTTTCAGTAGTAGCATAATTCCTTTGAGCACTATCAAGGGTTTTACTAGCATAATGTATAACATTCAATTTCTTATCAACTCTTTGTCCTAAAACAGCTCCAACAGCAAAATCACTAGCATCACACATAATCTCAAAAGGTAAATTCCAGTCAGGTGGTTGTACTATAGGAGCGGTTATTAAAGCTTTCTTAAGGACTTCAAAAGCTTCCTTACAATCCTCATTAAATACAAAAGGGACGTCCTTCTGGAGAAGATTAGTGAGGGGCCTCGAGGTTTTAGAAAAGTCTTTAATAAATCTTCTATAGAAACCAGCATAACCAAGAAAACTGCGAATACCTTTGATGTCCCTTGGATAGGGCATCCTCTCAATAGCTTCAATCTTGGCTTTGTCCACTTCAATTCCCCTTTCGGAAATCTTGTGGCCAAGAACAATTCCTTCGTTAACCATGAAGTGGCACTTCTCCCAGTTGAGTCCCACATTCGTCTCCTCACATCTCTGCAAAACTTTATTAAGATTGTGAAGACAATGGTCAAAGGAGGTTCCATAGACGGAGAAATCGTCCATGAAGACTTCCATAATATCCCCACAGAAACCATGAAAAATAGCAGACATACACCTTTGAAAAGTAGCAGGGGCATTACATAAACCAAAAGGCATACGCCTGTAAGCATAAGTACCAAAGGGACAAGTAAAAGTGGTCTTCTCTTGATCAGCAGTGTTAACATGAATTTGAGAGAAGCCAGAATAACCATCGAGATAACAAAAGTGGGTATTTTTGGATAACCTTTCAAGCATTTGGTCGATGAACGGCAAAGGGTAGTGATCCTTCCTGGTTGCCTTGTTCAACTTCCTGTAATCAATACACATTCTATATCCAATAATAATTCTCTGAGGTATTAGTTCATTTTTATCATTAGGAACCACAGTTGTACCTCCTTTCTTAGGAACACAATGTACCGGGCTTACCCACTTACTATCAGCTATAGGGTAGATAATACCTGCGG
>LR738713.1:433686421-433701601 GCA_902687465.1 Secale cereale | reverse complement strand
GGAGTACTTCCAATAGTCGCTCTTCTTCATATCCTGAAAGGTTAGAATTGATAATAACAGGATATACTTTCTTTTCATCTAAATAAGCATACTTGAGCGTATCTGGAAGAGGTTTAAGATCGAACACCGGGTCTTCTTTCGGTTTTGATAAAATTCCCAAAGGTTCAACCGGAAGGTTGTGCTTCAGGATAGCAGGTTGCCTCAAGAATATTTCATCTAGTTCATTTCTTTCCTGCATATGCAAATCATTCTCGTGGTCCTCCATATATTGCTGCAAAGGATCATTAGGGGGAATAGCAATAGAAGCAATACTTTCAATAAGTTTATCATCACTAGGTAAATTGGTACCACGAGGCTGCTTAGAGAACTTAGAAAAATTAAATTCATACGGCTCACCATTGAATTCAACAGAAACTTTACCTTTCTTGCAATCTATTATAGCTCCACAAGTTCTAAGAAAAGTCCTACCAAAAATAATTGGACAAAAATTGTCCCTCTCTGAACCAAGTACTAGAAAGTCGGTAGGGTATTTTACCTTTCCACATAGGACTTCAACGTCCCTCACAATTCCGATAGGAGAGATAGTTGTTCTGTTTGCAAGATGAATGGTAACATCAACTTCTTCAAGTTCACAAGGAGAAATCTCACCGATGATCTCTTCATAAAGTGAATAGGGGATAGCACTTGCACTCGATCCCAAATCGCATAGCCCATAATAATTGTGATCTCCTATTTTAACAGATACCACTGGAGTACCTGAAATTGGGCCTTTATTCTTGGCTGTGACAAGGTTAGTGGAAACAGCACAAAAATTTATATTGGAATCCAAAACATCATTAGTAATAAGGTCTTTAATTAATGCAACTTGAGGATCGATCCTGATCTGGTCCTCAGGCTCATCAACTCTTCTCTCACTTTTATTTATTATGCCTGTCACAAGAGTGTGCTCCCTCATCCTTGCGGGAAAAGGAGGTTGTTCATATATAACTGCAGGCAAAATAGGGTCAGCAACATGAATATCAACAGGTGGATCTTTAAAAGTTTCATGATGCTGGTCTCTCTTCTTTTTAAAAGAATCAACGTGAGAGGCAAAATTCTTACAGAAATCAATCACTAGATGGGAATCAAGACCAATCTTAGAGCAAAAAGTATTGAAGTAATCAGTTTTCACATAGCTCTCAATATAATCATGTTCATAATTTATAGCGGGTTCAATACCTTTATCAATTTCCCAATCTTCGGTATTCCTCTGGATCCTTTCAATGAGATCCCACCTTTCTTCAACACTCTTCTTCTGAAATACCCCACTAGAGGAGGCATCCAGCATCTCCTTATCCTGACGAGAAAGCCTGGCATAAAAAATTGTAAGTATAATTTCCTTGGGAAGCTTATGAATAGGGCATTTGAGCATTAGGGACTTCAATCTCCCCCAAGCTTGAGCAATGCTTTCTCCGTCACGAGACTTAAAGTTATAGATATAGTTCCTGTCTCGATGAATTTCATGAAGAGGATAAAACTTAGTATAAAAGAGAGACATAAGCTCCTGCCATTCAAGCAAGTGTGAGTTATCGAGAAGCCTATACCAATCTGAAGCTTTATCTATAAGTGATATAGCAAACAATTTCCTCATGACAAACACCCTCGATACACCTGCAAGCTTAAATAATGAACATAGTTGTGACAGATATAGCAAGTGTTCACCGGGATGTCTGTCTCCTGCATAACGATTAGCCAAAACATAATCGACAATACCAGCTGGTATTTTATATGGCACAATTTCAGTAGGGGGAGGATCAACCACCACAGGTGTGGGACGTCTTCCTGCAAGCAACGATCCAATAACAGGGTTGTCCATAAGGACAAAGAGCAGCAATAGCAAAAATAAAAATAGAATTATAAAAACTTCCTTACCAGTTTCACTTTACCAATAGCGCTACGCTCCCCGTCAACGGCGCCAGAAAACGGTACTTGATGACCCACAACCGTAAGGGATCTATTGCAGCGTTTTCGATAAGTAAAAGTGTCGAACCCAACGAGGAGCAGAAGGTATTGATAAGCGATTCTGAGCAAGAAATTACTGCAAGCACTGAAAGATAACTTTTTAGGGGTTTTAATGATATAAGCAACAGGAAAGTAAAAGCAAGCAATGTAAAAGGTACTGAGAGTAACAAGTGGCCCAATCCTTTCTTAGCAAAGGAGAGGCCTAGCAACTGAACTTATAAAGGCTAAAGCGTTCCTGAGGACACACGGGAAGAGTAGTCATGTGCTTTCACCATATTCCGTATCGATACTATGTTATGTGTTGATAAGTGTTGAGTGGGTGGATCTATGCTAGTACACTCTCTAGACTAAGATGAGTGCACTCTTATGATTAAACACCTTGCAAGCATCCGCAAATACAAGATAGAATTTAAGGCAAAAGCCTAACCATAGCAATACGATCGAGGATCCATTGTTCCCTTATGCAAAAGCGTGCGAACTGGGGTTCAGGTTTCTGTCACTCCGGCAACCCACCGTAAGCATTCTTTGTACACAATGTATTCTCCTAGGTCCTTAATAAGGCGAAGTGTTGAGTGTTCGACTCACACAACACCACTAGTGGAATGACAATGCAACTTAAGTATCAAACAACACATATTACTTCAACAGTATATGACTACTAACAACAAGACTTTCCCCATGTCCTCAAGAACTAAGGTAACTACTCACGAGACATAAAAGAGATCATGATCAGTGGAGATAAATGGGTGATAAACAATCTGGTCATAATAATATTTCTCCAACAAAACTCAATAGCATTCACCACAAAGTAGTAATCAACACCAATGGAGTAGAGAGGATAGGTAGTACGAGTTACAACACAAGTTGCAATTGTGAGATGAGATTTGGATGAAGATGGAGATGGTGCTGGTGTTGGGGATGATGTTGATGATGATCTCGATGATGCTCGTGACGATGGTGATGACGATGGCGACGATCTCCCCTTCCGGGAGGTGATCTCCCCGGCGGAATCTGCCCGCCGGAGATGGATTTTTCTTCTCTGTTGGTTTCCGCCACGGAGCGGCGGCGGAACTCTGTAAAAACTCTTGTTTTTAGGGTTTTCGGATAACGGAGAGTATATAGGCAAAAAGGGGCAACCGGAGGTGGGCCAGGGGCTCCAGGCGCCCCCCCCGTCGCGGCCAGGGGGGCGCCCCCAGGGCGCCTGGGCACCTTGTGGCCCCCCTCTGGCTGCCCTTTCGCATGCCTTCGTGATCCGTCTGAAAAATATCTCCCGTCAATTTTCAGGTAATTTGGAGGTATTCTTCTTCAGCAACTCAGCGTCCACTTTTTACTGCTGAATCCTGCGTCTGCTGCTTCAGCATCGGAAAGTTGCAAACTGTGTAAAATAGACCAAAATAACATAAGAACATCATCGTAACGTGAAATATATCAATGAATAAGGATAAATTACGATATAAAATAGTGATGCATTTTGGACGTATCAACGCTCCACCCATACGTTCTCCAGATCATAACCCGGGTGGTATCTTGATAAGTCCGCTTCATCAGCAAGCTTACTGGCAAGAGGCCGCATGTCCTTGGTCAAGGCACGGAGATCATCAGTGGAGAAAGCTGATCCGTCCTCCTTCATGCTCGGATAGCCATTCATTGCTTCAGCCGGATCAAAATCACGAACCCACGCCTTGGCTCGGGTTAAAGCCATCAGAGACCCAGCCCTCGCGGATGACTTCTTTACTTCAACAATGCGAGCAGGCAAAATTGATAGTTTCTCCAGAGTACCTTGGATTGTGGTGGGAGCTGGTTTATTGTGCGAAATAGCGCTGATGGCCTCTGAGCGCCGGCATAAAGCTGCTCCACCAAGGTATACACAGCTTTCAGCTTCTTTCGCACATCATCTCCAAGATGAGTGATGCGCCTCCCTGCATAAGCATTATGAGTTAAACCGGAGCAGTACATGGTTGCAAGAATAAGCTTATGTCAAAGAACTTACCGAAGATAGCAGAGGTCATGTCATTTATCTGCTGCCTCAACCCGGACATCTCTTATGTCACCGGATTGAGAGCAGCCTCAACATCACTGGCTCTTTTCTCCAAAGAGGCCTTTTCCGTCTCCCAAGTGGACCGCTCCGCTTCAAAATCTTTCTTCAGCTTCTCCATATTAGCTAAAGCAAGGGTAAGCTCCTCCTTGGATTTAGTCGAAGCAGTCTCTTGAAAGGTTAGGTTATTCCGGAGTTCAGTTATTTCAGAGGCCCTCCGGTTCAAATCAGTCTGCCATGGATAAAGCATATCAGATATCCATAGAGAAAGCAATTCAAACAAATCCCCAAGCACATAACCAGTTATGCGCTTGACACTTGGGGGCTAATGTGACATTGTTCTAAGCATAGGAAAAGTCCCGGTTTACCTTCAATAAAGTAAACCGGCCCTTAAGGATATACGTGCAAGTC
Organism: Secale cereale; assembly: GCA_902687465.1. Taxonomy (NCBI): domain Eukaryota; kingdom Viridiplantae; phylum Streptophyta; class Magnoliopsida; order Poales; family Poaceae; genus Secale; species Secale cereale. Next base: position 433,697,154 of record LR738713.1, on the reverse strand, counting down.
AAAAGTTCGACATTTGATCTACTGAAGTCCCGGTTCATCCTAAAAGGCTAAACCGGCACTTGGGGGCTACAATGGACTAAAGGTACAGCTACAAGGCACAAGCAGAAATACATGGGAAAAGGAATTACCTCATATCGTTCTTTCATTAAGTTCACCAAGCCGGCCTCATGGTCACGGCTAGTGAATAGCCGGTTTAAATACCCAGAGTGAAGCTCCTGGGCACTAAGTTGGGCATAGCTGGATAGGTCGGTGCTCCACTTGCCTTTATCCTTATGAAGAAGTTCTTCCTTGGCAGTATGTATGGCCAAGATGACAGGCTCTACTGGGGTGGTAAAAGCAGTCCCAGTAATCTCGACATCGTCTGTTGAAGTAGCAGTTGGCTTGGAAGGATCAACAGCAGTGGGATTGGCGTGTACCGGACTAGCAGGGGCCAGACTAACCCAAGCAGGGCTAGTCCGGACAGGGCTGACCGGATCAGCGGTATGCTCCATGGGGTCGTCCCCCGGAGCAGCAAGGTCTTCTCGATCCATAGGAGGAGGATCATCATGTGGAAGCTCAACATTGTCTTCTAAGGGATTACCAAGGTCAGGATCTTCTGCCGGTCCAGAAGCGGTGTTATCGACTGCCGGTTTACTCAATTTTGCCATTTTACTTGGCTTGGGCATCCTGAGAAAAGATCAAAGGGACAATGAAAATCACAAGTCAAAAATGGAAAGATAAACTGGATGGAGTAAAAGACAGCTTACCCGTGAACAGTCTTGAGCGCAGGGACTTGTGTGGCGGTTGACTCGCCAGAGGATGAGAGAGGAGTTTCCTGATAATTCGGATCAGACGGTTTAAGAGGTTGACGAATAAGACCCGCTTTGGGATGAAGAATAGTTGGAGTAAGTAAAACCTCTGAACGGTGCTTTCGAACCGGAGTGTGAGTCAGTCCGGTCGACTCAACCACATGGCCACTGTGGCGTGTGGTGCGGCGAGCCTCATGTTGCTGTTTCTTCAAAAGAAAATTTGGATCCAGTTGAGCATAAGGATGAGAAAACGGATATTTCCGGACTACCCGATGAACTTTGGGTGGCAATGGTTCTGAGTCAGAGGAAAGAGAAATTACCTCAACATCACCCGCTTTACTACCTTCAACCGGATCCTGGGAAAAGTCATTGTTAATAGAAATACAGACAAAGGAAAAATTAAAAAGTCATAAGAACTAAGCGGTACCTCAGAGGCCGGATCATCTTCTTCCGTGTTTGAACCGGACGCAGCGACATGTTTCTTCTTATGCTTTTTGACAGCCAGGCTCTTCTTGCGAGATGGCCTCGCCGGTTTGTCTTGGGCCTTCCTCTTCAAGAAAGGGTCGTCAGCCTGTTTAAAGGAATAAAAACATATTAAGCCAAGCAATATGGACGGATTAAAACAAATAAAGGGACAGAAGAATCTCTTACCGACGGCGGTTTGTTATTCACGCAGAAGGGCGCTAATCCAGTCTGACTGCACTCTTCCAGAGATATATTCAAGATCTTTTTGGCAGATTCATTAACTTCTTTCTCCGGAAGCACCATCTCCGTGTGATGCAGAGGGTCCTTGGGGTTCCCAGTGTACTCGCACATTAAACCGAAGCGCCGGCTTAGCGAAGTATACTCCAAGAAAGCGAGCAGTGGACGAGGTCAACTCTTGTTAACCCATTGGCTATGAAGGCCCTGAGCTTTGAAAGCTGGGGGCATATTTAGCTCGCTCTTGGGCGCTTAAGCGCTGTGGAAAGGGATGATCCGCTGACAGACGGTGGGAGCGATAACCCGACATGGGATTTTCCCATTCTGGTGAAGTGTCAACACAGTAGAACCAAGTTTGATTCCACTCCTTGGGATGGCTATGGAGAGTAGCATGAGGAAAGCTAACATCTTTTCTCTTCTGAATACTCATTCCGCCAAGTTCAGTATTTGGGCCGTCATGAAACTCAGTCTGACGGTTTAAGTGGAAGAAGTCCCGGAATAGCTCCACTGATGGCTCCTCTTTCAGATAGGCTTCAGAGAAGACTTGGAAGTTGCAAATATTTGATATAGAGTTGGGACCTATGTCTTGGGGGTGGAGCTGAAAATCTGCCAATACGTCGCGGAAAAACTTTGACCCTGGAGGGTTAAAGCCACGGGCCAGGTGATCGAAAGAGACAATAATCTCTCCCTCCTAAGGCTTAGGAGGACACTCTTTTCCAGGAGCCCTCCAGTGAAGGACAACCTTTGGGCCTAAAGCGCCAATGGAGGCCATCTTTTCTAAGTCCTCCTCAGTGATCCGGGTGGGGACCCAGTTGCAGGCAACAAACTGCTTGGCCACGGAAGTTATCTTTTTCAAAAGGGAAAGCTGAAAATGCAATAAAGATCCGGTTTATGATCTACACAGATTTAAACTGGCACATTCTATACAGTAACTGATATAATTGGCGGTTTAAGCAGGGGCCTAATGGTATCTACTGATCCGGAACAAGCTATAAACATGACGTATACCGGATTATGAAGTTTGAAAGAAGCAAAACCGCCAAACACAAGCAGGTAAGGCGCAGATCTAAAGTTAAATCATCGACATTGGCAGATGAGATGCGGATCTAAAGTATGGGAGAACAACTTTAACACGAGCAGCAGTAAAATATGGATCTACAACATATGGAAAACTTAAGATAATTCAAGTTATATTCAACGGAAACAGCGAAGGTTTTTGCAGATTCAGTCTAAACTAGCATTGTTGGGGGAAATAAGATTACAAGGACGAAGCGGAGTCATGCGTACGGTGGTCGGCCTAAAAGTTTGAGATCTATGGCTAGGAACTACCTATGGTGAAGAACCGCGAAGAACAGGGGTTCATCTACGAGCTTACATGAAACCCTAGAACTGGGATCTACGGGAAGTAGATAAGTGAATATACCCGAGGCAACGGAAGCGGAAGGACGACGACGGATCTCTGGACGCGTTCAGGTTGATGCAGCGGCCGGGCTCGACGGAGGCGCAGTACTCGGAGGACGGCGGCGGAGCTCGAGCGTCAGAGGATAGAGGAAGAAGAAGCAAGGGGGAGAAAGAGATGTCCTTTGGCCATATTTATAAGCTGACGGGATAAAATGGCAGGCGCGGGAATCGAGGAGACCAAAAATCGGATATGGATGGTGCTGTCGCCTCGATCTTCGGAGCTTTAATGAGTAAAGGTAAAAAAACAGGTACATGTATTAAATGCGCGGATGGCGTCACGGCGGGTTAAAGTGACCTGAGGAGATGATGTCATGCCGGTTTATAAGCATACTGAAGCTGCAGAAAAGGAAAATCTGTACAAGACTTTGGAGATTGACATGAACAGGTTCAAATCAATCTGGGGCCTAATGTTAGGGATATTACTACCAGGTTTAAACCGGCCAGGAGGGTCCGGTTTACGTTATCAAGATTATTTTATTAAAGGCCCAGCAGAGCATGAAGTAGAAGATTTCAGCCCAAGAGGTTTAGAGCCCAAGTGTTAGGGCCCATGATTTGTAAACCGTCATACTATGTAACTTGGGATGTAATAAAGAACAGAGACCGAGGCGAACACGTTTATGAGCCGGCCTCGGGGCTCTGTAAACCGGACCGAGCGTCACCTCTTATATAAAGGGACGACCCGGCGATGGTTCAAGGTAGAGAACAATAGCTCGAGACACAGGCAAAGTGGATTCGCTCCCTGGTCATCGGAACCCTAGCAATACACACCAAACTAGACGTAGGCTTTTACCTTCATCGAAGGGGCCGAACTAGTATAAAACCCCTGTGTCCTTTGTCCGCTTTAACCCCTTAAGCTAACCCATAGTGATGGCCTCACGACTAAAGCGAATCGTTTTCCTTCACGATTACTTCCACATGGTACTCCACCTCAGTGTCGCTAACCCAATGCTCATGGTAGGTGAGGATGGGTGCTCGGTGGAACTGGCACTCCTGGAGGCTATCCTCGAGAAGCAAGGGGAACCCAGTGGTCAGGTGCTCTTCAGGTACATCGTCCATCTACAAAGGTTGAATAGGAGAGGTTAATAAGGTGATGATATCTCAGGTTTGGTAAGGTTTAGAAAAGAAGAGAGGTTCAGAAGGGTCTCACCCTAACTAACGCCCATGCTAACTAAGGCTTCATATAGTCAGGATGGCTCTGATACCAACTCTGTGGGGACCCCGACTTAAGAGTCGAGATCACCGAATGCACGTGTACAGTGATCCCAGAGATCAATGCTCACTGAACACACAAAAGCTGAATAACAAGAGTCTTACATCCATACATACCGTCTTACACAAATTATGACCATTATGGCCAAGTCTTACATAGATAAAGCCTCACGGGCTGAATAGAAAATAAACTCGAATAGCGGAAGTCTTCGTAGATAAGTAGAACCCATGCCATCTGCCTTAACCCAACATGCATTCTGACTGGGAAAGCGTCCTAGTTCGCATGTTCGTCTCCATAGAATTCTTCTTCAAATTCCTGCTCCTCCATGCCTGGCCAATTAAATAACCAGTGGCAAGCCAATGAGTACTTTGAATGTACTCGCAAGCAACCCATGATTTGGTTCAAGGTAACAATGCAAGTTGTACAACAATAAGCAGCCTAGCTACAAGCTAGATAAGATGTTCTACCATTTGTGAAACATGCATCAATGTACTTGGGTAACCTTGAGGACATGTTACAGATATCAACATAAATAAGGTTCAATTCATTTCGGGTTCTTTCAATGAGTCAAGTCACCACCTTGACTCAACACACACACACACACTTTCACCAAGATTGTAAAATTCTGGACATAGTTTAAGTAGCACCTCCCAACTGTCCATGACCGTGGACACGGCTATTCAATTAGTTTTACACTCTGCAGAGGTTGCGCACTTTACCCACAAGATCTGGGAAGCTTTCGTGTCACCCACGATCCCGGAGTACCTCAAGTACTCGGGGGAAGCACCCGGTTATTACCTTTCCCTAGACGTCACAAACATAGGGTCCACTCGTTGGTGCACAGCCCTCGTGTACAAACGATAAATCGTGGGACTCACCCTTTTTACAACGTCACGCATACACGAAGGGACCAACGGTGTGTCCGATGCCCTGTGAAAACAGTCATGGTCACCTATCCAAGCACGACCCCGTCCCGGGAGTTGACCTCAAGTCTCCCCGTCACTAGTGATGTGGGCACCATGCTAGTATCAGCCTAAGTAATTAATAATGCCCCGTCCCATAAGGGGTAGAGTGGTTGCACATGTTTGGTTGGGACGGTAATCACACATAAATCTAATCCATTATTTTACCCACACACGAGAACTTTCTTTGGTACACCACTTCTTCCTCAAGTGGTGACCTTAACTCAACATCACCCTCGGGCATTAGGAGCACCCAATGGTGTTTTCAAAAGAATGTAACCACGAAGGGTTCATGGTACATATGCAACATCATGTATCAACAACTAATCCTTTGTCATTACATCTATGCACATGGTAAAGATCATGAGTATGGGTATGCATCATGTGGTGGCTCCCAACAAATTTACCACCGTCACTCTTTATCATCATGCAATCGGAAAAAAAGGGCACCGAGGAACAAAAGGGGGTTTCATGGTCAAAGGGCTGCTTGCCTTGGTTGGCTTGGTCTTCAAAGCCTTCAAGTCCTTCTCCTTGCCTTGTATGAAAAACAAAGCCAGTTTGTAATATAATGTTTGTTATGTTTTAATTGTTTCCTCCTGCACGGGCATGTTGTATGGAATCTGAGGGTTGGCCAGTCATCGGCTTCTGCCCTCACATAGTTAGTACGGAGGTGTTCGGGATGGAATCTAAATGATCTTTATCAAATTATATGGTCGTTGAAGGAGTTGTTTAGCACAACAAACCATGCAATCAGACTATGCGGCTTAAACGCCCTCACTTAGCCATAGGAGTTTTATAATAAAGCATGGGCGCAGCCCTGGTGTACGAACCAGGGTGCTGTTAGCGTCTGATCGGGAAGTATCGATCCTTCGCGTAATGCAGAAAAAATCTCCAACGATTTTCGACCTCTCGAACAGCTGACCGGCTCTCGCCGCATCATGACAATCAGTTTTCGGCTTTCTCTACTGAGGTGCTCATCCGGATAAACCAGGGCACAATCGCAGTAGTTCTCCCTTTACTACCCTAGCCGATGTAGCGAAACGCAGGGTAGCAAGCATAGGAGCCGGGCAACCCAACTATTGACCAAAGACATGATTCGGAGCCAATGCATATAATGTCAAATTCGGGGTGCCGAACTTATCTATAAGAAGTGTTCGGACTTTGCTGCCATATTATGGGGCGGTGAGGAGCCCCTGGCAAATATGAAACGTACCAAAGTGTACGTGTGCTAGAATGTAAGTAATTAATGTCAAAGGAGAACAGAAAAAGAGTATAGGTAGTATCTGTGGCCCTTAATCCTAGGCCATGAACTGTTTCCATTATAATTGGATTGATGCGTTAAAGCGCATCAATACAAATAGTGCGATAAACAGACGGCTATTTAACATGCCGTCACCAAAGGCAAGCTGCGTGTGAGTCCTGAAATAAGGTAGAGAAATTGTTAAATTGGCCTCTAGGGATTCTCCTGTACGCCTGTGCTTCGTGCCGTTCTGGTGTACTTATCCTTGGACAGGACCAGCAATCAGGCCATCGAAGGAGGCCTGTGTAAAACCTGCAAAGGGAAGAAGAAATAGTGAAGGTGTATGTGAGTCCGGGATCGGTCTAGCCAAACTGTGGATCACAAGCTAGTTATGCCTCCGTCAGCACCCATGGAATTTTGAGTGCGTAATTATGTACGCGTGGTACGAATGCCACTACCTCATCGAGGCTGGGACAAAGGCCGAACTGCTAATCAATCTCTTGACGAGCCGAGCTATCCTGTTCCAGTGTAGTCCGGACCCTCTTAATGATGTCCAAGGGCTCAACAACCAGGTTATGGTTCTGCTTGAGAAGGCCGCTCTGTACCTCTGTTGCCAGGGCAACTGTGTGCTCCTTTGTACGGAGGGAGGGTTTCGTGTTTCCATTGACTGTTATGACGCCGCGTGGACCGGGCATCTTGAGCTTGAGATAATCATAGTGTGGTACCACGTTGAATCTTGCAAACGCGGTTCGTCCGAGCAATGCATGGTAGCCGCCGCAGAAGGGGACACTATCGAAGAGTAACTCTTTGCTTCGGAAGTTGTCTGGGGAACCGAAGACTACTTCCATCATGATTGAGCCCGTACAATGGGCCTCTACGCCTGGTATGACTCCTTTAAAGGTAGTCTTTATGGGTTTGATTCGTGAGGGATTAATACCCATCTTGCGTACTGTATCCTGATAGAGCAGGTTGAGGTTGCTGCCTCCATCCATTAGGAATCATGTTAGGTGAAATCCATTGATGACTGGGTTGAGAACCAGTGCGGCTGAACCGCCATGGCGGATACTAGTTGGATGATCTCGATGATCGAAGGTGATCAGGAATGATGACCATGGGTTAAATTTTGGGGCGACTAGCTCTACCGCGTAGACGTCCCTGAGTGTGCGCTTGTGCTCCCTTTTGGGGATGCGTGTAGCATATATCATGTTCACCATTTTGACTTGAGGGTGAAATTTCTTCTGCCCCCCTCCCGTGTTCGGCTGCCGGGGCTCCTCGTCATCGTCCTCACTTTGTAATCCTTTTTCTTTGTTCTCGGCATTTATCTTGCCGGCCTGTTTGAAAACCCAACAATCTCTGTTGGTATGATTGGCTTTTTTGTCTGGGGTGCCATGTATCTGGCACGGACGGTCGAGTATGCGGTACAGGCTGGATGGTCCCTCGCTGTTCCTTTTGTAGGGCTTCTTCCGCTGGACGGACTTGGAGCCACTGAACCCGGCGTTAACCGTACTGTCTTCGGTGTTATTACCGTTGCTCCAGCGTTTGTGTCTTTTGCGTAGTAGCTTGCGGGTGCTGTTTTTGGCCTCAGAAGGCCTTCATCGCTGGCTGTGTTCTTGCTACGAGCCAGCCCGCTGTCCTCACCCGCGCAAAAGCGGGTCATGAGTGCTGTGAGGGCTGCCATGGATTTTGGCCTTTCTTGGCCAAGGTGGCGGGCGAGCCATTCGTCACGGATGCTGTGTTTGAAAGCCGCTAGGGCTTCGGCATCCAGACAGTCAACGATCTGGTTCTTTTTGGTTAGGAACCTAGTCCAAAATTTGCTGGCAGATTCTCCGGGTTGTTGAACAATATGACTTAAGTCATCGGTGTTTGGTGGCCGGACATAAGTGCTTTGGAAGTTGTCAAGAAAAGCTTCTTCCATGTCCTCCCAGCTGCCGATAGAATTTTCAGGCAGGCTATTTAACCAGTGTCTAGCTGGCCCTTTCAGTTTTAGTGGGAGGTATTTGATGACGTGCAGATCGTCTCCTCAGGCCATATGGATGTGGAGAATAAAATCTTCGATCCATACTACGGGGTCGGCTGTTCCGTCATATGATTCAATATTGATGGGCATGAACCCCTCAGGGAATTCATGATCTAGTACTTCATCTGTGAAGCAGAGAGGGTGTGCGGCACCTCTATATCGGGCCGCGTCATGGCGCACTTCCGATGAAGCCCGCGTGCGGTTATCGGCCAGGGCATGACTAGGTCTATCCCATCCGAATAGGTAGCCGTCGTCGTGAGTCGAAGGGCGTCCTTGCGATCCGTAGATTGATCTGGAGTGTCCTGCTCGACTGTGCAGGTGTGGGGACCCCGACTTAAGAGTCGAGATCACCGAATGCACGTGTACAGTGATCCCAGAGATCAATGCTCACTGAACACACAGAAGCTGAATAACGAGAGTCTTACATCCATACATACCGTCTTACACAAATTATGACCATTATGGCCAAGTCTTACATAGATAAAGCCTCATGGGCTGAATAGAAAATAAACTCGAATAGCGGAAGTCTTCATAGATAAGTAGAACCAATGCCATCTGCCTTAACCCTACAAGCATTCTGACTGGGAAAGCATCCTAGTTCGCATGTTCATCTCCATAGAATTCTTCTTCAAATTCCTGCTCCTCCATGCCTTGCCAATTAAATAAGCAGTGGCAAGCCAATGAGTACTTTGAATGTACTCGCAAGCAACCCATGATTTGGTTCAAGGTAATTAACAATGCAAGTTGTACAACAATAAGCATCCTAGCTACAAGCTAGATAAGATGTTCTACCATTTGTAAAACATGCATCAATGTACTTGGGTAACCTCGAGGACAGGTCACAGATATCAACATAAATAAGGTTCAATTCATTTCGGGTTCTTTCAACGAGTCAAGTCACCACCTTGACTCAACACACACACACTTTCACCGAGATTGTAAAATTCTGGACATAGTTTAAGTAGCACGTCCCAACTGTCCATGACCATGGAAATGGCTATTCGAATAGTTTTACACTCTGCAGAGGTTGCGCACTTTACCCACAAGATCCGGGAAGCTTTCGTGTCACCCACGATCCCGCAGTACCTCAAGTACTCGGGGGAAGCACCCGGTCATTATCTTTCCCTAGACGACACCGGGTCCACTCGTTGGTGCGCAACCCTCGTGTACAAACGATAAATCATGGGACTCGCCCTTTTTACAACGTCACGCATACACGAAGGGACCAACGGTGTGTCCGGTGCCCTGTGAAAACAGTCATGGTCGCCTATCCAAGCATGACCCCTCTCGGGAGTGACCTCAAGTCTCCCCCGTCACTAGTGATGTGGGCACCATGCTAGTATCAGCCTAAGTAATTAATAATGCCCCATCCCATAAGGGGTAGAGTGATTGCACATGTTTGGTTGGGACGGTAATCACACATAAATCTAATCCATTATTTTACCCACACACGACAACTTTCTTTGGTACACCACTTCTTCCTCAAGTGGTACCTTAACTCAACATCACCCTCGGGCATTAGGGGCACCCGATGGGGTTTTCAAAAGAATGTAACCACGAAGGGTTCATGGTACATATGCAACATCATGTATCAACAACTAATCCATTGTCATTGCATCTATGCACATGGTAAAGATCATGAGTATGGGTATGCATCATGTGGTGGCTCCCAACAAATTTACCACCGTCACTCTTTATCATCATGCAATCGGAAAAAAGGGGTACCGAGGAACAAAAGGGGGTTTCATGGTCAAAGGGCTGCTTGCCTTGGTTGGCTTGGTCTTCAAAGCCTTCAAGTCCTTCTCCTTCTTCTTCCTCAGCAAGTTCGTCAAACACGGTATCTAATCGTCGCAATGAATAACGGAAAAATAAGACAATAATAAAAACAGAAAATCAAAGTGCTCAGAAAAATGTCAACTTATTTTTATAAAATACTAGAGGGAAAACTAAGATGGCAAAAATTCTTAGTTTGGGATTTGGAGTGACAGAATGGGGTACATGGATTTTTGAATAGAGGTTTTAGTGTTCAAATTTAGATTTAAATTTGAAGAGTACAGAAAAGATTCATGAATATAGGTGAAAGGTACATCATAAAATAGGTTGGAATATTACAAGATTTTTGGAACTGGAATTATTTCATTTGGATAAATATTTTATCCTGTGGAATTTTTATAAAACAGACAGAAAAGGAAAAAAGAAAAGTGGCACTGTGCCACTGGGCCAGAAAGGCCACAGTGCAACAGGCCCAGAGGGAAATCAGCCCGCGCAAGGCTGCCATGTCGAAGGCGTAAAGGCGAAGTACGCATTCGATCTGACGGCGAACCGGTGCGCGCGCGTGTGTTTTTAAACCTGACGG
>LR738713.1:433629658-433685140 GCA_902687465.1 Secale cereale | reverse complement strand
GGGGGGTAAACAATGTGGGAGGGACGTTGGATGCCAGGGAGAGCTTCTAGAAGGAGAGAGGGCTGAGAGAGAAAGGTGAAAGTTGCTGTTCAGAATGTAAAATGGGGTTTTACCCCCCCCCTCAATCATTGAGCTGAGGCCAGGGGAGAGTTACTGGAGGTGCAAGGGGACATGGGGAAGCTGTGGTAAAAAGCCTAGCTCAAGAAGAACAAGGAAAGATGTGAAAGTGATAATTTTGGAAAATCACCAGAAGGTGTTTGATGTGGTTTTGAGCAATCAAATGATTTCCAATAGACATGAGAATTAACATGATCAAATGGTATATAGAAATAGGGTGTTCCACCAAATTTGGGCTCATTTGAAGAAACTTGCCAATGTAACTTTGGTAAACCCTAGAAATCAACAGAAATGGATTTTCCAAGTTGAAGTTAAGCAAATCATCCCTCATTGATGCACCACTTGGTGTAGTGTCATCATTTGGGGTTGTGATCATGTCCACAAAATTGGAGGTCACACGTAAAAAGTTGGTAATGTAAAGTTGTTCAAATTTGAATCTGAACAGAAATGGTTTTGGGGTACTCTGATCAAGTTACCCTTCTCCAAATCTTGAGCCATTTGGTCTAGATGCATTATTAGACCATTCTAGCATGTGTACCAAGTTTGAGAGCATTTGGACAAGTTTGGCAATGTAAAGTTGCTCAAACTTCAAAGTTGGACAGAATGGTTTTGAGGGGTTTTGATGAGGTTTTCTTGCTTCCCAAGTCATGGGGCTTGGCAAGATCATCAAATATGTCATATATGACATGATCGAATTTCCCTGGAATTTTTAGAGAATATTTCCTTTGTAAATATTTCAAAAGCTTCAAATATCTAGAAAGGGTTTCTGAGGGATTTGTCCAATATTTTGAACATGACCAAGTGTTGAAACTCTTATATATGGACAATATATGTCCTAAGAGTCTCCCTGAATTTTGGCAAATATTTTTGAAATAGTTATATAATTTTTCCCTATTAAAGACCATTTCTGGCCTTAAGAAAAAGCTTTTAAATAAAATAGGAAGATAACTTTTAAAATCATATTTTTGTGGTTTATGGGAGTCCTATATCTAATAGGTTTCAAATATACTCATTGAAATATTTTTCTCACCCTAAATCAAGCACTTGAAGTGCAAACCTCAATTAAGGGGTTTTTGGAAAACTAATTTTTGAAAATACTTTTTGGCCAAATTATTTTTGTAAGAAAATACTATACTGTTATATACACTTGGTATGATCATTGGGCAGAAGTTTGGGGTAAGGAGATGAAATATATAAGATGGAGTAGTTGACTTAAAGAGCACTTGAAAATCACAGAGAGAAAACTTAATTCCAAATAAAAGCCAAATGATGCCAAAAAAATTGTTGGTCCAAATTTTCATGCTTTATTGATGCAAATGACATGTTACAAAATGCAGGGTGTGACAGCAGGTCCTGCCGAAGGTCATATGTATAGTCCCGAGCTGTTTTGTCTCTGTTTTTACGAGGCGGTGGGGCGGGCTGGTATTCGGCATGAGTTGCCGTTTTATCTCGACCACGAGGTGGTCGTTCCGCATTGCGCGAGGGCGGTATTGGCTCCGGCGCCTCCTCATCAAACTGAGGTAGCAGTCTGCGTTTCGGGTAACTCTTGGCTGGACGCTTGGGGCCATATTTGGCTGCTAGGATGTCAGTCCATCTGTCAATGAGTAGGTCTTGATCAGCTTGAAGCTGCTGCTGCTCTTTATCGAGGCTTCTTGTTGTATCTATTAGCCGGCGCTTGAAGTGCTCCTGCTCTAGGGGTGCCTCAGGCATGATGAAATCCTCATTGTCGAGGCTCTCCTCCTCCTCAGAGGGTGGACGGTAACTATCGTCATCCGTGTCGTTAGACACAACCTGTTTGTCAGGGTTGACTTGACCGTTCTTTTGTTCCTCCTGTTCGGATGTGGTTCCGACGGGGTCTTCCTTGTTTTCGGCGTCGTCCGGAGTACTATTTTCTCTGGTGCCAGTGTTGCTGTATTTTGAGCGACGTGACTTAGAATGGCGTTTAGGCCGCCGGCGCTTGGATTGTGTCTCATGAGGTTTATTCTCAACTGGATCTTCTTTGTCATCGTCATCAACTTTTTTAGGTGTATCAACCATGTACACATCGTATGAGGAAGTGGCCATCCACCACCCAGTAAATGGCAGGTTTTGACCCTGCTCCTCCTCGTCATCGTCGTCCATGCCGTCGATGTCTTCGAAGCCGTAATCAAGCGTGTTGGTTAATTCCTCGAGAGTGGCTATGAAGTGGGTGGAGGGTGGGAAGCAAAATTCTCCGTCGTCAGCCCCTAGTTCGAACCGGACATAGTTCGGCTGTGAGTCCCCTGCCAAGGACAGGTTTTTTAACGAGTTTAGCACGTCGCCTAGGGGCGAGTGTTGAAAGATGTCTGCGGCGCCAAATTCGAAAATCGATAACCGATCCAGCTCGGTGTCCGCAGGTGTATATTGTTCGGAACTTATAACCGGAGACGAGTCCGGAGTTCCATTGACGCGAATATTGCAAGATGTCGAGTCTGTGTGCGGCTCCAACACCGCGGACTCTGTAGCCTCGGATGGCACACTCTGCTCCGAATTTAAGGCTGTTGCAGCAACAGGAACCATCTCCTGGATGCGATCCGATGACCGATTTAGGTCATGTTCATCGGAGCGAGGGGGAGCGATCGCCGCGGTCTCGAATCCATCGGAGGTCAAGTCTCCACGGATGTTCATGACGTAGTTCAAGCTCCCGAATCTGACTTGATGGCCAGGGGCGTAGCTATCGATCTGCTCCAAATGTCCAAGCAGGTTGGCCTGCAGTACGAAGCCGCCGAATATGAAGATCTGTTCGGGGAGGAAGGTTTCTCCCTGGATAGCGTCACTATCGACAATTGAAGGGGCCATCGAACCTTTCGTTGACGGCACAGTGGAACTCTCAATGAAAGCACCAATGTCGGTGTCAAAACTGGCGGATCTCGGGCTGGGGGTCCCGAACTGTGCGTCTAAGGTCAATGGTTACAGGAGACTGGGGACACGATGTTTACCCAGGTTCGGGCCCTCTCTATGGAGGTAATACCCTACTTCCTGCTTGATTGATCTTGATGAATATGAGTATTACAAGAGTTGATCTACCACGAGATCGTAATGGCTAAACCCTAGAAGCCTAGCCTATATGACTATGGTAATGTGTGTATCTGCCATCCAGACTACTCCCTCCGGTTTATATAGACACCGGAGGGATATAGGGTTACATAGAGTCGGTTACATAAGAAGGAATCTTCATAATTGGTCGCCAAGCTTGCCTTGCACGCCATGGAGAGTCCAATCCGTACATGGGTGCAGTCTTCGACCTTCATGTCTTCATAGTCCACCAGTCCGGCCCATTGATAATAGGCCGGACGCCCGAGGACCCCTTAGTCCAGGACTCCCTCAGCCGTGCTGGACGACAAAGCGACCAACCGGCCTCAACATGATCAGGCCTCGACCAGTGAGGTGCGGGACATTGCGCCGACTATTGTCAAAGCCGACCACGACGAGACCCGCCGGTCAGATTCTCCACCAGCTGGCGCCTCTTCCTCCGCCGACTTGGCTACTCCGCCTGCTGCGCCCTTGGCATAGGCCTTTTATCTTTCAAATTTTTTCCTGTCTTGCACTTGGAACAAGTTAAATTTGCACAGTACCACCCACTAGGGGTGTGATTCAAACTCTGTTGAACGCTGGCCATGGGCCTTTTTTGAAATGTAAATAATTTTATTCTCGCAAGTGCTTGTGTTGTTGCCGGGTTCTGGCTTGGTTTGGTACTTTGTTCTATTTGGGCTTTTTCCTTTGCCACCTTCCCTTGGCTGCCGTCCTGCCAGCCGGACAACCACTCTGTGGTCTGTGGCTGGGTCAGGGACTTGGCCGTTTAGGATAGGCAAGTACTTCGGCCTATCTAGAACGTAGCTAGACAACCAAGAAACCGACCGGCCGACTGCTTAGCAGCCGGATGGTTGAGGCAAGAGGCCGGCTTGGCCTATGTTGGTATTCTTCCTTAGTCATTTTTCGCGTGGACTCCGTTTCCTGCCTTTAGCTCTCGCCAGTCGGACAGTCGCTCTGCGAGCCGTGACTTAAAGTGAGAGAGGGCTTAGGTGTCGGCACACTTGTCAGGCCCAAGATGCGATTCTATCCCGATCACGTGACACTTACGTGATTGGGGCACAACCGCATTTTGGGCGCTTAGCAAGATGGATATCATTACATCGTACCATTACATACATACATGGGGGATGCAACAATACATACAAGTCACAAGAATACAACACCATCAATACAAGGTATCCGACTACGAATACAAACATGAAAAACACAAGACATCCATCTGCTATCCCAGGCTGCCGACCCGGAACCTAACCCAAGACTGAAGAAGAAGAAGAAGAAGAACTCCAACAAAAGAACATCGCTCTCACGTCAAGACATCGGAAACCTGCACCTGCAACTGTTGTTGTAGTATCTGTGAGCCACGAGGACTCAGCAATCCCATAACCATGGGTAACAAGACTATCAAAGCTTAATGGGTAGGAAGAGGTAAAGTGGTGAGGTTGCAGCAGCGGCTAAGCAAAAATATGGTGGCTAACTTACGAGTACAAGAATAAGATGAGCATCTACGCAAACGGTCGCAAACTAGTAATGATCGCTAAAGATCCTAAACTACATATGAGTCAAACATAACCCCACCGTGTTCTCTTCTCAAAGTGAAAAGAGACAGTCACGGTTACCCACACAGTTGTGTGTTTTACTTCGGATCCTCTGTCAAGTTTTCTACAACCGGACATTACCAAATTCCAATCTGCCACATAACCGCGGGCACGGCTTTCGAAAGATCATAACCCTGCAGGGGTGTCCCAACTTAGCCCATCACAAGCTCTCACGATCAGCTGAAGTGATAAATATAATATCATCACCCCTTATCTTAGGGAAATCCGATCAGGCTCGGCATCCTGGTGCACAAGACAGTTCGACAATGGTAAAACAAGTCCAGCAAGACCTCCCGGCGTGCCGACACCCTGATAGTAGCCGCGCGTATCTCGTCTCAGGCCACGACCGGATGGGTGATCCTACAGGTAAAACCAAACCTCGAGTTTCCCCGTGGTGGCCCCGCATAACCCCCGTTTGGGACCAACACCATCAGCACTGGCCCCCCCTGCTATGTAGAAAGAATCCTCGGGTAGCGCTAACTCCCTATGCAATTTAATTAATTAATTAAGTTGTTATTATGAGCAAATTAAAACCAATGTTGGGCCTTGCTGGAGGAGTTTTACTCAAAGACGAACTGTCAAGGGGTCCCCATATACCCATCGTGTAAGGAACGCAAAATCAAGGAACATAATGCCGGTTTATCGGCGCCTAAGGTGGCATGAGTGGAACAAAACACCGAGCAAAAGGCCAAGCCTTCCACCCATGCCCAGTATATAGGTGTGTTAATAATAATAATAGATATTGTGATATACCAACAACAAGTTCCCTCCTGGAACGAACTTCATCTTCACCTGCAACTAACAACGCTATAAGAGGGGCTGAGCAAGCGGGTAACATAGCCAAACAATGGTTTTGCTCGGAAGGTTTCAAAGGTTAGAGGTTTCATGGCAACAAGGAGAGGGGCTGACAATAAGATGGGTAGCGCGACATGTAACGATAGCATCGAGACTACTAAGCATGGCAATGATAGTAAAGGTATCCAAGGGTAGGGTCATCTTGCCTGAGATCCCGCAAGGAAGAAGAACGGTTCCATGAAGAAGACGAAGAAGAAGCCTTGAAGAAGAACCACGGGTAGACGAATGAATCCTCACGAACGCAACGGAACAAGCACTAACGAGAAGAAGCAAGCAACACGGTAAACAAACCACTCAAGAACATGACAATATGCACTACCAAGTAGGATGCACGACAAGTTTACATATGATGCACAGCAAGTATATACAGGAAGCAAAACATGGCAAGGTTGGAAGCACAGAAAACAACACAAGTCTATATATGATGCATTACATGGCAAGGTATGATGCATGACAAATATATACAGGAAGCAATACATGGCAAGGTATGATGCATGACAAGTCTATACAGGAAGCACAACAAGCCTATGAAGCATAACATGGCAAGGTATGATGCATGACAAGTCTATACAGGAAGCACATCAAGCCTATGAAGCATAACATGGCAAGGTATGATGCATGACAAGTCTATACAGGAAGCACAGCAAGCCTATGAAGCATAACATGGCAAGGTAGGAAGCACAACATGGCAACGGTGCAAGATGCATCCAAACATCAACCAAACTCACTCCAAACATGTTAACAAGATGATATTAAGATTCTACATGCAAAATCACACAAGTTTCATATAAGGAACACTCCAAACGGAGGAACGGGCTAAAAGATACACATGAAACAATATATAACAACAAGCTGAAGTTAACAGCCACATAGCAACTTTGGAGCATGATAAATATAAGCTACAACACTCAAACATGGTGATAAGAAGCATGAACATGAAGTAGACATTTCCTACAGCAAACAACTCCATTGGAGCATCTCCATAGGAGGCATGGATCAATAGCAACAAGCTACAATATTTTGATCATGACTATAAAAACCTGACAGCAATATTTTATAGCAACTTGGGAGCAAGAATTTAATAAGCTACAACAACCCAAATGAGCAAGTGAAGGCATGAATGGATAGACAACAACACATACAACAAGGAATGATCAATAGCCACCCCAAAACTAACATGGATTTGCCTAGGACATCAAGCAAACATAGCATCAGGATATTACAGATTCCAGACTTAGTGAAATTTCACTAAGTGTTAAAACAGTAACAGCAACATGGCAAGTTTGCAAGCATGTTTAAGTCAACACAAGGCATATCATGGAAAGTTAAATGCACCACATCAAAGAGCACATCATGGAGATTCTAAAACATCTAAGCATATGACAAGGGGACAAACACAACAATAGCAACGAGCTCCTCATCTAGGCATCTTGTAACAAGTTACAAAACCTAACAGCCACATGCACTTTTGCAACAGCGATAAACATGGCAATATGAACTCAAACAAGCATGCTATAGCAACCAACATGCAGAGCATCTCATGATGAACATTGTGACATATCATTTGCATCATTTGGATAAACATGCACCAAGTTATCACATCTCAAACATGGCAACAAAATAACAAGTAGCAGCAGTTTAAAACAAGTAGCACTCTTGCAACAGATATTTAAGCATCTAGATGAACTCAAATGAGCATGGCACAATGGAACAAAGTGTAGAGCATATCACCACGATCATTTTGACATATCATTCACTCAATTTGGATCACCACACAAAAAGTTATCACTATGCAAAGTAGCAACATTATATGCATCAGGAAAAGGACTTAGCTGAATTTACTAGACTGAAAAAAAACAACAGGGCGCAATATAGCTAAGTGACGCTCAGGCGGGATATAGGGTTCTCACCCATGGGCTTGGTCCGGGAGCAGACGAGGAGATTGGGCCTCAAAAGCTGGGCCTTGGAGGGAGGCCGGCCCAGGAGGAAGGAGGCTGCGGTCGGGATGCTGCTGGGCCTCGCGGAGAGGTGGGCCGGCCCAGCAGAGCGTCTGGAGGCGGCCCAGGCAGGGAGGCGCCGACGCGAAGCGGCCCAGGAGCGGCAGTGCCTAGCGCTCGTCCTCCCCGAGCGTTGACCAACCGGCGGCGGCTATGAAATGGCCGGGGAGCTCGACGGGGCTACGCGACGCCGGTGAGGTTGGGGTGGCCGGGAATGGATGGATCGGGCCTCCGAGCTCCGGATCCGTCCGGTGGCGAGGCGGGGCCGACGGTTGCCGAACTCCGGCGACGGCATGATGAACTGGCGACGACGAAGGAGCTCGCACGCGGGGCAGCGAGGGTACTGGCGGCCGGTGGGGCTCGACGGAGGAGCCTGGGGGCTCCACTTCGGCCTACCAGCGGCAGATCTGGTGAACGGCGGCGGGATCCAACGCGGGAGGAGTCGCGACTGGACGAAGGGGCTCGAGGCGAGCGGGGCGGCTTGCGCGCGCTGCGGCCGTGGCGCTCGGGCCCGGTTCGCGGCTCAGGCAGGCCTTGACGTGGGCCTGGCGGGCCAGCGCGGGGAAGGGAGGCCAGGTGGCGGCGCGGCTGGCTTGGGAGGTTGGTGGAGGCCAAAAATGGCATGGAGAGGGGCTATATATAGCAAAAGGGTAGGGTTTGGGGGGTTTTGGACTGATCCGGAGCCATCGGATCGCGATCCAATGGCAACGGAGCGAAGGGGGAGTAGGCTGGGCCTAGCCGGGCTGTGTAGAGTAGTTGGGCTGAGGTGAGAGGAGAGGGAGAGAGGCCCACGGGGGTTTTCGGAGACCGAAAACGTCCGACGAATAACCGACGACTAGTGCCGCTATATCTATCCGTTGGGCTATCAAACGAGCTCCGAATGCGATGAAATTTGGCAGGCGGCCTGTCTACACTATAATAAGACCACGCGCCAAGTTTCAACCCATTCCGAGAACATTTTTCGGCCACTCACAAAATAAATATTCGGAGGCACCGCGGATGCGTGCAACTGTGTCTGGGCTCAGAACGGACAACGGAGAGGACGAGGGAACTCGGGCGAATGCAAGTTTCAAAAACATGCTGATGCAACACACATGATGACATGGCAAGATGCAACACGCAAGCAGATGACATGGCAACAGCGACGAATAACTGGCTGACACCTGGCGCACCGGTCTCGGGGTGTCACAACACTACTTGGCCGACTGCAGGTGATATCAACATAGGCCAAGGCGGCGAGCCCCCGGGCCGGCTGACCGGACCCGGTGCCGGGCGAAGGAATGAAATAACACATTCACAGGCATAATCTTATCGTATAGATAAAGAGGGTAGTCCCCGAGTGCTTCTCGAGGGATCCGTTGTCTTTGTATAATACAAAAGGTAGCACGGTACATACTGCATTAACTGTAAAACCGATGGAGAAGATTTGCGTTCCATGGGTGTTCTGACTCCTTGCCGGAGTCATCTCTCTTGCGTGCCCTGGGCTTTTGTGCGTCGATGAGGTAGTAGGAGTCATTGCCCAGGGCCTTGCTGATGATGAAAGGCCCCTCCCAAGGGGCTAAGAGCTTGTGCTGGCCGGCTGTTCGCTGGATCAGCCGGAGCACAAGTTCCCCCTCTTGGAAGGATCGTGTGGCTTGACCTTCCGGCTGTGGTAGCGGCGCAGGCCCTGCTGGTAGATGGCAGACCGACTGAGTGCCAGCAGCCGGGTCTCTTCCAACAGGTCGACGCCGTCTTCTCGCGCCTCCTTTGCTTCCGCCTCCGTGTACATTGTGACGCGAGGCGAGTCGAACTTGATGTTAGTTGCGATGACGGCCTCGACACTATGCAGGAGGAAGAAAGGAGTGAAGCCGGTTGCTTTGTGTGGTGTGGTCCTGAGACTCCAGAGGACGGCCGGCAACTCTTAGATCCAGCAGCCGGCCTAGCGCTCCAGCGGCTCGACCAGTCGGGGCTTGATGCCAGACAGGATGAGGCCGTTTGCTCGCTCGACCTGGCCATTTGACTGCAGATGGGCAACAGACGCTAAGTCCAGTCAGATGCCCTGCGTCGCACAGAAACGGGCCAAGGCGCCTTTGGCAAAGTTTGTACCATTGTCGGTGATGCTAGTGTGGGAACACCGTACCGGATGGTGATGTCGGCAATGAAGGTCACCCCAGTCGGACCGTTGAGCTTCTTGATTGGCCTGGCTTCAATCCATTTGGTGAATTTGTCCACGACGACCAGTAGATGGGTCATGCCACCGCGTGCTGTCTTGAATGGGCCCACCATGTCCAGCCCCCAAACGGCAAACAACCAAGTGAGCGGGATAGTCTTGAGTGCAGAAGCCGGCAGGTGTTGCTTGAAGCTGAAGCGTTGACACCCGTTGCACTTCTTGACCAAATCCTTGGCATCGTCCAAAGCAGTCGGCCAGAAGAATCCATGGCGGAAAGCTTTGGCGACACGGGATTTGCAGGCCGCGTGGTGGCCGCATTCGCCTTGATGAATGTCTCTCAGGATTGCCAAGGCCTTCTCCGGCTCTACACATCGCTAGAAAACGCCAGTCACACTGCATCTGACGAGCTCTTTGTTCACTATTGTGTAAGCTGCTCCCGGTGTTGCACTTAATGGGCCTGGATCTCATCAGCTGGTAGCTCTCTGTTCAACAGGAAGTTGAGGATGGGCTGCGTCCAAGACGGTGCTTCGACCACTATCATCATGGCAACTAGCGCCAGGGTGGTTGGGCTCGGAGGCAGCGGGTCGGAACCGGCCGCTGCTTGCTGTGTCGTTGAAGTCTCCGTGCTGAGTGCTGCAGTCCTCGGGCTAGGTTCTGAAGCCCCCGGTCCGGGTTCTGAAGCCCCCGGGCCGAGTGCGGCTGCTGCAGTCTCCGGGCCGCCTACCGAAGTCCCCGGGTCGACTGTCGTAGACCCTGTGCCGGATCCGGCTGTTCTAGGGGAAGTCGGCATGAAGATAGATTCTGATTCTGGCGAAGGCTTGACAGATGGCTTGTGCAGGCACTGGAGGGAGACGCCAGCTGGTATCGCCTACCGGGTGGAGCCAATCCGTGCTAGGGCGTCATCTTGCTCGTTGTCGTCCCATGGCACATGAAGGAACTCACACCCGTCAAAGTATTCGCTGAGCTGCCGGACGAGGAAGCGGTAGCTCGCCATATTTGCATCCTTGGCATCCTAGTCACCAGACGACTGCTGGATCACAAAGTCAGAGTCTCCGTAGCATAGCACCCGACGGATGCCTATCTCTTTGGCCAGTCGGAGCCCGTGAACGAGCGCCTCATACTTGGCCATGTTGTTGGAGGCGGCAAAGTGAATCTGCAACGCGTACTTGAGCTTGTTGCCTTTGGGAGAGGTGAGGACGATGCCGTCTCCCAAACCAGTATGCATCTTCGAGCCATCAAAGTGCATCCGCCAATGGGTGGAATATGGTGCTGGCGGCAGGTACTAGGTCTCGGCCCAGTCGACGAGGAAGTCGGCCAACGTTTGGGACTTGATGGCGGTGCGGGGCCGGTAGAGGATGGTGAAGAGGGCTAGCTCGATGGCCCACTTCACCGCCCGGCCTGATGCATCCCTATTGCCTATGATCTCGGCAAGTGGGGCAGTGCAGACGACCGTGACAGAGTGCTCCTAGAAGTACTGCTTGAGCTTCTTGGCGGCAAAGTACACGCTGTAGCACATCTTCTTGTAATGGGGTAGTTTTGCTTGGAGGCCGACATCACCTCACTCAGGTAGTAGATGGGCCTCTGTACCGACTGAGCCTTGCCATCTTCCGGGCGCTCGACCACGATCACGGTGCAGACCACCCGACTGGTTGCGGCGATGTAAAGGAACATGGGTTCCTTAGCAGTCGGAGCCGCCAGGACAGGCGGCGTGGTCAGCATCTTCTTGAGCTGGAGGAAAGCCTCGTCTGCCTTGTCATTCCACTCAAAGTAAGTGGTTTTCTTCATTAGCTGCTACAGGAGGAGAGCCTTCTCGCCTAGTCGACTGATGAACCGACTAAGAGACGCCAAGCAATTGGTGAACTTCTAGACATCTCGCAGCCGGGTTGGCCTCTCCATCCGCTCGATGGCCTTGATCTTCACAAGGTTGCACTCAATGACGCGTTCAAAGGCCAGGAAGCCAAGGAGCTGGCCGGCTGGTACCCCGAAGACACGTTTCTCCGGGTTTAGCTTGATTTGAAATCGGCGCAGATTGTCAAAGGTTTCCTTGAGATCTTCCAAAAGGGTGCCACACTTCTCCGTCTTTACCACAATATCGTCTATATAGACGTGGGCATTTCTGCCGAGCTGCTTGAGGAGGCACTTCTGCATGCAACGCTGAAACATGGCGCCGACATTTCTCAAACCGAACGTCATGGTTAGGTAGCAGAAGACCCCGAATGGCGTGATAAAGGCAGTCTTCATCCGATCAGCCGGGTCCAACTTGATCTGGTGGTAGCTGGAGTAAGCATCAAGTAAAGACAGCAGCTCGCATCTGGCTGTGGAGTCGATCACCTGATCTATCCAAGGCAAGGCGAATGGATCCTTTGGATAGGATTTGTTGAGGCTGAGGTAGTCAATGCGCATGCACCACTTGTTATTCTTCTTCAGCACAAGGACCGGGTTGGCAAGCCAATCCGGATAGAACACTTCCATGATGAAGCCGGCTGCTTGGAGCCGGGCGATCTCTTCACCAACAATTCTTCTTTTTTCTTCTGACAGGCGGCGAAGCGGTTGCTTGACCGGCTTTGCATCTAGCCTTACATGCAGCTTGTGCTCGGCGAAATCCGTCGAAACACCCATCATGTCCTTGGAGGACCACGCGAAGATGTCCCGGTTCTCACGGAGGAAATCGACGAGCTCACTTTCCTATTTGCTATCAAGGTTTGACCCTATGACAACAAATATCTCCGGGTGCGACGGGTCTAAGGCAATCTTCTTGGTCTCTTCGGCCGGTTGGAAGGAGCCCTGAGGTTCCGCGTCCTTGGGGTCAGATGGTACGTCCGACTGCTTGCTGACCATTGTCACCATCCGGTCGAGGAGGCGCCTCTCTTCGGCTATGACAAGGTACTCGGCCAGCCGACTGCTAGCTGCAGCACATGTGACCGACTTCTGGTAGTCACCGGCAATGGTGATGATGCCCTTAGGATCCGGCATCTTCATCTTGAGGTAGGCGTAGTGGGGCACCGCCATGAACTTGGCGGGAGCTGGCCAACCCAAGAGTGCATGGTAGGGGCTTTCCAGATCAACCACCTCGAACCAGATCGGCTCGCGGTGGAAGTGATTCTTATCGCCGAATAGGACATCTATCTTGATCTTGCCGATTGGAGAACATGAAAGACCGGGCAGGAGTTGTTTCTCTTTGATGCATAGCTTCTCCATGGTATCGCGGTAGAGGATGTTGATGTTGTTGATGCCATCTATCAGGATCCAAGAGAAACGGTAGGCCCGCCTCTCCATCGAGAAGGTTGAGTCCAGAACCATGGCGTAAGCACCCGACGATGGCATCATGGCCGGGTGGTCGGCATGGCTCCAGCTGATGGGCTTCTCGGACCAGTGCATGAACTCCGGGGTTTCTCAGGCAACAACGTTCACCTCCCGGTGTTGCTGACGCCGGCTATGCTTGTCGTTGGCCACACTGGTGAAGATGACGTAGGCTGCATGTGCTTCGGGGAACTCATCTTGGATTGCACCAAGTTTTAGCACGACCTCTAAGTGAAAACGGAAATAACTTCAATTTAACAATATCTTTATCCGTATCCCTTTTCTTTCGCATATCACACAAACCAACAAAGTTGTTTAGATGGGTAGCGGCGTCTTCACTAGGAAGGCCGGAGAATTGATCTTTCATGACAAGATTCAACAAAGCAGCATTGATCTCACAAGATTCAGCATCGGTAATAGGAGCAATCGGAGTGCTAATAAAGTCATTGTTGTTGGTATTGGAGAAGTCACACAATTTGGTATTGTTGTGAGCCATAGTGACAAGCAAGCAATCCAAAACAGACAAGCAAACAAGAAGCAAGTGAATGATAAACACACGACGGAAGAAGGGCAAATAAACGACAAGGGTGAAGTGGGGGAGAGGAAAATGAGAGGCAAAAAAATGTAATGCGAAGGATAAGGGTTTGTGATTGGTACTTGGTATATGAATTTTGCGTAAGCCTCCCCGGCAACGGCGCCATAAATTCTTCTTGCTACCTCTTGAGCTTGCGTTGTATTCCCTCGAAGAGGAAAGGGAGAAGCATCACAGTAGCATAAGTATTTCCCTCAGTTTTTTAGAACCAAGGTATCAATCCAGTAGGAGACCACGCGCGAGTCCCTCGCACCTGCACAAACAAATAAGAACTTCGCAGCCAACACGATAATGGGTTGTCAATCCCTTTACGGTCACTTACGAAAGTGAGATCTGATAGAGATGATGGTTTATATTTTTGGTATTTTTAGTTTAATAAAACAGCAAATAAAAGCGGTAAAAGTAAAGTAGATGTAGATTGATATGTTGAGAATAGACCCGGGGGCCATAGTTTTCTCTAGTGGCTTCTCTCATGATAGTGATATTCTACGGGGGGTAAACAAATTACTGTCGAGCAATTGATAGAAAAGCGAATAATTATGAGACTATCTAGGCATGATCATTGTATATAGGCATCACGTCCGAGACAAGTAGACCGAAACGATTCTGCATCTACTACTATTACTCCACACATCGACCGCTATCCAGCATGCATCTAGTGTATTGAGTTCATAAGAACAAAGTAACGCCTTAAGCAACATGACATGATGTAGAGGGATAAACTCAAGCAATATGATATAAACCCCATCTTTTTATCCTTGATGGCAACAATACAATACGTGCCTTGCTGCCCCTACTGTCACTGGGAAAGGACACCGCAAGATTGAACCCAAAGCCAAGCACTTCTCCCATTGCAAGAACTATAGATCTAGTAGGCCAAACCAAACCAATAATTCGAAGAGACTTGCAAGGATATTATGAGCACACATAAAAAGTTCAGAGAAGAACCAAATAAGTTTCGTAGATAACCTTGATCATAAACTCACAATTCATCGGATCTCGACTAACACACCGCAAAAAAGAGATTACATCGAATAGATCTCCTCGAAGACCGAGGAGAACTTTGTATTGAGATCCAGAGAGAGAGAGAGAGAGAAGAAGCCATCTAGATACTAGCTATGGACCCGAAGGTCTGTGGTAAATTACTCACAACTCATGGTGAGGGCGATGATGATGATGATGATGAAGGCCTCCGTGATGGATCCCCCTCCGGTGGAGCTCCGGAACAGGCTCCAAGATGGGATCTCCACGGGAATAGAAGCTACGGCGATGGAATTAGGGTTTTCTCTCTGTTCACAGAGTTTCTAGGGTACGTGGACTTATATAGGAAGAAGGAGGGCATCGGGGACGCTCGAGGGGGCCTCGAGGCAGGGGGCGCCCCCACCCTCGAGGGCCAGCCCTCTGTCCCCTGATGTGGTTCTCAAGCTCCGTGTGCGTGATTTTCTCCAAAAATATCTCTCGCGAAGGTTTCATTCCGTTTGGACTCCGTTTGATATTCTTTTTCTGCAAAACCCTGAAACAGGCAAAAAACATCACTGTGGACTGGGCCTTTGGGTTAGTAGGTTAGTCCCAAAAATGATATAAAAGTGAATAATAAAGCCTATTAAACATCCAAGACTTCATAAATAATAGCATGGAACAATAAAAAATTATAGATACGTTGGAGACGTATCGGGGCTCCTGTCGGTGCAACAAACCCTGGGTCCATTGCCCCATACTGTGCACAGGCCCAAGGACAAGTTTGCAATACCAGCATCAGATCAAGGCACAAAGGGGTCAGCTCTTTGAGGAATCAGAGAGCTAGTCCAGGAGATCAAGACAACCAAGACCAACCGAAGAGGCAAGATATCACCAGGAGAAGGGCCTTCCTTGCCGGGCACGTGAGCCTGGCGGGGTAGGGTCACCCCGAAAGCAAGCCTCCAACATCACCCCGTGATACGTCTCCAACATATCCATAATTTTTTATTGTTCCATGCTATTATATTATCTATCTTGGATGTTTTATATGCATTTATATGCTATTTAATTTTATATGATTTTTGGGACTAACCTATTACCCAGAGCCCAGTGCCAGTTTCTGTTTTTCCTTGTTTTTGAGTTTCACATAAAAGGAATATCAAACGGAACGAAACTTCATGAGGATTTTTCTTGCACCAGAAGACATCAGATAAACTTGGAGTGCACATCAAGGGAGCTGCGTGGCGGCCACAAGGACGGAGGGCGCGCCCTGGGGAATAGGGCGCGCCCCCACCCTTGTGGGCCCCTCGAGCGTATCCTGACCTAATTCTTCAACCTATATATACCCATATATTCCAGAAACATCAGAACATCCATCAAAACCACTTTTCCGCCACTGTAACCTTCTATTCCCGCAAGATCCCATCTGGAGGCCTTTTCCGGTATTCTGCCAGAGGGGGAATCAACCACGGAGGGCATCTACATCAACCCTATTGCCCTTCCAATGAAGTGTGAGTAGTTTACCACAGACCTACGGGTCCATAGCTAGTACCTAGATGGCTTCTTCTCTCTCTTTGATCCTCAATACCATGTTCTCCTCGTTGTTCTTGGAGATATATCCAATGTAATATTCTTTTGTGGTGTGTTTGCCAAGATCCGATGAATTGTGGGTTTATGATCAGATTATCTATGAATATTATTTGCATACTTTCTGAATTCTTATATGCGTGATCTAATATCTTAGTAGTTCTCTTCGAATTATCGGTTTTGTTTGGCCAACTAGATTGATATTTCTTGCAAGGGGAGAAGTGCTTTGCTTTGGGTTCAATCTTGCAGCGCTCAATCCCAGTGACAGAAAGGGACATGACACATACTGTATTGTTGCCATCGAGGATAACAAGATGGGGTTTTCATCATATTGCTTGAGTTAATTCCGCTACATCATGTCATCTTGCTTAAGGTGTTACTCCATTCTTAATAACTTAATACTCTAGATGCAGAATCGCTTCGGTTGATGTGTGGAGTAATAGTAGTAGATGTAGGCAGGAGTTGGTCTACTTGTCTTGGACGTGATGCCTATATTCATGATCATTGCCTTAGATGTCTTCATAATTATTCGCTTTTCTATCAATTGCTCGGCAGTAATTTGTTCACCCGTCATAATATTTTCTATCATCAGAGAAGCCTCTAGTGAAACGTATGGCCCCCAGGTCTATTTTACATCTTATAAGTTTCAGATCTACTATTTTGCAATCTTTTACTTTTCAATCTATAAACCAAAAACCCAAAAATATTTACTTTACTTGTTCATCTATCTCTATTGGATCTCACTTTTGCAAATAACCTAGAAGGGATTGACAACCCCTTTATAGCATTGGGTGCAATTTGTTTGATTGATTGAGCAGGTATTTGGCAACATGTGTGTAATCTCCTACTGGATTGATACCTTGGTTCTCAAAACTGAGGGAAATACTTACTTCACTTTGCGGCATTATAACGCCCAGGATGCGACTATAGCTCCTACGTGTCAAGGCACAACTTAGAGTCATAACCGCATTCTGGAATGGTGTCAAGCATGGTATCTTTACACAACCCATGTAATAAACATGATGAAAGAGAGTTTAATAGTTGGCTTACACTCGCCACGTCACAAAATTAATAGAATAAACATACATTCATCCAGAGAACACAGAGTCTGGCTACAGACGAAATCCAACGAAGAAAAAGATACCGCACAAGCTAATCCCGATCGGCCCTAGTAGGAACCACCACTAATCATCGGGGTATGTCACATACATACGACCACACTCTTCATCGAACTCCCACTGAAGCTCTTGCACGTCTCCTGCGTCAAACTCTGAGGTACCTGCATCTGGTTTGTGTAGTAAACCGTGAGTCACGAGGACTCAGCAATCTTGTTCCCGGGTATCAAAACTACTAAAGCTTGTAGGTGTGGAGAGGTTATAAAGTGGTTGCAGCATCACTAAGCATTATATGAGGTTAGCTTACGATGTCAGAGTGAGATGAGAATATGTAACAATGGTCGCAACTAGTAGTGATCAAGAAGTGATCCTTACTACTTACGTTTATACATAACCCCATTGTGTTCACTTTCCTAACCCCTTCGAAAAGAGACCATCACGGTTACTCACACACGTAGTGTATTCTTATTGAGTTATGATGTCAAGTTATCTACAACCGGATATTAACAAATTCCAATCTGCCACATAACCGCGGGCACGGCTTTCGAAAGAACATAACCCTGCAGGGGTGTCCCAACTTAGCCCATCACAAGCTCTCATGATCAGCAGAGTAACAACTCCAAATTGGGAAGACCCGAGTGTTCCCAGAATCCTGTGCACAAGATATTTCGACAAAGGTAAAACTAATCCAGTAGGACCGCCCGATGGCCAACAAATTCCGATAGGAGTCGCACATATCTCGTTCTCGGGGCACACCGTATGGGCAAGACGTTGAGTTAGCTGAGACCCTGGTTGCCCAGGGGGCGCCGGACATCGCCCAGTTTGGACCAACACTCGGAGGAGCACTGGCTCGGGGGATGATTAAGAGTCTTTGGGTGCTAGCCGGTCCCTATGCAAGTTTTAGTTATTAGGAAAATGGTAAAACCAAGGTTGGGCCTTGCTAGAAAAGCTTTAAATAGAGCGGATTATCGAGGGGGCCCATAAACCCCAACCGTGTTAGGAACGCAATATCAAGGAACATCACACCACTTTATCAGATCCTATGGCGGCATGAGTGGAACAAAACACCAAGCAAAAGGCCAAGCCTTCCACCCATTGCCAAGTATATATGTGTGTTAATTAAATAAGATATATATTGTGTTATCCCAAAGAATCCATATTCCAACATGGAACATCTTCCATCTTCACCTGCAACTAACAACGCTATAGGAGGGCTGAGCAAAAGCGTAACTTA
Source organism: Secale cereale (assembly GCA_902687465.1). Classification (NCBI taxonomy): domain Eukaryota; kingdom Viridiplantae; phylum Streptophyta; class Magnoliopsida; order Poales; family Poaceae; genus Secale; species Secale cereale. The sequence goes on along the minus strand of LR738713.1, from coordinate 433,666,591 downwards.
GCCAATCAAAAGTTTGCTAGCAAGGTGGTTAGAGGGTTTCATGGCAACATAGGAGGCTGACAAGACAAGAATGGACATCGAGACATATCTATAGAGCGAGACAACAAGCGAAGCAAAGATAGAGGTGATATCAAGGAACGGTCATCTTGCCTGGGGTCCCGCAAGGAAGAAGAACAAGTCCATGAAGAAGACAAACGGACGTAGTCGAACGAATCCTCACAACTCAGGAACAAAACCAAAGCTAACGAGAGAAGCAAACCGGAAAGAAGCAAACAACATGGTAAACATACATAACATGGCATATGATGCACAAACAAGTATGATGCATGTCTGGTTTAAATATGCATGGCATGGCAAAGTGCACAAACAACTACAATTTAAGTGGAGCTCAATATGCAACGAGTTGCATACTGACGAAACACCACATCCAATTATTTAGTTCACTCTCGTTTATGTACCCAACAATATTAAATGTTCTTAACATGGCAAGAGGTGAAGCATAAGTAAACTATGTATCTAGGCATTTTAAATGAGGCCGGAAATAACAACAACAATTCCGGAAAATCTGCACATGTCATTTAGCAATTCTTAAAGCAAACAACAATTTAAACATTTTAAATGTTGTTATCATGATGCGGATGACAAATGCAAGTTTTATGCAATTTTATGAAAATTTGGCATGTTATATGATATGGAGCATTTGTCGCCACGACGAAAATAAAGGAGTGTCATTGCGGCGAAAAGGGAAACGATGCCATGGCAATGTTCCGGTACCGGTAACCCATTGAGAGGTCTGCGCAAAAGAAAGGGTCGACGTGAGCGAGTCAAGCAAGATGGTGGGGTGATCCCGGAAACCGGGTTCCCACGTGTCGGTGCCATGGAAACGAGCGACACAACGGACACGGTGCAAACACGAGCATCTTTTACATCAGACATTCGTTCACGGAAGGTCATCTTGGCATTATACCTTTGAAGCGTGCGTTTTCGAAGGGGTTCGAGTTCGTAGTGGAAGTAGTGGTACACGAGTTGTAGTGGAAGTACTTGTACACGGCGACGGTAGTCGAACTTGAGGGTCGTCAACGTCGTGGTACTTGGGGTCTACGGACTTGCCGGTCTCCTTTTTGCGACAATAGTGGAACTTGACGCTTGCGTTACACGGGTCTTCGATGACGGTAGTCGTACATGGTTCGGAGTGGTACCTGGCGTTCCGGTCTGTAGTTGTTCGGGTGTAGTGGTACGCATTCCGTAGATGAACTTGGCGGGACATGGGTGTCGTGGTACTTGCGTCCATGTAGTCGATCTTGACGGTCTTAGCGTCGGAAGGTCATCGAGGGACTTGGCAAAAATCCGGGTCTCGGGTTCTGTAGTCGTTCAAAGGGCGCAACACTTGGTCTTGGCGAAACCGGGATGCATCTTGGCGATCTCGTCTCGGTCTTCAATCCAAAACGAAGCAAGGCAAAGGTCTCGGTGCGGTGGTACTTGGCGATCCACAGCAAAGAGGAACCATGAAGGGGTGGCTCGAGGAAGAGCACTGCAACGAGGCGATGAGGAGGGAAGCAGAAGGCAGGTCATTGGCAACTTGTCCCGGCGAAGGAGCACGCGCAAGCGACGGGGAGGTGAGGTAGCGACCAGCGTGAGGGAAAACAGCAGTGCGACTGGAGTTGGTGGTAGTGGCCGACGAGGTTCGGACGAGGAATGCGGGGAGGCGCGACGGTGCAAGTCCTGCTGGAGCTCGGGGAAGCTCCTGGCTAGGCCGGCGGGAATGCCGACGACTTGCGGGCGCGGAGGCAGAGGAGGTCAAGGGGAGGCTCGGGCGGAGGAAGAAGTGGGACGGCAGTGATGCATGAAGGCGGCGGCGCACGCGAGGATGACGGCGGCTTGGACGCCCTGTGCGGAGGCGGCTCGATCCAGTCGGACCCGGGGCCGCAGGGCACGGTGCCGGAAGAGAGGGTCGGGCCAGGCAGAGGAGGCGAGATGGCCATGGCGCGCGGGAGGAGGTCGGGTGCCGCGAGCGCGCGTCGGCAGCGCACGTAGGGGAGCGGGAGCCATGGCATGCAGATGCGGAGGAGGAAGGAGGCAGGGGAGTCAGTGAGGTGGAGGTGCAGTGCGGGGCATGGGTTCTCGCTCCTCCCTGTGTGTGTGCGATGACGGACGAGGGAGAGGAGGACGAAGGGAGAGGGAGGGGATCGAGCCAGGGGATCTCCCTGGTGCTAGGGTTAACAACGGGCAAGTGGGCCTAGGGAGGCTGGCGGCTGGGCCTTGCTGCCGCGGTGCATGGGGCCCAAGTGGACGGCTGGGCCTAGGAGGCTAGATGGCTGCCTGCAGCTTTGGAGCAAAAGGCAAACCCTCTCACTATTTCCATCCACAGAAAAATAGATAGAAGGAAAAAGAGAAGAAAAGGAATAGCTAGGGGTTTTGGAAAATGCATAAACTTTTGCTAAAGAGTCTAAGATTTGTACTTAGCCCAACAAAAGAAGTTTCATGCAATAAGGAAGAGTTGATTTCAAACTCATTTGAATTTAACTCAAATGGTTTGAACTAGGAGGAGGTTTTAGGAGTCTCCAAAAATATAGAAATTTTCAGAGGAACCTCGATAAATGAGAAAAGAATTTCAGGGAAGGTTTGAGGCAAGGAATTGAGATAGAAAAATGCATGGAACTTAATCTGTAGGTGTGTTATGGTTAATGCCAAATTAATGGAATACTTTATAATAGCTCCCTTAGTACTATTCGGAGTTTATGTTCTAAAGAGAAATCACCATGGGACATCCCTCGATTTAAATGGACCGAAGGTCCAAACAATTTATTTAGTTGAGTTGCAAAATTTAATGACATGATGGCATGATGACATGATGCAAAGCACAAATAAAATAGAGCAAGCAAATAAAACACATGGTAACATCGAAATATATGGAAGTCTTCTGGAGCATCGGTCTTGGGGCATCACAACTCTCCCACACTAACAGAGGATCTCGACCCGAGAACCTAGGGATGGCACCTGATAGAAGAGGAAAAGGAAGAAATAAAACAAAGTTGCTTCTTCGACAAACGAGTGAAACCACGAACTTGAGAGGTTGAACAAATTGAAAGAAATAATACAATGGAGATGAAACAAATTGCAAACCCTCCATTAGCAAAGAGGAGCAAGGAACATTACGAGAACCTTGTAGGTTGAAAGACACGAACACGATCTCACGTATGTCGAAAGAATTTAAAAACCACTCCGGTTAAAACAAGATGGAGAAGGAATAAGAACGAAATGATTCAGACAACACTCCGACTGAAAATGGAAGGAATTAACATGAACTTGACAAGATGGGATGATACTTTATGAAATCAACAACACATTGCCTCCAAAACAATTAAAAGAATGGCACAAGGGGTAAGAAAGTTTTCAGACATCACTTCGGCTAAAAAGAGAGCCAAAACTTGATAAGATGAGAGAACTTGAATGGAGAATACAACACTCCCGATAAATGGATAAACAAGGAAAATAACATGATCTTGACAAAATGAGATCATGGGTCGAAGAGAGCAATATCACAAAGCCTCTAGAATGAATAATGAAGTGAGAAGAACAAAGAACAACAACATCTTCTGCGAGAAATGAATTTGAAGACATCCTTACGAAGAAGGGTTAACCTGAGTTGTTGAAGAATCAACAATCAAATGATATACTCCTCGTGGACTTATGAAAACATCTCAAAATTGTGAGGTGACAACCAGCCACTACGAAATGATTGATTTGAGAGGAGCGAAGAGATGAAAAAAACTTCTTCCACCAAATTGATGAAGAGATAACTTAGATCATTGATAAGCACCACAATAGCACAACCCCAATGAAAGGCTTTAGGTGAAATCTATACCAAGATACTCCAACAAAGAAATTATTATGGGTTGAAACAACTCATAATCGAAGAGAAAATGATGGTTTTACAATATCTCATTCCTGACAACTCGTGAAACATGAAACACAAAGGAAATTGTCAAAAATGACACAACACCACCTCAAAAGAAAAGGTAGAAAGAATTGCACTTCGGAATACAAGAAGAATAATACTTGAGCTTCTCCAACAAGAATCTTGAAGAACACTTCGAGGATGAATTAAATCATGATGAACCACCATGAAGAACTCCGGTAACAAAAATGATGAGAAGTGAAGGATGAAAAGAATAAGATTGAAGCCTTGCAATGATCAGATGTAGCTTTGTGATGAGATAATTAATATAGCTTGGATCTTCGGAAAAGAAAGATCGATCATTTCGAACCAAGAGTTTATTCATCATGAACAAACTTCAGATGAAGGAATTAATAACCTTGAGGAAAACAAGAATAAGAAATTATGTTATGCTTATCCTTCACCAATTTAAATTGATGAGAAGCATTGGATTTGCCATACTACTTATTCTTCTTGAAAAGGATTGGAGAGATATATATCTGTGACGCCCCAAGACCGATGCTCCACAAGACTTCCAGCTATTCTGGGTTTCGCCATGTGTTTCATTTGTGCTTGCTCTATTTATTTTTGGATTGCATCATGCCGTCATGCCATCATGTCATAAGTCTTTTGCATCTCAACTAAATAAATTGTGTGGATCTTCGATCTATTTAAATCGAGGGAAGGATGACTTCTCTTTATAACATATCCTCCTAATATTTATGGAGCTATTATAAAATATTCCATTGCTTTGGAATCACCATAACACACTTGCAAAATATTCCATGCCTTTGTTATCTCAATTCTTGCTCTCCAAATTTGCCCATAAATTCTTTCATCACTTTCCGGAGCTCCACCAAAAATCTCAACATTTTTGGCCACTCCTAAACCTTGTCCTAATTCAAACCATTTGAATTCAATTCAAATGAGTTTGAATTTAAATCTTGCATTCATGCCAACTACTATTGTCTTGGAACTGCCACATTTTTGTGAGTGCAAGGAAATTACCCGCATGCCCAAATTATTTCCCTAATTCTCGCTTCTTTTCTTCAATGTTGTGCCTTTTGGTAAATAAAAATTGAAGATAGAGAGAGAGGAGAGTTCCCAACGGCCAGGCCTCTGGCCTTTACCCTTCCCTGCTAGCCGGCCCAGCCCGACCGATCCGCTGGCCCATTCGCCCAGCTGCCCCCCTCATAAGTCCTAACCCTTGGAATCCTAGCCCAATCACTCCCTATCCCTCGTCCTCCTCTCCCTCTCGATTCCCTAGCGTCGTCAACCTTCCCATATCCCTCTCGATCTCCCCACGCGCAGCCTCGCACCCCCACTCCGTCCTCCCGGTCCCCATGGGCCGCGACTCCAGCGCGTCGCCCCGCACCCTGCCCTGCGCCTCGTCCCGTCCCCCGCCCTTCTCCTCCCGTGCCTCCGTCGCGTCGGCTGCGACCGCCGCCGCCCGCTCCTTGCTCGACCGCGCTTACACGGAAAATAATTATTCCTCCACCTGACAGCAAGGACCCACCGTACGAGCCACCGGATTTGGCGGAAAAAATGTTTCCCTCCTGACTGCTGGGACTCACCGGACGGGCCATCGTATTTCGCGAAAAAACGTTCCGCCCGCTGTTAGCTCGGACCCACCAGAAGTGCCTCATTATTACGCACAAAAAAATGAATACTCCCCCTGCTAGCTGGGACCCAGTATAGTGGGAGGCTGACTTGTGGGCCTACTAAGTTGACGCGGACGGTGGGCTTTGTCAACTTAGTCAATATGCACGATTCTAGCTCTATGGACCGTACGATGTCCATCCAACGGCCGTAGTGCTTCTTCAACCTCTGGCCGCCCAAAGCAGCGTCGGTCGTGCCTCATGCTCCTGCCTCCCGTGGGCGGCTGCGATGCCGCGGAGGCCTCCCCGCCCCCTACTACTCCCACCGCTGGCCAGGCCATCCCTCTACTCACCACACCCCTTGTTATTCTGCGATGACGGTAGCCTCACACCGCAGCCGAAACAGTGAACCCTCGTACTCCTCTCCGCGTGGGCATCCACTGCCGCATCTTCCCGGCTCCACGTCGTCCCCTTCCTAGGCCTCACCATCGTCCACCGCCCTGTTGCTTTCGGCGCGGCCTGGTCAACGTGGTCAAGGAACGACTTCCATCGGAAGAGTACTATCGTGGAGAGGCTGACAGCTGGGTCCACGACAGCCGCAAGGAAGTGCCTCCTTATTACGCGGAAAATAATTATTCCTCCACCTGACAGCAGGGACCCACCGGACGGGCCACCGTATTTGGCGAAAAAATGTTTCCCCCCTGACTGCTGGGACCCACCGGACAGGCCACCGTATTTCGTGAAAAAAACGTCCCCCCCCCCGCTGTCAGCTCGGACCCACCGGAAGTGCCTCCTTATTACGCACAAAAAAATGAATACTCCCTGCTAGCTGGGACCCAGTATAGTGGGAGGCTGACTTGTGGGCCTACTAAGTTGACGGGGACGGAGGGCTTTGTTAACTTAGTCAATATGCACGATTCTAGCTCCGGTGATCGTACTATGTCCATCCAATGGCCGTAGTGCCTCTTCAACCTCTGGTCTTCTTGCTCCAGCCACCCAAACCAGCTAGCAAACCAGCACCGGTCGTGCCTCGCGCTCCTGCCTCTCGTGGCCGGCTATGCTGCCGCGGAGGCCTCACCGCCCCCTACTACTCCCACCACTGGCCAGGCCATCCCTCCACTCACTCACACCCCCTGTTATTCTTCGGCGACGGCAGCCTCACACCGTAGCCGAACCAGTGAACCCTCGTACTCCTCTCCGCGCGGGCTTCCACTGCCGCGGCTTCCCCGGCTCCGCGTTGTCCCCTTCCTAGGCCTCGCCGCCGTCCGCCACCCTGGTGCTCTCGGCGCGGTGTGGTCAACGTGGTCAAGGAACGACTTTGCATCGGACGTGGATTGTACGTGGAGAGGCTGACAGCTGGGTCCACGGCCGTAGCAATGAAGTGCCTCCTTATTACACACAAAATAATTATTCCTCCACCTGACATCAGGTACCCACCGTATGGGCCACTGTATTTCACGAAAAAACATTTCCCCCTGACTGTTGGGACCCACCAGCTACATCTTCGCACACAAGGAATGCGTCCGAGGAAAAAAAATGATTCACCCCCTGACTGCTGGGACCCACCAGCTACATCTTCGCACGCAAGGATGCCTGACAGTTGGGACCTACCTGGTCGAAGCGTACGTAGCGTTGTCATTCTGGTCGCGAACGTGTACATACATACTGGTCGATGTAGAGGCGCGCACGTGTCGTAGTATAGGCGCACACGTAGCATGTACATGTACGTACAGCGGCAAGTGTGCAAGAAAGAAAATACATCCACGTACGTACATACGGGCAGGGTCTCGAACGCCTACTCGCGCATACGTACGGCCAGGGCTCGCGTACATGGCTGGGTCGGAACGGAGAAACAACGTCGTCGTCGTGTCCATGGGGAGCCAACCGGCTGGGTCGGAACGGAATGCGTCATCGTGTTCATCAGGAGGGCTTGGACGGAACAGCCGATGGAAACGAGGCCTGGCGTACCGTAGAACGGAGGAAACAGCCTTGTGTTCGATCGGCCACGTCTGAAACGGGATCCTGTTCATCGGGAGGGGTCAGGCGTATCGCAAAACGGAGGAAACGGACCTCCTACAGTCGAAATGGGGGTCCTGTTGATCGGGAGGGGTGTGGCGTACCGCAAAACAGAGGAAACGGACTTGTGTTGGAGCGCTACGGTCGACACGGGGGTCTTGTTGATCGGGAGGGGTGTGGCGTACCGCAAAACGGAGGAAACAGACTTGTGTTGGAGCGCTACGGTCGAAACGGGGGTCCTGTTCATCGGGAGGGGTGTGGCGTACCACAAAACGGGACTCCACGGGATACTTTTCATCACCGCCGTCGACCCCTCCAGCCTCCACGGGCTACTGTTCATCCATCGTCGACCTCCACCAGCCTCCACCTGCGACTGTTCAGCCTCCACCGCGCGCTACTCCACCGGCTACTGTTCAACCAGCCCTCTCCACGGGCTCCTGTTCAACCACCCCTCCATGCGCTACTGTTCATCCAGCCCTCCACCGTCTACTGTTCATGTAGCCCTCCACGGGGTGGTCTTGTTCATGCAGCCCTCCACGGGGTCTTTTTCATGCAGGCCCAACCGGCTCGATCGAACGGGGTCCTATTCATGCAGAGGCAACACCATGGGGTCCTGTTCAGCCACCCCTACCGGGAACTGTTCATCCAAATCCCCCCAGCAATGATCCTTGTTCATGCAGAGGCAGCATCGATCGGCTTCAGTTAGCAGCAGTAGCGAAGGAATCGCTCGATCGGGTTCGGTTAAGAGCCATCGATCGATCGCTCGGGTTCAGTAACGCGTAGCCTACAGTGCAATCACTCGGGTTCAGTTAGAACCCAACGCCTCGCTCGGGTTCAGTTAGAGCCCAACGCCCTGCACCCACGCGCGTACGTGTACGAGAGAAACGTGCATCGCTCGGCCCCGACCACCCATCGTAACTGGGAACACCCCGATATTTTCCTCGCCCTCACTTCTACCACGGTTTTTTTCCATCATGGACGGCCCAAAGAATGTCATGCAGCTGCGTCTCTGGCTCGCCCAGGACGAAAAGCCGATTTTCTGTCATGATTTTTTGTCATAGAAGTAGGACCCCACCACATCTATGATGGTACCGTGTTTTGTCACAATTATTGTCATAGAAGTGTCATAAGTATGACAGAAAGAAGTTTCGTTCGGACCAAAATGTCACGAATGTGTCTTTTTTTGTAGTGATTGGTGCTTTCATTGAGAGTTCCACTGTGTCGTTGACTGAAGGATTAATGGCTCGCTTCTTCATAAACGACGGGGCCACCGTCGAGGGAGTTTTTCTCCCCGGCTAGCTTTCCGTGTTCAGTGGCTTCGTGCTTCATGCCAACACTGAAGGCCACCACGAGCAGGTTGACATCTATGCCCCTGGTCATCAGATCAGATTTGGAAGCCTAAACTACGTTGCTGATGTCCGCGGAGATTTGATCTTTGACGGATTCGCACCCATGGTAGCTGCTCCCTGCCACCTCGATGAACATGACCTAGATCTGTCTTCAGACCCCCGTACAGGGGTTAACACTTGCAGCATCTTTGGCCTTAGATCCGGAGCATATAACTTCATCCGAGGATGGGAAGATAAACCCTGCCATGGAGACCGCAGACCTAGCGCGCTTGAGCCGCACACAGACCCAGCCTTGAGTGGGATTCCCTCCACCGGAACTTTGGACTCATCTTCGATCACAGGTTCCGAACTTTCAGGATCTGCATCCTTCGGACTCGATCGAGCGGTTGTTACCAAACTCAGCCCTGCAGATACCCGAACACATGTCCAGCACTCACCCTTAGACGAAGCGCTGGACTTACTAAAATCTCTCTCCCTAGCAGAGAATTCCCAGCCGAATTATGCCCAGTTCAAACTGGGGGCTGAGGACAGGGAATTTTGCTTCCCACCCACCACCCACTTGGTAGCCACGGTCGAGGACTTAACTGATCTATTAGATTACGCTTCCGAAGACATCTACGGGATGGACCATGATGGCGAAGCCGATCTATGTACAAACCCGCCCACAACCGGGCAATGGACGGCTACTTCTACATAAGATGTATACATGGTGGACACACCCAATAAGGAGGAGGGTGACGGCGATACCAATCCAGAACAGGACAAGCCCATCGATGAACCTCCCAAACGTCGGGTTAGAAGCGCCGATACCGTAAAGGGAAGAGAGTAACACTGCCACTAAAGACGATGACAATTCGAAACAAGCCGATGACCCCGTGGAGCCAGCGGTAGAGCAGGACAAACGGGAGGATGGCGAACACGGTTCAGAAGAACCGCTAGCCGATCACAGCGACACAGATGACAACAATTATAAACCCGTCTCCGAAGAGGACATGAGCCTGGGAGACAATGATTTCATCGTCCCAGAAGAACCACTCGAATAGAAGCGTTTTCAACAACAGCTTATTGCCACCGCAAGGAGCCTGAAGAGGCAGCAGCAGCAGCTTAGAGCCGATTGGGATATGCTCAACGATAGATGGAACGATGTGCTAGATGCAGAAGAACAATACGGCTATAAGGGCCAAACAAAGAGCTATCCTAAACGCATACTGCTACCCCAATTCGGCAATGAGGCCCTAGCGCCAATTCCACCGAAGTATGATCAGTCTCATCAACCAGACCGACCACCCCGTGGACGGGACAAAGCGGCCAACAACGCCGTACACAAGCCCGCACCTCCTCACCGTAAAGGCAAGGATACAGCGGCTCAGGGCCATAAGTACGACCTACGTTAGGACCTGAATAAAAAGGCTGGCCAGACTAGATCAATATACGGACCAAGGGAACGTACCCACACATGGGGCGGTGGCTATCAAGCCAAACAGACTGGTCACATTCCAGTTCAGAGCCAACACCGAACACCAATACCGTCCGAACTACGCCACGACATTGCAAAATACAGGGGTGCTTCACACCCTCTGTGCTTCACCGATGAGGTGATGGGTCATGAATTTCCAGAAGGGTTTAAACCCGTAAACATCGAGGCGTACGATGGAACAATGGACCCAGCTGTATGGATAGAAGACTTTATTCGCCACATACACATGGCTCGTGGAGACGATCTTCACGCCATCAAATACTTACCTCTCAAGCTGAAAGGACCAGCTCAACACTGGTTAAACAGCCTCCCAAAGAACTCTATCAGAAGCTGGGAAGAACTCGAGGATGCTTTTCGGGCCAACTTTCAGGAGACTTATGTTCAGCCCCTGGATGCTGATGATTTAAGTCATATAATCTAGCAACCCGGGGAGTCAGCCCGTAAGTTTTGAAATCGGTTCTTAACTAAAAAGAACCAAATTGTAGACTGCCCGGACGCCGAAGCCTTAGCGGCATTCAAACACAGTGTCCGGGACGAATGGCTGGCTAGACACCTCGGCCAAGAGAAGCCGAGAACACTGGCAGCCCTAACTACACTCATGACCCGCTTATGCACGTGCGAGGACAACTGGCTGGCTCGTAGCAGCAACAACACCAGCGACCCTGGCACATCTGAAGTTAGGGACGGCAATGGCAAGCCACAGCGCAATAAAAACAAGCGTCGAAACAATACTGGAAACACATTTGACACAACAGTAAATGCCGGATTCAGTAGCTCCAGGCCCGGTCAACGGAAGAAGCCACTTAAAGGCAACAGAGATAGTCCATCGAGCTTGGGAAAAATACTCAACATGCCCTACCAAATCCATGGCATGCCTGATAAACCTGCAAATCATACCAACCGTAATTGTTGGGTCTTTAAGCAGGCCGACAAGCTAAACGTCGAACATGATCTACGTCACTCATATCCCCAAGAGGGAGCGCAAGCACGCACTCCGGGACGTCTATGCCGTCGAGCCCATCGCCCCCAAGTTCAACCCATGGTTGGCTTGCCCGATCACCTTTGATCATAGGGATCATCCAACCAGTATCCGTCACGGAGGTTCCGTGGCCTTAGTGCTTGACCCCATAATTGACGGATACCATCTTACTCGAGTCCTTATGGATGGTGGCAGCTGTCTCAATCTGATATACCAAGACACTGTCCGTAAGATGGGGATAAACCCATCAAGAATTAAGCCCCGCGGCACTACCTTTGAAGGAGTTATACCAGGCATAGAAGCCCGCTGCATGGGCTCATTAACAATTGAAGTCGTATTCGGCTCCCTCGATAATTTCCGAAGTGAAGAATTAATCTTTGACATTGCTCTATTCCGAACTGGCTATCACACACTACTCGGAAGAACGGCCTTCGCCCGCTTTAATGCAGTCCCGCATTATGCCTACTTCAAGCTCAAAATGTCTAGACCACGCAGCGTCATCACGGTCAATTGAAACATGGAGCGCTCCCTCTGTATGGAGGAAGACACTGCGGCCCTAGCGGCTGATGTTCAAAGCGGCTTATTTATGCCGAATAGCTCATCGATCGTCAAGACCACTGACATGGCCAAACGTGTCCGGTCCGCACTACAACGCGGCAGCTCAGAAGAACCTGAGCTCGATTAGCAGTTGCGCCCCTGTTGAATGCCCCATAAGGTGGTAGCATATGTACCTCGCATACATAAATGTGCCCTTAAAATACCTTGGGCGGCGCTGGGGGCACACAACATATGCATAGTCCATAGTTCGGCTTGAACCTATTCGGACTCTAAAATACATTTCTTTTTCAGGTTCGTTTAAAATAACCTTCATTATTTACTTCTTACATGATACTATTTTCTAGAATCCTGCTTTTTCCTTTTTATTTTTTTCAGGCGGCCATCATAATTCTCCTTCTCAAGGAAATACCAACAAGGAAGAATAGGCGCAGACGTGCAACAGGGCCACATGTTGAAATTTCCTTTTTAGATTCAGGCTCTCTGTACACCTTTCTCTTCTATTTTATTTTCTTTTACTTTTTGGCATGTCAAATGCCCGAGGCTGTTATCGGTGTTATCTGTAACCTCACGGCTTGCCGTTTTAAACGGGATATAAAAGAAGTAGTTTGGTTCCAATTCGCTTGGAGTTCATTCTATTTTACCACATTTATTCTCCACCCCAAGTCAGATGGCCGTATATGTTATAATAGCTCGACTTAATACCAGGGGTTGTATTCAGCCTGGCACACCTCTAAAAAAGTCCGAACACCTATAGGGAACTGTTCAGCGTCCCGGATATTGCATTACATGCATTGGCTCCGAATCATGTCTTTCGTCTATAGTTGGTTGCCCGGCTCCTCTGCTTGCCACCTTACGTTCCGCATTGTTCGGCTAAGGTAGCAAAGGGAGAACTACTGCGATTGTACTTCTGGTTCATCCGGTCAAGTACCTCAGTAGAGAAAGCCAAAAACTGACTGTCATGATGAGGCGAGGGCCGGTCAAGTGATTCAGTGACCTAGTGTTACACTACAATCGATAGCGGTCCATTCCGTATTATACGAGGGGCTGGTCTTCCCCCAGCCGCGTCAAACAGGCATTATAGTTCAAAAAGCCTCGAACGCACCAGGGGCTAGTACTTAGCCCCACTAGTCAAGCTCCTATGGCTAAGTGACAGCAATAAAGCCGCATAGTCTGATTGCCTGGTTTGCTCCGTAGACACCTCCTATAAATATAGAAGCGCAAAATTTATATACATCGGCACATAGGCTTAGTCCTTACAAACCGACTATAATCACTCAAAGACTATATCCTTTGAGCACTGGCCCTCTACAAGGCGGGCTCCTTCTAGGATGTCGCCAAAGTACCTTTCCGGCTTGCGGTGATCCTTGCCCTCTGGAGGGCTAGTAGTGGCTATCTCCGTGGCCTTCATCTTTGCCCAATGCACCTTCACGCGTGCAAGCACTAGTACAACGAGCTGCTAAACAAACGGTTTTTAACCCCTTTCCGCGACGGCCTTCGAAACCATCGCCAAGTGAGTGTGGGCGATAGGGGGGTCCTTTTCTAATGCCCAGTATGAGACTATACCTCCTACGTGTCGAGGCACGACTTAAAGGCATAACCTCATACTAGAATGATCTCAAGTATGGTATCTTTGCACAACTCATGTAAAAGAGGGGATGATAATGTAAAAGAGTAGTTGGCTTACACTCGCCATGTCACACAATGAAATACATTAACATACATCATCCGAATAACATCAGAGTTCGACTACGGACGAAGATCCAAATGAAAGATACCATAAATAAAGCAACGCAAGGTCCTGATCGCCCCTAGTAGGAACCACTACTGATTGTCGAAAAATGTCACATACATACGGCCACACTCTTCATCGAACTCCCACTGAAGTTCTGATCCACCTCCTGCACTGTTCTCGGATGTACCTGCATCTGGTGTGTGTAGAATCTGTGAGCCACAGAGGACTCAGCAATCCCGTTCCCGGGTATCAAAACTAACAAAGCCTTAGGTGTGGAAAAGGCTTAAAACAAGGTTGCAGCAGCACTAGCTTACGTGTTTAGAGCGAGAAGAGAAAGTGCCAACGATTGTCAAAGTGATCATGAAGTGATCCTAACTAAGCACGTCAAACATAACCCCACCGTGTTCACTTCCCGAAGCCCTTCGGAAAGAGACCGTCACGGTTACTCACACAGGTAGTGTATTCTTATGAATATGGTGTCAAGTTATCTACAACCGGATATTAACAAATTCCCATCTGCCACATAACCGCGGGCTCGGCTTTCGAAAGTTCAAAACCCTGCAGAGGTGTCCCAACTTAGCCCATCACAAGATCACGATCTGCGGAGTTGCAACTCCAAGGTGGGAAGACCCGAGTATCCTCGGAATCCCGTGCTCAAGATATTCCGACAAAGCTAAAACTAATCCAGCAAGTCCTCCCGGCATGCCGACACCCTGATAGTAGCCACGCGTATCTCGTCTCAGGCCACGACCGGATAAGTCATCCTACAGGTTTTTACCAGCCCTTGAGTTTCCTCGAGGTGGCCCCGCAGTCTGCTCAGTTCGGACCAACACTCAAGACGAGCACTGGCCCGGGGGGGGTTGATTAATAAATCCTTAGGTTAATTACTCCCTCGGCAAGTTTTTAGTTGTTAGGCAAATGTAAAACCAATGTTGGGCCTTGCTGGAAAAGCTTTAGCACTAAGCGAGTTATCAAGGGGGCCCATAAACCCCAACCGTGTTAGGAACGCAAAATCTGGGAACATAACACCGGTTTATCGGGTCCTAAGGTGGCATGAGTGGAACAAAACACCGAGCAAAAGGCCAAGCCTTCCACCCATTGCCAAGTATATAGGTGTGTTAATACATTTAAGAGATATTGTGATATTCCAACAACAAGTTCCAACATGGAGCAATCTTCATCTTCACCTGCAACTAACAACGCTATAAGAGGGGCTGAGCAAGCGGGTAACAGAGCCAAACAACAGTTTGCTGGGAAGGTGTCAAAGGTTAGAGGTTTCATGGCAACAATAGGGGGCTGACAAACAGACAAAGGCATCGAGGCAATATCTAAAGAGCGAGACATCTAGCATAGGTAAGGATAGAGGTGTTATCGGGGAATGGTCATCTTGCCTGGGATTCCGCAAAGAAGAAGAACGCGTCCAACATGAAGTAGTCGAACCAATCCTCACAACTCCGGAATGAAAATGAAGTTAACGAAAGAAGCATACCGGAAAGAAGCAAACAACACGGTAAACACACAAGCATAAGCATGTAATGATGCACAAGCAAGTAAGATGCATGTCCGGTTTAAATATGCATGGCATGGCATGGCAAAGTGCACAAGCAACACTACAATTTAAGCGGAGCTCAATATGCAATGAGTTGCATATTGACAAAACACCACATTATATTTATTTAGTTGACTCTCGTTTATTTACAAGACAAGATTAAATGTTTTTATTAAACATGGCAAGAGGTGAAGCATGAGCAAAACTACACTATCTAGTCATTTTAAATGAGGCCGAAAATAACAACACCAATTCCGGAAAATCCCCACATGTCATTTAGCAATTTTAAAGCAAAAAACAATTTAAACATTTTTAATGTTGTTATCATGATGCGGATGACATTTTCAAGTTTTATGCAACTTTTATTAACAATTGACAATTAACGAGATATGAAGCATTTGGTCGCCACGACGGAAAGGAAAGGGGTGTCATGGCGGCGAGAATGGAAACGGTGCCACGGCAACGTTCCGATTCCAAAACTCGTTGAGATGCCGATGCAAAAGAAGGGTGGCGTGAGCGTGTCATGCAAGAGATAGGTGGGGGTGATCCCGGCAACCGGGTTCCCATGGGCCAGTGGCAAGGCAAACGAAGGGCAACACAAGCGACGATTCAGAAAGATGCAAACATATGATCCATCTCATACAACTCAAGCATTCGTTCACGGGGTCATCTCGGTGGTATACCTTTGTAGCGTGCGGTTCGGGGTGGTTCGAGTCTCAAGGGAAGTAGTGGTTCACGTGTCGTAGAGGAAGTAGGCGTTCACGGGGTCATCGTCGGAAGTAGTTGTTCTCGCAACGGTAGTCGAAGTAGTTGTACTATCGGTCCTCGACGGCGGTCGTTATTCACTCGACGATCTCCGGCGGCGGTCGTCGTTCACGGGTCGTTTCGGAGGGGTACTCGATGAATCCAACATTTTTGGGACGACGGTAGTGGAACTTGACGTTTCGTGCATGGGTCTTCGCGAGGGTAGTCGTTCACGTTGATGTCGTGGTACTTGCGGTTCCCATGTGTAACGCCCCGGACACACCCGCCGATGGTCGTTACTCCTGGCGGGATCTAGACTGGCCCCACATATCAATACTAGTCTTTTCTGCGCACTTTGTCCTCACTCGTGCGCACCCGGGAGCAACTTCCCGGTCGGTCACCCATCCTGAAACTACTCCTAGCTGAGCACGCTTAACTTTGGCGTTCTATCCGAATGGGCTCCCGGAAAAGAAGGAATTCCTTATTGATATGAGTAGTCTATCATCCTTAATAAGCCAGGCCATCACATACGACCTCACTCAGAGGAACCGACGTCCTCGTCGGGCCACAGGAACGTTCCCTCTTGGCACAACCGTCAGTGCTTCCAGGACAACACATGTGCCATGCCGTGTGCCACGACGGGTCACAAACGTCATGCACAACATGACTGCAAACTGTCCGCAAACATCCGTGTAACCATGAGGGTCGGCTCTGATACCAACTTGTAACGCCCCGGACACACCCGCCGGTGGTCGTTACTCCTGGCGGGATCTAGACTGGCCCCACATATCAATACTAGTCTTTTCTGCGCACTTTGTCCTCACTCGTGCGCACCCAGGAGCAACTTCCCGGTCGGTCACCCATCCTGAAACTACTCCTAGCTAAGCACACTTAACTTTGGAGTTCTATCCGAATGGGCTCCCGGAAAAGAAGGAATTCCTTATTGATATGAGTAGTCTATCATCCTTAATAAGCCAGGCCATCACACCATGAGTAGCCGTACTCGAGGTCGTGGAAATAGTTGTACTTGTGGTCTCTGGCGACGGTAGTCGTACGCGTATCGACGAGGTACTTGGTCTTGTGAAGAGGTACTTGGTGTTCCGGTCTGTAGTCGTACATGGTTCGTAGTGGTACTTGTGGTTCTAGGCTTCGGCGTCAAGGTACTTGGCGATCCAAAATGGAGCATCACAACAGGCTTCCAGCCTTGCCAGACTTGGTAAGAACCAACCGAAACACCACAAGGCCGACTTGGCGGTCAACAACAGCCGGATCCTCCATGATCTGGGCTGGAGATGGCCGGAGTGACGGTGCGGGGACGGAGTCCTGGTGGAGCTCGACGGCGGCGGAGCAACATGGGAGGCGCGGACATGGCGAGGAGGAGGCGCCGGGAAGAGAACTTGGCGGCGGTGACTTGCTGTGGTCGAGGTCGAATGGAGGGAGGAGGAGGCAAGGGCCGCCGGAGTTTGGGCGCGCTGGAGAGGCAGGGGCCTTGGCGGTCTGATCTGGGCGCGTCGGGGCTCGGGCGCCCGCCGGCGAGGAACTAGCGAGGCGAGGTGGCGGCCAAGGCGCTGCGGTGGCGGAGGTCGAGTGCCGCGGGCGTGCGTCGGCGGCGCAGGCATGGTGATGAGCAGCGCCGGGGTCGCGCGGGGATGCAGGTGAGGTCGACGGCGGAGGGGCGGCTTGGCGCCGGCAGCAGGCGCTCGGCGGTGACGGGATGCGGTTCCCTGCGCGGAGGCGGAGATGCGCAGACAGGACTGGCGGTGCGGTGACGCACGGGAGGCCAGCTGCGGTGAGAGAGCGAGAGGAGGGAGATGGGGTCGGGAGGAGAGGACGAGGGGGAGATGGGGATCGAGGGTGAGATCGATGGGTCAGGTGCGGGGCGTCCTGGCGGCGCGAGGAAAGGGACGAGGGAGCGAGACGGAGAAGTGAGGAGAGCGAAGCGAGCTAGGGTTAAACGAGGGAGGGAGAGACTGCTGGCCTGAAGGCCTTGCTAGATGGGCCGCGGGGGAGGGGGTTGGGCCAGATGCGGCTGGGCCTGGCCGCAGGGAACATGCTTTGCTACGGCTGCCCTCCTCCTTTCTCTTTTTTTTATTATTTTCTTAAGCAGAAAACAATTAAAGAGAAGAAAAAGAAAGAGGGGTTTAGGGAAAGAATTTGGGGAGGAGGTTACTTTTCTCGGGCTCATAAAAATAAGCATAATCCAAGAAAAAAAGAAATGGCATGATCGAAAGATATAATTCAAACATATTTGAATTTAATTCAAATGGGTTTGAACTAAGACTTGATTTTCGAAGTGTCCAAAAATGCTCAGATTTTTGGAGGAACCTCGATAAAATGGATAAGAATTGTTGGCAAGGTTTGAGAGCCAAAACTTGGAGTGAAAAAGGCATGGAGAAATTGCAAGTGTGTTAAAGATGATTCCAAAGAATGGAATAATTAAATATAGCTCCCTAATAATATTGAGAGGCTTTTATATGTTATAAAGATAAATCACCATAGTGAGTATCCCTCAATTTAAATGGATCGAGGATCCATACGGTTTATTTAGTTGTGTTTTAAAAATTAAAAGACTTGATGGCATGATAACATGATGCAATGCAAAATAAATAAAGCAAGCACAAATGAAACACACAGGAAAACCCGGAACATCTGGAATCTTCTGGAGTGTCGGTCTTCGGGCGTGACACCTTCCCACACGACCCAGAAACCGTCGGGGATATGCCCTCCTGGCACACACGCTCGGCAAAGTGAGGTCGTGTGCGACTGGCGAGCGCTCAAATACGGAAATACATACAGTAGAGCTAAAAAATACAATTATACGGCGAAATTGTTTCCGGCCGCAAGTACATCCCACATAGTCAGTCCCCGCTAAACGTTTCTATTCGTATGTACATCCCACATAGTCTCTCCAAGGAAAATGTTTCTGTTCACAGGTACATCACACACAATTTGTCCCATTAAATCGTTTGTGATAGCATTGCCATTGCACACAATATTAATAATTTTATCGTTTGCATTATTGAATGCATCACACACGGTGCATAGAAGAAACTGCGTGGCAAAGGCTGTCCATCACACATAGTTTTTATGTGGTAAATGTTTGCGCCAGGTGGCCTAACACAAATAGTTTTCAAGAGGATGTCGTGTGTGATTGTTCATTAATTTAACACGGTTTATTCCTAGAAACTGTGTGCATTATTGAATGCATCGCACACGGTGTTTTCCCAATAACCGTTTGCAATAGAAAAACCAAATTAGCAGGCTAATTATCTGATTATTCATAATCCATTTAGTAATCTAATTGACATTTCATATTAAGCACACAATATATTTCATTTTCATAATTGAAATACATCAGAGTACAACATCATATAGCTTCAGCACTCAGCTACCCCATTACACAACTACACCCGGACCAAGTTTCACATGCAACATATATAACCTTTCGAAATTAGCATCATAGACGGTACATAGACAGATGTATCTCATCTGGAAAACTGCTGAAGCAGAAGGAAAATATTGAGCCTTCATTGATGTTGAAGGTCTTTGTAACTTTAGGCCAGTGCCTGTGGATGATTGACCGTCCATCCTTCGCACTCTTCAGGAACACTTCACCATGGGTGTTGTATGAATGCTTTCCTCGCCTCCTGACCATACAGGTGGTCTGAGAGGTAATCATCAGTGAACTGCTTTGGAAAGGCCTGAAAACAAGGATGTGCATATATATCTTCTCTATATTGGAAATGGGGCAAAGGAATAAAAAAGGCAAGGTATAATAGTTAGTACTATCATGTAGTGAACTGATGTCTTCTTCATTGTGCAGACAAAGATCTAATTGTTTTTTGTCGCTAATTTCTTTATCCTAACAATCTTTCTAAGTTTCTTGACTTGACTGATATTCATGGACAACTCATTTCCCCATATGCAAAAAGGGTCGAACAGTGGGTCAAAACCTCTGACAGAAGGACCTACATGTTCAAGACCAAATTGTTAAAAACCAAAATATTAGAATGGTTCATGCAATTGCACAATAATGTGCTATTAGATAATGGACCATGCACGTGCTAACCTCGATTGTAAACCTCAGTGCTTTCCATTGTTACCCTGCAACACATATAAGGTAGTTAGTCATCTGGTTAAGTAAGGGTTCGCATGCTATCAGTAAAATATGTTGATGAAAAATAAGCACATTGCATATTCATCAGATTAATTTGAGCCACATGGAAAAACCATTTATCCAAACCAAGCATGATTAAGAACTAGGTATTATAGCAATTGTATATGTTTCTCATGTATTAAGTGCAGCCAAATTTGATTTATTCCTCACATGCATACCAATACAAAATTCTACCCACAAAAATTGGACATTGTAGTGTAGAACTGAACCAAGGAGTTAGCTAAACACCACAGCAAATGAACCAAACATTAACTAAGCACCACATTGCACAATATAACATACTCCTAATAGAAGATCAAACAGTTAACCAAACCAAGCATGCTTAACAATTTGGAAATATAGCAATTGTATTTGTTTCTCATGTATCTAGTACAACCAAATTCGATTTATTTCTCACATGGTATACAATAACATAATGCAGGCACAACAATTGAACATCGCATTGCAGAATTGAACCAAGCAGTTAACTAAACACCACAGGAAATGAACCAAACATTAACTGAGCACCACATTGCACAATATAACATACTCGTAATAGAAAATCAGACAGTTAACCAAACCAAGCATGCTTAACAACTTGGAAATATTACACCCTGAAGAATTGAACATCACATTTGCAGAATTGAACCAAGCACTTAACTGAACACCACATTGCATGACATATAGAACATATACACTATAGCAGAAGATTGCATGGTAAAAGTAGATAGCACAATTCACTAGAATTTGTTAAGGAAAGGCAGTAGCTAGCAAAGGATGGCCTCGAGAAAACGCCACGAACTATCGTTTAAAGCAGCCAACCGCATCACGGTGTCGGCGCGCGAGGTGTTAACGGTAGCCTCGACGGCGAGGTGCTCCTCCAAGATCTAGGGGTTGGCACGAATAGCAGCCGTCGCGACCTCATCCGTGCGTGCTTCCGCGATTTGCTTCTCCGCTGCCAAATGCTCCTTGAGATCCTGGCTATACTGCGTGCACCATGGCTTAGGGCGACGTTTATTTGGTGGAGGGGTCGGTGATTTGGGTGGCAGGTATCGCACTCGCACCGGCGGTCGGGGCATGTGGGATGTGGAAGGAGGAGGAGGATGGGGTCGAGTGGATTACCTGCCTGGATAGGCGAGGCCGAGCAGCGTGAAGGAGGGTCGCCGGCGAGGAGATGGTGCAGCAAGCAAGGAGTGAAGGTTTCAACTTGGAAAGGAAGGCGGAAAGAGGGGAAATATGGCTTTTGGTAAGGGGGAGAGAGCGAGGAGGTAGATATTTCCGCGGAAGCCGAAAATTTGGAATCGCTTCAGTGAAAAAACTGGCTGTAACATCCCAAATTTTCAATTTGGAATGTTATACATAGATCATAATTGCATTTCATGTTTTTTGCATTTTTTGTGGCGTTCCTCGAAATTCTAAGCAACTCAAGGACCTACGGAGAGAGTTGGGAATTTTACCGTTTTTGTATTTGAGTTCGCTCGAATACCGGTACGAGGACAGTGTGATTCTAATTATTTTTCCCTCCTAAAAATATTTCTAAACACAAAATATGAGTGGAGATAATTTGACTTCTCCAAAATAACAGAAATATTGGAGGAAAAATGTTAAAATCACTTTTGGTATTTTTCTGGATTAATTTGCGAATTTATTTGCATAGGAAAAATGCGCGTTTTTCAAAATTGCATTTAGGTCCGGGAAAAATGTTCACTTTGTCCTAAATATTATTAGAGGACGGTGAAAATTTATTTCGGGATGTTTGGAGTCCGTTTAGTATTTCTTCCGTTAGTTTTTCTGCGCCAGGACTCTATTTAAAAAAAAGGGAACCGACTTAGACTCGTATAGGATTGGGACTCTGGGCTTTATAAGCGCCAGAGCCGGCCCAAGTCGCCCGCCAGCCCCGCCTCGCCCCGCCAGCCCTGCCGCCCGTGAAACCCTAGCGCCGCCGGCGCCCGCGCTGCCTGCCGCCGCCAGCCGCCGCCGCCCCGCGCCACCCCACCGCCAGCTCACCGCCGCAGCCGCTAGCCGCCACCGCCACCGCCAGCCGCCGCCCGCCGCCGCCGGAGCACCGTATCCCGCCGGAGTTCACGAGGTAGTTACCGTTTTTTTAGTAAGAACCGGTCGGTTTAGAAAAAAATCGTAGATCTGTTTTTTTAGATTAGATCGGTTCGGTTTTCGTCGGTTTAGTTATTTAGCGGACGCTCGTCCATACGTTCATTATAACGAATGGTTTTCGTCCGTTAGCCGCAGACATCGAACGTTCATTCGTTAGCCTGTTCGTCCGTTTTCTTTTTCGGGGTATTTATCCGCGATTTTTCCGATCGTGATTTCTGTCCTGATCTTGTTTTTCGTTTTTCTTTTCGCTCGAGAGTCGGAATTAGGTGATTCAAAATCCCAGATCTTCGTCTCGATGCCCTCTTTACGTTTAACCAACTTGAACAAGATTTTGGCTACTGTAAAATTTGACTTTAGGCCAATTAGCAAACTGGAGCTCGTTTCTTTCGCAGTTTGAGTTTCGTTGTTTCTTTCGAGTTGATTCTTTTTGCAAACCGGAGTTCTTAAGTTGAACTTTCTGGTTAGATCTCTTATTTGAGTTTTACCCGTGCTTTAGTTAAGTACTTATTGTATGCTTGTTCGTTTACGATAGAGTACCCGGAGTGCGCCGCTTGCTACTTTGAGTCTCCAGGTTTTGCGGATCATCAGCAAGGCAAGTAATACTTTGATCATACTTTCCAATTACCCAGTTTTCATTGCATTAGTCCAACCCTCACACATTGCATGAGTAGGATCAATTAACTTGTGGGACTGGGAAGTAGATTGAGGTAGTACCTATGACCTGCATTATATTCAAACCTTTGGGAGTTACTTCTACGATTGCTGTTAGGACATGCTATGCTCGTAGACGTGGTTTGGGTTTGAGTGAAATCCATGACAGATGTGAGTTTTTTAATTAATGGTTCAACTTAAGGTGGCAACATTAATACACATCTGGGTGGATTGAGGCATCTGGGTATTCCAGTGATTGCCTGTTTTTCTTTTGGACCGCCACCCAGGCTCAAAGGGATCATGAGATTTTTCATACTAGAAACTTACGTGTGCAGCCACATGCCAATATGGGCTCTGGCATAGTTGAGTAAGTTGTGGGAAACCTTTCCATGGTGGGCTAGCAGATGTAGTGGGTTTTGTAGGTGTACCGGCCTATCTATCTGGTTAAGGGGACCTCTTCGGAAAGACTGTGTCTCGGTCATCCGTTTCTAAAACCCCATGCAGTGCGAGAAACCAAACGGAGGCGATTGAGTCTTGTGGGAAAAGTGCACAAACCTCTGCAGAGTGTACAAACTGATCATGATTAGCCGTGTCCCCGGTTATGGACGTCTTGAGTATCTAGTACTTGGATTATCATGTGAATCTCATCATGTTACTCTAATTAATATTGTTGGGTTTAATGATTATTTTAATTGGGGTTGAGAGGATGTCTATCTTCTCAACGATGTTTCAACTACCATGATAGTTAAATTAAAATCTATTCCTTTGAAGTAGGGAAAAATTGGCTTTACGCAAAAACTTAACCATAGAGCTTTCCACCAGCCATATTGCATATAGTATAGCTTTACTTTCATTGCATTCTCTTGTGTTGCTTTGCCAGCATATTCCATGTGCTGACCCGTTTTCGGGCTGCAACGTTTCATGTTGGAGACTTTTCAGACGACGAGTAAGGTGCCTTTTAGGTCGTGGTTCTATACTCAGTGATGCCGTTGGAGTTGTTGGACTCACTTAACTTCCAAGCCTTCCGTTGTTATCGTATTAGATGGCCTTCAGCCATATTTATTGTAATAAGTTCATCGTTGGACTATCGATGTAATAAGTGTGTGATTGCCACTCTGTTATAAATCCTTCAAGTACTGTGCGTGTCAGCATTACTGATCCAGGGATGACACTGATGCACAGAGATCAGACTGTTTGAGGTCTGGTCGCTACAAGATGGTATCAGAGCACACGCTGACTGTAGGACGCGACCACTAAGACAAGCCCTAGAGCACAATTCACCCTTCTCTTTTCTGACTCCTCATCTTTTTTACTCTTTAGGATGATGGATGCAAAGAATAAGTTCATGCAACCGGATGATGATACACCATTTGGACGACACCTGAAGGAAGTCACAAGATATCTAAACATTGGACTACCAAGTTTCACCGGAACCTACAATGCCACTCTACCTGAGGAGGAGCGTTGGTTGATTCAAGCCCAAGTTCCAGGAAGGACGTTCGCACCCGTCACCTCACTCATAGCATTTTCTTTTAATGCGCCTACATGGAACCTAGGCAGGAGCATGGCAGCCCACATTACTATGGGAAGGATTGGAGAAGTCTACAAGCAGGAGCTAAAGGACACCATCTACCAAATTTGTGGACGCCGAGATGAGAATTGGGATATGATCAGCACCCGGAAGGATAGGTCCATTGCAGCATTCATCCAGGAGTTGAACCATCACATCCGTCGCCAGGAGCACCAGATGTGTGCAGGGATGATAGATTTGAAGAAAGCCTTAAATAGGAATTTGGAGCTAGAGGAAGAACTCAAGTCTACACGCGATGGATACGAGGAGGAGATGCTAATACTTGTGGAGAAGAATGATGATTTGACACGGAAGTTAGGGATACTCATGGGAGAAGAAGACAAGGAAGAAGAACCCAAGGAGATTCCACCGGAAGACTATATCATCATAGACGACACATATTCGGAAGCTGATGATAGCAAGGACGAAGACTACGAAGATGAAGCTGGAGCAGATATTATGGAATCCTCTGCCGATCAATATTTCTAGATGATAAACCTGTGACTAGTAGTTTACCCCATATATTAGTTTTAGAGCACTTTTGTAACGATCGTTAGATTTGTAAGATCTTGCTTGAAATTGATTGGTGTGATATGATTGTGTGTTTGCCTCATGTGCATATGGGTAGTGATTTGCCCTTAGACCTCTTTTCTATTCTAATCTCTTCCCTCTACACCCATCAGATGCCTCCAAGACGTGAATTTGAGTTTCCCCCTGAGCTCACCTGCTGATCCAGCAGCAGAACACCCTGATGCAACTTCTTGTCCAGAACACTCAGAACAACCAGAACAACAACAACAACCCTCCACCACCACCACCCGTGGACAACCTGACACGTTTCTTAAGGTTGCAACCACCCGTGTTTGCTAGCAGCATCGAACCAATAGTGGCCGATGACTGGCTACGCAAGATTGGAAGGGATTTGACCACCGCCAATTGCTCGGATGCTAAGAAGGTGCGATTTGCCGCACACCAGTTGTTTGGACCAGCCGCAGCATGGTGGGAGAATTACACAGCCACTTACCCCATAGCCAATGTGACTTGGGATCAGTTTCAGCAAGCTTTTCGTACCGCCCATGTCTCAACTGGAGCTATGAGTATGAAGAAGCAGGAGTTTCCCAATTTGCGCCAAGGCAACCGTACTGTGGCCCATTACGTGGATGAGTTTAGTACCCTATCTCGTTATGCCCCAGATGATGTGGCCACAGATGCCACTAAGCAGGAGACATGGAGGGGCTGAATGATGAGATGAGTGTACAGTTGATGGTGGCAACTTTCAATAACTACCAGGAGCTGGTTGATCGCGCCCTAATGACTGAACGGAAGCATCAACAGATTGAAAGCCGCAAGAGGAAGTATGGGCAAGGAAAGTATAATTCTGGAGCTCAGCAGAAGCCCCGTTTTACCCCTAAAACGGTAGGACAGTTTCGACATACCCATGGAGGAGGTAGCTCGCACAATCACAATGGCACCAAGAATGGAAATGGAAATGGGAATGGAGCAAATGGTAACCAGAGCCACCCTACACCGTCCACACCCACCAAGAGGGATTTCAGCCATGTCACTTGTTACAAGTGCGGGAAGAATGGACATTATGCCAATGAATGCCCAGAAGCTAAGAATGGGAACGGCAATGGAAACGCCGTGAAGAAGCCCAACCCGTTCAACAAAGGACAAGTGAACCACGTGATCGTGGAGGAGGTAGAAGAGCAACCAGATGCTGTTGTTGGTAAGTTTTTGGTTAAGACATTTACCGCAATAGTTCTTTTCGATACTGGTGCATCGCATTCAAATATTTCAAGGGGATTCATAAATAGACATAGGGTGTCCACCCGAGTTCTTAAGACCCCCATGTTAGTAAGTTCACCTGGAGCAGATTATATGGCACACCAAGGATGTTTTCAAACGCCATTGATCATAGGATCCCAAACTTTCCCCTCTGACCTAATAGTTCTGGAGTCACAAGGATTGGATGTGATATTAGGTATGGATTGGCTATCGAAGTATGGAGGTAACATTGAGTGCCAGTAAGTCAATTTTGCTCACCACCCCGGAGGGAAAAAGGATTAAGTATGTATCTAGGCATTCGCCAATAAGGACTCAAGTACATTCTCTCACAGGAGTTGTTCAGGAGGAAGTGCCAGTAGTGAAGGATTATCCGGATGTGTTTCCAGAGGAGTTACCTGGCATGCCACCGGATAGAGATATAGAGTTTTTGATTGAACTTTTGCCAGGCACCGGGCCAATTTCTAAGAGACCATATAGGATGCCCGCAAAGGATTTGGAGGAGATTAAGAAGCAGATTAAGGAGCTACTGGATAAAGGATTCATACGCCCAAGTTCTTCGCCTTGGGGTTTGCCAGTACTTTTAGTGGAGAAGAAGGATGGATCATTAAGAATGGTTGTTGATTACCGAGGACTGAACGAAGTAACGATCAAGAACAAGTACCCATCGTCGATGATCAATGATCTGTTCGATAGATTGCAAGGGGCTAAGATATTTTCCAAGATCGATCTGCGATCAGGGTACCACCAATTGAAGATCCAAGAGCAGGATATACCTAAGACGGCCTTTACCACCAGGTACGGGTTGTACGAGTATACCGTTATGTCTTTTGGTCTGACTAACGCTCCGGCATACTTTATGAACCTGATGAACAAAGTGTTTATGGTGTATTTGGATAAGTTCGTCGTAGTGTTCATAGATGATATATTGATCTTCTCGAAGGATGAAGAGGAGCATGCAGAGCATTTGCGTTTGGTATTGGAGAAGCTCAGAGAACATCCGTTATATGCCAAGTTTAGCAAATGTGAGTTTTGGTTGAAGGAAGTCGGAATCTCGGACACGTCATATCTGGAGAAGGAATAGCAGTAGATCCCGCTAAGGTGGACACTATGACCCATTGGGAAGCACCAACAATAGTTGGAGAGATCCGGAGTTTTCTTGGACTCGCAGGATACTATCGGAGATTTATTGAGAATTTCTCAAAGATTGCAAAGCCAATGACGGAGTTGTTGAAGAAGGACACCAAGTTCAGTTGGACAGAAGAATGTGAGGCCAGTTTCCAGGAATTAAAGAAAAGATTGGTCTCATCCCCTGTGTTGATTCTGCCAGACCAACATAAGAATTATGAGGTGTACTGCGATGCTTCACGTCGAGGACTTGGAGCAGTTCTTATGCAGGAAGGAAGAGTTGTTTCGTATGCTTCACGATAGCTAAAACCTCATGAGCTGAACTATGCCACCCACGATTTGGAGTTAGCAGCCGTAGTGCATGCATTGAAGACGTGGAGACATTTTCTTATTGGAAACCATTGTGAAGTATATACGGATCACAAGAGTTTGAAGTATATATTCACTCAGAAGGAGCTGAATCTCAGGCAAAGGATATGGTTGGAACTCATTAAGGATTACGACATGAGATTGCATTATCATCCCGGAGAGGCTACCGTAGTAGCCGATGCGCTAAGCCGTAAGAGCCATGTCAATACCCTAATGATGGAGGAATTTCCAAAGGAGTTAGCCGAGGACTTACGAGAACTACGTATGGAGATAGTTCTGAGAGGCTATGTAGCAACACTAGAAATCCAGTCTACCCTGATGGATAAAATCAGAGAAGCTCAGAAAACTGACAAGGAGGTTGTCTCTATAAAGGAGAGGATGAGCGAAGGAAGAGCTAAAGGTTTTCGTGAGGATGAACACGACACCTTATGGTTTGAGGACCGCGTTTATGTGCCTAATGACCCAGGGATTAGGAAGTTGATTCTACAGGAAGCCCATGATTCACCATACTCGATTCACCCAGGAAATACTAAGATGTATTTGGATTTGAAGGACATTTTCTGGTGGACCGGTATGAAGAAAGATATCGCGGAGTATGTAGCAGTTTGCGATGTATGTCAGAGAGTAAAGGCAGAACATCAGAAGCCAGCAGGATTGTTACAACCTATGCCGATACCCGAATGGAAGTGGGAGAAGCTTGGCATGGATTTTATCACCGGATTGCCCAGGACCAAAACAGGATATGATTCAATCTGGGTAGTAGTGGACCGATTGACGAAGGTACCCCACTTTATCCCTGTGAAAACCACATATACCAGTGCAAAGTTGGCAAAGATATACATGACCAGAATTGTATGTCTGCATGGAGTTCCGAGGAGCATCGTATCAGATAGAGGAACCCAGTTTACCTCAAAGTTCTGGAATCAGTTACATGAAACTTTGGGTACCAGACTAGAGTTTAGCACAACTTTTCATCTGCAGACAGATGGACAGACGGAGAGAGTCAATCAGATTTTAGAAGATATGCTGAGAGCTTGTGCATTAGATTATGGATCTAGTTGGGATGACAACTTGCCCTACGCGGAGTTCTCATACAACAACAGTTACCAAGCCAGTTTGAAGATGGCACCGTTCGAGGCATTGTATGGAAGGAGATGCCGAACACTGTTAATGTGGGATGAAGTTGGAGACCGACAGTTGTTTGGACCAGACTTAATCAAAGAGTGTGAGGAGAAGGTGAAGTTGATCCGAGATAGACTGAAGGTAGCTTAGTCCAGGCAGAAGAGTTATGTAGACTCGAGGCACAAGGGGATAGCCTATGAGATCGGAGACAGAGTGTACCTGAGAGTATCGCCTCTGCGAGGAGTTAAACGTTTCGGAGTTAAAGGGAAGTTAGCCCCGAGATTTGTGGGACCTTACCGTGTTTTGGAACGCATGGGAGAGGTTGCCTATAAGTTGGAGTTGCCCGAGGGATTGTTAGGAGTGCACGACGTGTTTCACGTTTCACAGCTTAAGAAGTGCCACGCGGAGATGGCCGATATACCACTTAAAGACACAGTACCCCTGGAAGCAATTCAGTTGGACAGTGATCTGACTTACGAGGAGAAGCCTGTTAAGATTCTCGAATTTTCGAGCAGAGTTACTCGCAGCAAGGTTATCAAGTTTTGCAAAGTTCAGTGGAGTCACCACACCGAGGAAGAAGCCACCTGGGAACGAGAAGATGATCTACGCAAGGACCACCCACACCTGTTCTCTAGCCGAGTCGAATCTCGAGGGCGAGATTCATTCTAAGGGGGGTAGGTTTGTAACATCCCAAATTTTCAATTTGGAATGTTATACATAGATCATAATTGCATTTCATGCTTTTTGTATTTTTTGTGGCGTTCCTCGAAATTCTAAGCAACTCAAGGACCTACGGAGAGTGTTGGGAATTTTACCGTTTTCGTATTTGAGTTCGCTCGAATACCGGTACGAGGACACTGTGATTCTAATATTTTTCCCTCCTAAAAATATTTCTAAACACAAAATATGAGCGGAGATAATATGAGTTCTCCAAAATAACAGAAATATTGGAGGAAAAATGTTAAAATCACTTTTGGTATTTTTCTGGATTTATTTGCGAATTTATTTGCATAGGAAAAATGCAAGTTTTTCAAAATTGCATTTAGGTCCGAGAAAAATGTTCACTTTGTCCTAAATATTATTTGAGGACGGTGAAAATTTATTTCGGGATTTTTAGAGTCCGTTTAGTATTTCTTTCGTTAGTTTTTCTGCGCTAGGACTCTATTTAAAAAAAAGGGGAACCGACTTAGACTCGTATAGGATTGGGACTCTGGGCTTTATAAGCGCCAGAGCCGGCCCAAGTCGCCCGCCAGCCCTGCCTCGCCCCGCCAGCCCCGCCGCCCGCGAAACCCTAGCGCCGCCGCCGCCTTGCGTCCCCGCCGCCGCCCGCGCTGCCCGCCGCCGCCAGCCGCCACCGCCCGCGCCGCCCCGCCGCCAGCTCGCCGCCGCCGCCGCTAGCCGCCACCGCCACCTCTAGCCGCCGCCGCCGCCGACCGCCCGCCGCCGCCGGAGCACCGGATCCCGCCGGAGTTCGCGAGGTAGTTACCGTTTTTTTAGTAAGAACCGGTCGGTTTAGAAAAAACCGTAGATCTGTTTTTTTAGATTAGATCGGTTCGGTTTTCGTTGGTTTAGTTATTTAGCGGACGCTCGTCTGTATGTTCGTTATAACGAACGGTTTTCATCCGTAGCCGCAGACAGCGAACGTTCGTTCGTTAGCCTGTTCGTCCGTTTTCTTTTTCGAGGTATTTATCCGCGATTTTTCCGATCGCGATTTCTGCCCTGATCTTGTTTTTCGTTTTTCTTTTCGCTCGAGAGTCGGAATCAGGTGATTAAAAATCCCAATCTTTGTCTCGATGCCGTCTTTACGTTTAACCAACTTAAACAAGGTTTTGGCTACTGTAAAATTTGACTTTAGGCCAATTAGCAAACCGGAGCTCGTTTCTTTCGCAGTTTGAGTTTCGTTGTTTCTTTCGAGTTGATTCTTTTTGCAAACCGGAGTTCTTAAGTTGAACTTTCTGGTTAGATCTCTTATTTGAGTTTTACCCGTGCTTTAGTTAAGTACATATTGTATGCTTGTTTGTTTACGATAGAGTACCCGGAGTGCGCCGCTTGCTACTTTGAGTCTCTAGGTTTTGCGGATCATCAGCAAGGCAAGTAACACTTTGGTCATACTTTCCAATTACCCAGTTTTCATTGCATTAGTCCAACCCTCACACATTGCATGAGTAGGATCAACTAACTTGTGGGACTGGGAAGTAGATTGAGGTAGTACCTATTACCTGCATTACATTCAAACCTTTGGGAGTTACTTCTACGATTGGTGTTAGGACATGCTATGCTCGTAGACGTGGTTTGGGTTTGAGTGAAATCCATGACAGATGTGAGTTTGCAAATTAATGGTTCAACTTAAGGTGGCAACATTAATACACATCTGGGTGGATTGAGGCATCTGGGTATTCCAGTGATTGCCTGTTTTTCTTTTGGACCGCCACCCAGCCTCAAAGGGATCATGAGATTTTTCATACTAGAAACTTACGTGTGCAGCCACATGCCAATATGGGCTCTGGCATAGTTGAGTAAGTTGTGGGAAACCTTTCCATGATGGGCTAGCAGATGTAGTGGGTTTTGTAGGTGTACCGGCCTATCTATCTGGTTAAGGGGACCTCTTCGGAAAGACTGTGTCTCGGTCATCCGTTTCTCAAACCCCATGCAGTGCGAGAAACCAAACGGAGGCGATCGAGTCTTGTGGGAAAAGTGCACAAACCGCTGTAGAGTGTATAAACTGATCATGATTAGCCGTGTCCCCGGTTATGGACGTCTTGAGTATCTAGTACTTGGATTATCATGTGAATCTCATCATGTTACTCTAATTAATATTGTTGGGTTTAATGATTATTTTAATTGGGGTTGAGAGGATGTCTATCTTCTCAACGATGTTTCAACTACCATGATAGTTAAATTAAAATCTATTCCTTTGAATTAGGGAAAAATTGGCTTTACGCAAAAACTTAACCATAGAGCTTTCCACCAGCCATATTGCATATAGTATATCTTTACTTTCATTGCATTCTCTTGTGTTGCTTTGCCAGCATATTCCATGTGCTGACCCGTTTTCGGGCTGCAACGTTTCATGTTGCAGACTTTCCAGACGACGAGTAAGGTGCCTTTTAGGTCGTGGTTCTATACTCAGTGATGCCGTTGGAGTTGATGGACTCACTTACCTTCCAAGCCTTCCGCTGTTATCATATTAGATGGCCTTTAGCCATATTTATTGTAATAAGTTCATCGTTGGACTATCGATGTAATAAGTGTGTGATTGCCACTCTGTTATAAATCCTTCAAGTACTGTGCGTGTCAGCATTACTGATCTAGGGATGACACTAATGCACAGAGATCAGACTGTTTGAGGTCTGGTCGCTACACTGGCGCGCAAAGTGTCATCAGACACGGTCCCTTATTCAGAACTGTGTACGATATGTGAACATCACAAATGATTCAGATAGCTTAACCCGTGTGTGTTGAGTTTGAACGCCATAATTTTTGGGCTGCCTTTTGGGCTTAGAAGCAACAGCGGCCATTTGGGCTGCCTTGGCTGCCCGAACGCAGACTGCGGTCGCCCTCACGAAGCTTGTTAGCACGCGCCTGGCGGATGCGGCCGCGCTCTCGCTGGAGTGGGCCACCGAAGTTTCCCTCACGACGTGGGTCCATGTCCCCATCTTGCACCGGCGACGACTGAAATGTGAAATGATATTTGGGGAGTGAGGTAGTGTGCTTGACACGCCGGTTGTGGACTGTAGCCGACGCACCTTCTCGCGTAAGCCATAGGCGTACTATACACCGACGGTGCTCCAGGATATTTTGTGTTGCATCTCACACGGTTGGTGATAATAAACTGTGTGTGGTCTACTTGATTTATCGTCTTGATTTGAATTACGTAATGTGGTCACAGCTACAAAGGATGGTGTTTGAAATGTTAGAACTTTTATCTGCAGTGAACATGCAACTATAGGTGTGTCGTCAAAAAATTTGGAATTATTCGGGGTTCGTTTGGATGTTTTTATACATTAACTGTGTTTTCCAGGCATTTTATGTGCATAATTCAAATTTAAACTACATGCACATTCTCCAGTGCATATAAACTTGTTGAAAAATCAAATATGTGTCCTTGGTTGCATGCTTACGTCCCATGCAAGAAATGGGAATGAATTTCAAACACCCTGTCATCGTCACTCGGCCGCAAACATTGAGATACCTGGTTTTTTTAATTCTAGTAAATCCAAAACTCGTTTGAAATTCATGAAACTTTGCATACTATCATGGAGCAGCATCAACATGCCATGGTAAAATTTCTGTCCCATTTAGGGCAGGTTTGGGTATAAGCTTCTCACAAACTAGAGCTTCTCACAACAAGCGTGATGGTTTCGGTAGGGAACGTGCCTCCTTTGGGAACAAAACGATATTCGTTGCCTCGTATTGCCTTCAAAACATTTCGAGTGTCAACATAGAACAACAGGAGTGTTGTGTTCAATTTTGGATTTTTGTCGGGGTTCGTTTGGACTTTTTTATACATTAACTGGGTTTTCTAGGCATTTTATGAGCATAATTCAAATTTAAACTACATGCACATTCTCCAATGCATATAAACTGGTTGAAAAATCGAATATGTGTCCTTGGTTGCATGCTTAGGTCCCATGCAAGAAATGGGAATGAATTTCAAACACCCTACTACCGCTACTCGGCCGCAAACATTGAGATACATGGTTTTTAAATTCTAGTAAATCCAAAACTTGTCTGAAATTGATGAAACTTGGCATCCTATCATGGAGCGGCATCAACATGCCGTGGTAAAACTTTTGTCCCATTTGGGGCAGGTTTGGGTATAAGCTTCTCACAAACCTTAGCTTCTCACAACAAGCGTGATGGTTTCGGTAGGGAACGTGCCACCTTTGGGGACGAAATGATATCAGTTGCCTCTTATTGCTTTCAAAATCTTTCGAGTGTCAACATAGAACAACGGGAGTGTTGTGTTCAATTTTGGAATTTTTCGGGGTTCGTTTGGACATTTTTTATATATTAAATGGTTTTCCCAGGGATTTTATGTGCATAATTCAAATTTGAACTACATGCACATTCTCCAATGCATATAAACTGGTTGAAAAATCAAATTTGTGTCCTTAGTTGCATGCTTAGGTCCCATGCAAGAAATGGGAATGAATTTTAAACACCCTACCGTCACTCGGCCACAAACATTGAGATACCTGATTTTTTAAATTCTAGTAAATACAAAACTCGTCTGAAATTCATGAAACTTGGCATGTCGTGGTAAACATTTTGTCCCAATTGGCGAAGGTTTGGGTATAAGCTTCTCACAAACCTTAGCTTCTCACAACAAGCGTGATGGTTTCGGTAGGGAACGTGCCACCTTTGGGGATGAAACGATATCCGTTGCCTATTATTTATTTCAAAATCTTTCGAGTGTCAACATAGAACAACAGGAGTGTTGTGTTCAATTTTGGAATTTTTCGGGGTTCTTTTGGACATTTTTATACATTAACTGAGTTTCCCAGGCATTTTATGCTCATAATTCAAATTTGAAGTACATGCACATTCTCAAGTGCAAATAAACTGGTTGAAAAATCAAATATGTGTCCTTGGTTGCACGCTTAGGTCCCATGCAAGAAATGGGAATGAATTTAAAACTCCCTGCCACCATCACTCGGCCGCAAACATTGAGATACCTGGTTTTTTAAATTCTAGTAAATACAAAATTCGTCTGAAATTCATGAAACTTGGCATGCTATCATGGAGCGGCATCAACATGTTGTGGTAAACATTTTGTCCCATTTGGGGCAGGTTTGGGTATAAGCTTCTCACAAAACTTAGCTTATCACAACAAGCGTGATGGTTTCGGTAGGGAACGTGCCACCTTTGGGGACGAAACGATATCCATTGCCTCTTATTGCTTTCAAAAAAATTCGAGTGTCAACATAGAACAACAGGAGTGTTGTGTTCAATTTTGGGAACTAGATGAACCTACCTCAGGTTCGCGGCCAAGAGCGTGTACACATGCTACGGGATGCACAGGCGGATCATTGATATAAGGAAGTGCCTCGTTACCCAAATCGACGAGCCCGGATCGAGCCACAAGCAGAGCAAGCGTCACAAGAAGTAGATGATGATCAGATGATTGTTTATGCTAGTTAATCATGCATGTAATATATATTTTACTTTATTGGTGTGTGGAAATGTCATGTGTGTAGTAGCCACCTATCTAATTATGCATGTAATAGTTTACTTTGGTGTGTGCAAATTCCATGGTTGTAGTAGCCACCTATGTAAGTGGATGTTTAATTTGGTTATGCAAGCATGTCCTTATAAGTGTGTGCGTGTGTATATATATATAATATATATATAGCACAACTGTCTGTGTTATTATCGGTCTTCACACACATTACTGATTACAGACCTGTTTGCCGCGTATCACACACATCTTGTTAAGTTGAACCGTTTCTGTTCTCATGTCTCAACGTAAACAGTTCATCCGAGTGAACCGCATGCCGTATATCGCACACACCTTCATCTGATTGACCATTTCTTTTGTGTTGCCTAATCACAAACAGTTCATCCGAGTGAACTGTATGCTGTATATCGCACACACCTCCATCTGGCTGCATGTTTCTTTTGTTCCTCCTCATCGCAAATAGTTAATTGAACTGAACCATATGCCCTGCATCGCACACGCAACTAAAATCTGAACCATCTTTGATGGCTCCGCCATCGCAAACGTTTTGCACCTTTTTGACGGTTTTGTACACCACTGTTTGCGATTATGGCATCACACACAGTTTCGTTGAAGGGTCTCTGACCGTAGTGTCGCGTTAGCAGCATCCTGAAGTAGTGAAAGGCCATCCGAGCACCCTCTATGCAGTCTGAGCGCTTAATAGCGTCGACCCACGGACTCGCTTCGATGAGGTTCTTCACCAATCCGAAGTAACTACTTGGGATTGGATCAGCGGGCCATAGCCGGACTATCAACTCCTTCATGGACGTACCCGCCATGTTGTGCAGCTTGACCAGCTGCTTCATTTGGTCATTGAGGGGTACCGGATGGTTTGGCGCAAGGAACTGCGACCAAAACAGCTTCTCCGTCTTGTTCCCCTCCTGAGCTCGGAAGTAATGGGCGGTGTCAGCGATGCTCCTCGAGAGATCCGCAAACACGCCTGGAGAACTCCACAATCGTATCAGCGCAAGATACCTCTGACCTCTGAAGATGCTCTACAAGAGAAAAACCTTGCCAGCTGCTATTTGACGTGCTTGTTTTATTCTTCCTGAGCACTGCGCGACTCCATCAGCGCCTCCTTGACAGCATTAACTACCGCAGTGAGTTTGGATTCTTGTTCTGAATTCGTCTGCTACAATGTATCTCATTTGTGAATAGCATCTTGCAGCTCGACCTCGACTTCGGTCACCCGAGCCTCGTGCTGTTGACGCAGGGCCTTCTCAGCCTCCGGTCGGCAGCCGCTTTATCAGCGGCTGCCTTGCTCGCTCTGGCCTCCTCCTTGGCCGTCGCAAGCTCGCCCTTCAAGGCGTCGACCGTAGTTGCGTCAGCTCTTTCACAAGAACATATAACAAAAATAAATTCACACATATAAAGTGTTAAAATTTCAATTTCTTAAACCCGCATACCTTGTGTTTCATCAAAATGCTTGTTGATGCAGACGAGCTCTTTGTCAGCTAGTGTAAGTTTCCGGTTTAACTTGGTAACCTCTGCTGCTTGGGCAGATGCCGCAACTAGAGAAGCCTGTCCGAGCACAAAATACACAGTTCAGCTCTATCATATGCTATAACATGGATGCTTCGTCTAATTCTGTTCATAATCAAACAAAGCATCAGGAGCTACTGTCTATATATATCTAAAATAAAAAAGTTCTCTTTGAAGAAACATTACGTTGCATACCTCAAAGCCTGTTAGTAGGCTGTTGCAAGCTTCATTCAGTCCGCCTTTGACGGACTAAATCTTCTCCATGACCGCACTCATCAGAGTGCGGTGTTCCTCTACGATGGAAGCACTTTGCAGTGCTCCCTCTAGAGTGTTCGGCGCCTCCGGATTGACGACAGGTGCCGCAGGAGCAGTTGCTCCCTCCCCCATCACGGGGGGGGG
>LR738713.1:433477450-433629600 GCA_902687465.1 Secale cereale | reverse complement strand
GGGGGGGGGGGGGGGGGGCTGGTCTCTTGATTCCGGAGCCACACTGGACTCCGAAACTGTATTCGGCGGGGCCACAGATTGCTTGGGCCCCCCGTCTTTGGTCACCATGGGGATCGCTTCCCCTTGGTCGACAGCGGCCGAGGGCTTGACCTCGGACGCCCTTTCGTCCACCCCACTCCCACCTGCTGGAGCAGGGGGTTTGTAGAGAGGATACATCGGTATCCCCTATGGTGGGCGACGAGCCCCACGGAGGCGTATCACTCTCCGTCTCTCCAGACGCTAGAGAATTCCCCGAGGACAGTGAAGCCATGGGAATGTCATGCGAAAGGCTATATAAAGGCAAAATAAATATTAGATGTTGAAAAGGAAAATTATCCCAATATAAGCATTTAAATACTTACGATTTGGCCAGGGCCTTGATCCTAGGCTGAACCCGGTAGATGTGTTCGGACGATGAGTCCGAACTATCAGGAAGATTCAGATTCTTCCTGGGATCGGCCTTGCCTGCGTCAACAGGGGCTGCTCTTTTTCTCCCCTTTGTCAAGATGGGGGAGTCCTCTTCTTCCTCCTCTTCCTCCCCATCTTCGGGAGAGAGTTGGGAGCCCGTTTCTTCGGACCTTGTGTCTGCAGGCCCAGCAGGGCGGGGGTCGCTCTTGACCTCCTTGCCCTTCTTCTTGGTCTTCTTCTCCGGTACCTTGTACGGCACCGGGACCAACATCGCCGTCACTTGAGGCATCTCTGGGTCCTCTAGTAAGGGAGCCAGACACTTGATCCGCTCTGCCTTTTTTTTCTAAACCTAGATAGAACACAAGAACTCTAACTCCTGTTATAATTGAAGCATGGATGGAGTATTCGGCAGAAATTTTAATTACCTCTGATGCAGTGAGTGCGGTACTGAAGCCCCTGTCCATATTCTCCGCCGGCCACCCCTTCTGGGCTTTGAAGAGGTGCTTCCAGATGTCTTCGTGCGTGGTGCTGAAGAGGTGCTTCAAGGGCTGGGACCCTTTCGAATTGAACTCCCATAGATAGGAGTCTTGGCACTGGCAGGGAAGGATGAGACGGAAGAGCATTACCTGAATCACGTTTGTGAGTTGGGTGCCCTTGGTAATCATGCCGGAGATGTGACTTTGGAGCGCTAGCACCTTCGCCTGACATCCCCAATCCGGACACTTGTCGGTCCAAGAGGTTAGCATCTCTGGGGTCCAGATCTAAATGTTGGCGCCGCTGCCAACTTAGTGTTGCAGGGCTCAGTGATGTAAAACCACTCTTGCTGCCAGATCTTGTTTGTCTCCACAAACGCCCCCTTTGGCCAGGTGGTGTTAGGGAGTTTGCTTATCATGGCACCGCCACACTCCGTGTGGTGCCCGTCGACCACCTTTGGCTTCAAATTGAAGGTTTTGAGCCATAGGCTGAAGTGTGGGGGACGCGGAGGAACACTTCACATACCACTATAAAAGCGGATATGTGGAGAATTGAATTTGGGGCTAGATCATGAAAATCTAGCCCATAAAAAAAAAGAGGCCCCGAACAGAGGGGTGGAGGGGAAATCCAGCCGCCAGATAAAGTGCGACAGGGATACAACCCTCTCACCCTCCTTAGGGACGGGAATCACTTGGTCCTTTCGGGGACTCAGTGCGTCACATCGTCGGTGAGATAGCCCGCGCTCCGGAGGCTCTTCACGGTCTTCTCTGTGATCGTAGATGCCTCCCACTTGCCTTTAGAACCAGAACCAGCCATTGCTGGGAAGGGCGGCAGTGGTGGAGGAGTTGAGAATCGAGGGCGCAAGAGATGTGGGCGCTTGGGCTGGGGAGATTGGAGTACTAGGGCCTGAAGAGAGTGTGGGGATAAAGGGTAAGATTTGAGTCCTTTTATAAGTGGCGAATGCTAAATGCCCCCCACTCCAGCTGTAAACCTCGCCAGTTCCCAACGAGGTCGTGCGTAAGGCACGATTAATATGCTCACGTCACGTTGATAAGGATCCCGTAATAAGCGGGCACGATCTCTATTTTGACAAGATGTGCCAATGAGGCTATACCTCGAAACACGAAACTGGAGCCAAAGAAAACGGTTTGATATATTAATGGGACAAACACAACGCTTCGCTGAAAAGTTGTCAGTAAAGACACAGTATCCTTCTTTTGATAGCTTGCCTTCGAGGCTAAGGGTTGTACTAAGAGCCGAACACAGTACCTCTTTGTAGGGCATATTGCTTTAATATGTTCGGGAGGAGGAACCCTCCTTGCAATGCCGAAGACAGTACGCCAGCCAAACTCATCGACATCGAAGACTGGTTCAGGGGCTACTGAGGGAGTCCTGGATTAAGGGGTCCTCAGGTGACCGGATCGTTCATTATGGGCCAGACTGGTGGGCCGTGAAGATTATCGATGAAGACTATCTCCCGTATCCAGATAGGACTCCCATATGTGTAAAATAGCAAGTTTGGAGTCCGGGTGTAATACTTTCCTTCCTCTGCAAGGTGATCATGTACAAACCCTAGGTCCCTCCGATGCATATATAAACCGGAGGGTTTAGTCGGTAGAGGCAACAACAGAATCATATCACATAGGCTAGACTTCTAGGGTTTAGCCATTACGATCTCGAGGTTGATCAACTCTTGTAACCCATATTCATCAAGATTAATCAACCAGGAAGTAGGGTATTACCTCGATCGAGAGGGCCCAAACCTGGGTAAACATCGTGTCCCCGGTCTCTTGTTACCATCGATCCTCAGACGCATAGTTCGGGATGCCCTACCCGAGGTCTGTCGGTTTTGACACCGACAATTGGTGCTTGCGAGTGACTAGTAGTGTTGATTACATCTTGTAGTTGATTACTATATGGTTTATTTGGTGGAAGACTATATGTTCAGATCCATTATGCTATTTAATACCCCTCTGATCTTAAGCATGTTCATCATTTGTGAATAGTTACCTTTGTTCTTGAGGTCATGGGAGAAATCATGTTGCAAGTAATCATGCTAATTTGATATGTGTTTGATATTTTGATAGTATGTATGTTGTGATTTCCTTACTAGTGTCATGTGAACGTCCACTACATGACACTTCACCATATTTGGGCCTAAGGGAATGCATTGTTGAGTAGTAATTAGATGGTGGGTTGCAAGAGTGACGGAAGCTTAAACCCCAGTTTATGCGCTATTCCGTAAGGAACCGATTGGATCCAAAAGTTTAATGCTATGGTTAGAAATTATTCTTGATACTTTTCTCATAGTTGTAGATGCTCGCGGGAGGGTTAATCATAAGTAGGAGGTTTTTTCAAGTAAGAACAACACCTAAGCACCGATCCACCCACATATCAAATTATCAAGGTAGCAAACACGAATTGAACCAACGTGATGAAAGTGACTAGATGAAATTCCAGTGTACCCTCAAGAACGCTTTGCTTATTATAAGAGACCGTCTTGGCATGTCCTTTGACTCAAAAGGATAGGGCTATCTTCCTTCACTTTTGCTACTACTATCGTTACTTGCTCGTTACAAAATTATCTTGCTATCAAACTACTCTGCTACTTACAATTTCAGCAGTTGCAGATATTACCTTATTGAAAAACACTTATCATTTCCTTCTGCTCCTCGTTGGGTTCGACACTCTTACTTATTTAAAAGAGCTACAATTGATCCCCTATACTTGTGGGTCATCAAGGCAATTTTATGGCGCCGTTGTCGGGGAGTGAATCGCTTCTGGTAAATGGAAATTGGTAAGGAAACATTCATATAGTGTGCTGAAATTTATTGTCACTTGTTATTATGGAGAACAATCGTTTGAGGTGTTTGTTCGGGGTATCTTCACCTCGACCGGAACCACATTTAGCTACCCCTTAATCCGCTGCACCTACTGAAAATATTGAATATGAAATCCCTTCGGGTACGATAGAACAACTGCTAGCTAATCCTTATGCAGGAGATGGAACCGAACATCCTGATATGCACTTGATATATGTGGAACAAATTGATGGATTGTTTAAGCTTGCAGGTTTACACGGAGGTCGATTATGAAGAAGTTTTTCCTTTATCTTTGAAGGGAAAAGCATTAGCATGGTATAGGCTATGCGATGACATTAGATCTTGGAACTGGAACCGATTGAAAATGGAGTTTCACCAAAAAAAAACCTATGCATCTAGTTCATCGTGATCGAAATTACATATATAATTTTTGGCCTCGTGAAGGAGAAAGTATCACTAAAGCTTGGGGGACGCTTAAGTCAATGTTATATTCATGCCCCAATCATGAGATCTCAAGATAAATTATTATTCATAATTTTTATGCTCGGCTTTCTCGTAATGATCAATCCATGCTTGATACTTCTTGTGCTAGTTCTTTTATGAAGAAGAATATTGAATTCCGGTGGGATCTTTCGGAAAGAATTAAATGCAACTTTGAAGATTGGGAACTCGACGAAGGTAAAGAGTCAGGTATTAAGCTTAAGTATGATTATGTTAAATCTTTTATGGATACCGATGCTTTTTCAAAGTTTAGTACTAAATATGGACTTGTCTCTGAGATAGTAGGCTCCTTTTGTGAATCTTTTGCTACTCTTGTTGATCTCCCTAAAGAGAAGTGGTTAAATATCACCCACCTATTAAATAAGAAATTAAAGAATCGATACCAGTTAAAGAAGAAACTATACTTTATAATGTTGATCCAGTTGTTCCTACTGCTTGTATTAAAAAAAAACCTTTTCCTGTTAGGATAAAGGAACATGCTAAAGTTCCAACTGTGGTTAACAAAAGTTATATCAGAACACCTAAACTAGATGAACAAATTAAAGCAGAACCTAATATTTCTATGGTCAAAGATCTCTTGGAAGAAAATCTAGACGGGCATGTTATTTGCTTCAATGAAGAAGCTGCTGGAATTGCCAAGCCTGATAAAAAGGATAAACACAGACCTGTTGTTGGCCTACCCGTTGTCTCAATCAAAATAGGAGATCACTGCTATCATGGTTTATGTGACATAGGTGCTAGCGTGAGTGCTATTCCCCACTCTTTATACCAAGAAATTATGAATGACATAGCACCCGCAGAGACAGAAGACATTGATGTCACTATTGAACTTGCTATTAGAGACACTATTTCAGCCATTGGTATTGTTAGAGATGTTGAAGTCTTGTGTGGGAAAATAAAATACCCTACTGATTTTCTTGTTCTTGGTTCCCCACAAGATGACTTCTGTCCCATTATCTTTGGTAGACCTTTCTTGAACACCGTTAATGCTCAGATAGATTGTAAGAAACAAACTGTCGGTGTTAGTTTTGGTGATGAGTCTCATGAATTTAATATTTCCAAGTTGAATAGAAAGTTTCATGAG
Source organism: Secale cereale (assembly GCA_902687465.1). NCBI lineage: Eukaryota > Viridiplantae > Streptophyta > Magnoliopsida > Poales > Poaceae > Secale > Secale cereale. Next base: position 433,624,272 of record LR738713.1, on the reverse strand, counting down.
AAAGAATTACCTAGTAAAGATGAAATTATTGGTCTTGCTTCTATTGTTGTGCCTCCTACTGATCCTCTAGAACAATATTTGCTAGACCATGAAAATGATTTACATATGCATGAAAGAAATGAAATAGATGATATTTTATTTGAACAACGTCCTCTGCTTAAACACAATCTACCTATTGAAACTCTAGGAGGTCCTCCTCCACCTAAGGGTGATCCTGTGTTTGAATTAAAACAATTGTCTGACACTTTAAAAATCTTGATGAAAAGAAGATATATCCTGTTATTATTTGTGCTAACCTTTCAGAACATGAAGAAGAAAGACTATTGCAAGTTCTAAGGAAACACCAAGCTGCTATTGGATATACTCTTGATGATTTAAAGGGCATCCGTCCCACACTATGTCAGCACAAGATTAATATGGAACCTGATGCTAAACCCGTCGTCGATCATCAATGTCGGTTAAACCCAAAGATGAAAGAAGTGGTAAGAACGGAAATATTAAAACTTCTGGAAGCAGGTATAATCTATCCTATAGCTCATAGTAGATGGGTAAGTCCCGTTCATTGTGTTCCTAATAAAGGAGGTATTACTATTGTTCCTAATGATAAGAATGAACTTATTCCACAAATAATTGTTACAGGCTATAGAATGGTAATTGATTTTATGAAATTAAAAAAAGCAACTCAAAAAGATAATTACCCTCTGCCTTTTATTGATCATATGCTAGAAAGATTATCTAAGCACACACACTTTTGCTTCCTTGATGGATACTCTGGTTTTTCACAAATACCTGTTTCTCAACCTGATCAAGAAAAGACTACTTTTACTTGTCCCTTTGGAACTTATGCTTATAGACGTATGCCTTTTGGTTTATGCAATGCACCCGCTACCTTTCAAAGATGTATGACTGCAATATTCTCTGACTTTTGTGAAAAGATTGTAGAAGTTTTCATGGATGATTTCTCCGTTTATGGGAAGTCATCTGATGATTTTTTATGCAATCTTGATCGAGTTTTGCAGAGATGTGAACAAACAAGTCTTGTCTTGAATTGGGAGAAATGCCACTTTATGGTTAATGAAGGTATTGTCTTGGGTCATAAGATTTCTGAAAAGGGTATTGAAGTGGACAAATCTAAGGTTGATGCAATTGAGAAAATTCCATGTCCTAAGGATATCAAAGGCATTCGTAGTTTCTTAGGTCTCTCACTAATATTTTACAAAAGGATGTTCCTTTTGTTTTTGATGATGATTGCTTTGAAGCCATTGAAACACTTAAGAAAGCCTTAATTTTTGCACCTATAGTTCAACCACCTGATTTGAAGTTACCTTTTGAAATTATGTGTGATGCTAGTGATTATGCTGTTGGTGCTATTCTCGGACAAAGAGTTGATAAAAAAACTAAATGTTATTCATTATGCTAGTAAAACTCTAGACAGTGCTCAAAAGAATTATGCTACCACTGAAAAAGAATCCTTAGCAGTTCTGTTTGCTTGTGTCAAATTTAGATCTTACATTGTTGATTCAAAAGTAACTATTCACACTGACCATGCTGCTATTAAATATCTTATGGAAAAGAAAGATGCTAAACCTAAACTTATTAGATGGGTTCTCTTGCTACAAGAATTTGACTTGCATATTATTGATAGAAAAGGAGCTGAGAACCCCGTAGCTGATAACTTGTCTAGACTTGAAAATGTGGTTGATGAGCCAGTACCTATTGATGATAGTTTTCCTGATGAGCAGTTAGCTGCAATAAATATTACTAATAATACTCCTTGGTATGCTGACTATGCTAATTACATTATTGCTAAATATTTACCACCTAGTTTTACTTATCAACAGAAGAAAAGGTTCTTTTATGATTTAAGACATTACTTTTGGGATGACCCACATCTTTATAAAGGAGTATATGGTATTATTAGACATTGTGTACCTGAGCATGAACAAGGACAAATCCTTCGGAAGTGTCACTCCGAAGCATATGGAGGACATCATGTTGGAGATAGAACTACTCACAAGGTATTGCAGTATGGATTTTATTGGCCTACTCTCTTCAAATATGCCCGTAAGTTCGTCTCATCTTGTGACGAATGTCAAAGAATAGGTAATATCGGTAAGCGTCAAGAAATGCCTACGAATTATTCACTTGTTGTTGAACCATTTTATGTTTGGGGTTTTGATTACATGGGACCTTTTCCTTCCTCTAATGGGTATACACATATTTTGGTTGCTGTTGATTATGTTACTAAATGGGTAGAAGCTATTCCAACTAGTAGTGCTGATCACAACACCTCTATTAAAATGCTTAAAGAAGTTATTTTCCCAAGGTTTGGAGTCCCCACATATTTAATGACTGATGGTGGTTCACACTTTATTCATGGTGCTTTCCGTAAATTTTTTGCTAAATATGATGTTAACCATAGAATTGCATCACCTTATCATCATCAGTCTACTGGTCAAGTTGAGCTTAGTAATAGAGAAATAAAATTAATTTTGCAAAAGATTGTCAATAGGTCCAGGAAGAATTGGTCCAAGAAATTAGATGATGCACTTTGGGCTTATAGAACAACTTATAAAAATCCTATGGGTATGTCTCCTTACAAAATGGTTTATGGTAAAGCTTGTCATTTGCCTCTTGAGTTAGAACATAAAGCATTTTGGGCAATCAAGGAACTCAATTATGATTTCAAACTTGCTGGTGAAAAGAGGTTATTTGATATTATCTCATTAGATGAATGGAGAACCCAAGCTTATGAAAATGCCAAGGTATTTAAAGAAAATTTTAAAGATGGCATGATAAAAGAATCCAAAAGCATGAGTTCAAAGTCAGAGAATATGTTCTTTTGGACAACTCTCATTTCAGGTTCTTTGTAGGCAAACTCCTCTCTAAATGGGAAGGCCCCTATGTCATCAAGGAGGTTTATCGGTCTGGAGCTATCAAAATAAATAATGCTGAAGGTACTAACCCGAAGGTTGTTAATGGGCAACGAATAAAGCATTATATCTCAAGTATGCCCATTAATGTTGAAAGCAATATTATCCAAACTTTGACACCGGAAGAACACATAAAAGAGTCCTTCTGGAACACTCCAGAATCGTGAAAATAAGGAGGTACGTGATACGATAAGTAAACAGACTCCGAAAATTCCGCAAAAATATTTTTTATCAGTTTTGGAATATTTACAAAAATAGGAAAGTAAGAAGCTACCAGGAAGAGTACCTTGGTGGGAACAAGACACCAGGGCGTGCCAGACTTGCCTGGCACGCCCAGGTGGGTTGTGCCTAGCTGGGGCACCTTCCGGACTCCATTTTTCTTCTGTTTTCTTGTTTTCCAAGATAAAAAATTCTTTATATACCCCCCGAACCTATTAACCACCGTATCACGGAGAAATCTTATGTTTCATTTCTTGCTGTTTGTGCATAGTTCTAGAAATATGTCATCTCAGGACTCCGATCGAGAGAGCTATGTCTCGCATCTCATTGCTGACCCAAAGTGCTATGGTGACTTGTCTCCCCATGGCTGGACTACAGATGACGAGGAGGATGTCCACTTGATGAGGATTGATGATTCAAGCTCAGAGGAGGAAGATGTCCCTCTACCTCAACCAGGGGACATGCACGTGGAATTCAAGAAGTCAAGTCTTCCTATGATAACTAACCGAGCTAAAAACCAATCTATTCCTTCTCGTTTTCGGCAGAAAAGCAAAGGGGATTTATGCAACAAGATCTTAAAGCTGGAGCTAGAAGTTGATGATCTAAAGGAGGAAATTGCCCTTCTCAATTACAATATGAAAAAGCCGAAGACACAATTATCTTCACCGCCACCACCATCTACATCATCACCGAAAGTAAATTGAGTATCGGGTATGGGCACTCCCCTTGGCTTTCGCCAAGCTTGGGGGAGGTGCCCCGGTATTGTATCATCCTGTCGGGGAAACTGATCGCCCACGAACACCTGTGGGACCGGAGCCCCTTTTCGGTACGACAAGGGGGCGGAGGATGCACAAAGAGCGGATCGAGGCGAGCACTCGGGCAGTTTACCCAGGTTCGGGCCGCACGGATGCGTAAAACCCTACTCCTGCCTTGGTTTGTATTGCGTTCTTGGCTCGGGAGCGAGAAGAGCTACGGTGCTTATCGCTAGCAGTACCGAGCGCGAGAGTGATCGATGATCGGAACCTCCTCTACGTTGCGCATGGGCCTCCTTTTATAGGTCAAAGGGGTCACTGACAGGTGGCAACGCAGTCGAGGGTAAAAATGTAAAATGTGTGGTAGTTGGAACAGTGTTTGCATAGTGCTCTATACCTAACTCTGACGGCAGGGGGGCAAGGGCATTAAATGCCCATCGCCGTCGCCCCAAACAGTGCAAAAAGCGACCGTCAGGGCCCCACCGTTCGCCACGATGGTGGCCTTGTCATCGCAGCTTGCCACCGTGTACCCCAGGCTGCACAGCCTTCCGCCACGTGCGCCTGGAAGGGTCCCAGGGCGACGCGTGGGCGGATGAGCTGGAGCGCGGGTACTTAGTGGGAGTTTGCCGTGGCAAGTGCCTTGCCGCAGTCGCCATCTTGTCGCGCCTGAGAGCTTGTCGCTCGCCAGGCCTTGTCGGGACGCGTGGCGCGTCGCGGCAAGTTCTCTTGGAATGCCTTGTTCGGCCTCCCTGGCAAGCTCCTCTTGCCAGGGCCTTGCGCAAAAGAAGTGATCTTGAGCCTTGAGTGGCCTTCCCGTCAAGCTCCTCTTGCCGGGGCCTTGTTTCTTTAACTTGAATACTTTGTTCTTGAATGGCTCCAAAGGAACCATAGTGGACCTTGGCGGTCGCACGGCAAGCCCTGCCACGGGACGCTGCGACTGCCCGTGCACAAGTTCGGGATACTAAGGTACCCCTACTTTAGTACACCGACAGGAGCCCCCGGGCCTAGGCCATACACGGTGCCGAGCGCTGTTGGGCCAGGCCCAAAACAGTGCACGGGCTCGCGCGGCCCGCGGCACGCCGTATCCCACTCCGTATCCACCGCGCCCCTCCCTAACGGCACGCATCAATCGCGGCGTCGTGGTAGAGATCGTGGCCTGTTTCTTTAATGGGGAAATGCGGAACATCCCTCTCTCCCCTCTTAAAAGCAGGGGAAACAGGGGCAGTTCCTTCCATTCGCCCGTTGCTTCTTCAATCTTCAGAAACCCCCGCCGCTCCCCTCCCTCCCGAAGGTCGAAAGAGAGCAGCGCTCCGCCCCCTCCGCCGCCTCCATCATCACCAGCGCCGTCGACTTCCCCCACCGTCCCCGCCATGGCCCCGAAGGGCGAGAAGGCGAAGGCCACGAAGTCTGCCAAGGCGCTGCGACTAGTAGCAATGCGGAAGAAGATGGCGGTCTTCCCGCCAAGGCTTGATGCGGAGGAGCTGAAAGACACCTTCTACCTCTTCTGGTCAAGGGAGACAAAGGCGCATCCGCGCACCAAGGTACTCCCCGCCGTAGCCTGCGAGATGTTCCCGGGTGGCTATGCCTTTTTTGCTCTGTTCTTCTACTGCGGGCTCTGCCCGCCCTTCTCGGAGTTCTTCTGCGACATCATGAATACCTACGGGTTTCATCTCCTTGACTTCACCCCGAACGCCGTCTTGACCATGCCATTTTCGCACATCTGTGTGAAAATTTCGTCGGAGTTTACCCCAATGTAGCCTTTTTCCGCCATTACTTCATACCTCGAGTCGAGGCAGGGTCACCTCTGTCTGGCGAAATCTCTTGGATCTTTAGGACCCAAGAAAGAGGGTTACTTGACGGGGGAGCTCCGCGGCAAGTGGGATGAGTGGAGGGCCAACTGGTGTTGGATTATAGAGGATGACCCGCAGCCGTTCACTTCCCGGTGCCAAGTCGCAGTAGTACGCGGCAACGACTGGAGTGACCTGGCCCCTGAGGACGACAAGCTGAAGATAGCCACCACTCGGATCCTTCGCCTCCGGCAAGCCAGGCTCACTGTAGGTGCAGTCGGGGCAGACTTTCTCCGCCGCCGCATCGCTCCCTTGCAGGAGAGGAAGAGGGCTGCTTGGTAGTTCGAGAATGCGGCAGACATCATGAGGTTGCGCCCGGGCCTCAATTACAATTTTACTGTCCTAGAGCTCAACGCGATGCTTCAAGCACTGTTCAAGTACGACTCTGCCCATCCTGAGTGGTTCGCGTTGCCGCCAGGCGTAGTTCCGTTGTGCAACAGTTCGTCGCTCAGCGCCATCCGCGCGGCGATGCCGTTGTGTGATTCCCATGGGATCGACCCCACTTGGCGGGAACCTTCCGACGAAGCCGTGCAGACGTTCTTCGACAACCTGGTGGAGCTGCCAGTCGACACCGACGAGAAGAGGGGCCTCACCCGCGACACTACCGACCAGGAGATGGCATATATTGCCACCAGGCTGGAAGAGGCAGCGGCAGCTAGGGCCGCGGGTGAGTTCGGGAATACTGTGGAGGAGGCGGAGGTGGCGGGGGCGATAAGTCTTGCCGAGGAGGAAGAGCTTCGCAAAGCAGGGAAGCTTGCCGGGCGACTCGCCGAGACAAGCGAGCCCACAGAGCAAGGCGCCGAGTCGAGCGGGCCCGCCGAGCAGGGTGTCGGGTCAAGCTACCCTGCCAAGGACTCGGGCGGCTCGCTGAACCTCGGCTCCTCATCTTCGTCCTCGGGGAGCTCGCCGCCACTAGCAAGTCCTCCGGCTAAAACAAGGAGGTGCCTCCGCAAGGCCGCAGACGTGGCGGGGCGGCAGGCGGGCCAGCAGCCACAGCGCCACCTGACACGCGCCACCGCGACGAGCAAGGCCGCCAAGGGAATGCCTCGTGCTTCAGCGGCAACAGGAGGGGGATCTTCCCGGACTGGTGCCCCTCCGCCCGCCGCCCCTCGCGCTTCGGCGGCAACTGGAGCGGGGTCTTCCCAGACCACCGTACCTGCTCCCGCCAAGCGGCCGAGGGAGCCCACTCCTCCGCCTCCTCGCGCCGGGGTGCGCGAGCCGGATTTCGATTCTCCGCGCTTAGCTCCGACGAGGAGGAAGAAGAGTAAGTCTTCGCGATTCTTGTTTCTCTCTGATTTTCTATTGATTCTGTCTTGTATCTCTTTTTCCTGATTCTGATCCTGTCTTTCTTCCAGGACTCTGGCCCAGAGGGCGGCGAAGAGGGCCAAAGTCCCAGTGATCGTTATTGAGGACGAGCCCGCAGCTTCGGCAGGGGGTGCGCCTGCGACAAGCTTGCCGAACCCGGCAGCTGTTCTCCGGAGCAGCCCCCAGCGTAAGCCCTTTGTCCACTTTCCGCTTTGTCGGGCGCGCATGGGCCTTCTATCCTTGTTGATGTTTTGTTTGTTGACTTGTGCAGAAGCAGAGCAGCAGCATCAGGAGTGCCAGGAGACCGCCCCCGACGCGCCGCACGCCTCGACCGTACCGCCAAGGGGGAGCTCCCCGACAAGGGAGGACACTCCGCCAAGGGCGAGCACCCCGCCAAGGGCGAGTACCCCGCCAAGGGCGAGTACCCCGCCAAGGGATGGCGCTAGTGGCCCTCCGCCTGCGGGAACTGCCACGACGCCGCCGAGGGAGAACTCTCCGGCGAGGAACCTCTCCGAGGAGCCGGCCCGCGCAGGTAAGCCCTTGGACTTTTCTTCTTTGGATCTTCTCTTTTTTGGATATTTGCTTGGCAATTTTTCCTTCTTCTTCTTTTCTTCTGTCAGACCCGTCCGCCGCAGAGCCGATGGAGACGGAGGTCGCCGTCGAGGAGGACGCGCGCGGCAATACTGGCGATGCCGCCGCTACCGAAGAGGAGGCCGGTGCTGACGAGCCCACCGCCGACGAGGCCGCCAAGGCTGCTGGCGCGGCAGCTGAGGAGGGATCCCGTAGTCGCACTGATGGCCCTGAGGCCGCAGGAGCATCAGACACTGCGACGGCTGCCGATCCCTCTGCTGCCGCGGCCGAGCCAGGCGCCTATCTGGAGGCCGGCAACGGAGTCTTCATCCAGCTCCCGTGGGCGTCCACGTCTAGGACGCCCGCCGAGGGAGAGGTCTTCGACGGGGAGGTCCTTGCCTCCGCCGGATTGAAGCTCGTCGACGCGCCGAGCAGCAGCAGCGAGCCCGAGGAGGAGCGGCTGCTGCGCAAACTTCTGGGTCTGTATCGCGCACGGCAGGCCAAGCTGGAGTCCCGAGAGGCTCTGGCCGCCAAGGCGGGCGCCGACTTGGAGAAGCGCGCCGAAGAGCTCCGAGCCAACAACCAAGCAGCTCTCCGATCCTTGGCGGAGGAGCGGGAGCAGCTTGCCGAGGCGCATCATGTGATGGCCTGGCTTATTAGGGATGATAGACTACTCATATCAATAAGGAATTCCTTCTTTTCCGGAAGCCCATTCGGATAGAACTCCAAAGTTAAGCGTGCTCAGCTTGGAGTAGTTTCAGGATGGGTGACCGATCGGGAAGTTGCTCCCGGGTGCGCACGAGTGAGGACAAAGTGCGCAGAAAAGACTAGTATTGATATGTGAGGCCAGTCTAGATCCCGCCAAGAGTAAGACCACCGGCGGGTGTGTCCGGGGCGTTACAAGTTGGTATCAGAGCCGACTCTCGCGGTTACACGGATGTTTGCAGAAAGTTTGCAGTCATGTTGTGCATGACGTTTGTGACCCGTCGTGGCACACGGCATGGCACATGTGCTGTCCTGGAAGCACAGAAGGTTGTGCCAAGAGGGAACGTTCCTGTGGCCCGACGAGGACGTCGGTTCCTCTGAGTGAGGGTGTATGTGATGGCCTGGCTTATTAGGGATGATAGACTACTCATATCAATAAGGAATTCCTTCTTTTCCGGGAGCCCATTCGGATAGAACTCCAAAGTTAAGCGTGCTCGGCTTGGAGTAGTTTCAGGATGGGTGACCGACCGGGAAGTTGCTCCCGGGTGCGCACGAGTGAGGACAAAGTGCGCAGAAAAGACTAGTATTGATATGTGAGGCCAGTCTAGATCCCGCTAGGAGTAACGACCACCGGCGGGTGTGTCCAGGGCGTTACACATCAGGCCTTCATTCTTGAGAAGGCTGAAGCAGAGGAGCAGCAACGGCTCGCAGCCGAGGAGTTGTCCCGGCGAGAAGGCGAACTGACTCAGCGGAAGGTCGACCTCGACAGCCACAAGGACGAGCTTGCCGCGCATGAGCAGTCTCTTGGCGGGGCTTTGCAGGAATCGAAGGATGCTGCTGCGGCTGCCGAGACCGCCAAGAGGGACTTGGAGGCGAGGGTGGCGCAACTGGAGGCCAACCTCAAGACGAGCGGCGAGGAGGTTGCCGCACTGAAGCTCGAGAGGGAGAAGGACGCCCACAGCCACTCCGAGCTGCAGGTCCGCCTCTCCGACAAGGGCAAGGAGCTTGCCGTCGCCAAGGACTCCATCGCTGATCTGGAGTTGAAGTTGTCCACCCTCACCGCGACGCTCGACGGCGCCAGAGAGCGGGAGGCAAACCTGAAGGAGGAGCTCAGGGCCGAGAAGGCACTGTTGGACAGCGCCGCCATCTCCCAAAACAACTTCAGGCTGACGGTGGAGCACTAGACAGAGGGTCTTGTTGCCGCCGCTGCTGACATCGACAAGGAGCTAGCGGAGCTGGGGGCGGAGCACCTCGGGTACTCCACTGACGAGAATCTCCATCATAGCGCCAAGTTGACTTTGTTCTTCAGGGGTGTGGCGACGGCCCTCCAGCAGCTCCGGGAAAGGATCCCAAAGCAGCTAGCGGACGAGTCGCGCAGGCTCTGCGCGGGGGCCCTCGAGAAGGTGTTGATGAAGATAGCGCACCGCAACCCAGGCCTCAACCTCACCAACGTCCTCAGGACCTTACCGCCGGACGTTGACCAGGAGGCGCTCAAGGCCCTTGTCGCGCCTATTGTGAACAAGGTGGGCGGCATCAAGAGGGTCGAGGGCGACCGCGCGGATTAGTCTTGTTCACTTTCTTCTTTCCTTGTCGCTGCCAACCATGTTATGAACAATAGTCTATTAGAATTGCGACAAGTTGCTTTGTAATATAACTTTATCTTAGGCACTGAATGCAATGTTATTTCCTCTACTTGATTTTTCTGCTTTGTATGTTTTCACCCTACGCTTTTAGGGAACTAGTCGGCGTAGGTACTTTTGCCGCGAGCGCTGAGTGCGGAACTTCAGCAGCCTGCGGGCAGTGCCGTTGCCGACAAGAAACCTTGTCGCAACTAGTCGCAGCACACTTAAACTGTTGAGCGAACTCGAAAACGAAGTAAGGGCGCGACACTTGTCGCAACACACTTAAGCCGTTGAGCGTGCTCGAAACAAAGTAAGGGCGCGGCTAGCCACGAGTTGGTTCCTCCGCGCACAGGTTTTCCATAGAAAGTGCGGTCGTTCAAGGAAGATAACTCAAAAATTTAAAATTTTGATTGCTCAAACTTTGGCAACTTAGCTTTTGTGTTGTTTGCTTCCCGGCAAGGCAGGGTTTTCTTGAACGGCGCCTGGTCCATACCACTATCTTCCTTCCCCCCGGCAAACTTGTGTGCGAGGAAACCTTCCTCTGCTGGAGAAAGAAGGTAGAAGAGAGAATATATATATGGAGCTCTCGGGCTCGTTATTGCTTACCGGGGGTAGGTGATGCACAAAGTGTCAGATAGTACATGCAAGGAAACGAAAAGGCATGAAATGACAAGTTGTGCAATGCACATAAGCTTTACTGATGCACGGGGTCTGCGCCCGGCTTTGTACAAAGGATTACATGCAACAGCGGCAAGACTTGTACAAAAGGTGGTTGCCGGAACGGATCACGGCAACCGCGCCTTATGGGTAAAACTTGCGAAGATGCTCAATGTTCCAGGAGTTGCTCACTGGTAAGCCTTCTTCGGTCTCAAGGCGGACAGCGCCGGGACTTGTGACTTGTTTCACCCGATAAGGGCCTTCCCACTTCGGTGTCAACTTGTTGGAATTCTTGGCGGACTGAACGCGCCGAAGAACAAGGTCGCCTTCCTCGAGACTTCTGGCTTTAACCTTGCGGCTATGGTAGCGGCGCAAAGCTTGCTGGTATCGAGCAGCTCGTACAGCAGCCTGAAGACGGTCTTCCTCAAGGAGCAGCGCGTCATCTTGCCGCAGCTGCTCTTGCTCGAGCTCATCGTAAGCGAGCACTCGAGGCGACCCGTATACGAGTTCCGTGGGGAGAACTGCCTCTGCTCCATAGACAAGAGCAAAGGGTGTCTGTCCAGTGGCTCGATTTGGCGTCGTCCTGATCGACCAAAGAGCCCGCTGGCAACTCCTCGATCCAGTTTCTTCCGCACTTGTGCAGCCTGTCGAAAGTTCTCGTCTTGAGTCCGCGCAGCACTTCAGCGTTTGCTCTCTCCGCTTGACCGTTGCTCCTCGGGTGAGCAACAGAAGCGAAGCAGACCTTGGCGCCAAGGTCTTGGATGTACTGCATGAAGGTGCGACTTGTGAATTGTGTGCCGTTGTCGGTGATGATCCTGTTAGGGATTCCGAAACGGCAAACAATCGACCTGAAGAACTTGACTGCTGACTGTGCGGTCACCTTTCTCACTGGTTCCACTTTTGGCCACTTTGTGAACTTGTCGATGGCGACGTACAAGTACTCAAAGCCCCCAGCTGCGTGGGGAAAGGGGCCGAGGATGTCGAGCCCCCAGACCGAAAATGGCCAGGATAAAGGGATCTTCTGGAGGGCTTGAGCTGGCTGATGTATCTGTTTGGAATGGAACTGGCATGCTTCACACTTGGTTACTTGTGCAGTTGCATCTTGTTGGGCTTCTGGCCAAAAGAAACCTTGCCGTAACGCCTTGCCGGCAAGTGCTCTTGCGCCAATGTGGTGGCCACATATGCCTCCATGTATTTCTGCCAACAGCTTTTGTCCATCTTCCCGGGGAATACACTTCAATTTCATGCCGTTGAGTCTCCTTCTGCATAGTTCGTTGCCGACAAACTGGTACATACTTGACTGCCGGGCTACTTTTTCAGCTTCTTCTTGCTCTTCGGGAAGTTCTCCTATCTGGAGGAAACGGACGATCTGTTGCGCCCATGCTGGAGCCTGCGGCTCGACGACAAGGACTAAAGGCACTTGTGCTGCTGCGGGAGCGTCAGCTTCCACGGCAAGAACCTGCGGTTCAGCCGGAGCTTGACACTCCCCGGCAAGCTTGCCGGAGCAAAACTTGTCTGGAGCATCTGCTTCAACTGTACAAACCCTAGGGCTTGCAGGAGCAGACTGTTCCTCAGCAGTCTTGCCGTTGATCTTGGGGACTTTATTGGTGGCGGCTTCGGGAAGCTCTGCCGGCAAGTAGTCACCAGAAACCAACTTCCTCTTCTTGCTCTGTCCAGTTGATGGTGTTACGGATGGTTGAGTTAGCTTGAGCACAAAGATCCCTGGTTCCACAGGTAACTTAAGTGCGGCGCACTTTGACAGGCCGTCTGCGACGTAGTTCTGAGCTCTCGGAACATGCTCCATCTGTAGTCCGTCAAAGCGCTCTTCAAGCTTTCTCACTTCGTCAACGTATGCTTCCATCAACGGACTCTGGTAGTTCTTGTTTACTTGGCGGACAACCAACTGTGAGTCACCCCTTACAATCAGCTTCTTAATCCCAAGGTCTGCCGCGATTCTGAGACCGGCAAGCAAACCCTCATACTCAGCAGTATTGTTTGTCGCTTGCTCCTTGGGAAAGTGCATCTGGACCACGTACTTGAGGTGCTCTCCGATGGGCGCGACAAGCAGCACGCCGGCACCGGCGCCTTGCAGCGAGAAGGCACCATCAAAGTACATTATCCATTCTTTGCTTGCTTCTTGGACGGGGTTGCTCGTCTCTGGAATCTCTTCGTCTGGCGTTGGGGTCCATTCTGCTATGAACTTTGCCAATGCTCTGCTCTGGATAGTTGAAGTGCTTTCAAACTTGAGGCCAAATCTTGACAGCTCCAGTGCCCACTCGACAATCCTGCCTGTCGCTTCTGGATTTTGCAATATCCTCTTCAGCGGAAAGCGAGTGACCACTGTTATTTCATGTGCTTGGAAGTAGTGGCGCAGCTTTCTCGAGGCCATGAGAAGGCCGAAAAGCAGCTTCTGCACCCCAGAGTACCTTGACCTAGCCCCCTGGAGAAGGGAGCTGACGAAGTAGACTGGGCACTGCACCATTTTCTTTCATACGTCCTCTTGCATCTGCGCAGTTCCATCCTTGTTGGGACCAGAGCTTGTCGGGGAAGCCCCCTGCTTGTCGCTGGATGTGCTTGCCGGGGCTGTTGGCTCGTCATCTGCCTCCCTTTCCGCTACTAACGCAGCACTAACCATTTGATTGGTTGCTGCTAGGTACAGCAGCAACTTCTCTTGTGGCCTAGGTGCGACAAGTATTGGAGTGGAGGACAGGTACCTCTTCAAGTCTTGCAGCGCTGCCTCCGCTTCCGGAGTCCGTTTCATTGGACCTGCCTTTTTCAAAATTTTGAAAAACGGCAAGGCGCGTTCCGCAAACTTAGAGATAAACATGCTGAGAGCAGCCACACAGCCGGCGAGTCTTCGCACATCCTTGACGCGCTTCGGAGCTTCGATCTGCTCGATGGCTTTGATCTTGTCGGGGTTGGCTTCAATCCCCCTTTGAGACACGAAGAATCCGAGAAGCTTGCCAGAAGGAACTCCAAACACGCACTTCTCGGGGTTGAGCTTGAGTTGTATCTTGCGCAGATTCGCAAAGGTTTCGTCTAAATCTTGTATCAGAGTAGCCCTGTCCTTGCTCTTGACCACTATATCATCCATGTAAGCTTCTACATTTCTGTGTATCTGTGGCTCAAAAGCTGTTTGGACTACCCTTGCAAACGTCGAACCGGCATTCTTCAATCCAAAGGGCATGCGTATGAAGCAATAAGTTCCACATGGAGTAATGAATGCAGTCTTCTCCTCGTCTTCTTCAGCCATAAATATCTGGTGGTATCCTGAATATGCATCAAGAAATGAAAGCAACTCACATCCGGCAGTGGAGTCAACAATCTGGTCAATGCGCGGCAAGGGAAATGGATCTCTGGGACAAGCTTTATTCACATCGGTGAAGTCTATACAAAGCCTCCACTTCCCGTTCGCCTTGCGCACGACAACAGGGTTGGCTAACCACGTGGGATGGAGTACACCTCTGACAAGGCCTGCCGCTTCCAGCTTCTTGATTTCTTCAGCGATAAACTCTTGGCGCTCCACTGCTTGTTTTCTAACCTTCTGCTTGACGGGCCGCGCGTGAGGACAAACGGCAAGCTTGTGCTCAATCACTTTCCTGGGAACACCGGGGATGTCAGACGGTTGCCATGCAAACACGTCGACATTCGCCCGCAGGAAAGCAACGAGCGTGCTTTCCTATTTAGGATCAAGCGTGGCACTGATGGTGAAAGTACCACCAGTGCCGTCCTCCTTGGCGGACACCTTCTTTGTCTCTGGTGGAGCTGCCATTCCCTTCTTGCACTTGCCGGTGGAGCTCGATGGTGCGTCCTCGATGGCAGCGCAGCACTCCGAAGAGGTGCGTTTGCCGGAGCGGGCCCCAGAGCTCTTGCCGGACTTGGTCTTCTTCTTCTCCCCGGGAGCTTCAGCGGCAAGTGTCTTGCTATCTGTTGCGGCTGCTGCATCCCGGTAAATCTTGTCGGCGCAGATAAGGGCATCTTTCTTGTCGCCAGGGACAGAGATGATGCTTATCGGGCCTGGCATCTTGAGCATGTTGTAGGCATAATGAGAAGCTGTCATGAACATGGCGAGCGCTGGACGGCCAAGTATCCCATTGTAAGGCAAAGGAATATCGGCAAATTCAAAGGTGATCCTCTCAGTCCTGAAGTTCAGCTCTCCGCCAAATGTCACTGGCAGCGTGATCTTCCCCTTCGGCTTGCTCCTTCCCGGGTTGATCCCTTGGAACATGCCGGTTTTTTCGAGCTCGCTGTCGGGGATTTGGAGTTTCCGGACCACAGCGGAGGAGATCAGGTTCAGGCCGGCCCCGCCGTCAACCAGCATCTTGGTGACCTTGAGGTTGCGGATAGTTGGTGAAACCAACATCGGCAAGCACCCGACCGCAGTTGTGCGGTCGGGATGATCCTCAATGTCAAAGATGATGGGCGTGCTGGACCACTTCAGAAGTTTGCGCGACTCGACGGGTGGTTCCGCCTCATTAACTTCCCGCACCCACTGCTTGAGTTGGTGGTGGGAAGTATGCAGAGAAGCACCTCCATCAAAGCATAGAACTTCTGTGGCCTTCTGGAACTCCTGCTCGCCGTTATCTCCGTCATCCATGTCTTCGTCGTCATCTTCACCTTCGTCCTTGTCACGGCCGCGGGGAGGTCTGTCTTCTTGCCGCTGCTTGGCCTTGCCGCGACGTCCTCCCCGGCCGTTGAACGGCCGCTTCTTGCCGGACTCTCCACCACCCCCCTAGGCCTTCTCCTTGTCGCGTCGCTCGTACTCAGCTTTCTGCTGCTCGACGAGGTACTCGACTCTTTTGCAGTTCTGGAGGTCGTGGCCCTTGGTGCGGTGGATCTTGCAGTACTGCTTGTCGGAGCCGTCCTGCTTGTCGGCGGCTGCCACAGTCTGGCAGTTGGTGCACGCGGCAGCCTCCTTGCCGGAGCCGCCAGTCTGGGCTTTCTTGGCGCCAGCCTCCTTGCCGGACTGCTCAACGACCAGTACTTCTTTGTTCTTCTTTTTCCTGTTGTTCCGCCGCCGGTTCTTCTTTGCCGGGGCGGCGTCCTCACTATCTGATCCCCCTGCTCCAGTATCCTCTCCAGGGAGTTTCCTCCCCTCCTTAGCGCGTGCGCACTTGTCGGCCACGGCATAAAGCTCACTGACGTCTCGGATCTTGCACATCGCCATCTCCTCCCTCATCCTGCGGTTACGCATGTTCTGGTGGAACGCGCTGATAACCGCGGCAGGGTGGACGTCCGGGATGTTGTGCTGGACACGGCTGAACCTCTGGATGTACTTACGCAGGGACTCTCCTTCCTTCTGGGCGAGTATGTGCAGGTCACTTTCCTGGCCATGGGGCTTGTGGCCACCTGTGAAGGCGCCGACAAACTGATGGCACAGGTCGGCCCAAGAAGAGATGGAGTTCTCCGGCAAGTGCATGAGCCAAGATCTGACGTTTGGCTTGAGCACAAGCGGGAAGTAATTGGCGAGTATCTTCCCATCTCGTCCCCCGACAGCCTGCACCGCGATGGTGTAGATGCTGAGAACTCCGACGGATGAGTCTTTCCGTCGTACTTCTCGGGTACGTCGGGCTTGAAGTTCTTCATGCTGGGCCACTGGACTTGTCGCAGCTCGCGAGTGAACGCAGGGCAACCCGCCGCGTACGACAAGTCGCCTGGTCCCCCGGGCGCGTGCATGTCAACAGCGGGCCCAGCGCGCTGGTCGGATTGTCGCTGCGCTTCTCTTCGACGCTCGATGCGGGTTCGAGCGTCCTCTTGTTGTCTGTCGTCAAGGACTTAGCGCTGATCGCGGCGAGCTCGCGGATCCGACGACGCAGTGGAGTCGTCGTCGAGGTTGATCCGACGAGTCAGCGATTTTGGCCTTCGGGGCGGGGAGTGCACGGTGGTTGCACCCCTGGCGGTCTTGTCGCCATCAGCCCGCGCCTGGCTAACTTGCCGCGGCCGCGACATCGTCGGCTGCTGCGGAGTGTCGCCGTTGGCGAAGGCGATGAGGCTCTGGATGGTGGCCCTCCAGTCGTCGGCCTTGTCTGCCGCTGGAGGGAAGTCGAGGAGTAGCTGAGTTCGAGCTAGAGCTTTTGCTGGAGTGGAGGGTAGCGGCGGCGAGCGGTGCGAGGAGCGGGACACGCTCGGACTTCTAACTATGTTAGAAGGAGCATTGTCCCGTCCCGGCGACCGTGCCTTGCTCGTGCCGGCATGCTGGTGCGCATGTCGGCCTTGAGCGTCCCGGGACCCGCCAGCTTGACCTTGTCCCAGCAAGCGTATGGTACCTTGAGTACCACATCGCTGCCGGTCCCGCGCTTCCTGGGAAGGGCGCGGTGCGTGTACGGACGCCGAGGCCTTGGAGTGCTCTCGGTCGTCTGTCTTGTCCTTGGACTTGGCGGCGCCGTGAGTTTCCTCGCCGACGCCCGTCCTTCCGCCGGCGTCTACCCCACCAGCCGTTGGCTTCGGCGGTGGTGGGATCGACGCGGACGGGCCTGCTGCCTCCGAAGCCTTCTTCTTCGGCGGCATGTTGATGGAGTCGATGAAGTTGATGAAGTTGACGAAGTTGGTGGAGATTTCGCCCGCGTGAACGCCGGATCGGGTTCACACAACCTCGATGCACCCCCTACCTGGCGCGCCAAAGATGTCGGGGAAACTGATCACCCACGAACACCTGTGGGACCAGAGCCCCTTTTCGGTACGGCAAGGGGGCGGAGGATGCACAAAGAGCGGATCGAGGCGAGCACGCGGGCAGTTTACCCAGGTTCGGGCCGCACGGATGCGTAAAACCCTACTCCTGCCTTGGTTTGTATTGCGTTCTTGGCTCGGGAGCGAGAAGAGCTACGGTGCTTTTCGCTAGCAGTACCGAGCGCGAGAGTGATCGATGATCGGAACCTCCTCTACGTTGCGCATGGGCCTCCTTTTATAGGTCAAAGGGGTCACCGACAGGTGGCAACGCAGTCGAGGGTAAAAATGTAAAATGTGTGGTAGTTGGAATAGTGTTTGCATAGTGCTCTATACCTAACTCTGACGGCAGGGGACAAGGGCATTAAATGCCCGTCGTCGTCGCCCCAAACAGTGCAAAAAGCGACCGTCAGGATGTAACGCCCCGGACACGCCCGCCGATGGTCGTTACTCCTAGCGGGATCTAGACTGGCCTCACATATCAATACTAGTCTTTTCTGCGCACTTTGTCCTCACTCATGCGCACCCGGGAGCAACTTCCCGGTCGGTCACCCTTCCTGAAACTACTCCAAGCTGAGCACGCTTAACTTTGGAGTTCTATCCGAATGGGCTCCCGGAAAAGAAGGAATTCCTTATTGATATGAGTAGTCTATCATCCCTAATAAGCCAGGCTATCACAAACACCCCCACTCAGAGGAACCGACGTCCTCGTCGGGCGACAGGAACGTTCCCTCTTGGCACAACCATCTGTGCTTCCAGGACAGCACATGTGCCATGCCGTGTGCCACAACGGGTCACAAACGTCATGCACAACATGACTGCAAACTGTCCGCAAACATCCGTGTAACCGCGAGGGTCGGCTCTGATACCAACTTGTAACGCCCCGGACACACCCGCCGATGGTCGTTACTCCTAGCGGGATCTAGACTGGCCTCACATATCAATACTAATCTTTTCTACGCACTTTGTCCTCACTCATGCGCACCCGGGAGCAAATTCTCGGTCGGTCACCCATCCTAAAACTACTCCAAGCTGAGCACGCTTGACTTTGGAGTTCTATCCGAATGGGCTCCCGGAAAAGAAGGAATTCCTTATTGATATGAGTAGTCTATCATCCCTAATAAGCCAGGCTATCACACAGGGCGCCACCGTTCGCCACGACGGTGGCCTTGTCATCGCAGCTTGCCACCGTGTACCCCAGGCTGCCCAGCCTTCCGCCACCTGCGCCTGGAAGGGTCCCAGGGCGACGCGTGGGCGGATGAGCTGGAGCGCGGGTACTTAGTGGGAGTTTGCCGCGGCAAGTGCCTTGCCGCGGTCGCCATCTTGTCGCGCCTGAGAGCTTGTCGCTCGCCAGGCCTTGCCGGGACGCGTGGCGCGTCGCGGCAAGTTCTCTTGGAATGCCTTGTTCGGCCTCCCCGGCAAGCTCCTCTTGCCAGGGCCTTGCGCAAAAGAAGTGATCTTGAGCCTTGAGTGGCCTTCCCAGCAAGCTCCTCTTGCCGGGGCCTTGTTTCTTTAACTTGAATACTTTGTTCTTGAATGGCTCCAAAGGAACCATAGTGGACCTTGGCGGTCGCACGGCAAGCCCTGCCACGGGACGCTGCGACTGCCCGTGCACAAGTTCGGGATACTAAGGTACCACTACTTTAGTACACCGACACATCCCCAATATCCCTTTGCCTTTACTTATTTTAGTTCGATCTTTTGCTTTAGAATAAATGAAAGTTTAGTTCCATCCTTTCTTTTCGAGAGTTCGCTTAGTGATCCATCCTTGTAATCGTGTGCAAGTTATATAATAAAGTTTAGTTTGAGTTTTGCTTTCTTTACTTTCATGTTGCAATAAAAGAAAGGGAATAAATTAAGAAGATCATATGCTAATCCTATGGTAGGTGATAGCACCACATAAGGAAAATTGTAAGTAGAAAATTTTATTAGAGATTGACAAACATAGCATTGGTCAATGATGCAACTCATGAAAGAATTAATAAGGGAAGAGAAGATTCACATATAAATATACTATCCTGGAAATCTTTTGTGATTGTGAGCCCCAATCAAAATATTATATGCCAAAATTGTTGACATTGGACAAGGAAGACAAGTTAATGATTTATGTTTGTTCATATTCACACAGAAGTCATATTGTCATAGATGCTTTAACATGTGGTGCTTGCTCAATATCTTTTCTAGCCAAAAACTCCGCATTAAGTAGAGATACTACATGTGCATACAAAAACCCTTAAACCCAAACCTTTTTTAGAGTCCACCATACCTACCTATGGATTGAGTAAGATCCTTCAAATAAGTTATCATCGGTGCAATAAGGCAATAAAAATTGCTTCTAAAAGTGTGAGATCATTTAGTGTAAGAGAAAATTGAGCGTTGCACGAACTTGTGATGGTGAAGAATAAAAGTGACAACCTGCATAATAAAGGTTGCTATCACAAGGGGCAATGCAACGTGATGTTCTTTTGCACTAAGGGGTTGAGCATACAAACAAATAAGCGCATGGCAACCTATGCTTCCCTCTGCGAAGGGCCTGTCTTTTATTTTTATGCAAAGAGTCAAATTTTTCTCTCTATTCCTTTTTATTTTATCCTTTGGCAAGAATCATGTGCTGAGGAAAGATCTAGGCACATATGTCCAACTAAATATGGGCGACATGAGTTATTATTGTTGACATCACCCTTGAGGTTAGTATGTTGGGAGGCAAAACCATAAGCCCCTATATTTCTATGTGTCCGGTTGAAACGTTTTGCTCATGTGTATGCGTTGAGTGTTAGCAATCATAGAAGACTATATAATGGTTGAGTGTGTGGACTTGCCAAAAGGCTCCGATACGTGACCCTTCCCGAAAAGATGATGAATTGTAGTTGAAAATTGACTAAAAACATAGTTTGTTGGTTTCTAATAGAGTTTATGCTTTATACTTCAAATGTGTGATGAACTGTTACCTGTTCATGAGAAGTCTATGATACAAGTCCTTTGATAAAAGTCTTATGTTTAAATTTGTTGCTGTTATAATAATCAACATGATGCTTCTATGTCCATATTTTTTTTATCGACACCTCTCTCTCAAAGCATGTGGACATGTTTATCGATTTCGGTTTTCGCTTGAGGACAAGCGAGGTCTAAGCTTGGGGGAGTTGATACGTCCATTTTGCATCATGTTTTCTTGCTGTTATTTATGTTGTTATTATGCATAATAATGCTTTTTGGAGTAATTCTAATGCCTTTTCTCTCATAATTTGCAAGGTATGCTCCAAGGGGGAGAATTCCGGCAGCTGGAAATCTGGACCTGAAAAAGCTATGTCAGGCCACCTATTCTGCACAACTCCAAACAAGTTGAAACTTCACGGAGATTTTTTATGGAATATATGAGAATACTGGAGCTGATAACCACTAGAGGGGGCCCATCAGATGGGCAGAACCCACCTGGGCGCGCCAGGCCCCCCAGGCGCGCCCTGGTGGGTTGTGCTCACCCAGGCCCATCTCCGGTGCCCATCTTCTGGTATATAAGCCATTCTGACCTAGAAAAAATATAAGGAGGAGACTTTCGGGACAGATCGCCACCGTCTCGAGGTGGAACTTGGGCAGGAGCACTTTTGCCCTCCGGCAGAGCGATTCCACCGGGGGAACTTCCCTCCCGGAGGGGGACATCATCATCATCATCACCAATTCTCCCATCTTGGGGAGGGCTATCTTCAACAGCACCATCTCGTCTCAAACCCTAGTTCATCTCTTGTGTTCAATCTTGTTACCGGAATTATAGATTGGTGCTTGTGGGTGACTAGTAGTGTTGATTACATCTTGTAGTTGATTACTATATGGTTTATTTGGTGGAAGATTATATGTTCCGATCCATTATGCTATTTAGTACCCCTCTGATCTTAAGCATGTTCATCATTTGTGAGTAGTTACCTTTGTTCTTGAGGTCACGGGAAAAATCATGTTGCAAGTAATCATGTGAATTTGATATGTGTTTGATATTTTGATAGTATGTATGTTGGGATTCCCTTAGTGGTGTCATGTGAACGTCGACTACATGACACTTCACCATATTTGGGCCTAAGAGAATGCATTGTGGAGTAGTAATTAGATGGTGGGTTGCGAGAGTGACAGAAGCTTAAACCACAGTTTATGCGCTATTCCGTAAGGGGCCGATTGGATCCAAAAGTTTAATGATACGGTTAGAATTTATTCTTAATACTTTTCTCGTAGGTGCAGATGCTTGTGGGAGGGTTAATCATAAGTAGGAGGTTTGTTCAAGTAAGAACAACACCTAAGCACCGATCCACCCACATATCAAATTATCAAAGTAGCGAAGACAAATTGAATTAACATGATGAAAGTGACTAGATGAAATTCCCGTGTACCCTCAAGAACGCTTTGCTTATTATAAGAGACTGTCTTGGCCTGTCCTTTGCCTCAAAAGGATTGGGCTATCTTACTGCACTTTTGCTACTACTATCATTTCTTGCTCGTTACAAAATTATCTTGCTATCAAACTACTCTGCTACTTACAATTTCAGCACTTGCAGATATTACCTTACTGAAAAACACTTGTCATTTCATTCTGCTCCTTGTTGGGTTCGACACTCTTACTTATCGAAAAGAACTACAATTGATTCCCTATACTTGTGGGTCATCAATAACCACACAATGTACTATTGTGATCTTATTCTTATTTTATATTGGTGTAATATCTATTGTATTCCAACTTTTCCATGGTTCATACCCCCCGATACTAGCCATAGATTCATCAAAATAAGCAAACAACACATAAAAAACAGAATACGTAAAAAATAGAACGGCCAGTAGCAATCTGAAAACTTTGCATACTTCTGTAGCTCTAAAAATTCTGGAAAATTAGGATGACGTGGGGAATTTGTATATCAATTTTGTGTAAAAAGAATCAGAATGATTTCACGTTCTAGTGAATTATTGAATTTCTGCACTGGGCACAAAAGTTTCTGTTTTTCAGCAAAATCAAATCAACGATCACCGTAAGCCATCCCAAAGATCTTACTTTGATCAAACACTAATTAAAACACAAAAAACACAATTACCACACAAGTAAAAATGTGTGAAACTTGAAAAATTGAACCAAAAAGCAAAAGGCAGATATAAAATTGGGTTGCCTCCCAACAAGCGCTATTGTTTAACGCCCTTAGTGTAATGCCCCGGATGTAATACTTTCCCTTTTGGGTATATAATATATCTCCGGCTTCATCTATTTCCATCCCGGGTTCTTTGTCTTTCGGGTTTTCGTCGTTTTGTTGTGTGAGTGTGTGGCATTCATTCATATCATGTAGACATGTGCATTGCATTGCATTTGTGTTGTCGGTTGCATCCGGTTCCTCGCGTTTCTTCCCGTTGTCCGTTTCGCGTTTCGGAGCTCCCTCACGTGTCCGTGACGTCCCGTAGACCTACTTTGTTGTTGGGCGTGTAACGTTACCGGTGTGCCGCGAGGTTGTTTTGTGTGTTGTTGTTTTGTTGTGTGCAACCCGCCTCTCAAATCTCGTCTCGTTTGGACTCCGTTGGTTTTCCCATCCGTTGTTCGTGTGGGTCCAAAGTGCCTTCACTTTGTGTCCCGGAAACACCCCTACTGCAGTCTACTACCCTCTCCTAGGCCCTTCTAAACTACCCCCGCGATCGGATCCGTCGGATCCCGATCGGAGAGCTCCTAGCACCCCTAAATCCCCACTAACCCTAAAATCTGCTATATATTAGACCCTAGTCTAATTTTGGTATCTCTATCTTCTTCCTCCACTTCTCCCCCTAATTTTTCAGATCCACCCCAGCCACCTTGAGCCACTTGGCAGATCCCAGCCACCCTCGCCGGACTGGGTCGATCGGGGGATCAATTCCCGATCGATCCCCGAAGTCAACGCCCGCCGCAGCGCATCGAAGCCAGCCGCAGCTCGCCTCGGCCTCGCTTCCTCCACCGATCGGATCGGGCAGAGGCCCGATCGATCGTGTCGTCTCGACCGCCCCAGCGGCCCGTACCGCGTGGACCAGTTCCCCGATCGCCCCCGCGGGCCGGTCCCCACTTCGCCAGCGCTCGCCTCTCCACCTCGGGCCGCCAGTCGCCGATCGGGGCCCAGCCCGCAGCTCCTTCGCCACCCCTCGGCCCGTACGCCGCCGTCCCCCAGCCAGCCGCGGGACCGCTTCGCTGAGCCGGCCGCCAGGGGCTCCAGGCCGCTCGCACCGGGCCATCCCGAGTGGGCCTCTCCAGCGCCTCCTTCCGCGCTAGGCCGCCGCGCCGTCCAGGGCCCAGCCGGACCGCCTCCACCGCCTGGGCCGCAGCTCCCGCGGGCCGCTCCGCACCTCCCAGGCCGCCCAGCCGCCGGGCCGCACCGGATCCAGATCCGGGCCGGGATTCCGTTTTTTTTTCAGATCTGAGAGAGAGGTTGCTCTTTTAACCTCTAAGTCCCTGCTTTTTTTTTGTTCTGTGATGCAATGTTTAAACTGCTAGATCTCCTTGTGTGTTGCTCCGATTCACGCATATAGCATGTCCAGACGTTCGTGGGATCGTGCTCTACATTTTATCTGTTGTTGTCATGCATGTTAGAGATCATCTAGGTGCTTGTTTTGCTGTTGCAAGAGTGCATCATGATATAAACTGCTGCTATGTGATGTTTTTATGCCATCTTTGCCTTGTGATATCTTTTAGCTCGTTTGTCCGAATGATGCAAATGACATGTCCACGTGTTCGTCTTGCCATGCTCTACGTGTTGCTTGTGATAGGTTGCATGATAGATTTATTCTTGCTATGTTTATCATCGTTGCAAAGTGCCATGTGGCTGTGATGTTGTTTCACTTGTTATGAAATGCCATCTTGTTGAGCTCGTTGCTATCGTTGTGTTTACCTCCATGATGCATGCTTGTGTGTTTCGGAATCAACTTCATGTGTACTTTGATGAGGTGCTTACCACTTGCCATGTTTAGTTTCGAGGTGACTTAAACATGCTCTTTTATATGCCTTGATGAAATTGCTGTTTTAGGACTTAGTGGATTTTCACTAAGTCTGAAATCTGTAACGTTCCGATGCCATGTTCGTGTGATGTTCTAGGACAAAGCATGATAGTTTTGGAGTGGATTTTGATTGTTCCTTGTAGTATATATTGTTGTCTTTCCATTCATGTCCTCACATGTCTATTTAAGTGGGTGTAGCATGTTTATCTTTTGCTCCAAAGTTTCAATAAAATTCTGCTGCCAGAATTTTATTGTCAAGTTCCATATGTCCAAGATCATTGCTATTGATCCGTGGCTCTGTTGGGGGTGCACCTTTGGACTTAGTTGCTGTAGTATATGTCTAGTTTGTGTTCTAGGTCTTTGCCATGTTGTTTGAATGCTGTAGCTCAATTATTTTGAGCTCCGAAGTTGCTATGATGCTGTAATTTTCAGCTTTCGCTCATTTCTTGTTTCGGGCATAACTTTTAGCCCGTAACTCCGATTTCAGCGAATCTTATATCAAACTTGATTGATTTTCTGTGTAGAATAATAATATGTTATTGTTATCATGTTTTGAGGTGTTTTGCTTGAGTGATATTTTACGTGCTCCGTGTGCATCCTTAGCGCATCCATCATGCATCCATCTTTTTCGAGTGCGTATTGCATCTTGTTGATTGGTGCTTGGTGTGATTGTTTTGTTTAGAGCCGGAAGCCGAGACCGAGATCGAGTACGAGCACGAGGTTTCCAACGAGGTTGAGCACGAGGACCCTTCTTACGATCCGAACGACTTCTCTTCAGGCAAGATGACCGAACCCCGATAACATTACTATCTTTGCCTATTGCTAGTAGTCTCGATCTATAGTTTTGCCTCGATGCCCATGATCTTCTTGTCAGCCTCCTACTTGTAAACCATTTCCATGTTTAACCAACCTACCTATGCAAACCGTTGCTTGGCTAAGTACGCTTCGCTCAGCCCTTCTTATAGCATTGCTAGTTGCAGGTGAAGATCGAAGATGCTTGCTTCATGTTGAAGTTTGGTTGGGTTATATCACACTATATAAATGCTTAAAATGAAATCATCTATATATTGGCAAGGGTGGAAGGCTAAGCCTTTTGCTTGGTGATTTGTTCCACTCATGCCGTTAGGATCCGTATAAGTCGGTGTTATGTTCCTTGATTATGCGTTCCTAACACGGTTGGGGTGTATGGGACCCCCTCGATAAACCGCTAAGTGCTAAGTCTTTTCCAGCAAGTCCCAACATTGGTACTATTTGCCTAATAACAAACTAAACTTGCATAGGGAGTAATTAACCCTCTTTCTTAATCAACAACCCCGGGCCAGTGCTCCACATGAGTGTTGGTCCGAAACGGGGAGCCTGTGGGGCCGCCTTGGGGCAACTCGAGGTATCTGGCATACACCCGTAGCTTCGCCCATCCGGTCGTGTCCTGAGACTTAGATACGCGCGGCTACTATCAGGGTGTCGACACGCCGGGAGGATTTGGTGGATTAGCCTTACCTTAGTTCGGTATATCTTGAGCACGGGATTCCGAGGATACTCGGGTTTTCCCACTTTGGAGTTGCGACTCCGCGGATCGTGGGCTTGTAATGGGTCAAGTTGGAACACCCCTGCAGGGTTTGAACTTTCGAAAGCCGTGCCCACGGTTATGTGGCAGATGGGAGCTTGTTAATATCCGGTTGTATATAACTTGACACACTGATTCTAATACACTACCAGCGTGTGTTCCGTGACCGTCAATTTCCGAATAGGGATTCGGGAGTTGAACACGGAGGGGTTATGTTTGTGGAGCTTGTAGCTAGGATCACTTCGTGATCACTTCTCGTCCGAGGTTTTCTCTTCTCGCTCTCACTCACGTAAGCTAGATGCTAGTTGCTGTTGCAGACACTTATTCTTTTTCTTCAGCCTTATCCTCTCCCAAAGGCTTAAATAGTCTTGTTACCCGGTAACGGGATTGCTGAGTCCTCTGTGGCTCACAGTTACTTCACCACACCAGATGCAGGTCCAGTTGTGAGCTATCCAGGTGATGGCACCGAGCTAGACTGGGAGTACGACGAGGAGCGTAGTCGGTACTATGTGCGATGTCCGGATGATCAGTAGTGGAGACTCTTACTAGGATTTGATCCGCCTGTGGTTTATTTATCTAAGTTTGGTATCTTGCATTTGGATTTTGCCCTTAGAGGGTTGTGATATTCTTAATGTATGATGTTTGAGACTTGTTATGTAATTGTGTGACGTGGCGAGTGTAAGCCAACTATTTTCTGTTTACAATCCCCTCTTTTACATGAGATGTGCAAAGATTACCGAACTTGAGATCATTCTAGGATGGATTTATGCCTTTAAGTCGTGCCTCGACACGTAGGAGGTATAACTCCATCCTGGGCATTACAAGTTGGTATCAGAGCCTTCTCCGACCTAGGAGCCCCCACTGTTTGATCGAATCATTGACGGTCGAGTCTAGGCACACACTGAAAAACTTTTTGAGTCCTATATTATATCGGAGAGTAGGATTTCTTTGCTTCTCATCCCCTTTCTCTCTGGTGAGGACTCCTGACGACTACTCTTGTCTCTCCTATCTTCAAAAAATTGCACAATTTTTTTTTAGGAATCCCGCGAGTATTTTGGGATTGTTTCGATGTTCTTGTGACAAGGATATTGTTCTCGATGCCTCCTGTTCCCGGGGAGTTGAGCTTCGGGGTATTGTTGTCACAAGCATATCGCGGCAGTACTAAATACTTAAGATGGCCGACATCGAAAATCTCTCCTATACGGCCAGTGGCAAGATAACCCCGACATCACCCAGTACTGGGGAGGTAGTTCGGGAGTATTGCCATAGCTTGTTATAATGGATGCTTTTCGAATGTCCGAGGTACATAGTTTCCGAGAAAGACTGGTTATGTGTTGAAGGATGGATACACCTGGATGTAGGTTTAGAGTTGATTGCGCGGTGCTTCCCGTGTATCCCCAACACCTGATTGCATAACTGGAATCTTTCGGAAATCTATAGGTGGGCTTATCCAGTAGATCGTAGGCATTCTTCCAACGGATGCAGGTTAGTGAGTTCGGGGTTCTACATTGAGTGAAGGGGTTATATGACCGATGTTACTATCAGGAGTTGCATCTTAAAGGGTCCTTGGCTATGCTGATCCGGGAATTGCAAAACATTTTCGTAACGCGTTCATATGCTTTCAGCACAAAGATGTTAGAACGAAACTCCTCTCTTGTGTTTGTTCCCATCCGTACCTTGTTGTTTTTTCTTATTTTCCTTTTGTTCCCTATGTGGCTTCTCGTGAAGATTGATGTTATCATTCAACTGAGAATTTCATTCGTTCCTCTTTTTCGAATGATTTCATTCGTTCTTATTGTTCGAATGATTATTGTGAAGACTTGATGCAATTCATTCCATTGATTCAGCTTATACCTTTTGTCAATCAATTGCTGATTCGTGGTCATCTCTTACAGGATGGCTCCGAAAAGGGTTCCCAACGCTAACCCAGAGGTGGAAGAGGTTCCAGAACATCCTCCTTCCCCTCCTCCTCCGCCTGAGGCTTGGAGAGCGATTATGCAGACTACTGCTCAGAACACTCAGTTGTTGATGCAGAGGATGCAACAGATGCAAGCTAATCAAGCTAATCAGGGTATTCCAGGGAACCAAGGCAACTTCTTCTACCAGCAGCACCATGCTACTCTCAACCAGTTCTTGGCCAACAATCCTAAAGCTTTCAGTTACTGTGTCGACCCTCTTGATGCTGAAGATTGGTTAACCGACATAAAGAAGCATTTTGAGTGCAGTAACGTGAAGGAAGATGATTCTGTGAAGTTTGCAGCCTTCCAACTAAAAGATCAAGCAGCTGACTGGTGGCAGCAGTACAAAGACTCCAGGCCAGGTCAAGTGATCTCTTGGGAGAATTTCTGCAAGGATTTCCGCTCGCACCACATTCCTACAAGTGTCATCGAAGTTATGCGTGAGCAATTCCGCAACCTGAAGCAGGGCTCCATGACAGTCTATCAGTATAATGTCAAGTTCCAAAACATCGCTCGTTATGCTAAGCAAGACATTCCTGATGCCAAGAGTAAAATCTATCAGTTCCGTGGAGGTCTCAAAGATGAACTTCAGCTTGCTCTCACTTTGTTCGAGCCCGATGAATTCGACAAGTTCTATAACATGGCTTTCAAACAAGAAGCAGCTCAGCTCAAGATGGAGGCTTCTAAGAAGAGAATTCGAGATGCCGTTCACTCTTCCTCATCGTCTCAGATGGTCTCGAAGCATCAGAAATTCTGGCTTCCTCCTCCTCCAGTGATTCGAGCTCCATACAACAACTCCAACAACTCCAACAACAAGAACTCTAGTGGTCGTGGTTTCTCCCACCCACCCAACCCGAGCAACCAGTCGAAGAAGCAGTTTCAGTCTCAAGGCTCCAAGTCCAGTGGCTCTCATTTCCGTCCTCTCTCAGAAGTGGTGTGCAACAAGTGTGGCCAGAAGGGTCATTATGCCAACAGATGTCCGAATCCGAAGCGTCTTCCTCCTCCTCCACCTGTGAGTTCAGCTATTGTCAGGCATGATCCAAAGGCAGCAAGGGTCAATCTGATGAATGCAGCACAAGCGGAGAATTCTTCTGATGTCATTTTGGGTAACCTTCCAGTTAACTCTTTTCCAGCTAAAGTGTTATTTGATTCGGGTGCTTCATGCTCTTTCATGTCTCAACCATTTGCATCCAAGCACAATATTGCCACTTCAAATTTGCCTCAGAGGTTGCAAGTTATTTCTCCGGGGAGACGTATGTCTTCTACTGTCTATGCTCCAGATGTTTCTATTCGCATGGGTGATTATCGCTTTCTGGCTAAACCGGTGATTCTTGGTAATTCTGACATCGATCTCATCCTCGGAATGGATTGGCTTTCTCAGCATGATGCTCACATTGATTGTGCACAGAAGGAAGTCAAGATGACTCATTCTGATGAAGATGTGATTATCTTTGCCTCAAGGGATAACACTATCAGGCTTTTCTCTCTCAATGACAAGGGCGAAATTAATGCCATATCTCAAATTCCGGTGGTGAACGAATATCAAGACGTCTTTCCTGAAGAACTTCCAGGCATGCCTCCACACCGTCAGGTGGAATTCGTTATTGAACTCGAGCCGGGTACTGAGCCAGCATGCCGGCGTCCGTACAAGCTCTCTCCGGATGAATTGAAGGAACTGAAGAAGCAGCTTGATAAGCAGGAGAGTATGGGTCTCATCAGGCCTAGTACGTCTCCGTGGGGTTGTGGTGTCTTATTTGTCAAGAAGAAAGATGGCACGGAGCGTCTCTGTGTTGACTACCGGCCATTGAACAAGAAGACGATTAAGAACAAGTATCCGCTCCCCAACATCAACGAACTCTTTGAGCAGCTCAAAGGAGCTAAAGTGTTCTCTAAGCTTGACCTCCGAATGGGCTATCATCAAATTCGCATTCGCGAGGAAGACATTCCCAAGACGGCCTTCAGAACGATCTACGGTTCATACGAGTATACCGTCATGTCCTTCGGTCTCGCCAATGCTCCTCCTACCTTCTCGAGGATGATGCATTACATCTTCAACCCCTATACTGGCGAGTTTGTGCTTGTGTATCTGGATGATATTCTGGTGTTTTCCAAGAATGAAGAAGATCACGAAAAGCACTTACGCCTGGTTCTTGATCGACTCCGAGAGCATAAATTCTATGCCAAGTTCTCCAAGTGCGAGTTTTGGCTCGATAAGGTTTTGTACCTGGGCCACATCATCTCAGCTGACGGTATTGCGGTTAATCCCGAGAAAGTTGAAGCAATTGTCAACTGGGAAGCTCCTCAGAACGTCAAGCAGCTCCGCAGTTTTCTGGGTCTTGCCAGCTATTGCAGAAGGTTCGTTGAGAACTTCTCCAAGATTGCCAAGCCTCTTTCCAACCTGCTTCAGAAGAATGTCAAATACTTTTGGTCTCCAGAGTGTGAAGTGGCATTCAAAACTCTCAAAGAGAAGCTTGTCTCTGCTCCAGTTCTGACTCCTCCAGATGAATCCAAGCCCTATGAAGTATTATGTGATGCTTCTCTTCAAGGTCTTGGTGGTGTGCTTATGCAAGATAAGAGAATTGTGGCATATACTTCTCGTCAGCTCAAGCCAAGTGAGAAGAACTATCCCACACACAATCTCGAGCTAGCAGCTGTGGTACATGCTCTGATTACGTGGAGACATCTGTTGTTGGGCAGAAAGGTCGACATCTTCACTGATCACAAGAGCTTGAAGTACATCTTCACACAGCCGCATCTGAACCTCCGCCAGACTCGTTGGGTTGAAATGATCCAAGAGTACAATCCCAGCATTGAATACACTCCTAGCAAGGAGAATGTGATTGCAGATGCTTTGAGCAGAAAGGCATATTGCAACAGCCTTCTTATCAAGCCGTACCAGCCCGAGCTTTGTGAAGCATTCAGGAAACTCAACCTCCAAGTTGTACCGCAGGGTTTTCTTGCAAATCTTCAAATTGCTCCTACCTTGGAAGATCAAGTCCGTGAGGCCCAGCTCAGTGATACCATGGTGAAGAAGGTCAAACATGCTATTGCTAAGGGCATTCCAAAATACAAGTGCTTCCGTGTTGATGAGAGAGATACCTTGTTCTTCGAGGACAGACTCGTTGTTCCCGAAGGTGATCTCAGGAAGCTCATAATGGAAGAAGCTCATGATTCTCTCCTTTCCATTCATCCTGGCAGTTCCAAGATGTATCAAGATCTCAAGCAATCTTACTGGTGGACACGCATGAAAAGGGAGATTGCCCAATTCGTGAATGAATGTGATGTGTGTAGAAGAGTGAAAGCAGAACATCAACGTCCAGCCGGTCTTCTCCAACCTCTTCCTATTCCCGAGTGGAAGTTCGACCACATTGAAATGGACTTCGTCACTGGCTTTCCTAAATCCAAGCGAGGAAATGATGCTATCTTTGTGGTGATTGACAAGCTTACCAAAGTCGCTCACTTTCTTCCAGTCAAAGAATCAATCAATGCAGCTCAACTTGCAGAGCTGTACACTTCCAGAATTGTGTCCTTACATGGCATTCCTCAAGTTATCTCCTCAGACCGTGGAAGCTTGTTCACATCAAGGTTCTCGGACTCCTTTCAGTCCGCCATGGGCACTAAGATCAGGTTCAGCACTGCATTTCACCCTCATACTAGTGGTCAAGTCGAGCGCGTGAATCAGATTCTAGAAGACATGCTCAGAGTCTGTGTCATCTCCTTCGGCATGAAATGGGAAGACTGCCTTCCATTTGCCGAGTTCTCTTACAACAACAGCTTTCAAGCAAGTGCAGGCAAAGCACCGTTTGAAATTCTCTATGGCAGAAAGTGTCGTACCCCTCTCAACTGGTCTGAAACAGGCGAACGTCAACTTCTTGGCAATGACTTGATCTCAGAAGCCGAAGAAATGTGCAAAGTCATATGTGAGAATCTCAAGGCCGCTCAGTCGCGTCAGAAGAGCTACTATGACGGCAAGCATCGTGATTTGGCTTTCAACATCGGTGATCATGTCTATCTCCGAGTTTCTCTGATGAAAGGCACTCAAAGATTCGGTATCAAAGGAAAGCTTGCTCCTAGATACGTCGGGCCTTTCAAGATTCTTGGCAAGAGAGGCGATCTAGCCTATGAACTTGAGCTCCCTTCAAACTTCGCCAATGTTCATGATGTCTTCCATGTGTCTCAACTTCACAAATGCTTCAAGGCACCTGAGCGCATGATTCCGTTTGAAGAGATTGATCTTCAACAAGACCTGTCCTACCGAGAGCACCCAGTTGCCATTCTCGAAGAAACCGAACGCAAGACCCGCAACAAGTCCATCAAATTTCTGAAAGTCAAGTGGTCACATCACACCGACCGAGAAGCTACCTGGGAACGAGAAGATCATCTTCGTTCCGAGTACCCTTCCTTTTTCCAGTCCTAGATCTCGGGACGAGATCTTTTTGTAGTAGAGGAGAGTTCGTAATGCCCCGGATGTAATACTTTCCCTTTTGGGTATATAATATATCTCCGGCTTCATCTATTTCCATCCCGGGTTCTTTCTCTTTCGGGTTTTCGTCGTTTTGTTGTGTGAGTGTGTGGCATTCATTCATATCATGTAGACATGTGCATTGCATTGCATTTGTGTTGTCGGTTGCATCCGGTTCCTCGCGTTTCTTCCCGTTGTCCGTTTCGCGTTCCGGAGCTCCCTCACGTGTCCATGACGTCCCGTAGACCTACTTTGTTGTTGGGCGTGTAACGTTACCGGTGTGCCGCGAGGTTGTTTTGTGTGTTGTTGTTTTGTTGTGTGCAACCCGCCTCTCAAATCTCGTCTCGTTTGGACTCCGTTGGTTTTCCCATCCGTTGTTCGTGTGGGTCCAAAGTGCCTTCACTTTGTGTCCCGGAAACACCCCTACTGGAGTCTACTACCCTCTCCTAGGCCCTTCTAAACTACCCCCGTGATCGGATCCGTCGGATCGCGATCGGAGGGCTCCTAGCACCCCTAAATCCCCCCTAACCCTAAAACCTGCTATATATTAGACCCTAGTCTAATTTTGGTATCTCTATCTTCTTCCTCCACTTCTCCCCCTAATTTTTCAGATCCACCCCAGCCACCTTGAGCCACTTGGCAGATCCCAGCCACCCTCGCCGGACTGGGTCGATCGGGGGATCAATTCCCGATCGATCCCCGAAGTCAACGCCCGCCGCAGCGCATCGAAGCCAGCCGCAGCTCGCCTCGGCCTCGCTTCCTCCACCGATCGGATCGGGCAGAGGCCCGATCGATCGCGTCGTCTCGACCGCCCCAGCGGCCCGTACCGCGTGGACCAGTTCCCCGATCGCCCCCGCGGGCCGGTCCCCACTTCGCCAGCGCTCGCCTCTCCGCCTCGGGCCGCCAGTCGCCGATCGGGGCCCAGCCCGCAGCTCCTTCGCCACCCCTCGGCCCGTACGCCGCCGTCCCCCAGCCAGCCGCGGGACCGCTTCGCTGAGCCTGCCGCCTGGGGCTCCAGGCCGCTCGCACCGGGCCGCCCGAGTGGGCCTCTCCAGCGCCTCCTTCCGCGCTGGGCCGCCGAGCCGTCCAGGGCCCAGCCGGACCGCCTCCACCGCCTGGGCCGCAGCTCCCGCGGGCCGCTCCGCACCTCCCAGGTCGCCTAGCCGCCGGGCCGCACCGGATCCAGATCCGGGCCGGGATTCCGTTTTTTTTCAGATCTGAGAGAGAGGTTGCTCTTTTAACCTCTAAGTCCCTGCTTTTTTTTGTTCTGTGATGCAATGTTTAAACTGCTAGATCTCCTTGTGTGTTGCTCCGATTCGCGCATATAGCATGTCCTGACGTTCGTGGGATCGTGCTCTACGTTTTATCTGTTGTTGTCATGCATGTTAGAGATCATGTAGGTGCTTGTTTTGCTGTTGCAAGAGTGCATCATGATATAAACTGCTGCTATGTGATGTTTTTATGCCATCTTTGCCATGTGATATCTTTTAGCTCGTTTGTCCGAATGATGCAAATGACATGTCCACGTGTTCGTCTTGCCATGCTCTACGTGTTGCTTGTGATAGGTTGCATGATAGATTTATTCTTGCTATGTTTATCATCGTTGCAAAGTGCCATGTGGCTGTGATGTTGTTTCACTTGTTATGAAATGCCATCTTGTTGAGCTCGTTGCTATCGTTGTGTTTACCTCCATGATGCATGCTTGTGTGTTTCGGAATCACCTTCATGTGTACTTTGATGAGGTGCTTACCACTTGCCATGTTTAGTTTCGAGGTGACTTAAACATGCTCTTTTATATGCCTTGATGAAATTGCTGTTTTAGGACTTAGTGGATTTTCACTAAGTCTGAAATCTGTAACGTTCCGATGCCATGTTCGTGTGATGTTCTAGGACAAAGCATGATAGTTTTGGAGTGGATTTTGATTGTTCCTTGTAGTATATATTGTTGTCTTTCCATTCATGTCCTCACATGTCTATTTAAGTGGGTGTAGCATGTTTATCTTTTGCTCCAAAGTTTCAATAAAATTCTGCTGCCAGAATTTTATTGTCAAGTTCCATATGTCCAAGATCATTGCTATTGATCCGTGGCTCCGTTGGGGGTGCACCTTTGGACTTAGTTGCTGTAGTATATGTCTAGTTTGTGTTCTAGGTCTTTGCCATATTGTTTGAATGCTGTAGCTCAATTATTTTGAGCTCCGAAGTTGCTATGATGCTGTAATTTTCAGCTTTCGCTCATTTCTTGTTTTGGGCATAACTTTTAGCCCGTAACTCCGATTTCAGCGAATCTTATATCAAACTTGATTGATTTTCTGTGTAGAATCATAATATGTTATTGTTATCATGTTTTGAGGTGTTTTGCTTGAGTGATATTTTACGTGCTCCGTGTGCATCCTTAGCGCATCCATCATGCATCCATCTTTTTCGAGTGCGTATTGCATCTTGTTGATTGGTGCTTGGTGTGATTGTCTTGTTTAGAGCCGGAAGCCGAGACCGAGATCGAGTACGAGCACGAGGTTTCCAACGAGGTTGAGCACGAGGACCCTTCTTACGATCCGAACGACTTCTCTTCAGGCAAGATGACCGAACCCCGATAACATTACTATCTTTGCCTATTGCTAGTAGTCTCGATCTATAGTTTTGCCTCGATGCCCATGATCTTCTTGTCAGCCTCCTACTTGTAAACCATTGCCATGTTTAACCAACCTACCTATGCAAACCGTTGCTTGGCTAAGTACGCTTCGCTCAGCCCTTCTTATAGCATTGCTAGTTGCAGGTGAAGATCGAAGATGCTTGCTTCATGTTGAAGTTTGGTTGGGTTATATCACACTATATAAATGCTTAAAATGAAATCATCTATATATTGGCAAGGGTGGAAGGCTAAGCCTTTTGCTTGGTGATTTGTTCCACTCATGCCGTTAGGATCCGTATAAGCCGGTGTTATGTCCCTTGATTATGTGTTCCTAACACGGTTGGGGTGTATGGGACCCCCTCGATAAACCGCTAAGTGCTAAGTCTTTTCCAGCAAGTCCCAACATTGGTACTATTTGCCTAATAACAAACTAAACTTGCATAGGGAGTAATTAACCCTCTTTCTTAATCAACAACCCCGGGCCAGTGCTCCACATGAGTGTTGGTCCGAAACGGGGAGCCTGCGGGGCCGCCTTGGGGCAACTCGAGGTATCTGGCATACACCCGTAGCTTCGCCCATCCGGTCGTGTCCTGAGACTTAGATACGCGCGGCTACTATCAGGGTGTCGACACGCCGGGAGGATTTGCTGGATTAGCCTTACCTTAGTTCGGTATATCTTGAGCACGGGATTCCGAGGATACTCGGGTTTTCCCAATTTGGAGTTGCGACTCCGCGGATCGTGGGCTTGTAATGGGTCAAGTTGGAACACCCCTGCAGGGTTTGAACTTTCGAAAGCCGTGCCCGCGGTTATGTGGCAGATGGGAGCTTGTTAATATCCGGTTGTAGATAACTTGACACACTGATTCTAATACACTACCAGCGTGTGTTCCGTGACCGTCAATTTCCGAATAGGGATTCGGGAGTTGAACACGGAGGGGTTATGTTTGTGGAGCTTGTAGCTAGGATCACTTCGTGATCACTTCTCGTCCGTGGTTTTCTCTTCTCGCTCTCACTCACGTAAGCTAGATGCTAGTTGCTGCTGCAGACACTTATTCTTTTTCTTCTGCCTTATCCTCTCCCAAAGGCTTAAATAGTCTTGTTACCCGGTAACGGGATTGCTGAGTCCTCTGTGGCTCACAGTTACTTCACCAGACCAGATGCAGGTCCAGTTGTAAGCTATCCAGGTGATGGCACCGAGCTAGACTGGGAGTACGACGAGGAGCATAGTCGGTACTATGTGCGATGTCCGGATGATCAGTAGTGGAGACTCTTACTAGGATTCGATCCGCCTGTGGTTTATTTATCTAAGTTTGGTATCTTGCATTTGGATTTTGCCCTTAGAGGGTTGTGATATTCTTAATGTATGATGTTTGAGACTTGTTATGTAATTGTGTGACGTGGCGAGTGTAAGCCAACTATTTTCTGTTTACAATCCCCTCTTTTACATGAGATGTGCAAAGATTACCGAACTTGAGATCATTCTAGGATGGATTTATGCCTTTAAGTCGTGCCTCGACGCGTAGGAGGTATAACTCCATCCTGGGCATTACACTTAGCTAGGCATAAAACACGAATAGATCTAGGTATTGTCGTCTTTGTTATGAAATTCTTCGATCATACCTTTATATTCCTTAGGAGATTATATGGTTTTATCAGTAATCAAACTTCTAGGCAAGAAAGCAAGAAATTCACTCGTGGTAATTGGTCCCTTAATCATATTAAAAAGATCGGAGTGAACACTTAATGATTTGAGATCTTCTTTACTAGAAGACTCGCCCTTATTCTTAGGAACATAAATAAATTTGTCGATCTTAGTAGGAGGAGGAGTTGGAGTAATTTTAACGGAATAAAAAGTGGAACCCAAGTTAGTAATAATGTCTTCTGGTTTGCCAATTCTAGCAGAATCATGATATATTTTTTAGTTAACTATAGGTTCCTTTTCCTAAAGGTTTTTTAAAGTGACTCCTACCTTAGATCCATATTGAGTAATATTATTATGAACCTTTTATCCAAATTTTCAATGAACTCAAAAGTAGCCATTTTCTTTTCAATAATATCAAGTCTTTGCATCACATGTTCCAAAGTTAAAGCGGTTCCATGAATCAAAAGAGGTAGTGGGCCTAACAAATCTATCATGGCATTATAAGAATCAAAAGTGTGGCTCCCCAAGAAATTCCCTTCCGGTAATCGTATCTAGAACATATCTATTCCAAGGAGTAACTCCCACATAAAAATTGCGAGGAAGAACGGCAGTATATTGCTTTCGAGTAGATCTATTTTGAGCATTGCAAATTCTATACCAAGCATCTTTTAAATTTTCTCCCTCCCTTTGTTTAAAATTGAGAACTTCATTATCGGGGGTGTTGACAATGATGGGAGGACTAGCCATGAAAACAAGGTAAGTGATACAACACACAAGCACACAAAAAGCAAGCGAACAAGACGGACGGAAGAAGGGCGAAGAAAAGGCAAATCTTTTCGAAAATTGTTTTAGAAGTGGGAGAGAGGAAAACGAGAGGTGAATGGCAAATAATGTAAATGCAAGAGATGAGGGTTTTATGAAGGGTACTTGGTATGTATTGACTTGGTGTAGATCTCCCCGGCGATGCCGCCAGAAATTCTTCCTGCTACCTCTTGATCTTGCGTTGGTTTTTCCCTTGAAGAGGAAAGGGTGATGCAGCAAAGTAGAGTAAGTATTTCCCTCAGTTTGAGAACCAAGGTATCAGTCCAGTAGGAGACAACGCACAAATCAACAAGTACCTGCAGAAACAATCAAACAACTTGCACCCAACACAATAAAGGGGTTGTGAATCCCTTCACGGTTATTTGCAAAAGTGAGATCGGATAGTGATGGATAAACTATAAAGTAAATATTTTCGATATTTTGGTTTATAGATTGGAAAGTAAAAGATTGCAAAATAGTAGATCAGAAACTTATAAGATGTAAAATAGACCCAGGGGCCATAGGTTTCACTAGAGGCTTCTCTCATAATAGCAAATATTACGGCGGGTAAACAAATTACGGCCAAGCAATTGATAGAAAAGCGCAAAGTTATGACGATATCTAAGGCAATGATCATGAATATAGGCATCACGTCCGTGTCAAGTAGATCAACTCCTGCCTGCATCTACTACTATTACTCCACGCATCAACCGAAATGATTCTGCATCTAGAGTATTAAGTTCATAAAGAACAGAGTAACGCATTAAGTAAGATGACATGATGTAGCAGAATTAACTCAAGCAATATGATGAAAACCCCATCTAGTTATCCTCGACGGCAACAATACAATACATGTCATGTCCCTTTCTGTCACTAGGATTGAGTACCGCAAGATTGAACCCAAAGCAAAGCACTTCTCCCATTGTAAGAAAAACCAATCTAGTTGGCCAAACCAAAAATATAGTTCGAAGAGAATTACTAAGATAAAAAATCATGCATATAAGAATTCAGAAAATACTCAAATAATATCCATAGATAATCTGGTCATAAATCCACAATTCATCGGATCTTGGTAAACACACCGTAAAAGAAGATTACCTCGGATAGATCTCCAAGAACATCGAGAAGAACATGGTATTGAGAATCAAAGAGAGAGAAGAAGCCATACAGCTACTAGCTATGGACCTGTAGGGTAATAGGGTTGATGTAGATGCCCTCCATGGTCAAATCTCCCTCTGGCAGTGTACCGAAAAACGCCTCCAGATGGGATCTCGCGGAAATAGAAGCTTACAACGGTGGAAAAGTGGTTTCTATGATGCCTCTAGGGTTTCAGGAATATATGAGAATATATAGGCGGAAGAAATAGGCCGGTGGACACTCG
Organism: Secale cereale; assembly: GCA_902687465.1. Taxonomy (NCBI): domain Eukaryota; kingdom Viridiplantae; phylum Streptophyta; class Magnoliopsida; order Poales; family Poaceae; genus Secale; species Secale cereale. The sequence continues at coordinate 433,585,590 of LR738713.1, read as the reverse complement.
AGGGGCCCACAAGAATGGGGGGCGCGCCCTCTGTCCTTGTGGTTGCCTCGCAACTCCCTTGATGTGCACTCCAAGTTCTCTAGATGTCTTCTAGTCCAAGAAAAATCCTCGTAAAGTTTCGTTCTAGTTGGACTCCATTTGATATTCCTTTTCTGCGAAACTCAAAAACAAGGAAAAAACAAAAACTGGCACTAGGCTCTAGGTTAATAGGTTAGTCCCGGAAATAATATAAAATAGCATATTAATGCATATAAAACATCCAGAACAGATAATATAATAGCATGGAACAATAAAAAATTATAGATATGTTGGAAACGTATATATCATCAGACTGCCCCCGGCAGGCTGTGACGGGATCGGGGAGGGCTCCTCTTGGGTGTTTCCCACCGCAGTACTGCAGAGGGACAACGAAAAGACGGGATTACGGGGCACTTATCTTTTTTCAATCTTAAACTGTAGGCTGCTACCTCTTGATCTTGCGTTGTTTTCCCTTGAAGAGGAAAGGGTGATGCAGCGCAGTAGCGTAAGTATTTCCCTCAGTTTTTGAGAACTAAGGTATCAATCCAGTAGGAGACCACGCGCGAGTCCCTCGTACCTACACAAACAAATAAGAACCTTGCAACCAACGCGATAAAGAGGTTGTCAATCCCTTCACGGCCACTTGCAAAAGTGAGATCTTATAGAGATGATAAGATAATATTGTTGGTAATTTTCGTATGTAGATTGAAAGTAAAGATTGCAAAACAAAAGTAAAGTAAATATAAATAGTTGATGGGAGATTAATATGATGGAAGATAGACCCGGGGCCATAGGTTTCACTAGTGGCTTCTCTCATGATAGCAGATTTCTACGGTGGGTGAACATATTACTGTCGAGCAATTGATAGAAAAGTGCATAGTTATGAGACTATCTAGGCATGATCATTATATATAGGCATCACATCCAAAACAAGTAGACCGAAACGATTCTGCATCTACTACTGTTACTCCACACATCGACCGCTATCCAGCATGCATCTAGAGTATTAAGTTCATAAGAACAGAGTAACGCCTTAAGCAAGATGCCATGATGTAGAGGGATAAACTCATGCAATATGATATTAACCCCATATTTTTATCCTCGATGGCAACAATACAATACGTGCCTTGCTGCCCCTGCTGTCACTGGGAAAGGACACCGCAAGATTGAACCCAAAGCTAAGCACTTCTCCCATTGCAAGAACTCCAATCTAGGAGGCCAAACCAAACTAATAATTCAAAGAGACTTTCAAAGATATTTAAATCATGCATAAGAGATTTCAGAGAGGAATCAAATATTCTTCATAGATAATCTTGATCATAAACCCACAGTTCATTGGATCTCAACAAACACGCCGCAAAAGAATTACATCAAATAGATCTCCAAGAAGATCGAGGAGAATTTTGTATTGAAATCCAAAGAAAGAGAAGAAGCCATCTAGCTAATAACTATGAACCCGAAGGTTTGTGGTAAACTACTCACAACTCATCAGAGAGGCTATGGTGTTGATGTAGAAGGCCTCCGTGAACGATGCCCCCTCCGGTGGAGCTCCGGAACAGACCCCAAGATGGGATCTCACGGGTACAGAAGGTTGCGGCGATGGAATTAGGGTTTCGTGGTGCTCCCCGATGGTTTCAGGGTACATAGGTATATATAGGAGGAAGAGGCATGTCAGGGGAGCCACGAGGGGCCCACGAGTGTCGGGGTGCTCCTACCCCCTGGGCGCGCCTCTACCCTCGTGGCTGCCTCATTCGCTTCCTGGCGTGTACTCCAAGTCTTCTGTGTTGCAATTTTTCCAAAAATAACTCTCCCGAAGGTTTCATTCCGTTTGGACTTCGTTTGATATTCCTTTTCTGCGAAACACTGAAATATGCAAAAAAAACAGCAATTTGCACTGGGCCTTGGGTTAGTAGGTTAGTCCCAAAAATAATATAAAAGTGTATAATAAAGCCCATTAAACATCCAAAATAGATAATATAATATTATGGAACAATCAAAAATTATAGATACGTTGGAGACGTATCAAGGATCCCCAAGCTTAATTCTTGCTCGTCCTCGAGTAGGTAAATGATAAAAACAGAATTTTTTATGTGGAATGCTATCCGACATAATTCTCAATGTAATTTTCTTTATTGTGGCATGAATGTTCAGATCTGAAAGATTCAAGACAAAAGTCTATATTGACATAAGAATAACAATACCTCAAGCATACTAACAAAGCAATTATGTCTTCTCAAAATAACATGGCCAAAGAAAGTTCATCCCTACAAAATCATATAGTTTGGCTATGTTCCATCTTCGTCACACAAAGTACTCAAATCATGCACAACCCCGGTTTCAGCCAAGCAATTGTTTCATACTTAAATTTTTTCAAAATCTTTCAACTTTCACGCAATACATGAGCGTGAGCCATGGATATAGCACTATAGGTGGAATAGAGTGGTGGTTGTGGAGAAGACAAAAGAGGAAGATGGTCTCACATCAACTAGGTGTATCAATGGGCTATGGAGATGCCCATCAATAGATATCAATGTGAGTGAGTAGGGATTACCATGCAACGGATGCAGTAGAGCTATAAATGTATGAAAGCTCATCAAAAGAAACTAAGTGGGCGTGCATCCAACTTGCTTGCTCACGAAGACCTACGACATTTGAGGAAGCCCGTCATTGGAATATACAAGCCAAGTTCTATAATGAAAATTCCCACTAGTATATGAAAGTGACAAAACAAGAGACTCTCTATCATGAAGATCATGGTGCTAGTTTGAAGCACAAGTGTTGAAAAGATAGTAGCATTGTCCCTTTTTATTTTCTTATTTTTCTTATTTTTGGGCCTTTCTTTTTTTCTTTGGCCTTTCTTCTTCCCTTTTTTTGTTTTATTTCTTTGGGACAATGCTCTAATAATGATGATCATCACACTTTTATTTACTTACAACTTGATACTGGAACAAAGTATGACTCTATATGAATGCCTCCGGCGGTGTACCGGTATGTCCAATGAATCAAGAGTGACATGTATGAAAAATTATGCATGGTGGCCTAGCCACAAATACGATGTCAACTACATGATCATGCATGGCAATATTACAATGGAAGCGTGTCATATGAACAGAACGGTGGAAAGTTGCATGGCAATATATCTCGGAATGGCTATGGAAATGCCATGATAGGTAGGTATGATGGCTGTTTTGAGGAAGGTATATGGTGGGTGTATGGTACCGGCGAAAGTTGCACGGTACAAGAGAGGCTAGCGATGGTGGAAGGGTGAGAGTGCGTATAATCCATGGACTCAACATTAGTCATAAAGAACTCACATACTTATTGCAAAAATCTACAAGTCATCAAAACAAAGTACTGCAAGCATGCTCCTAGGGGAAGGGTTGGTAGGAGTTAACCATCGCGCAATCCCAACCTCCACACAAAGGATGACAATCAATGAAATACCTCATGCTTCAAATTTGTCACACAACGGTTACCATACGTGCATGCTACGGGACTTGAAACCTCAACACAAGTATTTCTCAAATTCACAACTACTCTACTAGCATGACTCTAATATCACCATCCTCATATCTCAAATCAATCATCAAGTATCAAACTTCTCATAATATTCAATGCACTATTATGAAAGTTTTTACTATACCCATCTTGGATGCCTATCATATTAGGACTAAATTTATAACCAAAGCTAATTACCATGCTGTTCTGAAAGACTCTCAAAATCATATAAGTGAAGCATGAGAGATCAATAATTTCTACAAAATAAAACCACCACCGTGCTCTAAAAGATATAAGTGAGGCCTAGAGCAAAACTATCTAGCTCAAAAGATATAACTGAAGCACATAGAGTATTCTAACAAATTCCGATTCATGTGTATCTCTCTCAAAAGGTGTGTCCATCCAGGATGATTGTGGTAAACTAAAAAGCAAAGACTCAAATCATACATGACGCTCCAAGCAAAACACATATCATGTGGTGAATAAAAATATAGTCTCAAGTAAAGTTACCAATAGACGAAGACGAAAGAGGGGATGCCTTCCCGGGCCGTCCCCAAGCTTAGGCTTTTGGTTGTCCTTGAATTTTACCTTGGGGTGCCTTGGGCATCCCCAAGCTTAGGCTCTTGCCAATCTTTGTTCCATAGTCCATCAAATCCTTACCTAAAACATGAAAACTTCACAACGCAAAACTTAATAGAAAATCACATGAGCTCCGTTAGTATAAGAAAACAAACCACCACTCAAAGGTACTATAATGAACTCATTCTTTATTTATATTGGTGTTAAACCTACTGTATTGCAACTTCTCTATGATTCATACCCCCTAATACTACTCATAGATTCATCAAAATAAGCAAACAACACACGAAAAACAGAATCTGTCAAAAACAGAACAGTCTGTAGCAATCTGTAACTTTTGAATACTTCTGTAACTCTAAAAATTCTGAAATAATTGGTGGACGTGAGGAATTGTCTATTAATCATCTGCAAAAAGAATAAACTTAAAAGTACTCTCTAGTAAAAAATGGTAGCTAATCTCGTGAGCGCTAAAGTTTCTGTCTTTTACAGCATGATCGCAAAGACATCACCCAAGTCTTCCCAAAGGTTCTACTTGGCACAAACACTAATTAGAACACAAAACCACATCTAAATAGAAGCTAGATTCATTATTTATTACTAAACAGAAGTAAAAGCAAATAAAATAAAATTTGGTTGCCTCCCAACAAGCTCTTTCTTTATAGCCATCAAGATAGGCTTGAGAATTCAATGATGCTCGCATGAAAGACAAGACTTGAAGCACAAAAAGAGCATCATATAGCATGTGAAAATCACATCGAAGTATAACATACTTCCTATGCATAGGCATTTCATAGGAAAACAAATTAGCAAGACAAGCAAGATCTAGCATATGCAAGGAAGAAGAAAGAAACAATAGCAATCTCAACATAATGAGAGGTAATTTAGTAACATGAAAATTTCTACAACCATATTTTCCTCTCTCATAATAATTGCACGTAGGATCATAAGCAAATTCGACAATATAACTATCACAAAATTATAGATACGTTGGAGACGTATCATCAGGCTGCCCCCGGCAGGCTATGACGGGATCAGGGTGGGCTCCTGCTTGGGTGTTTCCCACCGCAATACCACGGGGGAAAACGAAAAGAGGAGATTACGGGGCACTTATATTTTTTTTCAATCTTAAACTGTAGGCTGCTACCTCTTGAGCTTGAGTTGTTTTCCCTCGAAGAGGAAAGGGTGATGCAACATAGTAGCATAAGTATTTCCCTCAGTTTTTGAGAACCAAGGTATGAATCCAGTAGGAGACCAGGCGCGAGTCCCTCATACCTACACAAACAAATAAGAACCTTGCAACCAACGTGATAAAGGGGTTGTCAATCCCTTCACGGCCACTTGCAAAAGTGAGATCTGATAGATATGATAAGATAATATTTTGGTATTTTTGGTATGTAGATTGGAAGTAAAGATTGCAAAACAAAAGTAAAGTCAAGATAAAATAGTTGATGGAAGATAGACCCGGGGGCCATAGGTTTCACTAGTGGCTTCTCTCATGATAGCAGATTTCTATGGTGGGTGAACAAATTACTATCGAACAATTGATAGAAAAGCGCATAGTTATGAGAATATCTAGGCACGATCATTGTATATAGGCACCACGTCCGTGACAAGTAGACCAAAACGATTCTGCATCTACTACTATTACTCCACACATCGACCGCTATCCACCATGCATCTAGAGTATTAAGTTCATAAGAACAGAGTAACGCCTTAAGCAAGATGACATGATGTAGAGGGATAAACTCATGCAATATGATATAAACCCCATCTTTTTATCCTCGATGGCAACAATACAATACGTGCCTTGCTGCCCCTGCTGTCACTTGGAAAGGACACCGCAAGATTGAACCCAAAGCTAAGCACTTCTCCCATTGCAAGAACTACCAATCTAGTAGGCCAAACCAAACTGATAATTCGAAGAGACTTGCAAAGATATTTATATCATGCATAATAGATTTCAGAGAGGAATCAAATATTGTTCATAGATAATCTTGATCATAAACCCACAATTCATCGGATCTCGACAAACACACCGCAAAAGAATTACATTGAATAGATCTCCAAGAAGATCGAGGAGAACTTCGTATTGAAATCCAAAGAGAGAGAAGAAGCCATCTAGCTAATAACTATGGACCCGAAGGTCTGTGGTAAACTACTCACAACTCATCGGAGAGGCTATGGTGTTGATGTAGAAGCCCTCCATGATCGATGCCCCCTCCGGTGGAGCTCCGGAACAGGCCCCAAGATGGGATCTTACGGGTACAAAAGGTTGCGGCGGTGGAATTAGGGTTTCGTGGTGCTCCCCGATGGTTTCAGGGTACGTAGGTATATATAGGAGGAAGAGGCACGTCAGGGGAGCCATGAGGGGCCCACGAGAGTGGGGGGCGCGCCTACCCCCTGGGCGCGCCCCCTGCCCTCGTGGCCGCCTCGTTCACTTCCTGGCGTGTACTCCAAGTCTTCCGTGTTGCAATTGTTCCAAAAATAACTCTCTTGAAGGTTTCATTCCGTTTGGACTCTGTTTGATATTCCTTTTCTGTGAAACACTGAAATAGGCAAAAAAATAGCAATTTGCACAGGGCCTTGGGTTAGTAGGTTAGTCCCAAAAATAATATAAAGTGTATAATAAAGGCCATTAAACATCCAAAACAGATAATATAATAGCATGGAACAATCAAAAATTATAGATACGTTGGAGACGTATCATAGGCAATCGCCAAACTTTAGTTCAAATAAATGTAATCTATTTTATACATGCTTGTGCTCTATAAGATTTGTACTTGTTGATCAGCATATTAATGAAAAAGATGAACCTTGCCGGGGACTCGTGCATGTAACGTGTCCATGCAGAGGTGGGATGCGTGTATACTTCCAAGTAAACAAGTTCCCCCCGGCAGGCTACCTTGTCGGTACCCTGAGCCTTGTTGCCACGGAACTAAGCTTGCCGGGCGTAAGACATGAAGAGGGACTAGCCCCCCGCCAATCCTTTTTTCTTAAAGGCCACTGCGACCATCCTGACCGAAGTAGCGTTCGGGTCGAAGGATGGGAGCACCTAAGTTTTGAAAGGCAGAGGGGTTTTCCTATGCACAAGTCCTTACAGAACACGTATGGATAAAGGAAAGGACTTATCTGTTGGGCTTGCCAGAGATTGCAATGTTGGCTTCTCTTTTCATCTCTCCTTGAGGAACCAAGTCCACGACAAGAACTTGTGGTTTATGAAGATGAAAATGATGCCAGATGCAATCTTATCTACATGAACATGAGATGCTCATGATATACACGTGCATGCATGCAACTTGTCAGGGCCCCCCCTCTCAGTGCTTTGTTTATTTCTCTGTTGCTCAGGGTCTGCGCCTGGCTTTGTACAAGGAGTTACATGCAACTAAGGCAAGGCATGTACAAAAGGGTGGCTGTCGGGCAGGGCCCGACAGCCGCGCCTTACAGGTAGTACTTGCGGAGATGCTCCATGTTCCATGAGTTTTGCAATTGAATGCCATCTCTGGTCGCCAGACGAATTGCGCCAGGTCTGGTGGCTCGTACCACCCGGTAAGGGCCTTCCCGCTTCAATGATAACTTGTTTGCACCCTTGGCGGACTAAACACGCCTAAGGACAAGGTTGCCTTCCTCAAAACACCGGGAATGAACCCTGCGGCTGTGATAGCGACGTGGGGCTTGCTGGTAGCATGCAGCACGTGTAGCAGCCTAGAGACGGTTCTCCTCGAGAAGCACAGCGTCGGCACACCGGTGCTGATCTTGTGCTACTTCATCGTATGCAAGCACTCGAGGAGACCCGTAAATGAGTTCCGTGGGGATAATTGCTTCTACCCCGTAGACAAGGGAGAAGGGAGTCTGCCCGGTAGCTCTATTTGGTGTCATTCTAAGGGACAAGAGAACCATCGGGAGCTAATCGATCCATTGCCTGCCGCACTTCTGGAGCTTATCGAATGTTCTTTTCTTGAGGCCCAGCAACACTTCAGCGTTCGCCCTCTGAGCTTGTCCATTGCTTCTAGGATGTGCAACAGAGAAAAGTGAGATCTTGCTTTCAAGGGCATGAACATATTGCATGAAGGCGCAGCACATGAACTGGGTGCCGTTGTCGGTGACGATCCTGGCAGGGACCCCGAAGCGGCATACCAATCGTTTCCAAGAACTTGATAGCTGACTGAACAGTCACCTTTCTCAGGGCATCTACTTCCGGCCACTTTATGAACTTGTCGATGGCAACGAACAAGTATTTAAAGCCCCGGCAGCTCGGGGGAAAGGGCCGAGGATATCGAGCCCCCAGATTGAAAACGACCATGACAAAGGGATTGTTTAAAGAGCTTGAGCAGGCAGATGGATGTTCTTGGAATGGAACTGGCAGGCTTCACATTTTGTGACTAGCTCGACCGCATCTTGGAGGGTTGTGGGCCAATAGAATCCTTACCGGAATGCTTTCCCAACTAATGTCCTTGATCCAATGTGGGAGCCGCACATGCCTCTGTGTATCTCCTCCAGTAGTTCCTTTCCTCCTTCCCAGAAAATGCACTTCAATTTCACACCGTTAGGCCTTCTTCTGTATAGAGTGTCATCGACAAACTGATACATACTGGACCTCCGGGCTACTCTTTCAGTATCTTCTTGCTCTTTGGGAAGTTCACCATTTTGGAGGAAGTGGACTATGTGCCTTGCCCAAGTTGGAGCCTGGGGCTCAGCAATGAGGACTAGGGGCACCTCCGCATTCATGGGGGTGCGTTCCTCAACCGCGGGGACCTGAGGCCCGGCAGGGGGGTGCAACCCGGCAAGCGAATGGGAGTTGTTTCCGGTAAGGTCCCTACCAGGTGCCCCTGAGAGCTCTACCGGGAGAGGCGTACCTGATTCCAATTTCCTCCTATTTTGGTCCATTGTTGCTGGGGATACGGAGGGCTGAGTAAGATGGAGAACAAAAGTTCCTGGTCCCACAGGAAGTTTTGCGCAGCAAACTTTGACAGATGATAAGCAATGTTGTTTTCTGCACGGGGTACGTGCTCCGCTTGCAATCCATCAAAGTGTTCCTCCAACCTTCTCACTTCCTCCACGTATGCCTCCATCAATGGGCTTTGGTAATCCTTGTTGACTTGTCTCACCACAAGTTGTGAATCTCCTCTGATGATCAACTTCTTGATTCCCAATTCTGCAGCGATCTTGAGCCCGACAAGGATCCCTTCATACTCTGATGTATTGTTGGTCGCCTCCTACAAGGGGAAATGCATCTAGACAACCGTTGCTGCACCTTGTAGGGAAAAGGCGCCATCGAAATACATGATCCATTCTTGGGGGGATTCCTTGCTGGGAACAACTGTCTGTAGCACTTCCTCATCAGGGGTTGGCGCCCATTATGCAATAAACTCTGCCAATGCCCTGCCCTGTATCGTTGATGTGCTTTCAAACTTTAGGCCAAAGCTGGATAACTCCAATGCCCACTCCACTATCCTACAGGTAGCCTCTGGGTTCCGGAGTATCATTTGCAGTGGAAAGCGTGTGACAACCGTAATTTCATGGGCTTGGAAGTAGTGGTGCAGTTTCCTTGAGGCCATGACTAGGCCAAAACTCAATTTTTGCACGCCACAGCACCTGGATCTAGCCCCCTGCAATAGGGAGCTGATGAAGTACACTAGGCGATGTACCACTTTCTTCCTTGCCGCGTCCTTGGGGATGTCTCCACTGCCCTGCTCCTCTTTATCCTAATCCATATCTGACCTTGCTGAGTCGTTCTTATCCTTCTCTCCAGAAGGGACACTAGTTGAGGTTGTTTCTTCCTCTACTTCCCGATGCACCATTAGTGTTGCACTAACCACTTGATTAGTTGCCGCTAGGTATAGCAGCAATGGCTCTTGTGGCTTGGGATCAACCAGGATTGGCACAGAGGACAAGTAGGTCTTCAAATCCTATAGTGCCATATATGCTTCTGGGGTCCATTTTACGGGTCCTGCCTTCTTCAAGATCTTAAAGAATGGCAAGGCACGGTCGGTAGACTTGGAGATGAATCTGCTGAGTGCGGCAACACACCCTGTCAAACGTCTGACATCTGTCACTTTCTTTGGTGCCTAAATCTGCTCGGTAGCCTCGATCTTATCGAGGTTTCCCTCTATCCCGCGGTGGGACACAAAGAAACCAAGTAGCTTGCCGGAGGGTACGCCAAACACACACTTCTCCAGCTTCAGCTTCAAGTTGATCTTGCGTAGGTTGGCAAATGTCTCTTCTAAATCCTAGATGAGGGTTGATCTGTCCTTGGTCTTGACCACAATATCATCTATATAGGCTTCAATGTTCCTATGCAACTGCGACTCAAAACCAATCTAGACTGCCCTCGCAAAAGTAGACCCAACACTTCTGCATGCAAAAGGCATGCGCACGAAGCAGTATGTGCCACATGGGGTGATGAATGAGGTCTTCTCTTTGTTTTCCTTGGACATAAAAATCTGATGATACCCAGAATATGCATCCAAGAAAGAGAGCAGATCACAACCTGAAGTGGAGTCCATGATCTGGTCGATGCGCGGCAAGGGGAATGGGTCTTTCGGGCAGGCCTTGTTCAGATGAGTGAAATCTATGCACAGCCTGCATTTTCCATTAGCCTTGCATACGACCACTGGGTTTGCTAACCATGTTGGATGCAACACTCCTCTGACCAGACCAGCTGCCTCAAGCTTCTTGACCTCCTCAGCAATGAACTGATGTCATTCCAAAGCTTGCTTCTAGACCTTCTACTTGATGGGCCGGGCACGTGGGCAAACAGCAAGGTGGTGCTCGATTACCTCCCTGGGAACACCGGGGATGTCAGATGGTTGCCACGCAAACACATCGACATTCACCCGTAGGAAGGCAACGAGCGCGCTTTCCTATTTGTCGTCAAGGGTGGCACTTATAGTGAAGGTACCATCAATGCCATCCAGCCCTGTCGAGACCTTCTTTACAGTAGGCGCAACAACTTTGGATCTCTTGCTGTTGGAGCCCTCCGGCAAGTCATCAAAAGGCATAACTGTCGGGACCCCGATCCTAAGTCACACCGGTCTAGCATGTAACACACCATATCACTTTGCGGCCTCACGCACGATATCCCCACGGGTGCCACCTTACCTGGCCCGGGACCGTTTGCGCATTTTGGCTCACGTATATGATAGTGTCGCTAGCATCCGTATGACAGAGAACCCGGGCCGACATGACCAGTTATAAACCAAAAGTGGCACTAAATTACAGAGACAGGCATTCATGACCCAGCAACGAACGTGTCGGTCATCAACGTATGAACCCAAGTCGTAGAAAGCTACAAGGACTTAAAGGAACATCGCGTGACATTTCCCCTAAGGGATAGACACAGGAACGAAGAAGGACACATGCCGGTCAGCCTAAGTGTTCCGGAGCAGTAGCAAGCTACCAAGGCTCAGTGGAAGCACTAGGAGACATTTCCCTGTAAGATAGGCTACCAAGGGTAACAACTAGGTGTTGGATCCCACACATACCAAGCATTTCAATAACATACACACAATATGCTCAATATGTGCAAATACAACATGGCATCACAACAAGACTCTAATAAACAAAGTATTTATTCATTAGGCTCCGAGGAGCCAAATATTACAAACATGGGTCTCATGACCCAACATTCAGAGCATACAAGCAACAAGCGGAAGCACAACATGTCTGAGTACAGACATCTACAAATGAAAAAGGCTGAGGAGCCTGACTATCTACAACACTCGTCCAAGAACGTAGCTGAGGTACAAGCTACTTGTCGAAGTCCAAGCGGAACTACTAGTGAGACATCAATCTCATCTGCAAAACATAAATTAAGCAAACATGAGTACAAAGGTACTCAGCAAGACTTACATCAGATCCTATCATACATGCACTTGTATCAAGATGGCAAAGTGGGGTTTAGTTGCAGCAAGCCAGCTTTGACTCAGTGGCTATCCTAATCTACAACTGCTGGTAACTCTTTTGAGGTGGCGCACACGAGTCCACTAAGCACCACACAATACACCACTATGGATTCATCCCCGTCTCCCTACGAGAAGGCCATCCATAGCACTCACACTTATCTTGAGTATTTTAGAGTATCCACTTCAAGTTGTCTATGTACCACGTAAGCATCCAAGAAGTCCATAACCGTGGACCTGGCTATTCGAATAGGTCATGTTAACCCACCAGGGGTGTACTTCTTCACACACGCTCTCGCCACTTACCGCCATGTACATCTCGTGTATCTCGGCAACCTTCAAGCCGAAGCCTGGCGAGGGTGTCGGCCACAACCTGACTAACCACACAAGACTCTAGTCCAGGTTCATCGCCTATTCGGGTTCCATCCGTAAGGAGATCCGGCCGGGGTGTCGCTCACGGCCCCAAATGATGTGCGCAGGGTTCCCAAGCCCACCTCACCGAGTGGATCTACGCTTGGTACACCGTGCCATGGTGCCGAGTCTGTCCCAAGCCCACTTGGCCAAGTGCCACTTGGTAGACTACTAACACTACCTACAAACACCAGAAACTAGTTGCAACTCCTGGACAGAGATCATGTTGATTAATAAGTCGAGTTACCGGAACCCAATGTGTGGTAGTAGCTAGTCATTGGACAACATACTCAAAACTCAGTTCTTAGGGACGGTTCCAGTGAGACAACCCACCATGTACTCCTACATGGCCTCTCACCGCTACCTTTACCAAATCGCGTTCACACGCTTAACTCTCAGCATTAGAACATATCATTGCACTCCAATTCATTCCCGATGAATCAGACCTGACACACTCTAAGCAATAGCAAGCAAGGCATGGTAAGATCACAACATGGCTTCAATCAACTCCTACACATACTAGTGGGTTTCAACTATTTACTGTGGCAATGACAGGTCATGCAGAGGAATGGGTTCAACTACCGCGGCATAAAGTAGGAGGTGAAGTCGTTGTTGTCCTAATGCAATAACAGGGAGCAGGAGCGAGAGAGGGGTTGTATCGGAATGAACAAGGGGGGGTTGCTTGCCTGGTAAAACAACGTGCAAAGCACTGCTCCTCTGACAGGTACTCTGGATCGGTCTCCGGAGCTGGACCTATCTAGAAGAACGGTGCCGACAATCAAACACAAGCATATGCAACAATATGATGCATGATCATGGCATGAAGATGTGATGTTATTTGAGTTAGTGCAACTAGCATTCTATTTGAAAGAAGTCCATTTGAACCAAGGGTTCAAATGCAATTCCAAAATTAACATTTAAAAGTGCCATTTATGTGTTTTCACCTATACAGCAAGTATAAGTTGGTTAAACATGCATGAAAATGCCATAAACAGATTCCTTATATTTTTCTGATCATTTTTCATATATAAATTATTTCATTCTGAGCTACGGTTGAATTTCTGTGATTTTTTGAAGTTTTAAACAATTTTCTGAAATAAATAAATCATTTAAGATTTATTTAAATACCAGAATTGGAATACTGCGTCAGCATGACCCAAGCATGACGTCAGCAGGTCAAAGGGCTGCTCCAGAGTCAAACCTGACAGTGGGGTCCACTGGTCAGTGACTTAGTTAATTAACTGAGTTAATTAACACTAAACTAATCCTAACAGAAAGTCAGCAGGGCAGGGCCCACATGTTAATGGCTAATCTAAGTAACCAAAATTACTTAATTAAACTAAACAGTCAACTAACTAAAGGGGTGGGGGCCCGCCTGTCATTGACCCAGGGGGTCAAATCCTGGTCAAACCCCAGCTAACACGCCGGCGTTCAGCCGCCGGCGGCAGCAAACGCGGCGGAGGGCGTCGGAATTTCCATTCTGGGGGTCTTTTGCGCAGCGGAGACCATCTACAGGGAGCTGGAGCTCACCCGCATCCATTCCAGCCAGCGGCAGCAGCTAGGACGGCTGGAGCTCACCGGAAACGAGCTCCCGGCGGCGCCGGAGTTCGGGCCTCGTCGGAGTTGGAGCTACGGGGCACGGGAAGGCCAGGGGAGAGGTGCTACGGCTCCTGGCGGTGTGGCAAAAGCAGTGACACGCCAAGTTGCGAGCCACGGTGGCTCTGGCCACGGCGGAGAGAAAGCACGGCGGCGCAACTTCTCGGGTCCGGTGGGTGGCATGGCTACAGCGTGAAAACGGCAAAACGGAGGGCAGGGTTCGAGGGAGAAGCTCACGACGATCGCAGCGGTGCAGGCGGAGGGCTCGGAGGAGGGCCGGAGCGAGCAGGGCAGCGGAGGGGATCTCCGGCGGCAGGCGATGAAAGAGATGGCGGTGGCAGCTCCTCAGGGCGTCCGGCGACGTGTGACTCGTCGGGGAGGTCGGGGATGAGGTGGCGGAGCTCTCGGGCACCTTGGCTGGGCGTGGGGTGGCCTGTGGCCACGGCAGCGGCGAGCGACGGCGACGGTGGCGCTCGGGGGGTGCGAGAGAGAGCGAGGGAGAGGAGGGGAGAGGCGACGGGAGAGAGCCAGAGGGGTCTGGGGAGGTGCGTGGCAACGGCCAGAGCTTCCAAGCGGTGAGGGGGAGGGGCAGGCTGGCAGGAGGCATGGAGGCCATGCGCGAGAGCGGCGGGCGCGTGCCCCTGCCTCCTGTCATCGCCAGGAGGACGATGACTGGCAGCTGGGCCGGCCCAGTGCCAGGCCAGCAAGTGGCCCAGGTAAAACTCTAACCCTTTTATTTCTTTCTTTTCTATTTTTCTGACATTTGTTTTGATTTAGTTTCTAAACTAAATCAATTATTTTCTTCTGACATTTTATTTTGCAGGACCTAGGAATTAACCCAAACCCCTCAAAATAAAGAATCAGAATTTTGGACATATATAAAATATATAATAAATATATATCCAAGCAAATAACTATTGCATTAATTCCAAATGCCCAAAATAAATACTTATGAGCTCCTAACAATATTGGTTTGATTTTTATCTCTAACCAATATTTTCAGAGGGCCACATGAACATTTTCTTGGACCTTTTTGGAGCAATTTTTATTTGGGTCATTTTCAAAAAAGGTTTCTGAGGGTTTCACAAGTCCTCAATTCAATTTCATTTGAAATTTAAACATGATGCAAACAACAAGACTAACCTAGTGCATACCAGAACTAGGGTTGTGACAACTCGCCTCCACTCGAAAGAATCTCGTCCCGAGATTCAGGAGTAGGCGGAAAGAAGGTGGGGTACTCCAGTCGGAGACGATCTTCTCGCTCCCAAGTAGCTTCTCTCTCGGAATGATGGGACCACTGAACCTTGAGAAACTTGATGTTACGACGTCGAGTGACACGCTCTGCTTGATCCAGAATGCGAACAGGATACTCTCGATATGTGAGGTTATCTTGGAGATCAAGCGTTTCGTGGTCCACTCCGCGGATGGGATCCGAGAAGCAACGCCTGAGTTGAGAGACGTGGAAGACATCATGAACTCGAGAAAGATGTGGGGGTAGTTCCAATTGGTAGGCAACCTCTCCTCGTTTAGCAAGAATGCGAAAAGGACCAAGGTAACGAGGAGCCAACTTGCCCTTGATACCGAAACGATGGGTACCCTTCAAAGGAGTAACCCGAAGATAAGCTTTGTCACCAACCTCATAAGCCACTTCCTTATGATGACGATCATACTGGCTCTTTTGACGAGACTGGGCTGTTTTCAAATTCTCACGAATGATGCGAACTTGCTCTTCTGCTTCCTGGATCATATCCGGTCCAAAGAATTGTCTTTCACCGGTTTCTGACCAGTTCAAAGGTGTTCGACATCTTCGTCCATAAAGAATCTCAAAAGGAGCTTGCTTGATACTGGATTGATAGCTATTGTTATAAGCAAACTCGGTGAAAGGAAGACATTTCTCCCAATCCATACCGAATGAGATAACGCAAGCTCTAAGCATGTCTTCGAGAATTTGGTTAACCCGTTCCACCTGACCACTTGACTGAGGGTGGAAAGCGGTACTGAAGGAAAGATGGGTGCCCATGGCAGTCTGGAAACTCTCCCAGAAATGAGAAGTGAAAAGACTACCACGGTCTGAATTGATCTCTAGTGGGACACCATGAAGTGACACTATTCGAGAAATATACAAGTCAGCAAGCTGACTAGCAGTGATACTCTCTCGAACAGGTAGGAAGTGAGCCACTTTGGAGAGACGATCAATGACTACGAAGATAGCATTATTCCCTCTCTTGGTCCTAGGAAAACCGGTGATGAAGTCCATACCAACTTTATCCCATTTCCACTCAGGAATAGCTAGAGGCTGAAGGGTGCTAGCAGGTCTTTGATGTTCTGCCTTAACGCGACGACAAACGTCACATTTAGCAATGAACTCGGCAATTTCTCTCTTCATCCTAGTCCGCCAGAACCTCTGGCGTAGGTCCTGATACATCTTAGTACTACCGGGATGAATCGTGAGAGGAGATCCATGAGCCTCTTTAAGAATCAATTGCCGAAGATGTTGCTTCTTGGGAACCACCAGCCGGTTTTGGAAGAGAACAACACCTCGGTCATCTATGGAGAAACTACCAGCAATACCCTTGGCAATGTTTCTCTTGATCCGGGTAATTCCGGTATCATGCTTCTGGGCTTCTATGATATGATCCACAAGAGTAGGTTTCGCCACCAAAGTTGAAAGGAATCCGTGAGGAGCAATGTGAAGGTTAAGCTTACATAATTCCTCATGGAGAAGTGGTTGGCCCTGCTGCAACATGAGATTGTTGCAATAGGACTTACGACTTAGCGCATCAGCCATGACATTTCCCTTGCCTGGGGTGTAGGTAATCCCTAAGTCGTAATCTGAGATCAACTCCAACCAATGTCTTTGCCTAAGATTCAAATCTGGTTGGGTGAAGATATACTCGAGACTCTGGTGATCGGTGTAGATCTCGCAACGATTACCAAGGAGGTAATGTCGCCAGGTCTTAAGTGCATAGACTACGGCTGCAAGTTCTAGATCATGTGTAGGATAGTTCTCCTCATGTGGATGCAACTGTCGAGATGCATAGGCAATCACACGACGATCCTGCATAAGAATGCAACCTAGTCCCTGTCGTGAGGCATCACAGTAGATAACAAAGTCCTTAGTGAAATCCGGGGGCACAAGTATGGGAGCAGAAGTCAGGCGTCTTTTCAGTTCCTGAAAACTGTGCTCACACTGTGGGGACCACTCAAACTTTTTATCTTTCTTAAGAAGTTCCGCGAGAGGTTTGGCCACTTTAGAGAAGTTCTCAACAAAGCGGCGACAATAACTGGCTAGACCAAGGAAACTCCTAACTTGTTTAACTGTTTCAGGCGGAGTCCAATCAAGAACGGCCTGAACTCTCTCGGGGTTGACAGCAATGCCCTTACCAGAGATTACATGGCCGAGATAGGTCACTTCTGGCAACCAAAATTCGCACTTGGAGAACTTGGCATAAAGGCGGTGCTCTCTGAGTTTTTCTAGAACAAGTCTAAGGTGTTCGGCATGCTCTTCCTCGTTCTTCGAGTAAATAAGAATATCATCGAGATAAACCACGACGAACTTATCTAAATACTCCATGAAGATCGAGTTCATCAAGCGGGAGAAGGTGGCTGGAGCATTTGTTAGACCGAAGGACATAACGGTGTACTCGTATTGACCATAACGAGTGACGAAAGCCGTCTTGGGGATGTCCCCATTTCTAATCTTGATTTGATGGTATCCTAACCTCAAATCCATCTTGGAGAAGACTGAGGATCCAGCGAGCTGATCATACAGGTCGTTGATCCTGGGAAGCGGATACTTGTTCTTTACCGTGACCAAATTAACGGGACGATAATCTACAACCATCCGATCCGTACCATCCTTCTTTTTGACGAAGAGGACGGGACAAGCCCAGGGAGAAGAACTAGGACGGATGAAACCCTTTTGCAAGGACTCATCAAGTTGTTTCTTAAGCTCAGCTAGTTCTAAGGGTGCCATCTTATAAGGTCTCCTAGAGATTGGAGCGGTTCCTGGGATAAGCTCTATAACAAACTCTACATCTCGGTCGGGTGGAACACCTGGCAGTTCCTCTGGAAAGACATCCAGAAAGTCACGGACTACCGTAACATCTTCAAGATCTGGAAGAGGGCTGGCATTAAGAGAATAGAGTTGACGCTTTGCAACTCTAGTGGTAACGGTGACTATCTTACCAGATGGATGTGTAAGCTGAACAGACCTAGTGAAGCAATCAATCTTGGCATGATGAGCTGTCATCCAGTCCATACCCAAGATGATATTAATATCTGAAGACTTGAGGGCTACAAGTGATGCAAGGAACACAAGTCTGTCGACAAGGATTTCATTACCATGGCTTACACTAGAAGTTTGCCATTTGGATCCAGGAGTTTGAATGAGTAGTGGGGAGGGCATATCACAAAATGACATGTCGTGCAAGTGGGCATAACTTTCGGAAATGAAAGAATGAGATGCTCCAGTATCGAATAGAACCGATGCCGGATGACAATTGACAAGGAGTGTACCAAGAACGACATCTGGATCATCATGAGCGTCTTTGGCTGAGACGTGATGCACACGTCCATGTTCGGTGGGAGCTGACTTAACACTGATCATCTTGCGTGATGATTTATCACGTCTAACAGATTTTTCGGACTGGGATGGAGCAACGCGGGTCTGAGTGCAAATACGGGCAATGTGTCCCGGTTCTCCGCACTTGTAGCAAATCCTGGAGGTAGGACGTGGACCTGCATTGGCAAACGGTCCATCAATAGACCTGGGTGGAGCATACTGCTGAACTAGAAGAGGTACCACACAAGATGGCCTCGGAGGATAAATGGGTGGAAGAACAGAGTTCGGAACCCAAATCCGGCGCTTCTGAGAACTAGAACCGGAGGAAGATCCCAAATCAAGGATGTGCTTACGAGACTCATCGTAAGTGAGCTGAGCTGTCTCTGCATTGATGGCCTTGTTCACAAGAGCATGGAATGTGTTGCAATGATGCAAGTGGAGATCACGACGCAGTTTGGGGTTGAGACCCTTTCGGAACCTAGCCTGCTTCTTGGCGTCCGTGGACACTTCCTCTGTAGCATAGCGGGCGAGGTTCTCAAACTCTCGACTATAAGCATCAACAGCCATCTTAGCCTGTGTAAGACTACAGAACTCTTCTCTCTTACGATCGATAAGGGCTTGGGGAATATGATGTTCACGAAAAGCCTTGGTGAAATCTCTCCAGGTAGGAATCTGGCCAGCTGGAATCATGGCCTCATGGTTCTGCCACCAAAGACTAGCAGGACCCTCCAGGTGATAAGTGGCATAGATGATCTTGTCATCTTCAGCTACGTTCGCAGAACGCATCTTGTCAGTGATACTACGGAGCCAGTCATCTGCATCGAGTGGCTCAATGGGATGATGGAAGGTGGGTGGTTTCAGACGAATGAAGTCATGGATGGTTGCTGATTCCTTGCACTGATGTGCGGTGTTCTCCTCAATACGTGCCAACAAGCGGTTAGACTCATGCTTGTTTCTCTCCATCTCTAACATTAACTCTGCCATCGAAGGCTGGTCGGGAGGATCCTCCTCATCCCTACCACCTCCGGGGTTCTGCCTACGAGCAGCTGAGCTTCGCTTAACTGAAGACATCCTGAGAAGAGAAACCGAAGACGGAAACATCAACAACTATAGGATGCATAAGGTAGAACAAGAAATTAGTATCTCTCGAACTACTAGGATAATTCCGGCAGCATAACGGCAGTAAAATGCTCAGAATGAGACATCCTGCTAACAAAGGGTAGTTCAACATCTCAACATCATCACTCAAGGTATTGTGATAGAACTAAACAAACTATACTGGAAGAACTTGAAAACAGGAGTAGGACTCTGATCAACCAATCCTAAGGGACTACGGAGTAGTAACTCGTGATCCTGATAGACGGAAGAGAAAGCCTAGTTCCTTAACCCTGTAGGAAAGGTAGGATGACTCAGATCAGAAGACATGAGGTATAAGGAGTAAAAAGAGCCTTACGTTCCCTTCCACAATCAATTCCCTTATATAACTATAGAATTTCTAGACTCAACTTCGACCAGTTTGGCTTGGTAATCCTACAGGCAGTCAGGCTCTGATACCAACGCTGTCGGGACACCGATCCTAAGTCACACCGGTCTAGCATGTAACACACCATATCACTTTGTGGCCTCACGCACGGTATCCCCACGGGTGCCACCTTACCTGGCCCGGGACCGTTTGCGTATTTTGGCTCACGTATATGATAGTGTCGCTAGCATCCGTATGACAGAGAACCCGGGCCGACATGACCAGTTATAAACCAAAAGTGGCACTAAATTACAGAGACAGGCATTCATGACCCAGCAACGAACGTGTCGGTCATCAACGTATGAACCCAAGTCGTAGCAAGCTACAAGGACTTAAAGGAACATCGCGTGACATTTCCCCTAAGGGACAGACACAGGAACGAAGAAGGACACATGCCGGTCAGCCTAAGTGTTCCGGAGCAGTAGCAAGCTACCAAGGCTCAGTGGAAGCACTAGGAGACATTTCCCTGTAAGATAGGCTACCAAGGGTAACAACTAGGTGTCGGATCCCACACATACCAAGCATTTCAATAACATACACACAATATGCTCAATATGTGCAAATACAACATGGCATCACAACAAGACTCTAATAAACAAAGTATTTATTCATTAGGCTCCGAGGAGCCAAATATTACAAACATGGGTCTCATGACCCAACATTCAGAGCATACAAGCAACAAGCGGAAGCACAACATGTCTGAGTACAGACATCTACAAATGAAAAAGGCTGAGGAGCCTGACTATCTACAACACTCGTCCAAGAACGTAGCTGAGGTACAAGCTACTTGTCGAAGTCCAAGCGGAACTACTAGTGAGACATCAATCTCATCTGCAAAACATAAATTAAGCAAACATGAGTACAAAGGTACTCAGCAAGACTTACATCAGATCCTATCATACATGCACTTGTATCAAGATGGCAAAGTGGGGTTTAGTTGCAGCAAGCCAGCTTTGACTCAGTGGCTATCCTAATCTACAACTGCTGGTAACTCTTTTGAGGTGGCGCACACGAGTCCACTAAGCACCACACAATACACCACTATGGATTCATCCCCGTCTCCCTACGAGAAGGCCATCCATAGCACTCACACTTATCTTGAGTATTTTAGAGTATCCACTTCAAGTTGTCTATGTACCACGTAAGCATCCAAGAAGTCCATAACCGTGGACCCGGCTATTCGAATAGATCATGTTAACCCTGCAGGGGTGTACTTCTTCACACACGCTCTCGCCACTTACCGCCATGTACATCTCGTGTATCTCGGCAACCTTCAAGCCGAAGCCTGGCGAGGGTGTCGGCCACAACCTGACTAACCACACAAGACTCTAGTCCAGGTTCATCGCCTATTCGGGTTCCATCCGTAAGGAGATCCGGCCGGGGTGTCGCTCACGGCCCCAAATGATGTGCGCAGGGTTCCCAAGCCCACCTCGCCGAGTGGATCCACGCTTGGTACACTGTGCCACGGTGCCTAGTCTGTCCCAAGCCCACTTGGCCAAGTGCCACTTGGTAGACTACTAACACTACCTACAAACACCAGAAACTAGTTGCAACTCCTGGACAGAGATCATCTTGATTAATAAGTCGAGAGGGGTCGAGTTACCGGAACCCAATGTGTGGTAGTAGCTAGTCATTGGACAACATACTCAGAACTCAGTTCTTAGGGGGTTCCAGTGAGACAACCCACCATGTACTCCTACATGGCCTCTCACCGCTACCTTTACCAAATCGCGTTCACACGCTTAACTCTCAGCATTAGAACATATCATTGCACTCCAATTCATTCCCGATGAATCAGACCTGACACACTCTAAGCAATAGCAAGCAAGGCATGGTAAGATCACAACATGGCTTCAATCAACTCCTAGACATACTAGTGGGTTTCAACTATTTACTGTGGCAATGACAGGTCATGCAGAGGAATGGGTTCAACTACCGCAGCATAAAGTAGCAGGTGAAGTCGTTGTTGTCCTAATGCAATAACAGGGAGCAGGAGCGAGAGAGGGGTTGTATCGGAATGAACAAGGGGGGTTTGCTTGCCTGGTAAAACAACGTGCAGAGCACTGCTCCTCTGACAGGTAGTCTGGATCGGTCTCCGGAGCTGGACCTATCGAGAAGAATGGTGCCGACAATCAAACACAAGCATATGCAACAATATGATGCATGATCATGGCATGAAGATGTGATGTTATTTGAGTTAGTGCAACTAGCATTCTATTTGAAAGAAGTCCATTTGAACCAAGGGTTCAAATGCAATTCCAAAATTAACATTTAAAAGTGCCATTTATGTGTTTTCACCTATACATCAAGTATAAGTTGGTTAAACATGCATGAAAATGCCATAAACAGATTCCTTATATTTTTCTGATCATTTTTCATATATAAATTATTTCATTCTGAGCTACGGCTGAATTTCTGTGATTTTTTGAAGTTTTAAACAATTTTCTGAAATAAATAAATCATTTAAGATTTATTTAAATTCCAGAATTGGAATACTGCGTCAGCATGACCCAAGCATGACGTCAGCAGGTCAAAGGGCTGGTCCAGAGTCAAACCTGACAGTGGGGTCCACTGGTCAGTGACTCAGTTAATTAACTGAGTTAATTAACACTAAACTAATCCTAACAGAAAGTCAGCAGGGCAGGGCCCACATGTGAGTGGCTAATCTAATTAACCAAAATTACTTAATTAAACTAAATAGTCAACTAACTGAAGGAGTGGGGCCCCGCCTGTCATTGACCCAGGGGGTCAAATCCTGGTCAAACCCCAGCTAACACGCCGGCGTTCAGCCGCCGGCGGCAGCAAACGCGGCGGAGGGCGTCGGAATTTCCATTCTGGGGGTCTTTTGCGCAGCGGAGACCATCTACGGGGAGCTGGAGCTCACCCGCATCCATTCCAGCCAGCGGCAGCAGCTAGGACGGCCGGAGCTCGCCGGAAACGAGCTCGCGGCGGCGCCGGAGTTCGGGCCTCGTCGGAGTTGGAGCTACGGGGCACGGGAAGGCCAGGGGAGAGGTGCTACGGCTCCTGGCAGTGTGGCAAAAGCAGTGACACGCCAAGTTGCGAGCCACGGTGGCTCTAGCCACGGCGGAGAGAAAGCACGGCGGCGCAACTGCTCGGGTCCGGTGGGTGGCATGGCTACGGCGTGAGAACGGCAAAACGGAGGGCAGGGTTCGCGGGAGAAGCTCACGGCGATCGCAGCGGTGCAGGCGGAGGGCTCGGAGGAGGACCGGAGCGAGCAGGGCGGCGGAGGGGATCTCCGGCGGCCGGCGATGAAGGAGATCGCGGTGGCAGCTCCTCAGGGCGTCCGGCGACGTGTGACTCGTCGGGGAGGTCGGGGATGAGGTGGCGGAGCTCTCGGGCACCTTGGCTGGGCGTGGGGTGGCCTGTGGCCACGGCAGCGGCGAGCGACGGTGACGGCGGCGTTCGGGGGGTGCGAGAGAGAGCGAGGGAGAGGAGGGGAGAGGCAACGGGAGAGAGCCAGAGGGGTCTCGGGAGGTGCGTGGCAACGGCCAGAGCTTCCAGGCGGCGAGGGGGAGGGGCAGGCTGGCAGGAGGTGTGGCGGCCATGCGCGAGAGCGGCGGGCGCGTGCCCCTGCCTCCTGTCATCGCTAGGAGGACGATGACTGGCAGCTGGGCCGGCCCAGTGCCAGGCCAGCAAGTGGCCCAGGTAAAATATATAATAAATATATATCCAAGCAAATAACTATTGCATTAATTCCAAATGCCCAAATAAATACTTATGAGCTCCTAACAATATGGGTTTGATTTTTATCTCTAACCAATATTTTCAGAGGGCCACATGAACATTTTCTTGGACCTTTTTGGAGCAATTTTTATTTGGGTCATTTTCAAAAAAGGTTTCTGAGGGTTTCACAAGTCCTCAATTCAATTTCATTTGAAATTTAAACATGATGCAAACAACAAGACTAACCTAGTGCATACCAGAACTAGGGTTGTGACAATAACACATTCTAGGGAGGTGTGCTTTCCGGACTCCTCACGAGGGCTCTTAACATTCCTCTTCCTTTTCTTGTTCTCCTTGGCGGGACTAGTGATCTCCGCAGCCTCTGCCGCAACTGCATCCCTGTACATCTTATCCACGCAAATGATTGCGTCCTTCTCGTCTGATGGAATGAAAAGGACCCCCATTGGTCCTGGCATCTTCAAGGTGTTGTAGGCATAGTGGAATGCCGCCATGAATTTGGCGAAAGCTAGGCGTCCAAGGATTCCATTATATGGAAGGGGAGGTCAACCACATCAAACACAACCTTCTCAGTCTGGTAGTTTAACTCTCCCCCGAATGTTACCGGCAACGTGATCTTTCCCTTAGGATGGCTCCTGCCGGGATTAACTCCTTGAAATGTGTCGGTAACTTCAAGCTCTTCCTCTGCTATCCGGAGTCTGCTGATGACATTTGGGGAGATGGGATTCAACACGGCCCCACCGTCAACCAACATTTTTGTGACCTTGAGGTTGTGGATTGTTGGTGAGACAAATAACGGCAAGCACCCTACCACGATGGTGCATCCAGGGTGGTCCTCTTCGTTAAAGATAATGGGTGTGCGGGACCACTTGAGAGGCTTCCGAAACTCTGTCGCTGACTCCACTGCATTGACCTCACGCGCCCACTGTTTAAGTTGGCAGTGAGAGGAATGTAGAGATGCACCCCCATCAATGCACAGGGCGTCAGTGGCCTTTTGGAACTCCTGATCAGTGGTTTCCTCTTCATCCCCTCCATCACTCTCTTCATTGCAATCCTCCTTCTCATGGCCCCTGGCGGGTTTCCCTTGGTTCCTAGGAGCCTTGCCGGGGCTATTTACTTCACCGCCCTAGCCCTTCCCGCCAGCACCATTCTGACCTTTTGCCTTATCTCTCTTCTCATAATTAGCCCTCTGCTTCTTGACAAGCTGCTCAACCTGATGACACTCCTGGAGATTGTGGCCCTTGGTCCGATGGATTTTGCAGTACGGGCCATCACTCTTCCCAGCCTTCTCGGTAGTTACAGCTTCCCGGCAATCGTTGCATGCGGCAACCTCCTTGCCGGGTGCCTCGGCTTTAGCCTTCTTGCCGGTACTAGGTGCGCTCAATCCCTCAACGGTCGTCACCACCTTATCCTTAGGCTTCTTGTTGCGCTTCTTTTAGGGATGGCAATGGACACCCATTACCCACATACCATGCGGGTAAAAACCTATTAGGGTAAGGGTATGGGACAAAAAATAACCCATGGGTATATAAATAGGGAAATGTTAAACCCATCAGGTAGAGCGGATACGGGTATGGGATCATATAACCCATACCCACATACCCATGTACCCATATAAAATCTATACGAACTCAAAATTATCTATACAATTTTTCATCAATTTGTGATCTCAAAATGTATGACTATGCGATGATGTTTTGATGTCTTGTTGTTTATGAGAAAGCGATATTGTTTATTAAATATGTTGTTGTTTATGATGTGGTATTGTTATAATCTATTGTTATTTATAGATTATAATTAAATGTTTTTGTTTATGACTCTGAGTTGTTCAAAATGATGCTTTGCAAACATGGGTAGTTTTACCCGCGGGTACCCATCTACCCTATCGGATAATGGGTATGGGAAAAATTGTACCCCTTGATGGGTATGGGTAAGGATGATGGGTATGCTCAGAGGGCGCGGGTAAGGGTATGGGATGGATCCATGATACGTCTCCAATGTATCTATATTTTTTTATTGTTCCATGCTATTATATTATCTATCTTGGATGTTTTATATGCTATTTTATATGATTTTTGGGACTAACCTAATAAACCCAGAGCCCAGTGCCAGTTTCTGTTTTTTCCTTGCTTTTGAGTTTCGTAGAAAAGGAATATCAAACGGAGTCCAAACGGAACGAGACTTTACGAGGATTTTTCTTCGACTAGAAGACACTCGGAGGACTTGGAGTACATGTCAGGGGAGCCTCGAGGTGAACACAAGGGTGGAGGGCACGCCCTGGAGGGTAGGGCGTGCCCCTACCTTGTGGGCCCCCCGAGACCCCCCCTGACCTACTTCTTTCACCTATAAATTCCCAAATATTCCAGAAACATCAGAACATCCATCGAAACCACTTTTTCGCCGTCGTAACCTTCTGTTCTCACGAGATCCCATCCGGAGGCCTTTTCTGGTACTCTGTCGGAGGGGGATTCAACCACGGAGGGCATCTACATCAACCCTATTGCCCTTCCGATGAAGTGTGAGTAGTTTACCATAGAGCTACGGGTCCATAGCTAGTAGCTAGATGGCTTCTTCTCTCTCTTTGATCCTCAATACCATGTTCTCCTCGATGTTCTCGGAGATCTATCCGGTGTAATCTTATTTTGTGTTGTGTTTGTCAAGATCCGATGAATTGTGGGTTTATGATCAAATTATCTATGAATATTATTTGAGTCTCTTCTGAATTCTTATATGCATGATTTAATATCTTAGTAATTCTCTTTGAACTATCGGTTTGGTTTGGCCAACAAGATTGGTTTTCCTTGCAATGGGAGAAGTGCTTTACTTTGGGTTCAATCTTGCGGTGCTCAATCCCAGTGACAGTAGGGGGCATGACATGTATTGTATTGTTGCCATCAAGGATAACAAGATGGCGTTTTCATCATATTTCTTGAGTTAATTCCGCTACATCATGTCATCTTGCTTAATGCGTTACTCTGTTCTTATGAACTTAATACTCTAGATGCAGGCAGGAGTCGGTCGATGTGTGGAGTAATAATAGTAGATGCAAGCAGGAGTCGATCTACTTGATACGGACGTGATGCCTATATTCATGACCATTGCCTTAGATATCGTTATAATTATTCGCTCTTCTATCAATTGCTTGACAGTAATTTGTTCACCCACTGTAATATTTGCTATCAAGAGAGAAGCCTCTAGTGAAAACTATGGCCCCCGGGTCTATTTTGCATCTTATAAGTTTTAGATCTACTATTCTGCAATCTTTTACTTTTCAATCTATAAACCTAAAACCCAAAAATATTTACTTTACTAGTTCATCTATCTCTATCAGATCTCACTTTTACAAATAGCCGTGAAGGGATTGACAACCCCTTTATAGCGTTGGGTGCAAGTTGTTTGATTGTTTGTGCAGGTATTTGGCGATTTGTGCGTAATCTCCTACTAGATTGATACCTTGGTTCTCAAAGTGAGGGAAATAATTATTGTACTTTGTTGCATCACCCTTTCCTCTTCAAGAGAAAAACCAATGTGTGCTCAAGAGGTAGCAATCCACCCATACCCAAACCCTGTAGGTGCCATCCCTATGTTTTTCTTCTTCTGGCTGGTGGCATCATCATCATCCTCTGAGTCGATGTCGACGCCATTCTCTTCTCCAGGGAGTTTCCTCCCCTCCTCCACCTGAGCACACTTGTACACCAAGGTGTAAAGCTCCTTCACAGTCTTGGGCAATCGAACGTTCATCTTGGAATGTATCTGACGATTGCGCGCGTTGGACTAGAATGTTGTTATCACTGCCGCTGGGTGGATGTATGGAATATTTTGGTGAACTCGGCTAAACCTCTGTATGTACTTCTGCAGAGTCTCTCATTCCTTCTGCGGGAGTAACTGCAAATTTCTGGGCCGCCATGATTCTTGGTGGCCGCCCCTGAAGACGCCAACAAACTCATGGCACAGGTCAGCCCAGGGCAAAATGGAGTTCTCCGGCAGATGCATCAGCCAAGACCTCACATTTGGCTTGAGTTCCAAAGGGAAGTAGTTGGCGAATACCTTCTCATCTCTTCCCCCGATAGCTTGGACAGCGATGGTGTAGATGCTCAAGAACTCTGTCGGGTTCAGTCTTCCATCATACTTCTCTAGAATCTCTGGCTTGAACGTGTGAGCGGACGGCCAACAGACTTGTCGCAACTCACGAGTGAAGGAAGGGCACCCGGCCTCGAAAGGCAGGTACCGCCCCCATCAAGCACAGGCTCGTCGACGTTGGGGCCATCACGCCTATCAGGATGGCAGTGGTCGTCGCGGCGTTGCTCGATGGCTACGCGTGCGTGCTCCCTCTACCTGCCCTCTGGGACTCGTTGTTGGCCTTGATGCGCTCGAGGGTCTGACGAGGCCATCGAGATGTTGTCAGGCTCCTGGTTGTGTGGTTCACTCGCTGGTTGTCATGGCAGGGACTGCACCGTGGGGGTGGCCCCTTTAGTACGGCCAGCAGCGTGGGCCGTCACCGTCGCCTGGGAAGGCCGTGGCGGGCCAGCTCGATGTGATCCTCCCACCTTGGTGAAACCAATCAGACTTTGGATGGTGGCTCACCATTCATCCATCTGATCGGCCGCCGGCGAAAATCTCAGCAGTAGTTGGGCCCGCTCCATAGCCTCCGAGGCAGTGCTTGGCATAGGTGACGATGATGTGGACCGTAGTGTCGCCCGGCTCCTGATAGTGTTGGTGATGATCGTGCCATGCTCTCGTTGTTGTGAGCCAGCCGCTTGGATGGCGTGGGGACAAGGCGGAGGTGCATGAGGGCCAGTGGCACCATCGAGCATAGTGGTTAGATTAGCTCGTCTCGGGGGTGGCGCATGCTCTGTGGTCGCTGTTGGGGAACGTAGCAGAATTCAAAATTTTCTACGCTTTCACCAAGATCCATCTAAGGAGACATCTAGCAACGAGCATATGAGAGTGCATCTACATACCGTTTTGTAGATCGCGAGCGGAAGCTTTTGAAGAAGCGTGGATGAAGTAGTCGTACTCTTCGCGTTCTTCGTCACCGATGATCTAGCGTCGAACGGACGGCACCTCCGTGTTCAACACACATCCGGTACAGCAACGTCACCTCCTTCTTGATCCAGCAAGGGGGGAGGAGAGGTCGTCGGAGATCCAGCAGCATGACGGCGTGGTGGTGGATGCAGTGGAGAATCCTGCAGGGCTTCGCCGACGCCCTGCGGAGGGAGTATGAGGTGTGAAGGGAGGGGGAGAGGCGCCAGAGACTTGGCTGCGGCTGCCCTCTCCCCCCCACATATATATATGGGGCCAGGGGGTGCGCCATGCCCTGCAGATGGGATCTGCAGGGGGCGGCGGCCTGGGGGGATCTTGCCCCCCAAGGCAAGGGGGGCGCCCCCTCCCCCTAGGGTTTCAACCCTAGGCGCATGGGGAGGGGGGGCCATGTGGTGCGCCAGCCCACCAGGGGCTGGCCACTTCCCTCACGCGGCCTAGGGGCCCCACCGGGATGGGTGGCCCACCTAGTGGACCCCCGGGACCCCTCCGGTGGTCCCGGGACACTCCCAGTGACCTCCGGAGATCACCCTATGGCAGAAACTGGACTTCCTATATATCATTCTTTACCTCCGGACCATTCCGGAACTCCTCGTGACGTCCGGGATCTCATCCGGGGCTCCGAACAACTTTCGGGTTTCCACGTGCATGTATCTCTACGACCCTAGCGTTACCGAACCTTAAGTGTGTAGACCCTAAGGGTTCGGGAGACACGTAGACATGACCGAGACCACTCTCCGGTCAATAACCAACAGCGGGATCTGGATACCCATGTTGGTTCTCACGTGTTCCTCGATGATCTTCATTGGATGAACCACCGTGTCAAGGATTCACTCAATCCCGTATGTTATTCCCTTTGTCCATCGGTACGGTACTTGCCCGAGATTCGATCGTCGGTATTCCCGATACCTTGTTCAATCTCGTTATGGCAAGTCTCTTTACTCGTTCCGTAATCCATCATCCCGTGACTAACTCCTTAGTCACCTTGAGCTCATTTATGATGATGTCTTACCGAGTGGGCCCAGAGGTACCTCTCCGTTATATGGAGTGACAACATCCCAGTCTCGGTTCGTACCAACTCAACAGACACTTTCGGAGATACCCGATGCGTACCTTTATAGCCACCCAGTTACGTTGTGACGTTTGGCACACCCAAAGTATTCCTACGGCATCCGGGAGTTGTACAACCTCATGGTCTAAGGAATAAATACTTGACACCGAAAAGCTTATGCATTACGAACTATACGATCTCATGCTATGCTCAGGATTGGGTCTTGTCCATCACATCATTCTCCTAATGATGTGATCCCGTTATCACTGGCATCCTATGTCCATGGTCAGGAAACCGTGACCATCTGTTGATCAACGAACTGGTAACTAGAGGCTTACCAGGGACTCATTGTGGTCTATGTATTCACACATGTATCGCTGTTTCCGTACAATACAATTCAAGCATGAATAATAGACGATTATCATGAACAAGGAAATATAATAATAATACTTTTATTATTGCCTCTAGGGCATATTTCCAACAGTCTCCCACTTGCACTAGAGTCAATAATCTAGTTACATTGTGATGAATCGAACACTCATAGAGTTCTGGTGTTGATCATGTTTTGCCCGTGGAAGAGGTTTAGTCAACGGGTCTGCAACATTCAGATCCGTATGCACTTTACAAATATCTATGTCTCCATCCTGAACATAATTCCGGATGGAGTTGAAACGGCGCTTGATGTGCTTGGTCTTCTTGTGAAACCTGGGCTCCTTGGTAATGGCAATAGCTCCAGTGTTGTCACAGAAGAGAGTCATCGGGCTTGACGCGCTTGGAATGACTCCTAGGTCGGTGATGAACTCCTTCATCCAGACTCCTTCCTGCGCTGCTTCGGAAGCAGCTATGTACTCCACTTCACATGTAGATGCCGCCACGACGCTTTGCTTGCAACTGCACCAGCTGACTGCCCCTCCGTTCAAAATATATACCTATCCGGTTTGAGACTTAGAGTCATCCAGATCTGTGTCGAAGCTAGCATCGACGTAACCCTTTACGACGAGCTCTTCGTCACCTCCATAAACGAGAAACATATCCTTAGTCCTTTTCAGGTACTTCAGGATGTTCTTGACCGCTGTCCAGTGTTCCATACCGGGATCACTTTGGTACCTCCCTACCAAACTTATGGCAAGGTTCACATCAGGTCTGGTACACAGCATGGCATACATGATAGAACCTATGGCCGAGGCATAGGGAATGACACTCATATTTTCTCTATCTTCTGCCGTGGTCGGCGACTGAGCCTTGCTCAATCTCATACCTTGCAAAACAGGCAAGAATCCCTTCTTGGACTGATCCATATTGAACTTTTTCAATATCTTATCAAGGTATGTTCTTTGTGAAAGACCAATGGGGCGTCTTGATCTATCTCTATAGATTTTGATGCCTAATATGTAAGCAGCTTCTCCAAGGTCCTTCATTGAAAAACTCTTATTCAAGTAGGCCTTTACATTTTCCAAGAATTCTATATCATTTCCCATCAGCAATATGTCATCCACATATAATATGAGAAATGCCACAGAGCTCCCACTCACTTTCTTGTAAATACAGGCTTCTCCATAAGTCTGTATAAAGCCAAACGCTTTGATCACATCATTAAAGCGAATATTCCAACTCCGAGATGCTTGCACCAGCCCGTAAATTGAGCGTTGGAGCTTGCATACCTTGTTAGCGTTCTCTGGATCGACAAAACCTTCCGGCTGTATCATATACAACTCTTCCTTGAGGAAGCCATTAAGGAATGCTGTTTGGACGTCCATTTGCCATATATCATAATCATAGAATGCGGCAATAGCTAACATGATTCTGACTGACTTCAGCATCGCTACGGGAGAGAAAGTCTCGTCGTAGTCAATCCCTTGAACTTGTCGATAACCCTTAGCGACAAGCCAAGCCTTATAGATGGTCACATTACCGTCCGCGTCTGTCTTCTTCTTAAATATCCATTTGTTTTCTATGGCGTGCCTATCATCAGGCAAGTCCACCAAAGTCCATACTTTGTTTTCATACATGGATTCTATCTCGGATTTCATGGCTCCAAGCCATTTATTGGAATCCGGGCCCGCCATCGCTTCTTCATAGTTCGAAGGTTCACCGTTGTCTAACAACATGATTTCCAGGACAGGGTTGCCGTACCACTCTGGTGCGGAACGTGCCCTCGTGGACCTTCGAAGTTCAGTAGTAACTTGATCTGTTTCTTCATGATCATTATCATCAATTTCCTCCCTTGTCGGTGCAGGCACCTCAGGAACAATTTCCTGCGCTGCACTACTTTCAGGAGGGGTGACTGTCACCTCATCAAGTTCTACTTTCCTCCCACTCACTTCTTTCGAGAGAAACTCTTTCTCCAGAAAGCATCCATTCTTGGCAACAAAGACTTTGCCTTCGGATCTGTGGTAGAAGGTGTACCCAATCGTTTCCTTTGGGTATCCTATGAAGACGCATTTTTCCGATTTGGGTTCGAGCTTTTCAGGTTGAAGTTTCTTGACATAAGCATCGCAACCCCAAACTTTTAGAAACGACAACTTCGGTTTCTTGCCAAACCAAAGTTCATACGGAGTCGTCTCAACGGATTTCGACGGAGCCCTATTTAAAGTGAATGCGGCAGTCTCTAAAGCATAACCCCAAAAAGATAGCGGTAAATCGGTGAGGGACATCATAGATCGCACCATGTCCAACAGAGTACGATTTCGACATTCGGACACACCGTTACGTTGAGGTGTTCCCGGCGGTGTCAATTGTGAAACAATTCCACAGTTCCTAAGGTGCATGCCAAATTCATGACTTAAATATTCACCCCCACGATCTGATTGTACGAACTTTATTTTTCTGTCATGATGATTCTCAACCTCATTCTGAAATTCCTCGAACTTTTCAAAGGTCTCAGACTTGTGTTTCATCAAATAGATATACCCGTATCTACTCAAGTCATCTGTGAGGGTGAGAACATAACGATAGCCTCCGCGAGCCTCAACACTCATTGGACCGCACACATCGGTATGTATGATTTCCAATAAGTTGGTTTCTCGCTCCATTGTTCCGGAGAACGGAGTCTTGGTCATCTTGCCCAATAGGCATGGTTCGCACGTGTCAAATGATTCATAATCAAGAGACTCTCGGAGTCCATCTGAATGGAGCTTCTTCATACGTTTGACACCAATATGACCAAGGCGGCAATGCCACAAGTATGTGGGACTATCATTATCAACTTTACATCTTTTGGCACCTACACTATGAATATGTGTATCATCACATTTGAGATTCATCAAAAATAAACCATTGACCAGCGAGGCATGACCATAAAACATATCTCTCAAATAAATAGAACAACCATTATTCTCCGATTTGAAAGAGTAGCCATCTCGCATAAGACGAGATCCAGATACAATGTTCATGCTCAAAGCTGGTACTAAATAACAATTATTAAGGTTTAAAACTAATCCCGAGGGTAGATGTAGAGGTAGCGTGCCGACGGCGATCACATCGACCTTGGAACCATTCCCGACGCGCATCGTCACCTCATCCTTCGCCAGTCTCCGCTTATTTCGCAGCTCCTATTTTGAGTTACAAATGTGAGCAACCGCACCGGTATCAAATACCCAGGAGCTACTACGAGCGCTGGTAAGGTACACATCAATAACATGTATATCACATATACCTTTGACGTTGCCGGCCTTCTTGTCTGCTAAGTATTTGGGGCAGTTCTGATTCCAGTGACCCGTTCCCTTGCAATAAAAGCACTCTGTCTCAGGCTTGGGTCCATACTTTGGCTTCTTCCCGGCAACAGGCTTACCGGGCGCGGCAACTCCCTTTCTGTCCTTCTTGAAGTTCTTCTTACCCTTGCCTTTCTTGAACTTAGTGGTTTTATTGACCATCAACACTTGATGTCTTTCTTGATGTCCACCTCCGCTGATTTTAGCATCGAATAGACCTCGGGAATGGACTTCTCCATCCCCTGCATATTGAAGTTCAACACGAAGCTCTTGAAGCTTCGTGGGAGCGACTGGAGGATTCTGTCAACGACCGCTTCATCTGGGAGATTCATTCCCAGCTGAGATAAGCGGTTGTGCAATCCAGAAATCTTGAGGATGTGCTCACTGACAGAACTGTTTTCCTCCATCTTACAGCTGTAGAATGCGTCGGAGACGTCATATCTCTCGACTCGGGCATGAGCTTGGAAAACCATTTTCAGCTCTTCGAACATTTCATATGCTCCGTGGTTCTCAAAACGTTTTTGGAGCCCCGACTCTAAGCTGTAAAGCATGCCGCACTGAACCAGGGAGTAATCATCACTACGCGACTGCCAGACGTTCAAAACGCCTTGGGTCGCATCGGGACCGGGTGCATCACCTAGCGGTGCTTCAAGGACATATGATCTCTTGGCAGCTATGAGGATAATCCTCAGGTTACGGACCCAATCCGTATAGTTGCTACCATCGTCTTTCAGCTTGGTTTTCTCTAGGAACGCGTTAAAGTTGAGGGAAACTTGAGCGTGGGCCATTTGATCTACAAGAGATATTGTAAAGAGTTTAGACTAAGTTCATGATAATTAAGTTCATCTTAATCAAATTTTAATGAACTCCCACTCAGAATGACATCTCTCTAGTAATCTAAGTGATACACGATCCGAATCGACTAGCCCGTCTCCGATCATCACGTGAGACGGACTAGTCATCAACGGTGAACATCTTCATGTCGATCGTATCTTCTATACGACTCGTGTTCGACCTTTCGGTCTTCCGTGTTCCGAGGCCATGTCTGTACATGCTAGGCTCGTCAAGTGAACCCTAAGTGTATCGCGTGTGTAAATCTGGCTTACACCCGTTGTATGCGAACGTTAGAACCTATCACACCCGATCATCACGTGGTGCTTCGGAACAACGAACTTTAGCAACGGTGCACAGTTAGGGGGAACACAATTCTTGAAATTTTAGTGAGAGTTCATCTTATTTACTACCGTCGTTCTAAGTAAACAAGATGCATAAACATGATAAACATCACATGCAATCAATTAAAGTGACATGATATGGCCAATATCATCTTGCTCCTTGGATCTCCATCTTCGGGGCACCATGATCATCTTGTCACCGGCTCGACACCATGATCTTCATCATCATGATCTCCATCATCGTGTCTTGAAGAAGTCGTCACGCCAACTATTACTTCTACTACTATGGCTAACGTTTAGCAATAAAGTAAAGTTATTACATAGCGTTTATTCAGTGACACGCAGGTCATACAATAATTAAGACAACTCCTATGGCTCCTGCCGGTTGTCAAGTTCATCGACATGCAAGTCGTGATTCCCTATTACAAGAACATGATCAATCTCATACATCACATATATCATTCATCACATCTTCTTTGGCCATACCACGTCACATAGCACATGCTGCAAAAACAAGTTAGACGTGCTCTAATTGTTGTTGCAAGTTTTACGTGGCTTCTATAGGTTTTCTAGCAAGAACGTTTCTTACCTACGCCAAAACCACAACGTGATTTGTCAATTTCTATTTACCCTTCATAAGGACCCTGTTCATCGAATCCGATCCAACTAAAGTAGGAGAGACATACACCCGCCAGCCACCTTATGCAACTAGTGCATGTCTGTCGATGGAACCAGTCTCACGTAAGCGTACGTGTAAAGTCGGTCCGGGCCGCTTCATCCCACAATACCGCCGAATCAAGACTAGACTAGTAACGGCAAGAAAATTGAGCAAACTCAAACGCCCACAACTGCTTTGTGTTCTACTCGTGCAAGATGCTACGCATAAGACCTAGCTCAGATGCCACTGTTGGGGAACGTAGCAGATTTCAAAATTTTCTACGCTTTCACCAAGATCCATCTAAGGAGACATCTAGCAACGAGCATATGAGAGTGCATCTACATACCATTTTGTAGATCGCGAGCGGAAGCTTTTGAAGAAGCATGGATGAAGTAGTCGTACTCTTCGCGTTCTTCGTCAACGATGATCTAGCGCCGAACGGACGGCACCTCCGTGTTCAACACACGTCCGGTACAGCAACGTCACCTCCTTCTTGATCCAGCAGGGGGGAGGAGAGGTCATCGGAGATCCAGCAGCACGACGGCGTGGTGGTGGATGCAGTGGAGAATCCTGCAGGGCTTCGCCGGCGCCCTGCGGAGGGAGTATGAGGTGTGACGGGAGGGGGAGAGGCGCCAGAGACTTGGGTGCGGCTGCCCTCTCCCCCCCCCCACATATATATAGGGGGCCAGGGGGGTGCGCCATGCCATGCAGATGGGATCTGCAGGGGGGCGGCAGCCTGGGGGGAGTCTTGCCCCCCCCCCCAAGGCAAGGGGGGCGCCCCCTCCCCCTAGGGTTTCAACCCTAGGCGCATGGGGAGGGGGGCCCATGTGGTGCGCCAGCCCACCAGGGGCTGGCCACTTCCCCCATGCGGCCTAGGGGCCCCACCGGGATGGGTGGCCCCGCCCGGTGGACCCCCGGGACCCCTCCGGTGGTCCCAGGACACTCCCGGTGACCTCCGGAGATCACCCTATGGCCGAAACTGGACTTCCTATATATCATTCTTTACCTCCGGACCATTCCGGAACTCCTCGTGACGTCCGGGATCTCATCCGGGACTCCGAACAACTTTCGGGTTTCCACGTGCATGTATCTCTACGACCCTAGAATTACCGAACCTTAAGTATGTAGACCCTACGGGTTCGGGAGACACGTAGACATGACCGAGACCACTCTCCGGTCAATAACCAACAGCGGGATCTGGATACCCATGTTGGTTCTCACGTGTTCCTCGATGATCTTCATCGGATGAACCACCCTGTCAAGGATTCACTCAATCCCGTATGTTATTCCCTTTGTCCATCGGTACGGTACTTGCTCGAGATTTGATCGTCGGTATTCCCGATACCTTGTTCAATCTCGTTATGGCAAGTCTCTTTACTCGTTCCGTAATCCATCATCCCGTGACTAACTCCTTAGTCACCCTGAGCTCATTTATGATGATGTCTTACCGAGTGGGCCCAGAGGTACCTCTCCGTTATATGGAGTGACAACATCCCAGTCTCGGTTCGTACCAACTCAACAGACACTTTCAGAGATACCCGATGCGTACCTTTATAGCCACCAAGTTACGTTGTGACGTTTGGCACACCCAAACTATTCCTACGGCATCCGGGAGTTGTACAACCTCATGGTCTAAGGAATAAATACTTGACACCGAAAAGCTTATGCATTACGAACTATACGATCTCGTGCTATGCTCAGGATTGGGTCTTGTCCATCACATCATTCTCCTAATGATGTGATCCCGTTATCACTGACATCCTATGTCCATGGTCAGGAAACCGTGACCATCTGTTGATCAACGAACTGGTAACTAGAGGCTTACCAGGGACTCATTGTGGTCTATGTATTCACACATGTATCGATGTTTCCGTACAATACAATTCAAGCATGAATAATAGACGATTATCATGAACAAGGAAATATAATAATAATACTTTTATTATTGCCTCTAGGGCATATTTCCAACAGTTGCACCCACAATGGGAGCGGGCGGAAAGTTGTGATTTGCCCCAGAACGAGTGACACCACCAAGACTATGCTCTTCGGCTCGGCGAGGAGGTACGGAAGGAATAATCTCTCTGATCGTACCTCGTGGAGCATTGCCGATGGGATGTTGCTGATGATGTCCTTCTCCGGTGCCGTCTGTTCAAGCTTCGGCCGTGGGGGGTGTGGTAACGACGCCGCCAACACCGACCATGTCCCCCGCGGCGTCCGCATTCGCACGCGTCCCCGCATTCCCCGCGGCATCGATGGCTGCGGGCAGCGAGGCCCTCGAGGTGGATGGGTGAGCGGCAGCACCAGACTTCTTCTTGGGCGCCATGGTCGATGGAGCCGAAGATGATGAAGGTGGTGATGGAGATGACGCGCTGTTCACGCTCTCGGGTTCGCGCAAGTGATCCCCCTACCTGGCATGCCAAAGATGTCGCGGGAAAACCACGGCCACCTATGGGACGGGAGTCCCTTTTGGTTCGGCGGGGGAATGGGCACGTTGCACAAAGAGCGGAGGAATGTAGAGCAACACGGCAGAGATCACACGGACATTTTTACCCAGGTTCGGGCCGCCGCGAGGAGTAAAACCCTACTCCTACTTTGGTGGATTGATGGTGGAATGTGGAAAACAACACGGCGCTCTTTCTCGGCAAGGTTTCTTCGGGGCGAGAGTCGCTATGCGCGTATGAGTGTGTGGGTTCGAATGGTCGAATCCTATCTACGGTTGCCATGGCCCTCGTTTTATAGGTTAAGGGGTCACCACAGTGGCAAATCAGTCTTTCCATG
Organism: Secale cereale; assembly: GCA_902687465.1. Taxonomy (NCBI): domain Eukaryota; kingdom Viridiplantae; phylum Streptophyta; class Magnoliopsida; order Poales; family Poaceae; genus Secale; species Secale cereale. Next base: position 433,547,390 of record LR738713.1, on the reverse strand, counting down.
CTGATTAGATAGCAAACAGTGCTATCATACCTAACTCTGCAGGCTGACAGAGTGCATTAATGCACCGCTCAGTGTCACATCACGGTTCGCCCGGCAGGCCCTACCAGGTTGTTTTGCCAGCTCCGTGCCTGCTTGCTTGACACATCTCAGGACGGGTGTCATTTGGAGGTTCTTTCTGTAAGAGTGGCTGCCATGTGGTAGGAGGCTGCCACTAAGCCACTTAGGAGCTTGACACCGCATTGATTGACGAAGGGCATCTTTGGGAGGTTGTGGTTTTGCCTCTTCGAGCCCTGGCAGGTCTGCCGGGGCGATGTTGGAGGCTTGCTTCTGGGGTGACCCTACACCGTGAGGCTCGCGTGCCCGGCAAGGAAGGCCCTTCTCCTGGTGATATCTTACCACTTCGGCTGGTCTTGGTTGTATTGATCCCCTGGACCAGCTCTCTAATTCCTCAAAGAGCTGATCCCTTTGTGCCTTGATCTGATGTTGGTGCTGCAAACTTGTCCTTGGGCCTGTGCACAGTCTGGGGTAACAAACCCAGGGTTTGTTGCACCAACACCACCCCCTCACGTGGTCCCAGTGGGCCATCAGCTTCGACTCCAAGGACCACCTCAAGTGCGCAACCACCGCCCCTATGCTCTGCACGCCGACCATTAGCAACGTCTCCGTCACCAAGACCCGTATCAATGGCGGCACGGGGCTCAATGTGCTTTCCGTCGAGACCTTCGAGACACTCTAGGTGCTCTATGAGCATCTCATGCCCAACCAAGCCTTTCTCTGGGGTCATGAATGGCTCCACCATCCCCCTGGGGCAAGTGCACCTTCTAGTCACTATCGGCACTCGTGACAACTACCACACCGAGCTCATCAACTTCGATGTCGCCCACATCGGCCTCGCGTACAATGCCATTCTAGGATACCCCGCGCTCGCAAAGTTCATGGCAGCAGTTCAACATGGCTACAACGTCCTCGAGATGCCAGGTTGCCGCGGCATCATCACAATCGCCTGCAACAAAAAAGACGTGATCTGCGCCCTCGAGCATGCCTACTGCGCCGCGGCGGCTGACAACTCTGAAGATGAGGTTGGTGTCCTACCTCCAAAGGTCGCTCCCGTGAAGAAGAAGCAGCTCCTCCTCGAAGGCCATCGGGAGACTGGGGCGTCTATGGGCGACACCTCGGGCCACGTGCCGGTTGCTGGGTTGTCCCTCCCTCAAGCATAGGAAGGCGCACCCGGCGCCTCCCTCGGGAAGGGCTCGAGGGCTTCCATCTGGAGGGCCTCCAACCCAACCAGCACATCAAGGGAGGTGCTTGGGCACCACTTGGAGGCGTGCCTTAGTGCGCGTCCCCACGAGCAAGGAGCATAGCGCAAGGTGCCAGGAGCACGAGAATTCATCACCAAGGCGATCGAGCAGCTTCAGGAGGCACAGGCCATGCACAGCGAGCGTCGCCCCGCACGGTCCGCCGGTGCGGCCACCCCTCCCGACCCGAGTGGTGAGATGCATGTGTGTGTCAACATCCCGGGCCTCAATAGGGCCGCCTCGCAGGACCTGTTTAGGCCCTCGCGTGTCCGCCATAGTGGTGGCTACCCCTGCAACTCTATCTGCATGCCGTTCGGCCTGCTGAACACCGGGGCCTCGCTCCAGCGGCTCATGCAGCGCACGACATCAACTCGGGAGGCACAGCGTTGGGCGATCGCGACTAAGGAGGACCTAGACCCCCGCAAGCCCCCCAGGCCTCACGAGTTCCCAGGACCTCAGGAGTCGTCCAGCTCATGAGGAGTGACGCCTGCAGCACGACTCTTCAACTACCTCGACGCTTCAGCAGCATCATTGCCAGGTGACATTTAACTTGTTCAAGTTGAGGGCACCTCTCGGGCTGCATAACCCTGAGGCTGTCAGGACACATCTGTGCAGCTGTATCACTTTGCGCGTGTACATGAACTGGCTTTGCCTTTGATCAATTTCCTTAAGTATTTCAACCTGCCTGTCTGGTGCTTTGCAACCAAGGATATCGCTGCGCCTTGGCAACCCCCCCCCCCTCGACCGCCTCATGATTAAAGGTTGGCACGACGTCTGTGCTCGGATTCGTCCTTGTAGCGCTGAAAAACCCAAGCGACTGACCTCTGTCTCATGGGCCAGCTCCCGTGCACGTCACCTCCTGGGTCCCTTGGTGTCATACCCTCGCATGAGCTAATCGAGAGTGGACGAGTCAAGGTGCGTGAATTGGTTCTTTCATCCGTTATACGGGACGCCGCCGCGAGAATCGCATGCCGGGGGACTTTTCCTACGGTTCGTTGCATGAAGAAGACTGGACACGGCGTCTGTACTCGGGTTCGTACCTTCAGTGTCGATAAACCCAGGAGACTGAGCTCTGTTTGGCGGGCCGGACCCGTTCATGTCACCTCCTGGGGTCCTTACTGCTTAGCCTTCTCATGCAATGGCCTCCAGAGGTTCGATTCGGCGCAGGTCATCACAGACACACATGCTCTGCAAGGTCGCCCTACGCCAGAAGACCAGGTGCAACCCGCCTTGAGGTAGGGCCTCATGAGTCCCGTGCTGGCTCACGGGTGCCCATATACACCTCCTCATTTGGGGTTGTACACGCCCCGAAGTCTCCCCCGGATGGAACTCCCACCCACGCACCAGTGGAAGCCCCATTTTCCGCGCTGGTGGACGACACGGTCGAGGAGAGGCTCTGCCCACGCCCAGTGGAAGCCCCATGCTCCGCACTGGTGGATAAACAACTGAGGGCGCCCCACGGGCTACACCAACCACAGGATGGCCTATCGGCCACCCACTTAACGTTCTTCAGGGATGCGCGCGCGAGGGGGCTGGACACGAGGGCTACGCTCAGGCATGGCCTGGCGCACGCCACCTCACCAGGTCCTTGTACCTGGTCTTAGCGCGCCCCTCCCAGGCGAAGGTTGGCGGGAAGAAGGCATGAAGGTCATGAGGGTGGCTTGTACGTCAAGGGGGACCCCTGAGCATCGCGACTCAGGGGCCTAACTAGTCACGTAGCCCCTCGCCCTTTGGTCCTATCCTGGTTTTCGGATGCCCCAACGGCGGTCGAGGTATGCACGGGACTGGGCCCTGTCGAAGCAGAGCTCAAATGCCCTAATGACAATCAAAACTCAAAAGACTCCGGACTAACCTCACCGCCGCTCATGTCTCCTTCATGAGGGCCGCTCGTACGTCAAGGGGGGGCCTGAGCATCGCGGCTCGGGGGCCGAACTAGTCACGTAGCCCCTCGTCCCTTGGTACTATCCTGGTTTCTAGATGCCCCAATGGCGGTCGAGGTATGCGCAGGGCTGGGCCCCGTCGACGCAAAGCACAAAGCAAGCAGGAAGGAAACTAAGCACGGAAGGAAATCACAGAATTCAAACAATTATTACAAGCATAGAATGTCTCACAAATTTAAGTAGAGTCTCACGCCTCCACGAGGCAGGTCTAATGTTGCAGGGTAAAACTTAGAGGGAGGGACCATCGCTGCCGTCTGTCTCGGTAGTCGCGACCTCGTCCTCAACATCGTTGTCATCGCCGCTCGCCTCGCCTTCCGCAGGCTTGCCCATAGGAGCGCAGACGAACTTCTTCGCCAGCGTGTTTGCATGCTCCTTTACGGCTACCGCAGCGGTGGCACGAGGCTCAAGAGCATTTGTGCTGAACAGCGCGCCAAAATTGAAGCTGGCGTCTTTAAGGTAAAGGTGGATGAAGACGCTCGTCGCGACCATGGAGCAAAGGTCGCGACACTCGGCTTCCACGATGGAGTCGACCTTGGCAGCAACATTCTCAAGCGCCTCGGCAAGCGCGGAGAAGTGCCCCACATAGCCATCCTCTGGGGTCGCGAGTGGCTCCTTGAAGCCTCCCCTATAGATGGAGCGCGGTGCAAGACGGGCCCTGAGCTCAACAGAGGCGAATGTGTTGCGTTCTGCGGCCGCCTTCTCCTCGGCGACAACAAGAGCCTTGTCCCTAGCCTCCAGTCGGGCAGTCGTCTCAATGACGTCCTTGGAGTGGGATGCATGAGCGATGGCCACCTCATCCTTTAGCTTGTTTAGGCGATCGCGCTCCGTGGCCTGGTAGGCAGCTACCTTCGCCGGCGCGGAATCGCGGGTCTTGAGGTCGTCCTCCTTCTGCCGGAGCCGTTGTGCGCGCGCGGCTTGCTCCTCCTGCGGAGCCTTCAGGCCTACCTCCACCTCATCGTGACGCTTCACGGCGGGTGCTGCACGGGCCATTGCCATCACGCGCGGCCTTGGCCTCATCGGCCTCCTTCTCGCTCTCCGTGGTGGTGGTGTTGGCCCGGCCCCACGCCGTCCTGATGGAGGCCTCGGCTTGAAGCCACCCCGAGACCAGCCCCAGGCGCTCCCTCGTGAGGCACCTGTCGGCGTCCTGAAGGTCAGCCTGAATTTGGCCGAGTGTGATGAAGCCATCGTCCAAAGCACTGGGCCTGATCAGAGGGCCACGGTCCGCGAGAACGAGGGTCTGAGGAGAGGATGGCACTGGCGCGGTGGCAGGAGCTGTGGCCAGAGGAGCGGCGGCAACGTAAGCCTGGGTGCCCGAGGCTCCGGGCCCTCCTCATGCATGACAAGGGTCGACGATTCTATGCCCTACAAGCCTGCGGAGGTTTGTGGCGCACTTGAGACAGGGGGCTTGTGTGGAGCGCTTGCCTTCTTCTTCTTCTTCGGCACGTCGTCGCCTCTGGTCGACAGGGTGAAAGGTGTGATGAACACACATGTAATCAATATTTGGTTAAGGGACAGGGTAAGCCACTCGTCAGCCGTGTCCCACTTCCTCTTCCTCTCTTCCTCCTCTTCAGAGGGCGGTGCACTCTTACCTTTTTTCGTCGTGGTCTTGGCCGCGCCCTGAGGGCGAATTGGGCAGCTCTCGACTAGCCCCATCGAGGCACTTCCGCTTGGAGGCACCAAGGTGTCGCCTTGGGGAGTTGGGGCGGGTGTGGCCACGACCGTCCCAGGAGTGGTCACCTCGCCCTCCAGCTGCATCCCGGGAGGAGGAAAGGTAGCCGCCTGCTTAGAGTTGGAGGAGCCTCCCGGGGGAGCTGCGGTCGCGTTCTTCTTCGGGGGCGCCCGGCTAGATGCCTGTGTGGTCCGGGGGACAGGCCCCGAGCGCCTCGGGACCCTAGCCGAGCGGCGGGAACCCGTGACCAGAGAACTCACAGCGACATCGTCATCCTCGAGGTTGCGGAGGAGCTCGCGCTGTGACAAAGACGACGCCATCGTCGTGCTGGCATCCTCGGTCACCTCTGAGCTTCCATCGTCGCTGTTGTCGCCGAAGGATAGCTCCACGAGGGAAGCAGGAGCAACAGGCGGGTCCAGCCCCAGATCGTCAAAGGCAGGCATGGAGGCAACCAGGGCATCCCGAGCGCTCGGGCCATACAGCGGGGCGTACACCTCGGATATGTCTGTCGGGGAGCTGTCGAGCAATAAGGTCAGGACCGCCTCGAGCTCTCCACCGGCCAGGTCGCCGGATCGTAGCCTTATGTCGTCGCCCACACCCTGGTACTCCCCCAAAGGCTTCGTGTGGGCCTGGAGCGGCGCCAGGCGCTGTCTCAGGAACTCCTTCACCATCATCGCCCCGGCCAGCACCTAGGCCTTTATGTCAGAATCTATCTGCTTCAGCACAGTTTCGGCCCGGAGGTCGGAGATTTTTACGGAGCTCCACACCGGGGTCATTTCGGGCAGCCCGGCCGGAAGCTGCAGGAGTGGGTTGACACCCTGGGTGTCCAAGTAGACCCGGCAATGTCGGAAGCCTTCTACGTTCGTCCCGGCCTTCAGGAGAAAGTTCCCCTTCTGCGCCGCAACGAAGGAGATGCATGCGGACCTCTGCTCGCGGTCGTGGAACCGCAAGCTGAAGTAATGGCGGAAGAGGGCCACCGAGGGTCTCACACCCACGATGGCCTCGCAGTAGAAGGCGGAGACAAAGAGAAGCAAGACGGAGATGGGCTGCAGGTGGAGAACCTGGATCTGGTAGTGCCGGAGAATGGTGGTGAAGAACCCCGAGAAACGCGGAACAAGCCCGGAGAAGACATTGTGGAGGAAGAACGTATAGACCTCCTTCGCCAGGGAGCCCTGCTCCACCGAGCCGCACCAGATCAAGGTCGAGCCCACCTCGTTGGTGTCGTCCGCGATCAGCGGAAGCACCGGATTAAGGTCCGCCGCCTTAGCAATGGTGGATGTCGCGAGCGCCGAAGGAAGAGATGTTGAGGCCGCGGCCTGCTCCTCAGGCTTTGGTTCCTAGCCGGAGCCATCCGGAGGATTCTCGGAGAGAAGGAGGAGCGGTGCTTTGCCTGGATCTGGAGAAGGTTTTGGATGAAGAAAGGGGATCTGAGCAGGAGGAGCAAGGCACGAGGAAGAAGGACGATAATGGTCTCGCGGCCGGCGCCAGGCATTTTGGTCAGCCGCACGGTTGCCAAGACAACGTGGAGAAGTGGAGGCGCCAGCGATGCGTCTGACCCGACCCGCATGCGGTTGGGGCCCGTGGCGCTTCACCCTTGCCCCTTGGGTTCGCCTCGGCGCTAGCCTGAGCGTGCCTTGGGCCCAGGGGCTACTGTTGGCATTCTGGGATTGGGGGTACCTAGACCTGCCTGCATGCGGCTCGAGACACGGGCTCATCGACGGCCCAGCAGGGCCCAGGTTCAAGACTGCGTAAGGAGAGCCTTCGCGAAGGGTCCTTGCCCTCACGAGGTAAGCTGCGCTAAGACCTCCTGGGGAGCGGCTCCTCAAGTTGTCTCCAAAGAGGGTCAGGCGGGCGCCAGCGGGCGTAGAGGAGATAGTTTCCTCTTCGGTTCTTAGGGGGAAAGGATGTACGCGGTTTCCGTAGGAATTCCCCAAAGGTTTCCATTCAGGTGCATCAAGACCAAGAGCATGAGCTCGGCACGGCGGATGTCATCGCCGATCCCACCGATGCGTCATGGCCAGAGACTGTGCAGGCGTGATGTCGCTTAAAGCTACGTCGGTATTTTCCCAAAGAGGAAGGGATGATGCAGCACAGCGGCGGTAGGTATTTCCCTCGGATGTGAAACCAAGGTTATCGAACCAGTAGGAGAACCAAGCACCACAACGTAAACAACACCTGCACACAAATAACAACTTCTCGCAATCCGACGTGTAAAAAGGGGTTGTCAATCCCTTTCGGGTAACGGACGTGAGAGAGATATAAATATTGGTTGATTGGTTGATAAATAATATAAGTTGTAGCAAGGTATTTTTGGGTTTTTGGTTTAATAGATATGAAAATAAAAGCAAAGGAAGAATAGATCGCAAAGGCAAATATATGAGGAAGAGACCCGGGGTTCGTACATTTCACTAGTGGCTTCTCTCGAGAAAAATAGCAAACGGTGGGAAACAATTACTGTTGGGCAATTAATAGAACTTCAAATAATTATGATGATATTCAGGCAATGATCATTACATAGGCAACACGTCCAAGATTACTAGACCGACTCCTTCCTGCTTCTACTACTATTACTCCACACATCGACCGCTATCTAGCATGCATCTAGTGTATTAAGTTCATGGAAAAAGGGAGTAATGCATTAAGAACGATGACATGATGTAGACAAGATCGGTTTATATATAGCGTTAGATATGGATCTCATTGTTTTATCCTTAGTAGCAACGATACATACGTGTCGGTTCCCTTTCTGTCACTGGGATCAAGCACCGTAAGATCGAACCCACTACAAAGCACCTCTTCCCATTGCAAGATAAATAGATCAAGTTGCCCAGACAAAACCCAAATATTGGAGTAGAAATACGAGGCTATAAGAAATCATGCATAAAAGAGATCAAAGAAACTCAAATACTTTCATGGATATGAAAAGATAGATCTGATCATAAACTCAAAGTTCATCGGATCCCAACAAACACACCACAAAAAGAGTTACAGCATATGGATCTCCAAGAGACCATTGTATTGATAATCAAGAGAGAGAGAGAGAGGAAGCCATCTAGCTACTAACTACGAACCGTAGGTCTACAAAGAACTAGTCACGCTTCATCGGAGAGGCACCAATGGAGGTGGTGAACCCCATCCGAGATGGTGTCTAGATTGGATCTGGTGGTTCTGGACTCTGCGGTGGCTGGATGAATATTTTGTCGACTCCCCTAGGGTTTCTGGAATATCTGAGTATATATAGAGCAAAGAGGTGGTGCGGGAGGCCACCGAGGTGGGCACAACCCACCTGGGCGCGCCAGGGGGGCATGGCGCGCCCTGGTGGATTGTGCCCCCCTTGGGGCACCCCCCCAGGTGCAGCTCTGGCCCATCTGGTGTCTTCTGGCCCATAAAAATTTTCCGAAAAGTTTCGCGGTGTTTGGGCTCCGTTTGATATTGATTTCCTGCGATCTAAAAAACATGCAGAAAATAGCAACTCGCACTTGGCACTATGTCAATAGTTTAGTACCAAATAATGATATAAAATGATTGTAAAACATCCAAGAATGATAATATAATAGCATGGAACAATCAAAAATTATAGATGCGTTGGAGACGTATCAGCATCCCCAAGCTTAAATCCTGCTCGTCCTTGAGTAGGTAAGTGATAAAAACATAATTTTTTATGTGGAATGTTGCCTATCATGTCATATCATATTCTTTACTTTATAGCATGGACATTTGGACTTTTATATGGTTCAAAGCAATAGTCTAGTTTTGACATAATAATTTAGATACTCAAGCGTATTAAGCAACCATGTCTTTCAAAATATCAATGCTAAAATAAGCTATCCCTACAAAATCATATAGTCTTGTCATGCTCTGTCTTCCCTGCTCAAAGTATAAATCATGTACTACCCCGTTGTCAGCCAAGCAATTGGTTCATACTTTTTAACGTGCTTCAGCATTTTCAACTCTCAGGCAATACATGAGCGCAAGCCATGGATATAACAATATAGGTGGAATAGAATGCGATGGTAGTAGACAAAAAGAAGGGAAGAAAGTCTCACATCAACTAGGCAAACTGATGGACTATGGAGATGTCCATCAATCGATATCAATGTGAGGAGTAGGGATTGCCATGCAATGGATGCACTATGAGCTATAAGCGTATGAAAGCTCAATATGAAACGAAGTGGGTATGCATCAAACTCTACTGTAGAAAATTCCCACTAGTATATGGAAGTGACAACATAGGAGACTCTCTATATGAAAAACATGGTGCTACTTTGAAGCGCAAGTGTGGTATTTGCATGCCCCTTTTCCTTGTCTCGTTTTTTTTCTTTCGCTCATATTTTTCTTCTTCTTTCCTTTTTTTCCTTTTTCTCTTTTTTTGTTTTTTTTCTTAGTCCGGAGTCTCATCCCGACTTGTGGGGGAATCATGGTCTCCATCATCCTATAATTGTTGGGGCATGCTCTAATAATGGATAATGATGATGATCACACTTCTATTTACTTATAACTCAAAAAGAAATAAAAATTACAACTCAATACCTATGACATAGCATGACACTATATGATGAAAATGAATGCTCAAGTCAACTATATAATGGAAGTGCATGGCAATATATCTCGAAATGGCTATGGAAATGCCATAATAGGTAGGTATGGTGGCTGTTTTGAGGAAGGTTTAATAAATTTTATGCATCGGCGGAAGTTGCACGGCACGAGAGAGGCTAACAAATATGAAAGGGTGATATTGCGCATAATACATGGACTCACATTAGTCATAAAGAACTCACATACTTATTGCAAAAGTTTATTAGCCCTAGAAGCAAAGTAATACTACGCATGCTCCTAGGGGGGAGGTTGGTAGGAGTTAACCATCGCGCGCCCCCGACCTTCACACAAAGATAGGACAATCAAGGATAAATTGTGCTCCAACTACCCGGCATAACAAGAGACCATATGTGCATGTTTCGGGAATCACAAACCTTAACATTAATATTCTTACTGAAGCATAATTAATCATTAACATGAGTCACATATCATATCATCATGTCTCAAAACTGTTACAAGGAATCAAGTTTATTTTGTCCAATGATCTTCATGAAAGTTTTTATTATATCCTTCTTGCATATCTATCACTTTGGGACTAATTTTCATTTGTTGCTTTTGGTAAGCTCAAACAAATATAAGTGAAGATCATGAGCATAATTTTTCTTTATTTCTCTCAAAATAATATAAGTGAAGCAAGACAGAATTTCTTTAAACAATTACTAACTCTCAAATAAATCTAAGTGAAGCAAGAGAGTATTTCTCCAAAAATACTAAGCACACTGTGCTCAAAAAGATACAAGTGAAGCACTAGAGCAAGTCCATTGCTCATAAAAGTTTAAGTGAAGCATAGAGAGCTATTCTAACAAGTCATGGCATAATTTAGGCTCTCTCAAATAAGTGTGTACGGAAAGGATTGATGACTTAAAAATCGAAACAAAACAACCAAAGACTCATACCATACAAGACGCTCCAAGCAAAACACATATCATGTGATGAATAAAAATATAGTTTCGAGTGAAATACCAATAGTTGTTGGAAGAAAGCGGGGATGCCACTCGGGGGCATCCCCAAGCTTGGTTGGTTGCTCATTTTTGGATAATAGCTTGGGATTCCGGGGCATCCCCAAGCTTAGGCTCTTCCATCCTTCCTTCATCCATCGTAAGATAACCCAAAACTTGAAAACTTCAATCACACAAAACTCAACAAAACCTTCGTGAGATCCGTTAGTATAAGAAAGCAAATCACTACTATAATTATTGTATCAAACCAACTAATATTTTGTTTTTGTATTATATCTAGTGTATTCCAACTTTTGTATGGCAAAAACTCATCAAAGAAAACCATAGAGCCATCAAAATAAGCACACAACACAAAGAAAACAGAATCTGTCAAAAACAGAACAGTCTGTAGTAATCTGGAAGTTTCGCATACTTCTGGAACACTAAAATCTTGAAAAATAGGGTCACGTGGGAAATTTGTATATTAATCTTCTGCAAAAAGAATCAACTAAAAAATACTTTTTTGTTAAAAAAGAGAATTTTTCTCGTGAACGCAAAAGTTTCTGTTTTTTCAGCAAGATCAAATCTACTAACACCCAACGTGTTCCTAAGGCTTTGCTTGGCACAAACCTTTATTCAAACCAAAAAAACACATCTCAACAGAGATATTAAAGTTTTTTTATTGAAAACAACAAGGAAATCAAAAAGCAAAAGATACAAGTTGGGTTGCCTCCCAACAAGCGCTATCGTTTTACGCCCTTAGCTAGGCATAAGGCAAGGATCTAAGTTTTGTCATCCTTGTTTTTAATTTCCTTAGGGGCATCCTTGTCGTGAGGTTTTGTAAAGACAACATAGAACATATTATCCAGAGACACCTTAGCATTTCTAAGTTGATTTTCATCATAACCCTTTTGATTCCCAGCAATAATCCAAGAGTGGTGTTGGTTAACATTGTTGAAAACTTGTTGGATTATATCTAAAACGGGGACATCCTTCTTAAGATTCTCATCAAAGATTTTATTATCCCCAAGCAAATGTCTTAAAGCATAATCACTATTATAAAGAATTTCATCTATCACAGGTTTTTCACGATTCATACCATAAAAATCAAAGATTTATCTAGCTTCCCGTAATATGTAATCAAATTCATTCATAAGGACAAGAATAACCAACTTTTTAGCTCTAGGATTTTTTATATCTGGAAGCTCAAAAAACAACCTTTGCAAAGTGGGATGGGTACGGATAAATTTACTTTCAAGTTTCAGAACTAGTGCTGAAATAGCATCCGCATAAGATCTAGTAGTTCTAAGTATAGGGGCATCATCAAGACTTAAATTCCCAACACAATTGAAAAAATCTTAGATACGTTCTTTTCCCATAACATTCCCTTGCCCCAAGATAAAAGTTTTAGCATCCAGATTGCCCGTTCTTAGGAGTTAGGCCATCATCTGTTCGTGCCATACCGAAATCACTCATAATTGCAAACAGAGAATAGATCTGACGAGAAAACGGCGAACGAAAAAGAGGAGCGAATAAAACAGCAAATGTTTGTGAAGTGGGGGAGATGAAAACGAGAGGCAAATGGCAAATAATGTAAATTGCGAGGAGATGAGATTTGTGATTAGGAACCTGGTATATGTTGAAGGTGCTCCCCGGCAACGGCGCCAGAAATTCCTTTTGATGTCGCTTAAAGCTACGTCAGCATTTCCCCAAAGAGGAAGGGATGATGCAGCATAGCGGCGGTAGGTATTTCCCTCAGATGTGAAACCAAGGTTATCGAACCAGTAGGAGAACCAAGCAACACAACGTAAACAGCACCTGCACACAAATAACAACTTCTCGCAACCCGACGTGTAAATAGGGGTTGTCAATCCCTTTCGGGTAACGACCGTGAGAGAGATATAAATATTGGTAGATTGGTTGATAAATAAGATAAATTGCAGCAAGGTATTTTTGGGTTTTTGGTTTAATATATCTGAAAATAAAACCAAAGAAAGAATAGATCGCAAAGGCAAATACATGAGGAAGACACCCGGGGGTCGTAGATTTCACTAGTGGCTTCTCTCGAGAAAAATAGCAAACGGTGGGAAAACAATTATTGTTGGGCAATTGATAGAACTTCAAATAATTATGACGATATCCAGGCAATGATCATTACATAGGCATCATGTCCAAGATTAGCAGACCGACTCTTGCCTGCATCTACTACTATTACTCCACACATCGACAGCTATCCAGCATGCATCTAGTGTATTAAGTTCATGGAAAAATGGAGTAATGCATTAAGAACGATGACATAATGTAGACAAGATCCGTTTATCTATGGCGTTAGATATAGATCTCGTCGTTTTATCCTTAGTAGCAACGATACATACGTGGTGGTTATAAGCAATCATGCACCGTAAGATCGAACCCACTACAAAGCACCTCTTCCCATTGCAAGATAAATTGATCAAGTTGGCCAGACAAAATCCAAATATCGGAGAAGAAATATGAGGCTATAAGCAATCATGCATAAAAGAGATCAAAGAAACTCAAATACTTTCATGGATATAAAAAGATAGATCTGATCATAAACTCAAAGTTCATCGGATCCCAACAAATACAGCGTAAAAAGAGTTACATCATATGGATCTCCAAGAGACCATTGTATTGATAATCAAGAGAGAGAGAGAGAGAGGAAGCCATCTAGCTACTAACTACGTACCCGTAGGTCTACAAAGAACTACTCACGCATCATCGGAGAGGCACCAATGGAGGTGGTGAACCCCATCCGAGATGGTGTCTAGATTTGATGTTTGGTTATTTTATTATATGTGACCTTTTCCGTCCTCTAATGGGTATACACATATTTTAGTTGTTGTTGATTACGTTACTAAATGGGTAGAAGCTATTCCAACTAGTAGTGCTGATCATAACACTTCTATTAAAATGCTTAAAGAAGTTATTTTCCAGAGGTTTGGAGTCCCTAGATATTTAATGACTAATGGTGGTTCGCATTTTATTCATGGTGCTTTTTGTAATCTGCTTGCTAAATATGATGTCAACCATAGAATTGCATCTCCTTATCACCCTCAATCTAGTGGTCAAATTGAATTGAGCAATAGAGAAACAAACTTAATTTGCAAATGACCATCAATAGATCTAGAAAGAATTGGTCTAAGAAACTTGATGTGTTATGGGCTTATATAACTACTTATAAGAATCCCATGGGTATGTCCCCATATAAAATGTTATATGGAAAAGCATGTCATTTACCTCTTGAATTAGAACATAAGGCATATTGGGTAATTAAAGAACTTAACTATGACTTCAAACTTCCCGGTGAAAAGAGGTTATTTGATATAAGATTGCTCGATGAGTGGAGAACACAAGCTTACGAAAATGCCCAGTTGTTTAAAGAAAAGGTTAAAATATGGCATGACAAAAGAATCCAAAAACAGTAATTTAAAGTAGGTGGATATTTTTTATTGTACAACTCTCGTTTCAGATTCTTTGCGGGAAAACTCCTCTCCAAATTGTTGGGAACGTAGCATGCAATTTCAAAAAAAATCTAGGCTCACGAAAGATGTATCTAGGAGATGCATAGCAACGAGCCGGGAAGAGTGTGTCTACGTGCCCTCGTAGACCGAAAGCGGAAGCGTTGTATTAAGGCGGTTGATGGAGTCGAACGTCTTCATGATCCAATCGATCCAAGTACCGAACGTACGGCACCTCCGTGTTCAGCACACGTTCAGCTCAATGACGCCCCTCGAGCTCTTGATCCAGTAGAGGGTCGAGGGAGAGTTCCGTCAGCACAATGGTCTGGCAACGGTGTTGGTGATGTGATCTGCGCAGGCCTTCACCTAAGCACTACGACGCTATGATCGGAGGAGTAAACTATGCAAGGGGCACTGCACACAGCTAAGAAACAACTGTTTTGCCTTTGGGGTAGCCCTGCCCACGTATATAAAGGAGGGGGAGGAGGAGGCCGGCCCAAGGGGGTGTGCACCAAGAGGGGGGGTCATACCTAGTAGAAATCGGCCCCCTCCTTCCTTCCAACGGAGAGGGGAAAGGGGAAAGGAGGGAGAGGGAGAATGAAAGGGGGGTCGCACCCCCACCCCTTGTCCAATTCGGATTGGGCTTGGGGGGCATGCGCCACCTCCTGTGGCAGCCTCCCTCTCTACACTATGGCCCAATAGGCCCATTAACTTTCCCGGGGGGTTGAGGTAACCTCCCGGTACTCCGAAAAATCCCCGATCCTTTTCGGAACCATTCCGGTGTCCGTATACAACTTTCCAATATATCAATCTTTACCTCTCGACCATTCCAAGACTACTCGTCATGTCCGTGATCTCATCGGGGACTCCAAACAAACTTCGGTCACCAAAACACATAACTCAGAATACAAATCATCATCGAATGTTAAGCGTGCGGACCCTACGGGTTTGAGAACTATGTAGACATGACCGATACACATCTTGGGTCAATAAACAATAGCGGAACCTGGATGCTCATATTGGCTCCTACATATTCTACCAAGACCTTTATCGGTCAGACCGCATAACAACATACGTCATTCCCTTTGTCATCGGTATGTTACTTGCCCGAGATTCGAACGTAGGTATCATCATACCTAGTTCAATCTCGTTACCGGCAAGTCTCTTTACTCGTTACGTAATGCATCATCCCGTAACTAACTCATTAGTCACATTGCTTGCAAGGCTTATAGTGATGTGCATTACCGAGAGGGCCCAGAGATACCTCTCCGATACTCGGAGTGACAAATCCTAATCTTGATCTATGCCAACCCAACAAACACCTTTGGAGATACCCGTAGAGCATCATTATAATCACCCAGTTACGTTGTGACATTTGATAGCACACAAGGCATTCCTCCGGTATCCTGGAGTTGCATAACTCATGGTTGGAGGAATATGTATTTGACATGAAGAAAGCAATAGCAATAAAACTGAACGATCATTATGCTAAGCTAACGGATGGGTCTTGTCCATCACATCATTCTCCTAGTAATGTGATCCCGTTAATCAAATGACAACACATGTCTATTGTCAGGAAACTCGACCATCTTTGATTAATGAGCCAGTCTAGTAGAGGCTTACTAGGGACACTGTGTTTCGTCTATATATCCACAAATGTATCATGTTTCCGGTTAATACAATTCTAGCATGAATAAAAGACATTTATCATGATATAAGGAAATATAAAATAACAACTTTATTATTGCCTCTAGGGCATATTTCCTTCACAAATGGGAAGGACCGTATGTCATCAAAGGAGTTTATCGTTCTGGAGCTAACAAAATCAACAACCCTGAAGGCACTAATCCAAAGGTGGTCAATGGACAAGAATTAAGCATTATATCTCAGGTACACCTATTAATGTTCAAAACAACATTATTCAAACTATGACACCGGAGGAGCACATAAGAGGGACCTTCCAGAACACTCCAGAACCCTGAAAAGGAATAGGTATCTGATATGGTAAGTAAACCGACTCCAAAAATCATGTAAAAATATTTTCTGTCAGTTTCGGAATATTAAAAAAAAATTACCAAAATAAGAAATACCCCAGGGGGCCCACGAGGTGCACACAAGGCACCAGGGCGCGCCCTGGTGGCTCGTTGGCCCCTTGTGAGCCTTCTCGGCTCTGTTTTCTTTTGGAATACTTGTTTTGCAAGATAAAAATTCTTTATATATACTCCCAGACATTTTGACCACGGTATCGCAGAAATATTCTCTCTTCTTGTTTCATGCCGTTTTCTGTCAGATTTCCCAAGCCAGGCATCATGTCTTCCTACTCCTTCGACAATGTGGAAAATGATGCTTGGTTGCTTCAGATGGAATTAAGGAGAGAGGTAACTGAGGAGGTCCTTATGGAGGAGGAAGAAGAAGATTCGCACGGATTCCACCCTCCGGTCTCTGACAGAGGCACGCTTGCTGGTATCTCCACTACTCTTAACCCCCATCAAGCCATGAGGCCGATGACTGACCAAAGGAACCATGAAGTACAAGGAGGGCTTCCCCCTAGGAGGTCCTTACACAGGTTACATCGAAACAACTTTCATAATTTGGTTCACAATTATGGGATTGAAAATACTCCTCATATGCATATACCATGCAACTGGGACATATCTCGTCCAAGAGAAAGTGATGCAGGAAAAAGTTTTTGGTGGATGGAAAATAAGCATATTATGGGTGAGGTGGAAAAGAAAACTGAATTAATTCGTCAACTACTCCGAGAAAATCAGAGTTTGAGGGAGATGTTCATGAGCATTGTGAATGACAAGCCCACCACTTCATCACCATCATCACCAAAGAAAGAAACTTGAGTACACGGGTATGGTCACTCCCCTTGGCTTGTGCCAAGTTTGGGGGAGAATGCCCCAGTATCGTATCACCGTCGCTTTTATTATCTTTACCTATTTTAGTTTGATCCTTAGCTATTTCGTGATCTAGCTGAATAAAAGTTTAGTATAATCTATTTTCGAGTTCTAGTTTCATGATCTATCTATGTAATGGAGTGAGAGTTATATAATAAAATGTAGTTTGAGTTTTGCTTCTTTACTTTTATGTTTTGATCCTAGCAATGAAAATAATGAAAAGATCATATTCTAATCTTATGGAAAATAATGACACTGCATAAAGAAAAGTGTAAGTAGTAAAATTTATTGAAGGTTAACATACATAGTATTGGTTAATGATGCAATTCATGAAAAAATTAATATGGGAATAGAAGATTCACGTATAAATATACTATCTTGGACATAGTTTTATGATTGTGAGCCCCCATTATGTATTTATGTCAAATTGTTGATGTTGGACAAGGAAGACAATGTAATGAGTTGGGTTTGCTTATATTCACATAAAAGTTATATTGTTATAGATCGTCCAACATGTGGTGCTTGCTTAATATATTTGCTAGCCAAAAATCGGCACGAAGTAGAAATACTACTTGTGCATCCAAAAACCCTTAAACCCAATTTCATGCCATGAGAGTCCACTATACCTACCTATGGATTGAAAGATCCTTCAAGTAAGTTGTCGTCGGTGCATAAGGCAATAAAAATTGCTTCTAAATATGTATGATCTTTTATTGTAAGAGAAAATAAGCTTTGTACGATCTTGTGATGGTAAAGAAATAAAAGCGACAGACTGTATAATAAAGGTTGCTATCACAAGGGGCAATATAAATTGACGTTCCTTTGCATTAAGAGCTTGCACATCCAAAAAGAAAAAGCGCATCACAACCTATACTTCCCTCTACAAAGGGCCTATCTTTACCTTTATGTATTCACTTTTCATCCAAGAGACAATAGAGTTCTCCTCTACTCCTTTTTATTTTTCTCTTTTGCAAGCATCATGTGGTGGGGAAAGATCTAAGCATACATATCCAGTTGAATATGAGTGATCATGAGTAATTATTGTTGACATCACCCTCGAGGTAAATGAGTTGGGAGGCGAAATTATAAGCCCCTACCTTTCTATATGTCTGACTGGAATTTTTTGCTCCATATATATGTCGTGAGTATCATCAATCATAGAAGACTAAATGATGGTTGAGTTTGTGGACTTGCTAAACAAAAGCTCCTACATGAGACTCTTCCCGAAAACATGATGAATTGTAATTACCTTGTTGACTGAGACCATAGTTTGTTATTTTTCAAGAAATTTTATGCCTTATACTTCGTTGTTGTCATGGATTGTTACTTGCTCATAAGAAGTTTTATGATGATATATTGCTGCTATAATAATGATCATGATGCTACTATGTCTGTATTTTGTTTTTATCGACACCTCTCTCTCTCTAAACATGTGGTCATGATTATCGATATCGGCTTTCGCTTGAGGACAAGCGAGGTCTAAGTTTGGGGAGTTCATACATCCATTTTGCATCATGTTTTCCTACTGTTATTTATGATGTTTTTGACCAGTATAATACTTTGTGGAGCAATTATAATGTCTTTTCTCTCTTTATTTGCAAGATTTACATGAAAAGGGAGATTGCCGACAGCTGGCATTCTGGACCTGAAAAAGCTATGTCAGAGATACCTATTCTGCGCATCACCAAATGAGCTGAAATTTCATAGAGATTTATTTTGGAACAAATAAAAATTATTAGAGAAAAAATACCAGAGAGGGCCACCCAAGTGCTCTCGTGGGGCCCCTGGCCAGCCTCATGTGCCCATCTTCTGGTATATAAGGCCATTTTCCCTAGAAAAAATAAGGAGAGGACTTTCGGGATGAAGCGTCGCTGTTTCAAGGCGGAACCTGGGTAGGAGCACTTTTGTTGTCCGGTAAAGTGATTCTGCCAGGGATACTTCCCTCCGGGGGGATCGAAGCCATCGTCATCACCAACAACCCTCTCGCCGTGGGAGAATCAATCTTCATCAACATCTTCACTAGCACCAGCACCATCTCATCTCAAACCCTAGTTCATCTCTTGTATTCAATCTTTGTCTCAAAACCTCATATTGGTACCTGTGGGTTGCTACTGTGTTGATTACATCTTGTAGTTGATGCTAATTGGTTTATTTGGTGGAAGATTAAATGTTCAGATCCTTAATGATATTCAATACCCCTCTGATCTTGAACATGAATATGATTTGTGAGTAGTTACTTTTTTCTTGAGGACATGGGAGAAGTCTTGTCATAAGTACTCATGTGAATTTGGTATTCGTTCAATATTTTTATGATATGTATGTTGTTACTTCTTTTATGGTGTCATGTGAACATCGACTACATGATACTTCACCATCTTGGGTCTAAGGGAAGGCATTGTGGAGTACTAATTAGATGATGGGTTGCTAGACTGATAAAAGCTTAAACCCTAGTTTATGCGCTATTCCGTAAGGGGCTGATTTGGAACCATATGTTTAATGCTATGATTAGATTTATCTTAATTCTTATTTCGTAGTTGCGGATGCTTGCCTTAGGGGGTAATCATAAGTGGGGGGCTTGTTCAAGTAAGAACAACACCCAAGCATCGGTCCACACACATATCAAATTATCAAAGTAACGAACGCGAATCAAACAGACATGATGAAAGTGACTAGATGAAATCCCCGTGTGTCCTCAAGAGCGCTTTATTTATTAAAAGAGACTATTTTGGCCTGACCTTTGCTACAAAAAGGTTTGGGATACCTTGCTGCACTTTTTTACCGTTACTATTTATTGCTCGTTACGAATTATCTTGCTATCAAACTATTTGTTACCGATAATTTCAGTGCTTGCAGACTATACCTTGCTGAAAATTGCTTGTCATTTCCTTCTGATCCTCGTTGGGTTTGACACTCTTACTTATCGAAAGGACTATGATTGATCCCCTATACTTGTGTTTCATCAATACTCATAGCCATACTTTTGATGCATGAAAATAATTTTACTGAATGAATAAAATACTAGGTTGTTCAACATGGTCAAAAGGTTGCTTTCCTGGCTCATCAAAGTCTTCAAATGCTTTTGTAAATACTTCATCTACTTCGTAATCTAATGCTGAGACAAACCATGATAAGCAAATGCAAAAAGGCAGAAAAATAAAAGTGTTCTCAAAATATTGGATCGCTTTTCTTGGACTCCTCTGGTTATATGAAAAATAACCATAGTGACCCTACTAGATTTAGAGCTATGGATATTTTCTAGGCATTTCATCCAAGTTGATTTAATAGGAATAAATGGTTTGCTAAAGAACTATACAGAAAAGCCTTCTGAAAAAATGAGCAGATCTACCAATCAAATAGGTTGTGATTTTAGAAACATTTAGAGTTTGGATTCACTGGATTTGGAGTTCAAATGAATATTATAGGGATTTCCAAACTTACTTATATAGAGAAATAACCTATATAATACATGATGCAGAAACATTGCATGAAGAAAATGTTCGAGTTATCTTATTAAATACAGAAAGAACTATGGTGCCACTAGAAATTTGAATATTAAAATTTGGAGTTCAAATTTGAGGAATTTATCAAGTGCTGGTAATAAAGAACAAGAAAAAGACTAGCTAGGCTTAACAGGCCGAAACGAGCAAACTCGGCCCAGCGAGATGGTCGCACACATTCAAACCTGGCACGTTGCGTCCACCTACCAGCGAGAGAGAGGATAGGAGGGGATTCGTCCCTAACCACGAGCCAGGGACGACACGAGCTCATGAGTGGGCTGGCAAAATGGATGGCACACGGGGTTCATGAGGCTACCCATGTGTCGGTGTGTGGCCAAAAGTGCTGCTGACAACGAAGAAATTAATGATGGTGTTGAAATCATACGACGGCAAAGACAACAATGATGAAATCGATGATTTGGCCATGGATTCCTGTCAGGGATATTACTACTGACAATAAGCCGCCCAGGAGGGGCCGGTTTATTCCTGTCAAGATTACTTCTACTGAAGCCCAGCGAAGCATGGAGCATGACGCTTTATTCCAGAAGATTTAAAGCCCAAGAGGTCTTAGGGCCCATGATTTGTAAACCGCCATATGGCATGTAACTTATGTTGTAAGATAGGAAAGATAGAGACCGAGCCGGACACATTTATGAGCCGGCCTCGGGACTCTGTAAACCGGACCGGGCATCACCTCGTGTATATAAAGGGACGACCCGGCAACGGTTCAAGGACAGAGAACAACAACTCGAGAAACAGGCAAAGCGGATTTGCTCCCTGGTCATCGAAACCCTAGCAATACCACACCAAACTAGACGTAGGCTTTTACCTTCATCGAAGGGGCCGAACTAGTATAAACCCTTGCGTCCTTGTCCACTTTAACCCCTTTAAGCTAACCCGTAGTGATGGCCTCATGACTAAGTCCTTTTGCTAGGACATCTGCCATGACAAAACCACGATAGTTGGCGCCCACCGTGGGGCTATCGCACGATGGTTTTGAGTTCTTGATGGGCAGCTTTGAAGGACTCAAGGGCTATGCAGTGGGCCGGATGACTAAGAGTCATCGCGGCAAGATCTACATCGACGATGCAGGCTGGGGCCTCGAGGCCGATTCAATCGAATACGGGTACCGGGTCCCCTTTGGCGGCATCCACGTCTTCATCGACAAGATCGGTGAATCGGGCCCTGAGCCGAACATCTTCCCCAACATCGTCGAGTCGGCTCAGCGTGCGAGACCTGCCTGGTTTCGGCCCGCCGTGAAGCACGTCTTCGTCGGGGCGGTTCATGGAGCGCAAGCCGACGACGGATCAGACTCCGGTGGCGAGACCGTTGTTTACTCCAGCGATGAGTCATCCACTGGAGAGACAGAATCTTTATACTTGCTGCAGGACGAACGGTCTGGGGGCTGTTCCGATGGTGACAGTATTCCGGACCCCCTGGAGCCGCCAAACCGGGTCGCAGTCTTCATGGACGGATCACAACCTATGCAACAGTCTTCGACTGCAGCGGCGTTAACCTCAAACCTAACGACAACAGCGGCTAGGGCTGGAGGCCCGGTTCAGTCACCGGTTCAAGTATTGACCACTTTAGTTGACACTTTGACAGCACTGTTAACTGCAGAGGTTGGCCAGGCCGAGAAGGAACAACATGATGCGCAAGTTGCTCAGGTGAAGAGCCAGATAGATCAAGCTAAATTAGACCTAGCTACTAAGAATACCAGGATGATTGCGAGGCAGGCTGAGCTAGATGCTCAGGCTTATCGGCTCATGTTGGATCAGACTGCTTCGCATGATGTGATGAGGAGACGGCAACGATCTCGCCTGCCGCCGGTTTATGAAGCGAGGAACCTTTTTAACACACCAGGAGCAGGAACCAGCAACCAGCCGGGGCTAAACTGGGGAGGAGCGCCTGGCACAGGAGCATCAGTCCAACCACAGGCTGCAGAGCCAGCCCGCCAGGTCGTTCCGTCGCAGCACGTGCCTACCCCTCATGGCCATTACTCCAACCCATTGGATAACATAATTGCCGCCGCTTCACGACTGGCCGCTCTTCCCATTGGAGGAGAATCCCCTATAGCAGTGGAGGCACGGCGAGCCAAGGAGTTTCTGGAGACAGCTTTGACTCAGCAGCAAGCTTATTCTCACAGCCGCGAGAGGATTCACTCCACCCCTCGCCCGAGCTGGAGTTATAGCAGGCACCTGGAGGAACCAGCCGTATCAAGCACCGCGCGGAATCGTAATCCGCCGCGGAGGGATAACCCGGCGGGAGGAGGTGCAAATGCTCAAGATGTGGTGGATCAAGGCAGGCAGAGCCGGGAGGCCGAGTTAGCAGCGCAGTATGAAGCCCGTCAGTCGACGCCGGTTCGTCTGTCTACCACAGTTGAACCGGGGGTTACATCCAGTTCCTTAGGAGCGCCCTGTCTCACCCCCGCTTTACGCAACGTACGACTGCCCAAAGACTTCAAAGGACCGCGCAAGGTGCCCAATTATACTGCGGACCTGTCCCCTGAGACGTGGGTCAGAAGCTACGATATGGCAATGGAGATGTTGGACGTAGACGATGCGGCATGTGCTAAGTACTTCACCATGATGTTGGAGGGCACAGCTCGCACTTGGCTAAAAAGCTTACTGTCCAACTCCATCGGATCATGGGCCGAGTTACGCCGCCGATTTATCAATAACTTCAAAGACACATGCAAGCAGCCGATGTCTATCGTCGATTTAGCTGCCTGTGTTCAAGGAGAGCATGAGTCGACGAGCCATTGGGTGCGACGAGTATCGGAAATCCTACATTCTTCCAACCGCATCAACCCGGACACAACAGTTATAACCTTGGAAGGCAATTGCCGGTTTAAACCTCTGAAGCTAAAGTTGGGATGACCCAAACGTAATTGTGATGACATGGGAACACTCATGGGCGCTTTGGTGAAATATGCAGACTCAGATAGTGCCTAGTATCCAGAGTCTGATGACAAGAAGTCGGGGAAAGCAAAGAATAATGGTAAAGCGCCACAGCCCAGCCCGGCGAATCAAGGACATAATGGTAAGCGTAAAGCGGATAATAATTCAGATTTTGTGGCTAACACTAATGCTCAGGAGGATGGCCAGCGCCGCAAGGGCAGACCACCCCCGCGAGGTGGGAGACCGAATATTAATCTAGAACGCCAGATGAATATACCTTGCCCGAGGCATGGTACGCAGGAGAAACCAGTCACACACCTCTGGAAGGACTTCTTTATTATGAAGGAGTTCATAAACCGGTCCCAATATGACCATGGATTGTCCAGCGGTTCAGGTCCTAGTTTTCACGGGACGGGTTATCAAGGTGGTGGATCCGGTTCAGGATTCCAAGGCAAGTCCTGGTTTTCACGGGCTGGGTTATCAAGGTGGTGGATCCGGTTCAGGATTCCAAGGTAACCAGAGCAATCACAGCAACCAGAATGGGCATAATCAGCATAACCAGCACCACGGCCAGGGTGGTTATAACAATCAGGGCAATCAACAGCAACATCAACAACAGCAATCAGGATATCAGAGTAATCCGAAGCAGTTGAGTAGTGGGCAGTATCACATCTTCACCACAAGCCTATGTAAACGTGATCAGAAAGTTTACAAGAGGGCAGTACATTCCATTGAACCGGTGGTGCCACGCTATCTGCGCTGGTCAGAACAACCCATTGTGTGGAGTCGAGAGGATCATCCGCCACAGGTTGATAATCTGGGTCAGCTGGCTCTAGTTGTGGCACCTCACGTTGGGGGCTATAAGTTCACCAAGGTACTCATGGACGGAGGAAGCAGCATCAACATACTGTATTACGAAACTTTCCGACGCATGGGGTTGACAGACAAAAACCTTCGGCAGTCCAACACCGTTTTCCATGGCGTGGTGCCTGGTAAATCGGCATATCCAGTTGGTAAGATATACTTAGAGGTCACTTACAGGGATGGGCATGACTCGAGATCTGAGACTTTGACCTTTGAAGTGGTAAAAATCAAGAGCCCGTATCATGCCCTGTTCGGGCGGCCAGTTTATGCTAAGTTCATGGCGAGGCCTTGTTATGTTTATCTGCAGCTCAAGATGCCGAGCCACAAGGGAACTATTACGGTCCATGGGAGCCGTAATATTGCTTTGGAGTGCGAGGAAGGTGATGCGGCTTATGTTGAGGCGGTTTGTGCAACCGAGGAATTGAAATTTTATAAAGATAATGTTGATCCGGCAGACATGTCTCCGTTGAAGAAGCCAACCACGGAGCACGATTCGGCCTTGAAGTTCAAGTCAGCTGATGAGACCAAGCAGGTTGACTTTGTCCCTGGCGATTCATCCAAGCAGTTTACCATCAGTGCTAACCTGGATCCGAAATAGGAAAGCGCGCTCATCGAGTTCATCCGTGAGAATCGAGACATCTTTGCATGGAAACCTTCTGACATGCCAGGTGTACCGAGGGAACTCGATGAGCACACTCTTAATATTGATCCCAAGTTTAAACCGGTTAAACAATTTCTCTGTCGCTTCAATCAACAAAGGCGCAAGGCTATTGGTGAAGAAGTGGCCAGGCTCTTTGTAATGCCCCGGATGTAATACTTTCCCTTTTGGGTATATAATATATCTCCGGCTTCATCTATTTCCATTCCGGGTTCTTTGTCTTTCGGGTTTTCATCGTTTTGTTGTGTGAGTGTGTGGCATTCATTCATATCATGTAGACATGTGCATCGCATTGCATTTGTGTCGACGGTTGCATCCGGTTCCGCGTGTTTCTTCCCGTTGTCCGTTTCGCGTTCCGGAGCTCCCTCACGTGTCCGTGATGTCCCGTAGGCCTACTTTGTTGTTTGGGCGTGTAACGTTACCGGTGTGCCGCGAGGTTGTTGTGTGTGTTGTTGTTTTGTTGTGTGCAACCCGCCTCTCAAATCTCGTCGTGTTTGGACTCCGTTGACTATCCCATCAGTTATTCGTATGGGTCCAAAGTGCCTTTACTTTGTGTCCCAGAAACACCCCTACAGCTGCTACTACCTTCTCCTAGGCCCTTCTAAACTACCCCCGCGATCGGATCCGTCGGATCGCGGTCGGAGGGCTCCTAGCACACCTAAATCCCCC
This sequence comes from Secale cereale, assembly GCA_902687465.1. Lineage (NCBI taxonomy): Eukaryota > Viridiplantae > Streptophyta > Magnoliopsida > Poales > Poaceae > Secale > Secale cereale. Next base: position 433,521,982 of record LR738713.1, on the reverse strand, counting down.
AAATATCCCCTAACCCTAAAAACCTGCTATATATAGCCCCCCCATGTCCATTTTGGGCATCCCTAACCTCTAGTTCCTTCTTCCCCCTTCTCCCCTATTTTTTTTTCTTTTCTTTTCTTCCCAGATCTCCAACCACTGCCTCTTGGCTTCTCCTCCCCGCAGAAACCGCGCCAGGCCTCGAGCCTCGCAGCCAGGCAGGCGCCTCGAGACCTCCAGATCGCCGGCCTCGCGGTCCAGCTCAGCCTCCTCCTCGATCCCTTCGGCTGGGCTTCGAAGGGGACCACATCGTCGCTGCTTCCGCAACGAGCGCCGCACCGGCCCACTCCCCGCCTGGGCCGTACGCTCCGCGCCAGTTCCGCCGCGCCCCACCAGGCCCGGCTGGGACCACTTCCCCGCCAGCCCATCGCCTCCCGCATCGGCCCGAAGAGCCAGGCCACTTCGCTCTCGCGATCCAGCCGCAACCAGCCGGCCCGATCGCCCGGGCTTCCGCAGCGCATCTCCCGCGCCAGCGCCAGCCATCGGGCGGCCCACTCCTCGCCCGGACCGCGCCGCTTGCCAGGCCACCGCGGGCCGCCGCTCGCCAGGCTCCGCCGCGCCAGCGCCGGGCCCTCCAATTCCAGGCCGCCGCCTCTGCGGGCCCAATCGCTCCATCGACCCGGGCCGCGCTCTGCCTCCTCTCGGGCTGGATCCGTCTGCCCCGAGCCCATCTCCACTTTCAGATCTGACTGAGGTTGACCCTAATTCTTCTAAGTCCCAGATCTGGTGATTTCAGATGCAGTTTTCAAACTGCTACATCTTTTTGTGTGTTGCTCCGATTCGCGCATATAGCATGTCCAGACGTTTGTGGGTTCGTGCACTACGTTTCATCTGTTGTTGTCATGCATGTTAGAGATCATCTAGGTGCTTGTTTTGCTGTTGCACGAGTGCATCATGATATAAACTGCTGCTATGTGATGTTTTTATGCCACCTTTGCCATGTGTTATCTTTTAGCTCGTTTGTCCGAATGATGCAAATGACATGTCCACGTGTTCGTCTTGCCATGATCTACATGTAGTATGTGCTAGGTAGCATGATAGATTTATTCTTGCCTTGTTATCATCATTGCAAAGTGCCATGTGGTTGTGATGTTGTTTCACTTGTTATGAAATGCCATCTTGTTGAGCTCGTTGCTATCGTTGTGTTTACCTCAATGATGCATGCTTGTGTGTTTCGGGATCACCTTCATGTGTACTTTGATGAGGTGCTTACCACTTGCCATGTTTAGTTTCGAGGTGACTTAAACATGCTCTTTTAGATGCCATGATGAAATTGCTGTTTTAGGACTTAGTGGTTTTTCACTAAGTCTGAAATCTGTAACGTTCCGATGCCATGTTCGTGTGATGTTCTAGGACAAAGCATGATAGTTTTGGAGTGGATCTTGATTGTTCCTTGTAGTATATATTGTTGTCTTTCCATCCATGTTTACACATGTCTATTTAAGTGGCTGTAGCATGTTTATCTTTTGCTCCAAAGTTTCAATAAAATTCTGCTGCCAGAATTTTATTGTCAAGTTCAATATGTCCAAGATCATTGCTATTGATCCGTGGCTCCGTTGAGGGTGCACCTTTGGACTTAGTTGCTGTAGTATATGTCTAGTTTGTGTTCATGTCCTTTGCCATGTTGTTTGAATGCTGTAGCTCAATTATTTTGAGCTCCGAAGTTGCTATGATGCTGTAATTTTCAGCTTTCGCTCAATTCTTGTTTCGGGCATAACTTTTAGCCCGTAACTCCGATTTCAGCGAATCTTACATGAAACTTGATTGATTTTCCGTGTAGATTCACAATATCAGATTGTTATCATGTTTTGAGATGTTTTGCTTGAGTGATATATTACGTGCTCCGTGTGCATCCTTAGTGCATCCATCATGCATCCATCATTTTTCGAGTGCGCATTGCATCTTGTTGATTTGTGCTTGGTGTGATTGTCTTGTTTAGAGCCGGAAGCAGAGTCTGAGTTCGAGTACGAGCACGAGGTTTCCAACGAGGTTGAGCACGAGGACCCTTCTTACGATCCGAACGACTTCTCTTCAGGCAAGATGACCGAACCCCGATAACATTACTATCTTTGCCTATTGCTAGTAGTCTCGATCTCTAGTTTTGCCTCGATGCCCATGATCTTCTTGTGGGCCTCCTACTTGTAAACCATTGCCATGTTTAACCATCCTACCTACGCAAACCGTTGCTTGGCTAAGTACGCTTCGCTCAGCCCTTCTTATAGCATTGCTAGTTGCAGGTGAAGATCGAAGATGCTTGCTTCATGTTGAAGTTTGGTTGGGTTATATCACACTATATAAATGCTTAAAATGAAATCATCTATATATTGGCAAGGGTGGAAGGCTAAGCCTTTTGCTTGGTGATTTGTTCCACTCATGCCGTTAGGAACCGTATAAACCGGTGTTATGTTCCTTGATTATGCGTTCCTAACACGGTTGGGGTGTATGGGACCCCCTCGATAAACCGCTAAGTGCTAAGTCTTTTCCAGCAAGTCTCAACATTGGTACTATTTGCCTAATAACAAACTAAACTTGCATAGGGAGTTATAAACCCTTTTTTTCTTAATCAACAACCCCGGGCCAGTGCTCCACATGAGTGTTGGTCCGAAACGGGGAGCCTGCGGGGCCACCTCAAGGAAACTTGAGGTTTGGTAAAAACTCGTAGCTTCGCCCATCCGGTCGTGTCCTGAGACTTAGATACGCGCGGCTACTATTAGGGTGTCGACACGCCGGGAGGATTTGCTGGATTAGCCTTACCTTAGTTCGGTATATCTTGAGCACGGGATTCCGAGGATACTCGGGTCTTCCCACTTTGGAGTTGCGACTCCGCGGATCGTGGGCTTGTAATGGGTCAAGTTGGAACACCCCTGCAGGGTTTGAACTTTCGAAAGCCGTGCCCGCGGTTATGTGGCAGATGGGAGCTTGTTAATATCCGTTTGTAGTTAACTTGACACAATGTTTCTAATACACTACCTGCGTATGTTCCGTGACCGTCAATTTCCGAATAGGGATTCGGGAGTTGAACACGGAGGGGTTATGTTTGATGAGCTTGTAGCTAGGATCACTTCGTGATCACTTCTCGTTCGAGGCTTCTCTTCTCGCTCTCACTCACGTAAGCTAGTTGCTATTTGCTGCTGCAGACACTTATTCTTTTCTTCAGCCTTTATCCTCTCCCAAAGGCTTAAATAGTCTTGTTACCCGGAAACGGGATTGCTGAGTCCTCTGTGGCTCACAGTTACTTCACACACCAGATGCAGGTCCAGCTGTGAGCTTTCCAGGTGATGGCACCGAGCTGGATTGGGAGTACGACGAGGAGCGTAGTCGGTACTATGTGCGATACCCGGATGATCAGTAGTGGAGACTCCTACTAGGACTCGATCCGCCTGTGGTTTATTTATTTCAGTTTGGTATCTTGACATTTGGATTTTTTTTCCCTTAGAGGGTTGTGATATTCTTAATGTATGATGTTTGAGACATGTTATGTAATTGTGTGACGTGGCGAGTGTAAGCCAACTATTTATGTTTACAATCCCCTCTTTTACATGAGTTGTGCAAAGATTACCAAACTTGAGATCATTCTAGGATGGATTTATGCCTTTAAGTCGTGCCTCGACACGTAGGAGGTATAACTCCATCCTGGGCATTACAAGTTGGTATTCAGAGCCTTCTCCGACCTAGGAGCCCCCACTGTTTGATCGAATCGTTGACAGTCGAGTCTAGGCACACACTGAAAAACTTTTTGAGTCCTATATTATATCGGAGAATAGGATTTCTTTGCTTCTCATCTCCTTTCTCTCTGGTGAGGACTCCTGACGACTACTCTTGTCTCTCCTATCTTCAAAAATTGCACCAAATTGTTTTTTAGGAATCCCGCGAGTATTCTGGGATTGTTTCGATGTTCTTGTGACAAGGATATTGTTCTCGATGCCTCCTGTTCCCGGGGAGTTGAGCTTCGGGGTATTGTTGTCACAAGCATATCGTGGCAGTACTAAATACTTAAGACGGCCGACATCGAAAATCTCTCTATACGGCCAGTGGCAAGATAACCCCGACATCACCCAGTACTGGGGAGGTAGTTCGGGAGTATTGCCATAGGTTGTTATAGTGGATGCTTTTCGAAGGTCCGAGGTACACAGTTTCCGAGAAAGACTGGTTATGTGTTGAAGGATGGATACACCTGGATGTAGGTTTAGAGTTGATTGCGCGGTGCTTCCCGTGTATCCCCAACACCTGATTGCATAACTGGAATCTTTCGGAAATCTATAGGTGGGTTTATCCAGTAGATCGTAGGCATTCTTCCAACGAATGCAGGTTAGTGAGTTCGGGGTTCTACATTGAGTGAAGGGGTTATATGACCGATGTTACTATCAGGAGTTGCATCTTAAAGGGTCCTTGGCTAAGCTGATCCGGGGATTGCAAAACCTTTTCGTAACGCGTTCATATGCTTTCAGCACAAAGATGTTAGAACGAAACTCCTCTCTTGTGTTTGTTCCCGTCTGTACCTTGTTGTTTTCTTATTTTATCCTTTTTGTCCCCTATGTGGCTTCTCGTGAAGATCGATGTTATCAGTTAACTGAGAATTTCATTCGTTCCTCTTGTTCGAATGATTTCATTCGTTCTTATTGTTCGAATGATTATTGTGAAGACTTGTTGCAATTCATTCCATTGATTCAGCTTATACCTTTTGTCAATCAATTGCTGATTCGTGGTCATCTCTTTCAGGATGGCTCCGAAAAAGGTTCCCAACGCTAACCCAGAGGTGGAAGAGGTCCCAGATCGTCCTCCTTCCCCTCCTCCTCCGCCTGAGGCTTGGAGAGCAATTATGCAGACTACAGCTCAGAACACCCAGTTGATGATGCAGATGATGCAGCAGATGCAAGCTAATCAAGCTAATCAGGGTATTCCAGGGAACCAAGGCAACTTCTTCAACCAGCAGCACCATGCTACTCTTAACCAGTTCCTGGCCAACAATCCTAAAGCTTTCAGTTACTGTGTCGACCCTCTTGATGCTGAAGATTGGTTAACCGACATAAAGAAGCATTTTGAGTGCAGTAACGTGAAGGAAGATGATTATGTGAAGTTTGCAACCTTCCAACTGAAAGATCAAGCAGCTGACTGGTGGCAGCAGTACAAAGACTCCAGGCCGGGTCAAGTGATCTCTTGGGAGAATTTCTGCAAGGATTTTCGCTCGCACCACATTCCAACAAGTGTCATCGAAGGTATGCGTGAGCAATTCCGCAACCTGAAGCAGGGCTCCATGACAGTCTATCAGTATAATGTCAAGTTCCAAAACCTCGCTCGCTATGCTAAGCAAGACATTCCTGATGCCAAGAGTAAAATCTACCAGTTCCGTGGAGGTCTCAAAGATGAACTTCAGCTTACTCTCACCTTGTTCGAGCCCGATGAATTCGACAAGTTCTATAACATGGCTTTGAAACAAGAAGCAGCTCAGCTTAAGATGGAGGCTTCTAAGAAGAGAATTCGAGATGTTGTTCACTCTTCCTCATCGTCTCAGTTGGCTGCGAAACAACAGAAATTCTGGCTTCCTCCTCCTCCAGTGATTCGAGCTCCCTACAACAACTCCAACAACTCCAATAACAAGAACTCTAGTGGTCGTGGTTTCTCCCACCCACCCAACCCGAGCAACCAGTTGAAGAAGCAGTTTCAGTCTCAAGGCTCCAAGTCAAGTGGTTCTCATTTCCGTCCTCTCTCAGAAGTGACTTGCAACAAATGCACTCAGAAAGGTCACTATGCCAACAGATGTCCGAATCCGAAGCGTCTTCCTCCTCCTCCACCTGTGAGTTCAGCTATTGTCAGGCATGATCCAAAGGCAGCAAGGGTCAATCTGATGAATGCAGCACAAGCGGAGAATTCCTCTGATGTCATTTTGGGTAACCTTCCAGTGAACTCTATACCTGCTAAAGTTTTATTTGATTCGGGTGCTTCATGCTCTTTCATGTCTCAACCATTTGCATCCAAGCACAATATTGCCACTTCAAATTTGCCTCAGAGGTTGCAAGTCATTTCTCCGGGGAGACGTATGTCTTCTACTGTCTATGCTCCGGATGTTTCTATTCGCATGGGAGATTATCGTTTTATGGCTAAACTGGTGGTTCTTGGTAATTCTGACATCGACCTCATCCTCGGAATGGATTGGCTTTCTCAGCACGATGCTCATATTGATTGTGCACAAAAGGAAGTCAAGTTGACTCATTCTGATGAAGATGTGATTATCTTCGCCTCCAGGGATAACACTATCAGGCTTTTCTCTCTCAATGATAAGGGCGAAATTAATGCCATATCTCAAATTCCGGTGGTGAACGAATATCAAGACGTCTTTCCTGAAGAACTTCCAGGCATGCCTCCACACCGTCAGGTGGAATTTGTCATTGAACTCGAGCCGGGTACTGAGCCAGCATGCCGGCGTCCATACAAGCTCTCTCCGGATGAACTGAAGGAATTGAAGAAGCAGCTTGATAAGCAGGAGAGTATGGGTCTCATCAGGCCTAGTACATCTCTGTGGGGCTGTGGTGTCTTATTTGTCAAGAAGAAAGATGGCACGGAGCGTCTCTGTGTTGACTACCGGCCATTGAACAAAAAGACGATTAAGAACAAGTATCCGCTCCCCAACATCAACGAACTCTTTGAGCAGCTCAAAGGAGCTAAAGTGTTCTCTAAGCTTGACCTCCGAATGGGCTATCACCAAATTCGCATTCGCGAGGAAGACATTCCCAAGACGGCCTTCAGAACGAGCTACGGTTCATACGAGTATACCGTCATGTCCTTCGGTCTCGCCAATGCTCCTCCTACCTTTTCAAGGATGATGCATTACATCTTCAACCCCTATACTGGCGAGTTCGTGCTTGTGTATCTGGATGATATTCTGGTGTTTTCCAAGAATGAAGAAGATCACGAAAAGCACTTACGTCTGGTTCTTGATCGACTCCGAGAGCATAAATTCTATGCCAAGTTCTCCAAGTGCGAGTTTTGGCTCGATAAGGTTTTGTACCTGGGCCACATCATCTCAGTTGACGGTATTGCGGTTAATCCCGAGAAAGTTGAAGCAATTGTCAACTGGGAAGCTCCTCAGAACGTCAAGCAGGTCCGCAGTTTTCTGGGTCTTGCCAGCTATTGCAGAAGGTTCGTTGAGAACTTCTCCAAGATTGCCAAGCCTCTTTCCAACTTGCTTCAGAAGAATGTCAAATACTTTTGGTCTCCAGAGTGTGAAGTGGCATTCAAAACTCTCAAAGATAAGCTTGTATCTGCTCCAGTTCTGACTCCTCCAGATGAATCCAAGCCCTATGAAGTATTCTGTGATGCTTCTCTTCAAGGTCTTGGTGGTGTGCTTATGCAAGATAAGAGAATTGTGGCTTACACTTCTCGTCAGCTCAAGCCAAGTGAGAAGAACTATCCCACACATGATCTCGAGCTAGTAGCTGTGGTACATGCTCTGATTACGTGGAGACATCTGTTGTTGGGCAGAAAGGTCGACATCTTCACTGATCACAAGAGCTTGAAGTACATCTTCACACAGCCGCATCTGAACCTCCGTCAGACTCGTTGGGTGAAATGATCCAAGAGTATAATCCCAGCATTGAATACACTCCTGGCAAGGCGAATGTGATTGCAGATTGAGCAGAAAGGCATATTGCAACAGCCTTCTTATCAAGCCGTACCAGCCTGAGCTTTGTGAAGCATTCAGGAAGCTCAACCTCCAAGTTGTTCCGCAGGGTTTTCTTGCAAATCTCCAAATTGCTCCTACCTTGGAAGATCAAGTCCGTGAGGCCCAACTAAGTGATACCATGGTGAAGAAAGTGAAACATGGGATTGCAAAGGGCACTCCAAAATACAAGTGTTTCCGTGTTGATGAGAGAGATACCTTGTTTTTCGAGGACAGACTCGTTGTTCCCAAAGGTGATCTCAGGAAGCTCATAATGGAAGAAGCTCATGATTCTCTCCTTTCCATTCATCCTGGCAGTTCCAAGATGTATCAAGACCTCAAGCAGTCTTACTGGTGGACACGCATGAAAAGGGAGATTGCCCAATTCGTGAATGAATGTGATGTGTGCAGAAGAGTGAAAGCAGAACATCAACGTCCAGCCGGTCTTCTCCAACCTCTTCCTATTCCCGAGTGGAAGTTCGACCACATTGAAATGGACTTTGTCACTGGCTTTCCTAAATCCAAGCGAGGAAATGATGCTATCTTTGTGGTGATTGACAAGCTTACCAAAGTCGCTCACTTTCTTCCAGTCAAAGAATCCATCAATGCAGCTCAACTTGCAGAGCTGTACACTTCCAGAATTGTGTCCCTACATGGCATTCCTCAACTTATATCCTCAGACCGTGGAAGCTTGTTCACATCAAGGTTCTGGGACTCCTTTCAGTCCGCCATGGGCACGAAGATTAGGTTCAGCACTGCCTTTCACCCTCAGACTAGTGGTCAAGTCGAGCGCGAGAATCAGATTCTAGAAGACATGCTCAGAGCCTGTGTCATCTCTTTTGGCATGAAATGGGAAGACTGCCTTCCATTTGCCGAGTTCTCTTACAACAACAGCTTTCAAGCAAGTGCAGGCAAAGCACCGTTTGAAATCCTCTATGGCAGAAAGTGCCGTACCCCTCTCAACTGGTCTGAAACAGGCGAACGTCAACTTCTTGGCAATGACTTGATCTCAGAAGCCGAAGAAATGTGCAAAGTCATACGTGAGAATCTCAAGGCCGCTCAGTCGCGTCAGAAGAGCTACTATGACGCCAAGCATCGTGATTTGGCATTCAACATCGATGATCATGTCTATCTCCGAGTTTCTCCGATGAAAGGCACCCAAAGATTCGGTATCAAAGGAAAACTTGCTCCTAGATACGTCGGGCCTTTCAAGATTCTTGGCAAAAGAGGCGATCTAGCCTATCAACTTGAGATCCCTCCCAACTTCGCAAATGTTCATGATGTCTTCCATGTGTCTCAACTTCGCAAATGCTTCAAGGCACCTGAGCGCATGATTCCGTTTGAAGAGATTGATCTTCAACAAGACCTGTCCTACCGAGAGCATCCAGTTGCAATTCTCGAAGAAACCAAACGCAAGACCCGCAACAAGTCCATCAAATTCTTGAAAGTCAAGTGGTCACATCACACCGACCGAGAAGCTACCTGGGAACGAGAAGATCATCTTCGTTCCGAGTACCCTTCCTTTTTCCAGTCCTAGATCTCGGGACGAGATCTTTTTGTAGTAGAGAAGAATTTGTAATGCCCCGGATGTAATACTTTCCCTTTTGGGTATATAATATATCTCCGGCTTCATCTATTTCCATTCCGGGTTCTTTGTCTTTCGGGTTTTCGTCATTTTGTTGTGTGAGTGTGTGGCATTCATTCATATCATGTAGACATGTGCATCGCATTGCATTTGCGTCGACGGTTGCATCCGGTTCCGCGTGTTTCTTCCCGTTGTCCGTTTCGCGTTCCGGAGCTCCCTCACGTGTCCGTGATGTCCCGTAGGCCTACTTTGTTGTTTGGGCGTGTAACGTTACCGGTGTGCCGCGAGGTTGTTGTGTGTGTTGTTGTTTTGTTGTGTGCAACCCGCCTCTCAAATCTCGTCGCGTTTGGACTCCGTTGACTATCCCATCAGTTATTCGTGTGGGTCCAAAGTGCCTTTACTTTGTGTCCCAGAAACACCCCTACAGCTGCTACTACCTTCTCCTAGGCCCTTCTAAACTACCCCCGCGATCGTATCCGTCGGATCGCGATCGGAGGGCTCCTAGCACACCTAAATCCCCCAAATCTCCCCTAACCCTAAAAACCTGCTATATATAGCCCCCCCCCCCATGTCCATTTTGGGCATCCCTAACCTCTAGTTCCTTCTTCCCCCTTCTCCCCTATTTTTTTTTCTTTTCTTTTCTTCCCAGATCTCCAGCCACTGCCTCTTGGCTTCTCCTCCCCGCAAAAACCGCGCCAGGCCTCGAGCCTCGCAGCCAGGCAGGCGCCTCGAGACCTCCAGATCGCCGGCCTCGCGGTCCAGCTCAGCCTCCTCCTCGATCCCTTCGGCTGGGCTTCGAAGGGGACCACATCGCCGCTGCTTCCGCAACGAGCGCCGCACCGGCCCACTCCCCGCCTGGGCCGTACGCTCCGCGCCAGTTCCGCCGCGCCCCACCAGGCCCGGCTGGGACCACTTCCCCGCCAGCCCATCGCCTCCCGCATCGACCCGAAGAGCCAGGCCACTTCGCTCTCGCGATCCAGCCGCAACCAGCCGGCCCGATCGCCCGGGCTTCCGCAGCGCATCTCCCGCGCCAGCGCCAGCCATCGGGCGGCCCACTCCTCGCCCGGACCGCGCCGCTCGCCAGGCCACCGCGGGCCGCCGCTCGCCAGGCTCCGCCGCGCCAGCGCCGGGCCCTCCAGTTCCAGGCCGCCGCCTCCGCGGGCCCAATCGCTCCACCGACCCGGGCCGCGCTCTGCCTCCTCTCGGGCTGGATCCGTCTGCCCCGAGCCCATCTCCACTTTCATATCTGACTGAGGTTGACCCTAATTCTTCTAAGTCCCAGATCTGGTGATTTCAGATGCAGTTTTCAAACTGCTACATCTTTTTGTGTGTTGCTCCGATTCGCGCATATAGCATGTCCAGACGTTCGTGGGTTCGTGCACTACGTTTCATCTTTTGTTGCCATGCATGTTAGAGATCATCTAGGTGCTTGTTTTGCTGTTGCAAGAGTGCATCGTGATATAAACTGCTGCTATGTGATGTTTTTATGCCACCTTTGCCATGTGTTATCTTTTAGCTCGTTTGTCTGAATGATGCAAATGACATGTCCACGTGTTCGTCTTGCCATGATCTACATGTTGTATGTGCTAGGTAGCATGATAGATTTATTCTTGCCTTGTTATCATCGTTGCAAAGTGCCATGTGGTTGTGATGTTGTTTCACTTGTTATGAAATGCCATCTTGTTGAGCTCGTTGCTATCATTGTGTTTACCTCAATGATGCATGCTTGTGTGTTTCGGGATCACCTTCATGTGTACTTTGATGAGGTGCTTACCACTTGCCATGTTTAGTTTCGAGGTGACTTAAACATGCTCTTTTAGATGCCATGATGAAATTGCTGTTTTAGGACTTAGTGGTTTTTCACTAAGTCTGAAATCTGTAACGTTCCGATGCCATGTTCGTGTGATGTTCTAGGACAAAGCATGATAGTTTTGGAGTGGATCTTGATTGTTCCTTGTAGTATATATTGTTGTCTTTCCATCCATGTTTTCACATGTCTATTTAAGTGGCTGTAGCATGTTTATCTTTTGCTCCAAAGTTTCAATAAAATTCTGCTGCCAGAATTTTATTGTCATGTTCAATATGTCCAAGATCATTGCTATTGATCAGTGGCTCCGTTGGGGGTGCACCTTTGGACTTAGTTGCTGTAGTATATGTCTAGTTTGTGTTCATGTCCTTTGCCATGTTGTTTGAATGCTGTAGCTCAATTATTTTGAGCTCCGAAGTTGCTATGATGCTGTAATTTTCAGCTTTCGCTCAATTCTTGTTTCGGGCATAACTTTTAGCCCGTAACTCCGATTTCAGCGAATCTTACATGAAACTTGATTGATTTTCCGTGTAGATTCACAATATCAGATTGTTATCATGTTTTGAGATGTTTTGCTTGAGTGATATATTACGTGCTCCGTGTGCATCCTTAGTGCATCCATCATGCATCCATCATTTTTCGAGTGCGCATTGCATCTTGTTGATTTGTGCTTGGTGTGATTGTCTTGTTTAGAGCCGGAAGCAGAGTCTGAGTTCGAGTACGAGCACGAGGTTTCCAACGAGGTTGAGCACGAGGACCCTTCTTACGATCCGAACGACTTCTCTTCAGGCAAGATGACTGAACCCCGATAACATTACTATCTTTGCCTATTGCTAGTAGTCTCGATCTCTAGTTTTGCCTCGATGCCCATGATCTTCTTGTAAGCCTCCTACTTGTAAACCATTGCCATGTTTAACCATCCTACCTATGCAAACCGTTGCTTGGCTAAGTATGCTTCGCTCAGCCCTTCTTATAGCATTGCTAGTTGCAGGTGAAGATCGAAGATGCTTGCTTCATGTTGAAGTTTGGTTGGGTTATATCACACTATATAAGTGCTTAAAATGAAATCATCTATATATTGGCAAGGGTGGAAGGCTAAGCCTTTTGCTTGGTGATTTTTTCCACTCATGCCGTTAGGAACCGTATAAACCGGTGTTATGTTCCTTGATTATGCGTTCCTAACACGGTTGGGGTGTATGGGACCCCCTCGATAAACCGCTAAGTGCTAAGTCTTTTCTAGCAAGTCCCAACAATGGTACTATTTGCCTAATAACAAACTAAACTTGCATAGGGAGTTATAAACCCTTTTTTTCTTAATCAACAACCCCGGGCCAGTGCTCCACATGAGTGTTGGTCCGAAACGGGGAGCCTGCGGGGCCACCTCAAGGAAACTCGAGGTTTGGTAAAAACCCGTAGCTTCGCCCATCCGGTCGTGTCCTGAGACTTAGATACGCGGGGCTACTATCAGGGTGTCGACACGCCGGGAGGATTTGCTGGATTAGCCTTACCTTAGTTCGGTATATCTTGAGCACGGGATTTCGAGGATACTCGGGTCTTCCCACTTTGGAGTTGCGACTCCGCGGATCGTGGGCTTGTAATGGGTCAAGTTGGAACACCCCTGCAGGGTTTGAACTTTCGAAAGCCGTGCCCGCGGTTATGTGGCAGATGGGAGCTTGTTAATATCCGGTTGTAGTTAACTTGACACAATGTTTCTAATACACTACCTGCGTGTGTTCCGTGACCGTCAATTTCCGAATAGGGATTCGGGAGTTGAACACGGAGGGGTTATGTTTGATGAGCTTGTAGCTAGGATCACTTCGTGATCACTTCTCGTTCGAGGCTTCTCTTCTCGCTCTCACTCACGTAAGCTAGTTGCTAGTTGCTGCTGCAGACACTTATTCTTTTCTTCAGCCTTTATCCTCTCCCAAAGGCTTAAATAGTCTTGTTACCCGGAAACGGGATTGTTGAGTCCTCTATGGCTCACAGTTACTTCACACACCAGATGCAGGTCCAGCTGTGAGCTATCCAGGTGATGGCACCGAGCTGGATTGGGAGTACGACGAGGAGCGTAGTCGGTACTATGTGCGATACCCGGATGATCAGTAGTGGAGACTCCTACTAGGACTCGATCAGCCTGTGGTTTATTTATTTCAGTTTGGTATCTTGACATTTGGATTTTTGCCCTTAGAGGGTTGTGATATTCTTAATGTATGATGTTTGAGACATGTTATGTAATTGTGTGACGTGGCGAGTGTAGGCCAACTATTTATGTTTACAATCCCCTCTTTTACATGAGTTGTGCAAAGATTACCAAACTTGAGATCATTCTAGGATGGATTTATGCCTTTAAGTCGTGCCTCGACACGTAGGAGGTATAACTCCATCCTGGGCATTACACTCTTGGTCGCAGGCTTTATAATTGAGGTATTTCATCCGGAGTGGTCGGCTAATCCGGTGCTGGTGCTTAAAAAGAATGGCATTTGGCAAATGTGTGTTGATTACACAGATCTGAACAAGGTTTGCCCAGCTGATCCCTTCGCCCTCCCTCGTATTGATCAAATCATTGATGCTACGGCGAGTTGTGAGCGTTTAAGGTTTTTGGATGCATATTCCGGTTATCACCAGATCAAGATGGCAGTTAAGGACCAGGAGAAGACGGCCTTCATAAATCCCTTTGGAGCCTTCTGCTATGTATCTATGCCTTTCGGGCTCAAGAGTGCCCAGGCGACCTATCAACGTTGTGTGCAGAATTGTCTTCATGGACAGATTGAGCGGAATGTTCATCCATATGTAGATGACATTGTGGTCAAATCCAGGAAGGAAGAGACATTGATAACAGACTTAAAGGAAACCTTTGATAATCTCCGGGTCTACAAGATGATGCTTAATCCGGCCAAGTGCGTCTTTGGTGTTCCGGCAGGCAAGCTTTTGGGGTTCCTGGTGTCAAACAAAGGAATTGAAGCTAATCTGGAGAAGATCCAGGCGATTACATCCTTGGCTAAACCGGCGAGCATCAACGATGTCCAACGTTTGGCGGGCCGCATTGCGGCGCTCAGTCGGTTTATCAGCCGTTTGGGAGAGAAGGCCATCCCGCTTTATCGGATGATGAAAAAGACAGACCGCTTTGTTTGGAGTGATGCTGCTGATGCTACGTTCGAGGACTTGAAGAAACAGTTGGCAGAGCCGCCTGTCCTTGCTGCACTAGTTGATAATGAGCCACTATTGTTATACGTGGCTGCTAATGCCCGAGCAGTAAGTGTTGCCATTGTAGTGGAATGCAAGGAGGCAGGAAAGGAATATCCGGTTCAACGGCCGGTTTACTACATCAGCGAGGTGCTCATTGAATCGAAGCAGAGATACCCGCATTGGCAGAAATTGGTATATGGAGTCTTCATGGCAAACCGGAAGCTAAAGCAGTACTTTCAGGGCCATCCAATCACAGTGGTCAGTTCAGCCCCTCTGGGTGATATAATCCAGAACAGAGAAGCAACCGGTCGGGTTGCCAAGTGGGCTATTGAACTTAGTCCTCATGGGTTGAAGTATGTGCCTCGTACTGCAATCAAATCTCAAGCACTGGTGGACTTCATCAACGATTGGACAGAGTTGCAAGCACCAGAGGAAAATCCAGATCATACGTACAGGACTATTCACTTTGATGGATCCAGACAATTGGAGGGCTCAGGGGCTGGAGTCGTATTAACTTCCCCACGAGGTGATAAGTTCTGTTATGTCCTCCATTTAATGTTCCCTTGTACTAACAATGTAGCTGAGTATGAAGCTTTCCTCCATGGCCTGAGAATGGCTAAGGAGATGAATTTAAGCCGGGTTAAATGTTTTGGCGATTCAGACCTGGTGGCTCAACAGGTATTTGGTAAGTGGGATTCTAAGGATCCACTTATGGCAGCGTATCGTCGAGAGGTGGACGATGTTGCTGGACACTTCAAAGGTTATTAGGTGGACCATGTGGATTGGCGCAAGAATGAAGCGGCCGACGCATTAAGCCGGCTGGGTTCGCAATGTAAACCGGTTCCACCCAATATCTTCCTGGACATATTGCATAGTCCGTCGGTGAAATTACCTTCCGAAGAGGACTTGGTTGTTCCTGATCCGGAGGCTCAATTGGTGGCGGCGCTTCATGTTATTCCGGACTGGATGGTCCCTTACCTGGCGTACATGAACCGAGGTGAGTTACCAGAAGATGAAGTCTTGGCTAGACAGATAGTCTGGCGATCTAAATCAATAACTATTGTCAATGGAGAGCTGCATCATTGCAGCGTATCTAGGGCGTTTCAACGTTGTGTGTCACTAGACGAAGGGCGTGATATTCTTAGAGATATCCACGAAGGAGATTGTGGTCATCATGCCGGTTCAAAATCTTTGGTGGCTAAAGCTTTTCGTCATGTGTTCTACTGGTTGACGGCTCATGCCAATGCAGAGGACTTGGTCAAAAAATGTGATGCTTGCCAGAAATTCTCACGGCGTGCTCATATACCGGCTCAAGAATTGAGGACGATTCCAATTACTTGGTCGTTTGCGACTTGGGGGCTAGACATGGTCGGGCCCTTTAAGAGATCTCCAGATAAAAAGACCCACCTTCTGGTGGCGGTGGATAAGTTTACCAAGTGGGTTGAAGCGGAACCAGTCAGCAAGTGTGATGCGGCAACGGCGGTTCAATTCATCAAGAAGGTGATTTTCCGGTTTGGCTTTCCACTCAGCATTATAACTGATAATGGTACCAATCTATCCAAGGGGGCTATGGAGGAGTTTTGTCAATGACAGCACATCCATCTTGATGTATCTTCAGTGGCTCACCCCCAATCCAATGGCCAAGCTGAGAGAGCCAATCAAGAGATCTTGAGAGGCATCAAACCCCGGCTTATGGTCCCTTTGCAGAGGACGCCGGGTTGTTGGGTGGAGGAATTACCCTCTCTGTTATGGAGCATCAACACCACACCTAACAGGTCTACGGGTTACACGCCTTTCTTCATGGTATATGGAGCTGAAGCGGTTCTCCCTAGTGACATCCGTCATGATTCGCCATGAGTGGCGGCTTACGTCGAAGCTGATAACGAGAAGGCACGGCAAGACTCGTTAGACCGGCTGGATGAGGAACGTGACATGGCAGCAGCTCGGTCGGCGATTTATCTGCAAGTTCCGCACCGGTACCATAGTCGCCGGGTTAAGACCAGAACGTTTCAAGAAGGAGATCTAGTGCTCCGGCTCATCCAAGACCAGACAGACATGCACAAGCTATCCCCGCCTTGGGAAGGACCCTTTGTGATCAGCAAGAATCTACAACGGATCATATTACCTCGTCGACGTTCGAGAACACAAGGACTCACGTACTGTGGAGAAGGAGACCCGACGGCCATGGAACATCGCTCTTCTTCGGCCTTACTATACCTGAGCCATAGGCTCTGTTTATGTACATGAATTTGCAATGTATATATTATGATCAATATAATAAACCGGCATCCCCGTTAAAGCGGGGTATCTGCTGCTTTTTTCCAAAGAGTTTGTCACATGGGGGCTTCTGTGTGCAAAGGAGTTCCTATGGCCCTCTTAAACCGGCTATTAAACCAAGACCATCATAAGAGCATAGCTCTGGTTGCTTCGGTAATCCGGCTATCAAAGTTCACATGATGATGAGGGGCAAAAGAGAGTTCAATGCATAGCACGACTCAAACATAGGCACCCGACGAGCATAGCTCACAATGCTACCTGGGGGCTCCTGACGCATAGCGTCAACGAGTTGACAACCCTTGTAGTAGGCTATCAAGCCACGGCTTGGAAGCCTCGTGTATACACCTAAAACCCTGGATTAGCCTGCCTGCATTAAGTAAGTCACTCCGCCCAGGTAAACCTGGTATGACCCGTCGAACGTTTCACAAGTCAATCTTTTAATAGACCCTGAACTTGGTAACGTTAAATTGATGATTGGTTAAGGATTGAGGTCCATCTTAACAGGCTTTGTGAAATGGTTAATTCAGTGGCCTGGCAGCCCATGAAAAGCCTCGAATTTGGAGACTGGCATCTTATAAAAAGCCTCGACTACAGGATTTTATTTTGACAATGTTTCTTTGGATTTTGCCAAGTTTTTCTCTTTTGAGACCATTGGGATATATCCGAAATCTATTGATTCGGTGGAGTGGATGACTATAAGTTGCCACCACAATAAACCAGAATTCACAGAACCTGGTCTGGTTTGATTATAAAATGCCAGTGCTATCTACAGTTAAACCGGTGTATATCATAACCCGGCACGGTTTCATCATGAACCGGCAAAGTATTCAAGGAGTTCTTGATACCCAAAAATTGGGATCATCGCCTTTACAGCACAAATATTGGCTAAAGACCAATGGCATAAATTTCTATCACAGGTATGATATATATTCATATTTTAGAACATACAGTTCAGGTTATAAACCTAGATCATGTATATGGGCATTATGACCCGTCCGGCGGTAAACCGCCCGGACACTTTAAACTTTGTCTTATGCAAAAAACAGGTGGGATAAGCCGTTAAAAGCATCATAAGCAGAAATAATTATGAGGTTACCAGATGAAGCAATGTCATATGAAAGAAAGTATGCGTGAGGACATAAACAAAGTGTTTCAACTACCCTATTACAAGGCGATTGGCAGCCCAAAATGATCTGTTCCTTGCTTAAAGTACTATGATATAATAGCTAAACCGGCACCGGTTTATGAATCTGCATCAGCTCGCCTTGAAGGTTGTGGATCATCTTGTTCCGTCTCCTCGTCGTCCTCATCCAGCGGCTGGAAGTCAGGGGTTGTCCAATTGATCTTTGTCAGCGCTTTGAAAACGGCCTCATCACTTATGAGTTTGGACGGTTCAACGTCAGGGGCATAAGTGTGCTTACGAACGGGTGGGATGAGATCTTCCACCTCGTAGACCGGAGTGTTGACCCGGTAGTTGTCAGCATCATATCCCGGATGATAACGGGACAGATCAGCTTCGTCAGCTAGCTTGCTGGCCAAAGGCCGCAATTCTCTCGTTAAAGCCCGCAAATTGGTGTCTGTGAACTCTGAACCGTCCTCCTTCATACTGGGATAGCCATTCATCACCTCTGCCGGATCAAGATCAGGCACCCAAGCTTTTGCTCGAGTTAGTGCCATCAAAGCACCCGCTCTTGCAGCTGATTTCTTCAACTCTCCAAGACGGGCAGGAAGCACTGATAACTTCTCCAAAGTGCCTTTGATGGATGTAGGAGCCGGTTTATTATGGGAAGCAGGGCAGACAATTCTTTGACCGCCGGAATACAACTGCTCTATGAGAGTGTATGCGGCCTTCAACTTCTTTCGCAAATCAGTGCCGAGATGAGCAATACGTTTTCCTGCATTAGAAGAGTTTGAGTTAAACCGGAAAGTGCAGGATTATCATATTCAGGATTATGTTAAGTACGCTTACCAAAGACAGCAGTAGTCATGGCGTTTAACTGCTGCTTCAAACCGGACAGTTCTTCTGTCACGGGATTGAGAGCAGCTTCTGCATCGGTTGCCCTTTTTTCCAAGGTGGCTTTTTCAGCATCCCAATCCGACCGTTCCTTCTGGAAGTCCTTTTTTAGCTTTTCCATGTCTGCTAAAACAAGGGTCATCTCATCTTTGACTTTGGAAGCGGCGGTTTGTTGAAACTTCAAAGTATCTTGGAGCTCGGCCACTTGAGAATCTTTCTGGTTTAGATGAGCCTGTTAAAAGAAGAGCATATTATACATTGATGAAGCATATTCAAAGTCCCAAGCATATAACAAGTTATACACTTGGCACTTGGGGGCTAATGTGTATTTGCAGTTATCGGGCATTTTTCAGTAAAGTCCCAAGCATATAACAAGTTATACACTTGGCACTTGGGGGCTAATGTGACATTGTTCATAAAAGATTATAAACTAAAGTCCTGGTTCATCTAAAGGAGATAAACCGGCCCTTGGGGCCTACGCATATGAAAAAACTATATACTGGATATTCTGAAGTCCCGGTTCATCCTAAAGGAGTAAACCGGCCCTTGGGGGCTACGATGGAGTAAAGGGAAGCTACAAGACTTACGCAGGAATAAAGTTCAAGTTAAAGCAAAAGGTTACCTCATATCGTTCCTTCATCATATTTACTAAACCAACTTCATGATCACGGCTAGTGTACAGCCGGTTCAGATAGCCGGAATGGAGCTCTTGAGCACTAAGTTTAGCATAATTGGACAAGTCAGCACCCCATTTTCCTTTGTCCTTGCCAGAAATTTCATCCTTCGCGGTATGTTTGGACAAGGTAACAGGTTCACTAGGAGCAGTGTAGCCGAATCCAGTGATCTAAACATCTTCGGTTGAAGCAGCAGTGGGTTTAGCAGGGCTAGCAGGAGCATTGCTGGCCCGGACAGGACTGGCCGGATCAACGTCACGATCCATTGGGGCACTCCCTTGATCAACAAAGACTTCATGGTCCATGGGAGGAGGATCATCATGTAAAGTGTCAACATTCTCTTCAGCAGGTTCAGAATCCCTTGCCGGTTCAGGAATCGCGTCATCACCTGCCGGTTTATTCAGCTTGGTCTTTTTACTAGGCCTGGGCTTACTGCAAAAGATAAAGGTGACGATGGTCAGAGGAGTAAAAGAAAGAGATTAAAACAACAAAATGAAAAACTTACCCATGAACAGTCTTAAGAGGAGGAATCTGTGTAGCTGTTGATTCGCCAGATGTCGAATGAGGAGTTCCCTAATAATTCGAATCAGACGGATTAAGAGGATGTCGAATATGACCTGCTTTGGGATAAAGAGCATCTGGAGTATATAAAACCTCTGAGCAACGTCTCCGGGCCGATGTATGTGGTAAACAGGTGGATTCAATGGCATGGCCACTGTGCCACGTGGTGCGGCGAGCCTCATGTTGCTGTTTCTTCAAAATAAAGTTTGGATCCAAATAAGCGAAAGGGTGAGAAAACTGTACTTTCCGGCTTGTTCGGCGAATTTTTGGTGTTGGCAGAGGTTCTGAACCGGAAGAAAGAGTAATTACCTCAACATCATCCACCTTGCTGCCTTCAGCGTGCTCCTGGGTACAATCATTGTTAATAACATGCAAGAAAAGAGAGCCAAGAGAGCCAAGAGAGTCAAGTAATACCTTTGAGGCCGGTTCATCATCCTCCGGATTGGATTCAGATACGTCAGTAGTTTTCTTCCTGGCGGCTTTCTTAACAGCTTTGGTTTTTTGGCGAGGCACCTTCGCTGGTTTATCCTGGACTTTCTTTTCCCAGAATGGGTCATTACTCTGTTGAAGATTATGAAGTCATTCCGAAGGAGTATTAAAGACAGACGGGAAATAAGGCAAACAAGGCAAAGGAAAACTTTACCGATGGCGGTTTGTTGAACTCGCAAAAGGGAGCCAGCCCAGTTTGACTGCAGGTTTCTACCGGTTCATTCAGCAGTTTCTTATCAGACTCGTTGATCTCATTTTCTGCTAGCACGGCTTCTGTATGGCGCAGATGGTCTTTGGGGTTTCCAGTATATTCGCATATTAAATCAGAGAGCCGGCTTAGCGGGAGAATACTCCAGGAAATCCAACAACGAACAAAGTCAACCCCTGTCAAACCATTGGCGGTGAAGGCTTCGTGCTTTGAAAGCTGAGGGGCATATTTGGCTCGTTCTTGAGCACTTAGCCGTTAAGGAAAGGGGTGATTCTCATACAGCCGGTGGGGACGATAACCCGGCAGAGGATTCTCATCTTCCGGAGAAGTATCTAGACAATAAAACCAAGTTTGGTTCCACTCTTTAGGGTGGCTGTGGTGATTGGCATGAGGAAAACTAACATCCTTTCTCTTCTGAATGGACATCCCGCCGAGTTCAGTGTTTGGACCGTCAGAAAATTTCGTGCGACGGTTTAAATGGAAGAAATCCTGGAATAATTCAACTGATGGCTCCTCTTGTAGATAAGCTTCACAGAAAACTTGGAAATTGCAGATGTTGGACACAGAATTGGGCCCAATGTCTTGAGGATGGAGTTGAAAATCAGCTAACACGTCACGGAAGAACTTTGACCCATGAGGACTGAATCCCCGGGCTAAATGATCGAGAAATACAATGACTTCTCCCTCTTTGGGTTCTGGAGGGCACTCCGGTCCAGGGACTCTCCAGTGGAGGACATTTTTTGGACCTAAAGCACCGATTTCAGCCCGTTTCTACAACTCTTCCTAAGTAATCCGGCACTAGACCCAGTTGCAGGAAGTGAACTGCTTGGCTTGTTTTGCCATTTTGAACAGAAAGCTGAAATATAATGAAGTGTCGGTTTATGATTTATGCAAAGTTGAACCGGAAGTGTTTCAAAGGTATGTACAAATGGTGGTTTAAGTAGGGGCCTAATGGTATCTACTGGTTTATAGTCTTATCTTAAAGCTAAACCGCCATTGAGAATATGAAGGTTACAGATCTGAAGTTATGGGAAAACAGGTTTTGTAAAAACAGTGATGAAGCTACGGATCTACAGCATGTTAGAAATTCAGAAGTATTCAGTTTATATTCAACGGACGCAACAAGGGTTCTAACAGACGCAGTCTAAACTAGTACTATTGAGGAAGAATAAAAGCATACTAACGAAGCGGAATTACTCCTACGGGTGTGAAACAAGAGGATTAGATCCACACTGATTAATGGAGCCATGAGGAAGAACTACGAAGAACAGTGCCTACCCGTGAGCTCGAGGGGAGAAGAAACCCTAATGAGATCAATGTGTGGGGAAGGAAAGAACTTACCCGAGTCGACGGATGCGGAGGCGCGCCGGCAGTTTTCTGATCCAACCAAGTTGATGCAGCGGCCAAGCTCAATGAAGATGCAGGGCTCGACGGCGGCGGCGGAGCTTGAGCACGAGCGGGCGCAAGGAAGAAGAAGAGGCAAAGGAGCAAGGGGGAAAAAAGGATATGTCCCTCTGCCCTATTTATAAGCCGAAAAATGAAACAGCAGGCGCGGGGATCGAGGAGCCGGAAAAGTAGATATGGCAAGATATTGTTACCTCGATCTTCGGAGCTTTTAATGAGTAAAAAATAAAAACAGGTACAAGTATTAAATGGGCAGATGACGTCACGACGGTTTAATGTGATCCAGGAAGATGACGTCACGGCGGTTTATGAAGTGTTTGAAGCTATGAAAGGTGAAATCTTTACAAGACGTTGAAGATTGACATGAACAGGTTCAAACCAATCTGGGGCCTAATGTCAGGGATATTACTACTGGGAATAAACCTCCCAGGAGGGGCCGGTTTATTCCTGTCAAGATTACTTCTACTGAAGCCCAGCGAAGCATGGAGCATGACGCTTTATTCCAGATGATTTAAAGCCCAAGAGGTGTTAGGGCCCATGATTTGTAAACCGCCATACGGCGTGTAACTTATGTTGTAAGATAGGAAAGATAGAGACTGAGGCGGACACGTTTATGAGCCGACATCGCGACTCTGTAAACCGTACCGGGCATCACCTCGTGTATATAAAGGGACGACCCGGCGATAGTTCATGGACAGAGAACAACAACTCGAGACACAGGCAAAGCGGATTCGCTCCCTGGTCATCGAAACCCTAGCAATACCACACCAAACTAGACATAGGCTTTTACCTTCATCGAAGGGTCCGAACTAGTATAAACCCTTGCTTTCTTGTCCACTTTAACCCCTTTAAGCTAACCCGTAGTGATGGCCTCACGACTAAGTCCTTTTGCTAGGACATCTGCCGTGACAAAACCACGACAATTCCCGTGAAAACAAGTTGCTTGAGCTCCACATCAATGAGAGGAAGCAAATGGGGCAGAGAGAGGTTGGGGCATGGCCGGAATAATGAGTTTCGCCAGGGACACGAGACGGTGTTGCCTGCTAGAATCAGAGCTTACCGGCATCAATCCAGAGGGTTTGGGGTGTAGGCGCATGATTGAGTGAAGGTGGAGTCGAGTGAGATGGATGGATGGGATCGAGGCTCGCCCGAGAGCAATTTTAGACCTTAATAGTCAAAATGGTGCTCTGGTCCACGCTCGTGCTCTTGGCCAAGTGTTTGCGATGGACAGAGGAAACAAGAAAGCGAGATAGGTTGTCTGGTGAACTTAGGGGATTTCTAAGAGGTGTTGTGTGGCGAGAAGATAAGGAGGGCTCGACAGTTGTGGGAAGACGTGGTGTGTGCCTTTCGCTTTGGCCACGACTATCCATTGAGCCCAGGAGGGTGAGGGGTGATGGTAGTTGTGTCCATCGGTTGATAGGTTCACAAGGCAGAACTATGGACATGATCCGACGGGCAGGTGAGCACTGTCTATGCCAATTAGTGCATTGTTTGGTGTTGTCCTGGTTTGTCCAGTGTGCTAGGGTGAGAAAGAGAGTGTATATGGTGTTTCCACGGTGTTGGATGTGATGTAGGTCGGCCTGGTGGTGGCTAGGTGGCAATGCAATGTTGGGGACAAAGAGAAACAAAGAGAGAAGCCTCTGTCTAGAAAGTTTGGTAACAAGCTTTGGACTTTTCTGAGTTGAATCAGTGTTGCCATTTGCAGTGGAGGGAGAGAGAGATAGGGTGCTTTGCGAAAAGTTTGGGATATTTCAAACGAATTTGCTTCAGAAAATTTTCAAAAGAGGATTTGGCAAGAAATGAAAAGATGGATGGTTTACTTACCTGAAGATCTGGCAACAAATTTCCTTCTCGGCTACCCAATGGCATGTCGGCCATATAGAACCATTCATCCTGGCAGTTCTTCATCGTATCGATAAATTTGCCCTTCAACCATCTGGCACTCGAGATCTTGCTTATCATGGCCACCCGACACTCTATGGGCTTGTTGTCGCTCATATGCATCTTGACGCAAATAGCTTCAGCCATAATCCAAAATGGGGCTCGATGCAGAGGAACAACTCACAGAAGACAACATAGCAGGTAATATGAAGGATGGAGTTGGGGCGAGGTGATGGAATTGAAGTCCATAGACATAGAGGAGTCCTCGAAGGAAGGGGTGGATAAGGAATCCCAAACCTCGGAGGAGGTGGGAGACAAAGATGATGCGCTCGTCGGTGCGGGCTCAAGGACCCTGATTGTCAGGTGGTTGGTGCAACATATGCCAAAGGATGGCTAATCATATGTGGGGACAGTAGAACATCGTCGGGCCCTGGATGCGTGATGAGGTGATACTTCGGACGCCTACGGGATTTACCAAGGTCTGGGGCTCTCCGAGGAGATAACACCCCTAATCCTGCTCTGCGGGGACTCCGTGTTATGACTATTGTCAATAGGGTAGCTACAAGGTTGCTCCTTGAGCTGTGTTGGCTAGAGGAGGAAGATGAGCAAGACTAGCTCTAGTTCTTCCCTCTCTAGATGAATGTGTATGGTCTAAAGTTCTGAACCCCTTGCATGGGCAGTCCTCGGGGGTTTATATGGGCCTACCCCCCCAGGGGTACAATGGTAATCCGGCCAGGTGCGGGCCCCAGCCGTCAGCGTCACTGGACGCCGGGTACTCCATCGGCTGCTGGGTCCCGCCGCTTGGTGGGTCCCGCTGGCTGCTGGAGACATGTCTGTCACATGGGGCCCGCCGTCTGCGGGCCAGGGTGACTACCTTTTACTATTGCCTCGCCTCTGATGACTGAGGCTTTCTCAGTGAGGGCATGGCTACAGTCCCGCCGCCTGGCGGGCGTTCACTATAGCCACGCCCCATCTTATCAGCTTAATGGATTCATAGACTCCAATGGTGGAAGGGCCGCCTGGTGGATGGCGGCCTGCCCTTGGCACCGCCTTCTGGTGGCTCGCAGACAGGCCAGGCCCGCCGCCTGCGGGCCGTACTGCTTCCTGTCGTGGGCCACGTGGCTACAGTGCCGTGCCGGATGAGGGGTGTCCGCTTGGTACTTCCGCACTGTGACCACGCTTGCCATGGATTTCGGGGTGGCAGGCCATACTATAGACACGCCTCAACTGGTCATGGTTAATTGGATGTAGACTTGGAGGGGCCGCAAGGCCGCCTGCTAGATGCCGGCGCACTTGAGCCGCCTGGTGATGACTTGCCGTCTGCCAGCAACCGGCTCGTTGGGCTAGGCGGCCCAACAAGGCGGCCTTGCTTGCGTATGGTTGGAGGGGCACAGTCGGCCCCGATGTTTGAAGTGTTATTGGTGGTCGATGATGACACCCGTGGTCAATATCTCCGACAGTAGTCCCCGAAGCTGATGGGGCGCTACGGCCGAGAGCAGAGCTGTGGTGCTACAGCAGCTTCTCACCCCGTAAGATTTGTCAGGTCACCTGTTGTTTCGTTTCCTGGAGATGCCGACTGCCATAATGTAACACCCGAAAATTTTAACAATGTTTTTATTAATTAAAATTTTGCCAGGAAATTAAAATTTTCAATTTGCTAGTTTCTTCTTTTGATTTCAGGACCTTCTTTTCCTTTTATGTTGGAGTTTTTACCTCAAGTGATAGCTTTACATTTATTGTTAGACTCTCTTGCCCTCTTAATGAAACTTTTTTGTTATCAATAAAAATTAAATTATATAATATTCTCCCTAATCTCCTTCACTCTAAAAATGGTTTCTCCTTAAGAAAAGGCCCCAAATTGAACTACAACCCTTTGATAGGTTTATCCAAAATTCCAACCAAAATTTGGAGATGTCATGTGATGTTGTTAGATCACTTTTATACAAGAATATTCTTATTTCATTAAATAATTTGAGCTCCACACCATGATTTCCAATCTGGTCCAGTAGGCAGTTTTGCACTACAACCCCATTAAATATTTCCCAAATGCTTCCACCAAAATTATGGGATGTTCATAGGAGTATGTTATTGAACTTTATGCAAAAACCCATTTAGGTCCTTTGGAAGATTTGAGTGAATCAACCTCATTTCCAATCTGGTCCAGTTTGGCATTTTGCACTGCAACCCTAGTTTATTTTGCTCCAGTGCTCTTGAGCTTCCTCCTGCTTATAGCCCATCTTGCAAAACCCTTAAGTCCAGAAGAGTGGACCCATTGGGATAATTATTGTTCATGAAACAATGCCCTTCTCTTTCTGTCCAGAATTGAAGATTTGCAAAACTTGCACTGGCAAGTTTCTGGTTTTGCTCAACTAGCTTTGACATCATCACCTTCACCTAAAGAGACCCTGATCTGGAGATTTTGGCCACCAGAAGAAATGCCCACATGCCCATGGCATTCCGTCGAGCACTTGGTGTGCATGGCCTGTTTTGGCATGAGTTTTGCCTTGCACTGTGATCTTGGCACTCAGTGCATAATGTCATGTCCACTAATCTCCCTTTAGCGCCTAAACCAGACCTGCTAAATCCCAGCTTCATACAAACTCTGTAGCAAGCATTGGCATTTCGTCGAGCGGCTCACGTGCGTGCTCTGGGCGCGCCCAGAGCGCACGTTTTGCACGCGCGCGCACCGAGCCGCCGCGTCCCTCTGCCGACGCCCCGCGCCCGTTCTGGCCGTTCCCCTCGCACCGACAGCACGCCACCTTTTCCCCTCGCCGCAGAGACAGCTCTGGAGCTCCACATGGCCGCCGTCAGGTCGGTCGCGGCAGCTAGCGGGAAGCCCCAGCAGCCCCTGCCATGGCCAAAGCCGCCCAGGCCACCAGCGCTCGCTACCTGCCCCCTGGAACAGCTCCAGTTCGTCAGCAAGCTCGCCCCCTAGCGTACGTTGCCGCCACGTCGCCCTGAGCTACAGAACGTCGGTCGTCGGCGTCCTTATCCACGGCCGCCGCGGAACCGCCATCGCCCGTCTATTTAAGGATGCCCCGAGCCCCTCCGCAGTCTCAGACAACCCCTAGCCACCCCACAGAACTCCCCCATAGCAACCAATCGCCCCGAGGAGGTTTTCTTCTCCAACTCCGGCGAGTACAGCCGCCGCCGCCCTCCAGTTCAATACGTCGCAGCCCGAGCCCCTCCCTTCCAGCCAGCATCGCCGTTCGACTCCCTATGACCTTGCGGAGCCGCCCAACGTCTCAAACAAGCTCGAGAACCACCATAGGGCGAAACCCCAATCCCACCCGAGGCCGCCGTCTGCCGCGAAGCTCATCACCGGCGTTCCCCTCCACCCCCGACGCCCCCTCGACCACCGGGAGGACCGCCCCAGTCTGGCGGATCCATCCCTGCACTCGGACGCCCTTGAGGAGCCACCGTTCGCCGGCGTTGATCGCCGGAGCCGTGCCTCCGTTCGGCCAGAGGAAGAAGGAGGCGGGGGCGACTGGTCAAACCTGACCAGTGGGCCCTTGGGCCCCTCTGTCAGCGAGCCAGCGCCAGCCCACGCGCGCATAAGTGGAGGCGCAAATCCCAGAGTATGTCTCTCCTACTCCGAAGACGTATTCCTATCGAAACGTTTTCCTATTTCTGTTATTATTCTAAAAACAGAATTGACTAAACTTTGACTAGCATTATCTTTTTAAATATAAATCCAAATGATTTGATTCTTTTTCTGTTGTTCCCCAAATATTGTCTAGTTTATTTTCATTTTTATATGAAAATTTTCCAGACAACTTTTTTTGGGCTGTTTTAAGTCTATGTATTGATTTCGTATTATTTCAAATAGGATTTTTGAAGAGGGGGAAACTTACAAAAAGTATAGGAATACCTTTCTCCTCCCCTCTACTTGAAGGCAAGCATTTTGAACCCTGGTTTAACGCATATGATTGTAGTTGACACGATTGCTTTAATATGAAAGCATTCATTTTTATTTCCTATGTGGTGATATGATCACACCCATGAGAGCATGAGGTAAAACTCTTGCTGAGAATAATTTGTTGCATGACGGTGATCCCCTCCGTATGCCTATCATGCCTAACGGAAGGAAGTCATGAAAGTCGCGGTCTTGTGTAGACGCAAGCTTGTCCCTAGCTCCCCGTCGGGACGGTGGAATCCGGTACGGCTTGGTAAGGCATGACGGATGGTGTTTCCGACTGTCGTTGCAGAATATATTGGTTTTGACTAACCATTCAAGTAAAGCTGAAACCTCCTAAGTCGACCGTAGATTGAGTCTTGTTCCAGTAACCCCCATACTTGTTTGTGCTACCACTTGTCCTTGCTACAGGTAGGGTACGATTCAGTAAGTGTTAACCCCTGTCCTAGCACACACCGTACAGAGAGGCCAGGGTGGAAGATACCGGTTGCAACCGGTAGGCAGGCCACCTGGTCCAGGGGCATGGGTGTTTCCGGTTGGGACCGAGAGGGGGGCACCCCTTAGAGCGCGCGATACAAATGTGATCCCATGCTACGCAAGGTTGTAGCCTCCCCACTCAGAGTTTGCTTAACAAGTGTCGTGGGTGATTCCAGACACTGGTAAGTTAAGCTGGTGTGTGCAAGTCAGGCGGGTTTTCGACTAAAAGACCGTAGACGGAATTAGTTCAAATGGACTAAAGGAATCCGTCACTCGTGGGTAAAGAGTACACCCTCTGCAGAGATATAAAAATCTATTCGAATAGTCGTGTCCATGGTTAAGGACTACAGTCTGGGATGGGTCGAGTGTCGGTCTTAGTGTCGGTCTTCGGAGGAGAAACTACTAAACCAGAACATTGAGTATGATCTGTGATATATGGAGATTATGATTAATATTGTGGACTAACCATTTGTTCTCCTTGGATTAATGAGTATCCTTGGGACGGTTCTACCTCCCGGATATTCATCCACTTTTATTTATAAGCCCTTTCTGTGGTGTCGCTCAGACGCCCGACTGTGGCATGCCTGTTATTTATTTTCCTTATAAGCCCTTTCTGTGGTGTCGCTCAGACGCCTGACTGTGGCATGCTTGTTATTTATTTTCCTTATAAGCCCTTTCTGCGGTGTCGCTCAGACACCCGACTGTGGCATGCTTGTTACTTCTTTTATTTATAAGCCCTCTCTGTGGTTTCGCTCAGACGCCCGACTGTGGCATGATCGCTTTTTATTTTATTATCACCCTCTGATTACATATTCTTTTTTTATACGAATGACCTGTTTGCCTTATGGACTGTCGTATCATTATTATCATGGTGATCATCATTTATTCTCTAGCATGATTACATCTCACCCATGTCCATAATGTTTGCGAGTACATTCAAAGTACTCACTGGCTTGTCCCTGGCTATTGTCTTGGCCAGATTCCTTGCATGGGAAGGAGCGACGCGACGATAGCCCCGGAATCTACGTATATGGAGATAGCAGCCTCGCGAAGATAGGAGTTAACCTGGTCAGCTGTTCCTGTGGGAAATGGAGTCGCATAGTCACCGATGAACCACGAACCTTTCTCGCCATCAGCCACTAGAAACCTTGTGTTGTACTCATAGGCCAGAATGGTGTTGTACTACATATCTTGTATTTTGCTTGGAATTTCTGTAACAAGTTGGTGCCTCATCAGCTAACGGTAATCCTGGGGCTGGTGAGCACAAGGTTCGCTTTTGGGAAATTAATATCCTGAAAATCCGGTCCTGACAAACTTGGTATCAGAGCCAGGCTGACCATTGGCTGATCCTATCTTTGCCAGGTCGAAAAACTTAGGTAAACCAACCCACCAGACCTTAACCAAACCCCAGGCAAGCTTCTCGTGTAAGATAGTCACACAGTGACCGACACCTAACTTGTCTCATTCGCAAGCGTGCGAAGGAAGACTCCGTCCCCTTTTTTCTATAAAAAGGGCACGCTAGCCTCAACCCAACACAGCACAACCTCTACCCCAAACCAAGCCATAATGCCAGGACCCATCGTTCACAATGAAACCACCGCAACCAACCTTGGAGGATTTGTGACCGTACTAGCAAACCTCACCCGCCGTGCCTGCGCATTAGAGGAGCCCCCAGAATATGTTGTGTACCAAGAGAACCGTCAATTCTGGGCCACTGTGCACGTCTATGGTAGGGGTCTATCGCCAGAACGCCCCTACAGGTTCACCGGAAGGACCACTTCCTTTGAGCCGCAAGCCCTCCAACTAGCTGCTCGAGAGGCTATAGTTCAACTCCGGCACTTGTCACCCAGAGTCAACTGTCGCCCATTCTACTACTACCCCAGCCGTGACGGGTATGGTATGCCATCCCAAGTTGCCAACGGCGATCACGAGACGGGCCCTGCATTATTGCATCTGGTGCGCTATGTAAGTGCACTAGAGGAACTGTTCAATCAGATCACCCTAGATCTGATCACAGCTCGTGGAGAACTGATCCGCAGAGCCCCGGCAAGAAGAGAAGACGAGCCCGACACCGACAACATAGTCGTGCTGTTCGCACAACCGATCGAGACCCCGAGGCCTGCCCCAGCCATCGACCAAAGTGTTTTGGTGACCCCAGAAGTGATTCGTCGCCTCCTAGGAACATGCTCCGGGGGGATTGTGGCCAACAACCCCCGCAATGGTCATCATCCTTACCCCGACCCTGCAGTCCCTCAACCCCCTCCAGCTAACCCCGATGGTGAAAACCGTGGAGAAGCCTCGACATCCGCAAGGCACGCCCGCTTAGATGTAAACGAGGTAGACTAAATCGCTCAAGCAGCGCCAATTCCTAGTATGTCCACGCCTGTCTCTATGTGATCTTGTACCGCTTATTTTAAATACGGTCTGCTCGGGCGCCCCTTTCTCTTTTTATAGCCATGCATGAGTACGTTGGTGTACGACAGCATTTTTTTATTACGGGTGTAGCCACCAAAACCACCCCGACGACACCCTCAGTAATACGTCACTTTCACGGGATATGTGTACCTGTGACATTGACCCCGACCCCATAGAGCAGAACCGACAAGATAGTTGCGCTCCCACCGTAGATATTTTTTTTACTACAGGAATAGGATGGTTATTTGTGTGATATTGCTTTGTGATAGTAGGAATATTTCTTTTCATTACAGCCCTTAGCAAATCTCGAGGACGAGATTTTTTCTTAAGGGGGGTAGTGTTGTAACACCCCAAAATTTTAACAATGTTTTTATTAATTAAAATTTTGCCAGGAAATTAAAATTTTCAATTTGCTAGTTTCTTATTTTGATTTCAGGACCTTCTTTTCCTTTTATGTTGGAGTTTTTACCTCAAGTGATAGCTTTACATTTATTGTTAGACTCTCTTGCCCTCTTAATGAAACTTTTCTATTATCAATAAAAATTAAATTATATAATATTCTCCCTAATCTCTTTCACTCTAAAATGGTTTCCCCTTAAGAAAAGGCCCCAAATTGAACTACAACCCTTTGATAGGTTTATCTAAAATTCCAACCAAAATTTGGAGATGTCATGTGATGTTGTTAGATCACTTTTATGCAAGAATATTCTTATTTAATTAAATAATTTGAGCTCCACACCATGATTTCCAATCTGGTCCAGTAGGCAGTTTTGCACTACAACCCCATTAAATATTTCCCTAATGCTTCCACCAAATTTATGGTATGTTCATAGGAGTATGTTATTCAACTTTATGCAAAAACCCATTTAGGTCCTTTGGAAGATTTGAGTGAATCAACCACATTTCCAATCTGGTCCAGTTTGGCATTTTGCACTGCAACCCTAGTTTATTTTGTTCCAGTGCTCTTGAGCTTCCTCCTGCTTATAGCCCATCTTGCAAAACCCTTAAGTCCAGAAGAGTGGACGCATTGGGATAATTTTTGTTCATGAAACAATGCCCTTCTCTTTTTGTCCAGAATCGAAGATTTGCAAAACTTGCACTGGCAAGTTTCTGGTTTTGCTCAACTAGCTTTTCCATCATCACCTTCACCTAAAGAGAACCTAATCTGGAGATTTTGGCCACCAGAAGAAATGCCCACATGCCCATGGCATTCTGTCAAGCACTTGGTGTGCATGGCCTGTTTTGGCATGAGTTTTGCCTTGCACTGTGATCTTGGCACTCACTGCATAATGTCATGTCCACTAATCTCCCTTTAGCCCCTAAACCAGACCTGCTAAATCCCAGCTTCATCCAAACTCTGTAGCAAGCATTGGCATTTCGTCGAGCGGCTCACGTGCGTGCTCTAGGCGCGCCCAGAGCGCACGTTTTGCACGCGCGCGCACCGAGCCGCCGCGTCCCTCTGTCGACGCCCCGTGCCTGTTCTAGTCGTTCCCCTCGCACCGACAGCATGCCACCTTTTCCCCTCGCCGTAGAGACAGCTCTGGAGCTCCACAGGGCCGCCGTCAGGTCGGCCGCAGCAGCTAGCGGGCAGCTCCAGCAGCCCCTGCCATGGCCAGAGCCGCCCAGGCCACCAGCGCTCTCCACCTGCCCCCTGGAATAGCTCCAGTTCGTCAGCAAGCTCATCCCCTAGCGTACGTCGCCGCCACGTCGCCCTGAGCTACAGAACGTCGGTCGCCGGCGTCCTTATCCACGGCCGTCGCGGAACCGCCATCGCCCGTCTATTTAAGGATGCCCCGAGCCCCTCGCAGTCTCAGACAACCCCTAGCCGCCCCACAGAACGCCCCCATAGCAACCAATCGCCCCGAGGAGGTTTTCTTCTCCAACTCCGGCGAGTACAGCCGCCGCCGCCCTCCAGTTCAATACGTCGCAGCCCGAGCCCCTCCCTTCCAGCCAGCGTCGCCGTTCGACTCCCTATGACCTTGCGGAGCCGCCCAACGTCTCAAACAAGCTCGAGAACCACCATAGGGCGAAACCCCAATCCCACCCGAGGCCGCCGTCCGCCGCGAAGCTCGTCGCCGGCGTTCCCCTCCACCCCCGACGCCCCCTCGACCACCGGGAGGACCGCCCCAGTTTGGCGGATCCATCCCTGCACTCGGACGCCCTCGAGGAGCCACCGTTTGCCGGCGTTGATTGCCGGAGCCGCGCCTCCGTTCGGCCAGAGGAAGAAGGAGGCGGGGGCGACTGGGCAAACCTGACCAGTGGGCCCCCGGGCCCCTCTGTCAACGAGCCAGCGCCAACCCACGCACGCATAAGTGGATGCGCAAATCCCAGAGTACGTCTCCCCTACTCCGAAGACGTATTCCTACCGAAACATTTTCCTATTTCTGTTATTATTCTAAAAACAGAATTGACTAAACTTTGACTAGCATTATCTTTTTAAATATAAATCCAAATGATTTGATTCTTTTTCTGTTGTTCCCCAAATATTGTCTAGTTTATTTTCATTTTTATATGAAAATTTTCCAGACAACTTTTTTTGGGCTGTTTTAAGTCTATGTATTGATTTCGTATTATTTCAAATAGGATTTTTGAAGAGGGAGAAACTTCCAAAAAGTATTGGAATACCTTTCTCCTCCCCTCTACTTGAAGGTAAGCATTTTGAACCCTGGTTTAACGCATATGATTGTAGTTGACACGATTGCATTAATATGAAAGCATTCATTTTTATTTCCTATGTGGTGATATGATCACACCCATGAGAGCATGAGGTAAAACTCTTGCTGAGAATAATTTGTTGCATGACGGTGATCCCCTCCGTATGCCTATCATGCCTAACGGAAGGAAGTCGTGAAAGTCGTGGTCTTGTGTAGACGTGAGCTTGTCCCTAGCTCCCCGTCGGGACGGTGGAATCCGGCACGGCTTGGTAAGGCATGATGGATGGTGTTTCCGACTGTCGTTGCAGAATATATTGGTTTTGACTAACCATTCAAGTAAAGCTGAAACCTCCTAAGTCAACCGTAGATCGAGTCTTGTTCCAGTAACCCCCATACTTGTTTGTGCTAGAACTTGTCCTTGCCACAGGTAGGGTACGGTTCAGTAAGTGTTAACCCCTGTCCTAGCACACACCGTACAGAGAGGCCAGGGTGGAAGATACCGGTTGCAACCGGTAGGCAGGCCACCTGGTCCGGGGGCATGGGTGTTTCTGGTTGGGACCGAGAGGGGGGCACCCCTTAGAGCGCGCGATAGAAATGTGATCCCATGCTACGCGAGGTTGTAGCCTCCCCACTCAGAGTTTGCTTAACAAGTGTCATGGGTGATTCCAGACATGTCAGGACCGGTCCTTCAGTAAAATAATTACCGGAAGACCGACCTTTTTATTAAACCAGCGAGGAATATTATTACCTGCTGGCAGACAAATCCTTGATACAGAATTCCACTACACTGAATATTGTACAAGGTTGAGCTGGGGGTTGCTCAACAATTTTATTACAAGCGCGCCAATATAATACATGAAGGCGGATATGACACAAGGCAGGGTGGCATACTACTAACTCGTAATAAAAGGTGGTGGATATGTCACAGTGAAGTGGGTGATGTGACTCCAATATATTACAGTTCATCGAGTATCGGAGTGAGACCCGATGAATTTATTTGGTGGTGGGCGGAAGCGGTTATAAAACAGTGATCAACTCCAGGATCGCAAGGGACTGACTGGGACTCCACTAAGCATCGGACTCGCTATCGAACTCTTCATCCATGAGATCACCTTCGTCCACATCTGGCCAAATCAACAAGCCAGGTGAGTACTTTGAATGTACTCGCAAGACAGTTTGGCCTTAAGATATAACAAATGCCAACATGATGCATATGAGTATTCCAGCAAAATACGACTGGAATAAAATATTAATGAGCTGTATGCAATGATAGAAGTCGGGCGGTAATCCTCCCGAAATCCATAAGATAAATAGAAGGAAACCAAACGAGTGTCAGAGTGACGCCTCGTAAGAAAATAATAAATGATAGCAGGCCACAGTCGGGCGTCTGAGCGACACCACATAAAGGGCTTATAAATAAAAAGAATGCCATAGTCGGACGTCTGAGCGACATCACATAAAGGGCTTATAAATAATAAGAATGCCACAGTCGGACGTCTGAGCGACATCACATAAAGGGCTTATAAATAAAAAGAATGCCACAGTCGGACGTCTGAGCGACATCACAAAAAGGGCTTATAAATAAAAAGAATGCCACAGTCGGACGTCTGAGCGACATCACATAAAGGGCTTATAAATAAAAAGAATGCCACAGTCGGACGTCTAAGCGACATCACATAAAGGGCTTATAAATAACAACAGGATAATGATGAAATACTTCTGAAAGCAAATCAATACTGAGATAGTTGGTGAGTTCATCTACCAAATGAACTCGACAAAAACACTACTCTGGTTACCAATAAGAATATACTAGAGACGGTCACCGGGTTGACATGAAGATTGACCCTAGGCCATAAACATGGCTACTGAAGGAATTTTAACTCTGCAGAGCTTGTACTATTAGTCCATAGCCGACGGACTTTACTAGCCATGGGGGCTAGTTCCGTCTACGGTGTTTTAGTAGAAACCCAGCTAACCAGTACACACCCATTTAACATCCTGCTGTCCGGAATCACCCGTGACAACATTCACGAAAAACTCTAAGACGGGGAGGCTACAACCTCGAATATCATGGGATCAAATTTATATATGCGCGCTCTAAGGGGTGCCCCCCTCTCGGTCCCAACCGGAAACACCCATACCCCCTGACCGGATGACGGGCTTTAATCCAGGGCCATGGAACCCTCATCCCAGCCCCTCTACTTGGTGTGTACTCGGGAAGTGGTTTACAACTGACTAACCAAAAAGGAGACGAACGGAATCATGACATGATCTCCGTTGATACTGAGTTAACCAACTACTGGCATGCTTGAACGATACCAGCATTCCACCCATCATATCACCATATGATCGAGATGGTTCAAACATTATCTTTCGGGGCTCACCCGAAGCTTACTTGCATGAAATACAACCATACACATATGCCCATATGATCATCCTAATGAAATGAACTACTCGAGCAAACATGCAACACACTCATCATATCAAAAGTTCAAACATGCTTGCCTGGTTCTGAGAAGTCGGAGTCTAACTCGGTGTGGTTCGCGTCTCCGTCACGACCTCTGGTATCTACGTATTCAAACAAATAAATGCTAACATAAATACCGCGCGTGCAAATAAAGTTGCTCCAAAAAAATTCACATAAATATGACAAAAAACTAGATAGAAAACTAAAGAGGACAGAAAAAGAATCAACTCAAAATCATCTTTAGTTAAAAGGATATTAGAGTTTCTGTCCAGGGACTCATCTGTAATGAAACAGAAAAGTTCCAGGGGCTAGAACAGAAAACAGCAAGGCGAATCGGTATGCAGTACGCCAACCGCAGAGGGGAAACGTACTTTGCCTGAATGCGCTTACAGAAAACGGTTCGGAGGGGAGAGGTGTGAGGCTGACAAGGGGCCCCACGCGTCAGGTTTGAAAACTGGAGCAGAGTCACGTCGGCGCCGGTGTTGCGGTGGTCACCGGCGCCGATCCACGGCGAGTTAGGGGAGGGGAGTGATACGTACGGCTTCTCGGTGATCTTCCGCGTCGAATGGTGGTGGAGTTGAGCGTCGGCGAGCTCCACGCTGACGGCGAACCTGTCTCCGGCGGACGGCGGCTCGGGTGGTCCTGGGCCTCATCGGAGAGGGTTCCTGGGATCAAATTGAGGTGGGGGTTAGGTCTAGGTGGGTGCCAGGGTGCCACGCTCGAGTCCACGGCGGCGGAGAAGCTCTCACCGGAGTGAACAATGCTGGAGCCCGAGGCGGAGGGAGTTGGCCGGAGTTGGGGAAGAAGGGCCCCTCGAGGCTCTTCTAGAGGCTGGGCGTGGTCTAGGGAGGTAGTGCACATGTGCGGGATCGAGAACGAGCTCGGGGGTGCCTTATATAGCCGGCCCAAGGTGGTTGCCGTGAATGGATAAGTCCGGCGAGTCGATTACGGTCCTGCAGTGGTTGGACGGCGGAGTTAGGGGCTTGAGCATCGTCTAGGAGGTGTAGTGGTTCCATTCCCGCACCCAACTCAGCAGGGGTGAGGGAGTTACGGGTTGTCCTCGATGGAACGGTCGCGCAGCATGTCGGCGGCAGAAATCGCGCTCTGCGCGCGCCAGGCCACGGCGACGGTGCGACAGGCGTGCGCTGGCACTGGAGGTGGACACGCGGAGCGCTGGGGTGATTTGGGCGGCACTAAACGGTGTCGAGCTGCGGGGTTACTTCTGTCAGCCGCCACGGGCGGCGCTGTTGCCGTGGCAGTCGCCGGCGCGGTCGGGCCAGGGTGCCACCGATGCCCAGAAGCAGCCAAGCAACCGTGCGGCGCTCTGGATAAGAAGATGGTGCAGTGCAGCGTCGAGCCAAGGAGGTTACTGGTGAGATTGTCAAAGTGTCTGACGAAACTGACGAACTGTCGAACTGTCTGTCGACAGTTTCCGTTAACAGCTTCTGAACTTGACAGTACAGTGTATGCTAAGTGTTTGATGAAATGTTTCTGGCATGTGTGAAATATTTCTGGTGCTGATATTTGGTGGAGTGGCCTCTTGATGCATCTAGAGGCTGCCTGATTTTTCATAGGATTTTTGGAAGAAGATAAATATGAATTTCACCAAATTTTGCAAATCTGGTCCAAACTTGCAGCAGGTGAAATTTGAAAAATTTGAACTATGGACCAGTGAAACAAGATGGATCTAGGTTGTGGGTACTAAGGACCATCTAGGAGAGTTGGTTTGGAATCAAATATCTGGATGAAAAAGGTGGCTCCTTTGTAAATCACCAAGGTCCATTATAAAAGACAGAAATTGTTTTGGAGTGAAATAAATAGAGGAAAATCCCAATAAGGTCAAAACTTACTGGAATTCATGAGAGACTTGTCCTAAGGTGTGAAGAGGGTTTTGGAGATAAATATTTTTGTTGGGGTCATGGCAAGATGAAGGTTGGGGGAAGGATAAGTCCAAGACCAAATTTGAAAGACAAAACTCAACTAGGGGAGAAAACAAAAAACCTCTTTGAAACTCAATTTGGGCTTGAGCCAACCCAAGAGAAGATCTTCAAGGTCAAACACCAAGCTTGAGAAATCTCCAAAAACTTTGGCCAGAAAGATTTTAGAAGAGTCTCAAGAAAAGATCAATTAACCCTCTTCCAAAAGGCCAAAATTTTGGAAGGAAACCAACTCAAAAATTTGGGGTGTTACAACACCTACCCCCTTAGGAATAATCTCGTCCCCGAGATTTCAGCTGATCCTCAAATAGGTGTGGGTGTTCTGAAGGAAATCTTCCCTTTCCCACGTTGCCTCATCCTCTGTGTGATTACTCCACTGAGCCTTGAGGAATTTAATTGACTTATGACGGGTTCTCCTTTCAGACTCCTCCAAAAAATTTACTGGGTGTTCTCGGTAGGTGAGATCTGGTTGCACATCAAGGTTTTCATGTGACACATGTTTCTCTGGGTTGCTTACACACTTCCATAGTTGCGAGACGTGGAACACGTCATGGACGTCTGACAGTTCCTTGGGAAGGTCCAGCTGATAGGCTACTGTGCCTCTCCGCGCTATTATACGGAAGGGTCCGATGAATCGGGGTGCTAGTTTCCCTTTGACTTTGAATCGTTGCAGTCCTCTCATTGGTGACACACGTAAGTATACGTCTTCACCGGGCTCAAAACTTATTTCCCGATGCTTTTGATCGTAATAGCTCTTTTGTCGGCTTTGAGCGGTTTTGAGTCGATCATGTATTACTTTTACTCTCTCATCAGCTTCCTTTAACATATCTGGACCGAATATACGACTGTCCCCTGTTTCCGACCAGTTTAATGGAGTACGGCATCTTCGTCCGTACAAGGCTTCGAAAGGTGCCATTTCCAGGCTAGCTTGGTAACTATTGTTATATGCAAACTCGGCATATGGTAAGCTTTCCTCCCAACTGGTCCCATATGTGAGGACACATGCCCTTAGCATGTCTTCGAGTATTTGATTTACTCGTTCCGTTTGTCCTCTCGTCTGGGGGTGATAAGTTGTACTGAACGTTAGTTGCGTTCCGAGGGCTTGCTGCAACTGGTCCCAAAATTTGGAGACGAACTGAGTGCCTCTGTCGGATATTATAGTCTTGGGAACCCCATGTAGGCATACTATACGGGCGAGGTAAAGCTTGGCGAGCTTTTGGGTGGTGTGGGTTGTATTGACTGTATGAAATGTGCCACCTTGGTCAGTCTATCCATATGACCCATATGGCATCATTACCGTGTTGTGACCGTGGTAGTCCAACAATAAAATCCATTCCAATATCGTCCCATTTCCATTCTGGTATCTTGTTTGGCTGTAATAGTCCTGCGGGTTTTTGGTGCTCGGCTTTAATGCGTTGACATGAATCGCAGCATGCAATAAATGTGGCTATATCCCTCTTCATGCCGTGCCACCAAAATCTTTCCTGAATATCCTTGTACATTTTCGTACCTCCAGGGTGGATTGAGTATGGAGCGGTGTGGCTTTCTGCTAGAATTTGCTGTTTAAGGTCGTTGCTATTCGGTACGCAAAGTCTTTCTCCGAACCATAATATTCCTTCACTGTCTATGGTAAATTCTGAGGCCTTGCCCTGACTTACTTTCCTTTTTATCCCTTCGATGTTGGGGTGTCCAAGCTGAGCCTTCTTTATTTGCACTATTAGCGTAGGCTGTATTTCTAGCGTGGATACTTCGCCTTCCGTCACCATCATTAGGTTGAGTCTGGCGAATTCTTGCTGAAATTCGGGTCTCAGGTCCTGTATGCTGCCGCTGTTCGGGATGGGGTTACGGCTGAGAGCATCTGCTACCACGTTTGCTTTTCCTGGGTGGTAGTGGATACCAACGTCGTAATCTTTTACCAGTTCCAGCCAGCGTCGTTGTCGTAAATTGAGCTCTGGCTGCGTGAAAATATATCTGAGGCTCTTATGGTCCGTATATATTTCACAGCGATTTCCAAGCAAAAAGTGTCTCCACTCCTTGAGTGCATGTATGACTGCTGCCAACTCCAAATCGTGAATAGGATAATTTTCTTCATGTTTTCGCAGTTGCCGGGAAGCATAGGCGACTACTTTGCCTTCTTGCATCAGTACGCATCCGAGGCCTTTCCGGGATGCGTCGCAATATACTTCAAAACTCTGTTGTATGTCTGGTACAATTAATATTGGGGTTGTTGTTAATCTCTTTTTGAGTTCTTGGAAGCTTTTCTCACATGCTTCGGTCCACACGAATTTCTTATCTTTCTTGAGTAACTGTGTCATTGGTTTGGCTATGGTGGAAAATCCTTCAATAAACCTTCTGTAATATCCGGCCATACCGAGGAAACTTCGTATATCCGTTACACTGGCTGGTGACTTCCAGCCAAGTACAGCCTTGACTTTATCCGGGTCCACGGCAACTCCTTCTTGTGTTAATACGTGTCCTAGGAAACCCACTTGTCTCAACCAAAATTCACATTTGCTGAATTTGGCGTAAAGTTGATGTTTCCTTAATTCTCCCAGTACGATGCGGAGGTGTTCAGTATGTTCTTCTGGTGTCTTTGAATATACCAAGATATCATCAATAAATACCACCACAAATTTGTCCATGAATTTCATAAATACTTTGTTCATGAGGTGGACGAAATATGCGGGGGCGTTGGTCAGTCCAAACGGCATTACTGTAAATTCATAAAGTCCGTATCTTGAGGTGAATGTTGTTTTCGGGATATCTTCTGTTCGTACTTTCAGTTGATGATAACCTGACCTTAGATCAACCTTTGAGAAAACCTTGGCTTGTGCGAGCTGGTCAAATAAATCATTTATCCGTGGCATCGGATATTTGTTCTTGATTGTGACCATGTTGAGCGCTCGGTAGTCTATACACAACCTCATGGTCCCATCCTTCTTTTTGGCAAACAATACCGGCGAACCCCAAGGTGAGGAGCTGGCC
This sequence comes from Secale cereale, assembly GCA_902687465.1. Taxonomy (NCBI): domain Eukaryota; kingdom Viridiplantae; phylum Streptophyta; class Magnoliopsida; order Poales; family Poaceae; genus Secale; species Secale cereale. The sequence goes on along the minus strand of LR738713.1, from coordinate 433,481,352 downwards.
CGTATAAATCCTTTGTCTAGCAGTTCCTTTATTTGCTTCTTTAATTCAACCAACTCGGATGGTGCCATTCTGTATGGTTTCTTATATATGGGGGTGGTTCCCGGTGCTAGCTCAATAATGAATTCTATTTCTTTGTCTGGCGTCATGCCTGGTAGTTCTTCCGGAAATACGTCCGGAAATTCACATACAACTGGAACCTTGCTTAACTCAGATGTATCAACTTTGTTTAATTTTGGTTGCCGCGGCACCGGTCTTTCCTGAGCCGCGACTCTTATTGTTTTTCCATGATGATGAGTAAGAATCACTGTCCTGTTGAAGCAGTCGATAAATCCTTTATTGGTGGTTAGCCAATCCATACCCAGGATAACATCCAGTCCTTTGTTTTCCAACACGATGAGGTTTGCGTGAAACTTTAATCCCTCAATTTCAATGGTCAAACCTTGGCAGTAATTCTGAGTGATCTGCTTACTTCCGGGGGACATGATGGTCATTGATTTTCCCAAGGGGAGCATTGAAAAACCATGTTGCAAAGCAAAACTCTTCGAAATGAACGAATGAGAAGCTCCAGAATCAAACAAAACCGTGGCAGGTATTGTGTTGACAGGGAACGTACCGAGTACGATATCCGGTGCATCCTATGCTTGCTCCTTGGTCACATGGTTCAGGTGGCCTTTCCTGTGATGGTTATTTGGGTTGAAGTTGTTACGCTTGGGCACGGAATTGTTTCCGTTGCTGTTTGGCTTCGGTGTTGAGTTTCTTGGCTTAGGGCACTATTTAGCATAGTGTCCCTCTTCTCCACATGCGTAGCAGGTAACACCCGGGCGGTAGGTGAAATCCTTGTCTCTTGCATGAAAATTATTATTTGGACGTGTGTCATTGGTCGTGGGTCTGTTCGCCTCATTCCTCTGGAAATTCACCTTATTCTTGTTGTTGCGAGGGTGGTTGATTTGATCCCTTTTTCTCTTGCGAATGTCTTCCAGACTGCGACGTTCATTTTCCAACGTAATGCCTTTGTCTACCAGTGTCTTGAAATCTGGAAAAGTGTGTACGACTAACTGGCATTTTAGTGCTGGTGCCAGTCCGTCCAGGAATTTCTCCATCTTCTTATTTTCCGTCATTCGCTCTTCGTTGGCATAACGGGATAATTGCGCAAACTGATTGTTGTACTCCTGTACTGTCATGCCTCTTTGCTTGAGGTCATCAAATTCTCTTTTCTTGATCTTCATAATACTCTTAGAGATGTGTGCCCCCACGAAAGCCTTCCTTGAAATCTTCCCAGGTGATATTATTTATGTCGGGATGCATAAGCAGGAAATTTTCCCACCATGACGCGGCTGCTCCAGTAAGGTAATGTGGTGCGTACAGCAATTTTTCACGGTATGAGCATTGTGCCACCATCAATTTCCTTTCAATATCTCTAAGCCAATCAACGGCCTCAAGAGGTTTGTCTGTGTGCGAAAACGTTGTTGGACGTGTCTTCTGAAATTCAGACAATTTTGAGTGATGTTGGTATGGCTCACGGTGATTTCCCATGTTAATGACATGGTTCATCATTTCTTGGTGTTGTTGCTGACTTTGCTCGTAAAGACGGCACACTTGAGAAAATGTTGTCTCACTGCCCTGCTGACTTGACTGCCCCTGTGTGAAATTGTTGTCTGTCTGTGTGCCATAATTTTCTTCCGGCGGACTTGGCATGGAACATGTCCACGGACGAGTCATTTTTTTTACTCTGGGGTAATAAAGCAGAAATCCTGAGAAGAACCGAGCAGCAAAATAAACCAAGACTTTGCAAAAGCGACCAAACACGAGCTCGAAAGAGATTTTCGAAAAAAACTGGTTGATTGCGCACGGAGAAGGACTGCTAGTACATATTTTACACTCAGGTTCTAATTATACATACGTCACTCAGGGTGTGCGTACACATCCTGACATGTTATTTAAAACTAGTGCACTCCTCCAAGATCCTACATGATGCACAAACAGACTACTCCCATCAACCTATTTTACATATCCCACACATATTACAAATGAGCACAGTGCGTCGCGGAATAACGCGCTAGTCGGAGATGTTGAAGATTTCCCTCGGCCTGGCGAGGGTAAGGCCCAGTGGTGCTGGAGACACAACTTCCTCCTCACTAATAGGCTCCAGGCACGGAGTATGGGTACGAGGTGTCGAAGCAAGTGCAGCAGGCGGTGCAGCTCTGACTGGGGTAGGAGCAATGACCTGGTCAAACTCCTCAGTGGTAGGCAGATGGCGAGTGGTGGCTATGATGGAAGGTGCGTAGGATGCGGCGGACGAGACAAATGTCATTGGTGGTGCAGTGTGGAGTAGCTCCCTCCTGTTGGCGGAGCCACTCTGGACCAACTCCATACGGGTGGCCACCAGGTCGTCCACCAGATTATCAAAGGCTGCCTCAAGCGCTTTGAGGTGCTCAACCATTGATTCAATGGCTTCGTCACGCTCCCCATTTGCGCACGCAAATGCATAGTGACACGTATATGGCACGTGGCATGGGAGGTAACGGTAGCGACGAGTCTTCATCGAAGGAAGAATGTCCCGGAGACGAGCTATCGCCTCACGGGCAGCCATCTGCATGGCATGCCTCTCCGTAGGCATGGCTCTGCCCACAAACCGGAGGCGGCGTGCTTCAGAACGCCCTCCTTTGAAGTGCACCATGGCCTGATGCATAGACACATTGTCGTTGAGCTTGTGACGGTAGAGTGTAAACTCGGGACGGGTGGATGGCCTGATCGCGACTTTGGTGATGGCAAAGAGGAGCTTGACAAACCCCTCAGGAATGTTGGCGAACACCTGTGCATCACAGTCGTTGCTGGCCATCTACAAAAGTAGACAAAATTTCCGAATAGTCAAGCCATAAATTTATGCTGACCAACAGAAAATTGCTACAGATGTAAAAATGCTAAAAACCAAATTTTTCGCTAATAACCGATTAGCGAGCGCACCTAATGGCTTCCTACAGTCAGCCTCGCTCTGATACCAAGGTTGTCAGGACCGGTCCTTCAGTAAAATAATTACCGGAAGACCGACCTTTTTATTAAACCAGCGATGAATATTATTACCTGCTGGCAAAAAAATCCTTGATACAGAATTCCAGTACACTGAATATTGTACAAGGTTGAGCTGGGGGTTGCTCAACAATTTTATTACAAGCGCACCAATATAATACATGAAGGCGGATATGACACAAGGCAGGGTGGCATACTACTAACTCGTAATAAAAGGTGGTGGATATGTCACAGTGAAGTGGGTGATGTGACTCCAATATATTACAGTTCATCGAGTATCGGAGTGAGACCCGATGAATTTATTTGGTGGTGGGCGGAAGCGGTTATAAAACAGTGATCAACTCCAGGATCGCAAGGGACTGACTGGGACTCCACTAAGCGTCGGACTCCCTATCGAACTCTTCATCCATGAGATCTCCTTCGTCCACATCTGGCCAAATCAACAAGCCAGGTGATTACTTTGAATGTACTCGCAAGACAGTTCGGACTTAAGATATAACAAATGCCAACATGATGCATATGAGTATTCCAGCAAAATACGACCGGAATAAAATATTAATGAGATGTATGCAATGATAGAAGTCGGGCGGTAATCCTCCCGAAATTCATAAGATAAATAGAAGGAGACCAAACGAGTGTCAGAGTGACGCCTCGTAAGAAAATAATAAATGATAGCAGGCCACAGTCGGGCGTCTGAGCGACACCACATAAAGGGCTTATAAATAAAAAGAATGCCACAGTCGGATGTCTGAGCGACATCACATAAAGGGCTTATAAATAAAAAGAATGCCACAGTCGGACGTCTGAGCTACATCACATAAAGGGCTTATAAAAAAGGAATGCCACAGTCGGACATCGGAGCGACATCACATATA
>LR738713.1:433310184-433477368 GCA_902687465.1 Secale cereale | reverse complement strand
CCACAGTCGGACGTCTGAGCGACATCACATAAAGGGCTTATAAATAAAAATAATGCCACAGTCGGACGTCTGAGCGACATCACAAAAAGGGCTTATAAATAAAAAGAATGCCACAGTCGGACGTCTGAGCGACATCACATAAAGGGCTTATAAATAAAAAGAATGCCATAGTCGGACGTCTGAGCGACATCACATAAAGGGCTTATAAATAACAACAGGATAATGATGAAATACATCTGAAAGTAAATCAATACTGAGATAGTTGGTGAGTTCATCTACCAAATGAACTTGACAAAAACACTACTCTGGTTACCAATAAGAATATACTAGAGACGGTCACCGGGTTGACATGAAGATTGACCCTAGGCCATAAACATGGCTACTGAAGGAATTTTAACTCTGCAGAGCTTGTACTATTAGTCCCTAGCCGACGGAATTTACTAGCCATGGGGGCTAGTTCCGTCTACGGTGTTTTAGTAGAAACCTAGCTAACCAGTACACACCCATTTAACATCCTGCTATCCGGAATCACCCATGACAACATTCACGAAAAACTGTAAGACGGGGAGGCTACAAACTCGAATAGCATGGGATCAAATTTATATATACGCGCTCTAAGGGGTGCCCCCCTCTCGGTCCCAACCGGAAACACCCATGCCCCCTGACCGGATGACGGGCTTTAATCCAGGGCCATGGAACCCTCATCCCGGCCCCTCTACTTAGTGTGTACTCGGGAAGTGGTTTACAACTGACTAGACCGTAATCTCAACAGACGGCCTATGATAGTACCAAAAAGGAGACGAACGGAATCATGACATGATCTCCGTTGATACTGAGTTAACCAACTACTGGCATGCTCCAACAATACCAGCATTCCACCCATCATATCACCATAGGATCGAGATGGTTCAAACATTATCTTTCGGGGCTCACCCGAAGCTTACTTGCATGAAATACAACCATACACATATGCCCATATGATCATGCTAATGAAACGAACTACTCGAGCAAACATGCAACACACTCATCATATCAAAAGTTCAAACATGCTTGCCTGGTTCTGAGAAGTCGGAGTCTAACTCAGTGTGGTTCGCGTCTCCGTCACGACCTCCGGTATCTACGTACTCAAACAAATAAATACTAACATAAATACTGTGCGTGCAAATAAAGTTGCTCCAAAAAAAATTACATAAATGTGACAAAAAACTAGACAGAAAACTAAAGAGGACAGAAAAAGAATCAACTCAAAATCATCTTTAGTTAAAAAGGTATTAGAGTTTCTGTCCAGGGACTCATCTGTAATGAAACAGAAAAGTTCCAGGGGCTAGAACAGAAAACAGCAAGGCGAATCGGTACGCAGTACGCCAACCGCAGAGGGGAAACGTACTTTGCCCGAATGCGCTTACAAAAAACGGTTCGGAGGGGAGAGGTGTGAGGCTGACAAGGGGCCCCACACGTCAGGTTTGAAAACTGGAGCAGAGTCGCGCCGGCGCCGGTGCTGCGGTGGTCGCCGGCGCCGATCCACGGCGAGTTAGGGGAGGGGAGTGATATGTACGGCTTCTCGGTGATCTTCCACATAGAATGGTGGTGGAGTTGAGCATCGGCGAGCTCCACGTCGACGGCGACCCTGTCTCTGGCGGACGGCGGCTTGAGTGGTCGTGGGCCTCGTCGGAGAGGGTTCCTGGGATCAAATTGAGGTGGGGGTTTGGTCTAGGTGGGTGCCAGGGCGCCACGCTCGAGTCCACGGCGGCGGAGAAGCTCTCACCGGAGTGAACGATGCTGGAGCCCGAGGCGGAGGGAGTTGGCCGGAGTTGGGGAAGAAGGGCCCCTCGAGGCTCTTCCAGAGGCTGGGCGTGGTCTAGGGAGGTAGTGAAGATGTGCGCGCTCGAGAACGAGCTCGGGGGTGCCTTATATAGCCGGCCCGAGGTGGTTGCCGTGAATGGATAAGTCCGGCGAGTCGATTACGGTGCTGCAGTGGTTGGACGGCGGAGTTAGGGGCTTGAGCATCGTCTAGTAGGTGTAGTGGTTCCATTCCCGCACCTAACTCAGCAGGGGAGAGGGAGTTACGGGCTGTCCTCGACGGAACGGCCGCGCGGCATGTCGGCGGCAGAAATCACGCTCTGCGCGCGCCAGGCCACGGCGACGGTGCGGCAGGCGTGCGCTGGCACTGGAGGTGGACACGCGGAGCGCTGGGGTGATTTGGGCGGCGCTAAACGGCGTCGAGCTGCGGGGTTACTTCTGTTAGCCGCCACGGGCGGCGCTGTTGACGTGGCAGTCGCCGGCGCGGTCGGGCCAGGGCGCCACCGACGCCCAGAAGCAGTCAAGCAACCGTGCAGCGCTCTGGATAAGAAGATGGTGCAGTGCAGCGTCGAGCCAAGGAGGTTACTGGTGAGATTGTCGAAGTGTCTGACGAAACTGACGAACTGTCGAACTGTCTGTCGATAGTTTCAGTTAACAGCTTCTGAACTTGACGGTACAGTGTATGCTAAGTGTTTGATGAAATGTTTCTGGCATGTGTGAAATATTTCTGGTGCTGATATTTGGTGGAGTGGCCTCTTGATGCATCTAGAGGCTGCCTGATTTTTCACAGGATTTTTGGAAGAAGATAAATATGAATTTCACCAAATTTTGCAAATCTGGTCCAAACTTGCAGCAGGTGAAATTTGAAAATTTTGAACTATGGACCAGTGAAACAAGATGGATCTAGGTTGTGGGTACTAAGGACCATCTAGGAGAGTTGGTTTGGAATCAAATATCTGGATGAAAAAGGTGGCTCCTTTGTAAATCACCAAGGTCCATTATAAAAGACAGAACTAGTTTTGGAGTGAAATAAATAGAGGAAAAATCCCAATAAGGTCAAAACTTACTGGAATTCATGAGAGACTTGTCCTAAGGTGTGAAGAGGGATTTGGAGATAAATATTTTTGTTGGGGTCATGGCAAGATGAAGGTTGGGGGAAGGATAAGTCCAAGACCAAATTTGAAAGACAAAACTCAAGTAGGGGAGAAAATAAAAAACCTCTTTGAAACTCAATTTGGGCTTGAGCCAACCCAAGAGAAGATCTTCAAGGTCAAACACCAAGCTTGAGAAATCTCCAAAAACTTTGGCCAGAAAGATTTTAGAAGAGGCTCAAGAAAAGATCAATTAACCCTCTTCCAAAAGGCCAAAATTTTGGAAGGAAACCAACTCAAAAATTTGGGGTGTTACAAGACACTGGTAAGTTAAGCTGGTGTGTGCAAGTCAGGCGGGTTTTCGACTAAAAGACCGTAGACGGAATTAGTTCAAATGGACTAAAGGAATCCATCACTCGTGGGTAAAGAGTACACCCTCTGCAGAGATATAAAAATCTATTCGAATAGCCGTGTCCATGGTTAAGGACTACAGTCTGGGATGGGTCGAGTGTCGGTCTTAGTGTCGGTCTTCGGAGGAGAAACTACTAAACCAGAACATTGAGTATGATCTGTGATATATGGAGATTATGATTAATATTGTGGATTAACCATTTGTTCTCCTTGGATTAATGAGTATCCTTGGGACGGTTCTACCTCCCGGATATTCATCCACTTTTATTTATAAGCCCTTTCTGTGGTGTCGCTCAGACGCCCGACTGTGGCATGCCTGTTATTTATTTTCCTTATAAGCCCTTTCTGTGGTGTCGCTCAGACGCCCGACTGTGGCATGCTTGTTATTTATTTTCCTTATAAGCCCTTTCTGCGGTGTCGCTCAGACACCCGACTGTGGCATGCTTGTTACTTCTTTTATTTTTAAGCCCTCTCTGTGATGTCGCTCAGACGCCCGACAGTGGCATGATCGCTTTTTATTTTATTATCACCCTCTGATTACATGTGCTTTTTTTATACGAATGACCTGTTTGCCTTATGGACTGTCGTATCGTTATTATCATGGTGATCATCATTTATTCTCTAGCATGATTACATCTCACCCATGTCCATAATGTTTGCGAGTACATTCAAAGTACTCACTGGCTTGTCCCTGGCTATTGTCTTGGCCAGATTCCTTGCATGGGAAGGAGCGATGCGACGACAGCCCCGGAATCTACGTATATGGAGATAGCAGCCTCACGAAGATAGGAGTTAACCTGGTCAGCTGTTCCTGTGGGAAATGGAGTCCCATAGTCACCGATGAACCACAAACCTTTTCCGCCATCAGCCACTAGAAACCCTGTGTTGTACTCATAGGCCAGAATGGTTTTGTACTACATATCTTGTATTTTGCTTGGAATTTCTGTAACAAGTTGGTGCCTCATCAGCTAACAGTAATCCTGGGGCTGGTGAGCACAAGGTCCTCTTGTGGGAAATTAATATCCCGAAAATCCGGTCCTGGCACAGAAGCCGATCATCGAGTTTGAAATGTCGGGGAAGACGCCGAGTGGCAGACCAGCGAGGGAGTGGACGTCGCCGCAGGCCTGGGCCCGCCACTACAGGATCCGCTGTGGCCGAGGCAATCGTTTGCGGTTCCCCTCGCACATTAAATGCGCGCGGTTAGGGCGCAAAAAGCGCGGGGCGTGTGGGGCGTGGGCGCAGTTAATCCCACGTCCCGCCTCTTCGGCTCCGCCGCCCCGATCCTATAAGTAGGGGGAGGAGGGGGTGGCGGAATGTACACGCGCCCTCCTCTCCCTCTTCCTCTTCTCCTTTGCTCACTCCTGCCCCCTAGCCACCGCTGTTCCTGCTGCCTCCACCGGAGCGCGAAGCAGCCGCTGGAGCCGGAGCGTGTGGAGCTGTGGCCTCCTAGCTTTCCAGCCACCATCCGCACCTTCATCGAGCCATGGCCGCCGAGGCGCCGATCAATCGCTCTGGCGATTAGGACGGCAGCAACGTCCATGAGGACCACATCGAGTTTCTTCGCCGGACGCGGCGGCTCCCCCATGTGGGGAACCTGGGGGTGTGCCTCCCACCGGCGGCCGAGATCTCGCTAGTGTCGGAGGACGGCGAGCGCGTCGTCTTCCGGGCGCATTTCATCCATGGCTTCGGCCTTCCAACGAGCGGGTTCTTCTACTCGTTCCTAGATTTCTACGGCCTGCAGCCCCACCACCTCACTCCAAACACGGTGGTGCTGCTTTCCGCCTTCGTCACCCTTTGCTAGGGGTACTTCAGCATTCTCCCCACAATCGAGCTATGGGGGGAACTCTTCTACCTCAAGCTCATCACCGTGCTACTTCTCGAGCTTGAGTTGTATTCCCTCAAAGAGGAAAGGGTGATGCAGCACAGTAGCCTAAGTATTTCCCTCAGGTTTTGAGAACGAAGGTATCAATCTAGTAGGAGACCACGCGTGAGTCCCTCGCACCTGCACAAATAAATAAGAACTTCGCAGCCAACGCGATAAGGGGTTGTCAATCCCTTTACGGTTACTTACAAAAGTGAGATCTGATAGATAGGATAGTTTGATATTTTTGGTATTTTTGATATAAGAACAAAAAGTAAAAACAGCAAAGTAAAGTAGATTGTAGATTGATATGTTGAGAATAGACCCGGGGGCCATAGGTTTCACTAGTGGCTTCTCTCATGATAGCAGATTTCTACGGTGGGTGAATGAATTACTGTCGAGCAATTGATAGAAAAGCGAATAATTATGATAATTTCTAGGCATGATCATTATATATAGGCATCACGTCCGTGACAACTAGACTGAAACAATACTGCATCTACTACTATTATTCCACACATCGACCGCTATCCAGCATGCATCTAAAGTATTAAGTTCATAAGAACAGAGTAATGCTTTAAGCAAGATGACATGATGTATAGGGATAAACTCAAGCAATATGATATAAACCCCATCTTTTTATCCTCGATGGCAACAATACTATACGTGCCTTGCTGCCCCTGCTGTCACTGGGAAAGGACACCGCAAGATTGAACCCAAAGCCAAGCACTTCTCCCATTGCAAGAACTATAGATCTAGTAGGCCAAACCAAACCAATAATTCAAAGATACTTGCAATGATATTATAATCATACATAAAACAATTCAGAAAAGAACCAAATATTTCTCATAGATAATCTTGAACATAAACCCACAATTCATCGGGTCTCAACAAACACACCGCACAAAGATTACATCGAATAGATCTCCTCGAAGACCGAGGAGAACTTAGTATTGAGATCCAAAAAGAGAGAAGAAGCCATCTAGGAACTAACTATGGACCAGAAGGTCTGTGGTAAACTACTCAAAACTCATGGTGAGGCGAAGGTGTTGATGTAGAAGCACTCCGTGGAAGATCCCCCCTCCGGTGGAGCTCCGGAACAGGCCCCAAGATGGGATCTCACGGGAACAAAAGGTTGCGGCAGTGGAATTAGGGTTTTCTCTGTTGCTTCGATGTTTTCAGGGTACATGGGTATATATATAGGAGGAAGGAGGGCATCGGGGGAGCAATGTGGGGCCCACGAGGAAGGGGGCGCTCAGGGGGGGCCCGCCCCCCACCCTCATGGACGCCACGTTTCCCTTCTGCCGTGGTTCTCAAGTCTCCCATGAAGATATCGTTCCAAAAATATCTCTCCCGAAGGTTTCATTCCGTTTGGACTCCATTTGATATTCCTTTTCTGCGAAACTCTGAAATAGGCAAAAAAAACAGCAATCTGGACTGGGCCTTTGGGTTAATAGGTTAGTCCCAAAAATAATATAAAAGTGTATAATAAAGCCCATTAAACATCCAAAACATCATATATAATAGCATGGAACAATCAAAAATTATAGATACGTTGAGACGTATCAAGCATCCCCAAGCTTAATTCCTACTCGTCCTCGAGTAGGTAAATGATAAAAACAGAATTTTTGATGTGGAATGCTAACCAACATAATTTTCAATGTAATTCTCTTTATTGTGGCATGAATGTTCAGATCCGAAATATTCAAGACAAAAGTCTATATTGATATAAGAAATGATAATACTTCAAGCATACTAACAAACCAATCATGTCTTCTCAAAATAACATGGCCAAAGAAAGTTATCCCTACAAAATCATATAGTATGGGTATGATCCCTCTTCATCACACAAAATATTCATATCATGCACAACCCCGGTTTCAGCCAAGCACTTGTTTTCATACTCAATTTTTTCAAACCTTTCAACTTTCATGCAATACATGAGCGTGAGCCATGAATATAGCACTATGGGCGGAATAGAGTGGTGGTTGTGGAGAAGACAAAAAGGAGGAAGATAGTCTCACATCGACTAGGCGTATCAATGGGCTATGGAGATGCCCATCAATAGATATCAATGTGAGTGAGTAGGGATTGCCATGCAACGGATGCACTAGAGCTAAAAATGTATGAAAGCTCAACAAAAGAAACTAAGTGGGGGTGCATCCAACTTGCTTGCTCACGAAGACCTAGGGCATTTGAGGAAGCCCATCGTTGGAATATACAAGCCAAGTTCTATAATGAAAATTCCCACTAGTATATGAAAGTGACTAAACATGAGACTCTCTGTCATGAAGAACATGGTGCTACTTTGAAGCACAATTGTGGAAAAGGATAGTAGCATTGTCCCTTTTCTTTTCTTTTCTTTTCTTTTTTTCTTTTTTTCCTTTTTTTGGGCCTTTCTTTTTTTCTTTGGCCTTTCCTTCTTCTTTTTTTGGGGGACAATGCTCTAATAATGATGATCATCACACTTCTATTGATTTACAACTCAATATTACAACTCAATACTAGAACAAAGTATGACTCTATATGAATGCCTCCGGCGGTCTACCGGGATGTGCAATGATTCAAGAGTGACATGTATGAAAAATTATGCGTGGTGGCTTTGCCACAAATACGATGTCAGCTACATGATCATGCAATGGCAATATGACAATATGAAGCGTGTCATATGAACGGAGTGGTGGAAAGTTGCATGACAATATATCTCGGAATGGCTATGGAAATGCCATGATAGGTAGGTATGGTGGCTGTTTTGAGAAAGGTATATGGTGGCTATTTTGAGGAAGGTATATAGTGGGTGTATGGTACCGGCGAAAGTTGCGCGGTACAAGCGAGGCTAGCAATGGTGGAAGGGTGAGAGTGCGTATAATCCATGGACTCATCATTAGTCTTAAAGAACTCATATACTTATTGCAAAAATTTACGAGTCATCAAAACAAAGCAATCAACGCATGCTCCTAAGGGGGAGGTTGGTAGGAGTTAACCATCGCGCGCCCCCGACCTCCACACAAAGGATGACACTCTACAAATACCTCATGCTCTAACTTCGTCACATAGCGGTTCACCATACGTGCATGCTACTGGAATCACAAACTTTAACACAAGTATTTCTCAATTTCATAATAACTCCACTAGCATGACTCTAATATCACTATCCTCATATCTCAAAACAATCATCAAGTACCAAACTTCTCATCATATTCAATGCACTTTGTATGAAAGTTTTTACTACATTCATCTTGGATGCCTATCATATTAGGACTACTTTTATAACCAAAGCACATTACCATGCTGTTCTAAAAGACTCTCAAAAGGATATAAGTGAAGCATGAGAGATCAACAATTTCTACAAAATAAAATCACCACCGTGCTCTAGAAGATATAAGTGAAGCACTAGAGCAAAACTATTTAGCTCAAAAGATATAAGTGAAGCACATAGAGTGTTCTAACAAATTCTAGGCCATATTCATCTCTCTTAAAAAGGTGTGTCCAGAAAGGATGATTGTGGCAAACTAACAAGCAAATACTCAAATCATACATGACGCTCCAAGCAAAATACATATCATGTGGTGAATAAAAATATAGTCCCGAGTATAGTTACCGATAGATGAAGACGAAAGAGGGGATGCCTTCCCGGGGCATCCCCAAGCTTAGGCTTTTGGTTGTCCTTGAATTTTACCTTGGGTTTCCTTGATCATCCCCAAGCTTAGGCTCTTTCCACTCTTTGTTCCATAGTCCATCAAAGCCATACTCAAAACTTGAAAACTTCACAACACAAAACATAGCCAAAAATCTCGTGAGCTCCGTTAGTATAAGAAAACAAACCACCACCCAAAGGTACTGTAATGAACTCATTCTTTGTTTATATTGGTGTTAAACCTACTGTATTCCAACTTGTCTATGATTCATATCCTCCAATACTACTCATAGATTCATCAAAATAAGCAAACAACACACGAAAAACAGAATCTGTCAAAAACAGAACAGTCTGTAGTAATCTGTAACTTTCGCATACTTCTGTAACTCCAAAAAAATTGAAATAAATTGATCAACGTGAGGAATTTGACTATTAGTCATCTGCAAAAAGAATCAACTAAATAGCACTCTCCAGTAAAATCTAGTGACTATTCTAGTGAGCTCTAATGTTTCTGTTTTTTACAGCAAGATCATATAAACTTCACACAAGTCTTCCCAAAGGTTCTACTTGGCACAAACACTAATTAAAACACAAAACCACATCTAAACAGAAGCTAGATGCAATATTTATTCCTAAACAGAAGCAAAAACAAAGAAAATTAAATTGGGTTGCCTCCCAACAAGCGCTATCGTTTAACACCCCTAGCTAGGCAAGATACAAGGATGGATCTAGGTATTGCCATAATGATAAGATATATCGCGAAAACTCATCTCATATTCCCTACGTTCAGCAGCAAGTTTTCTTTGTGGCAAGCGAAAGTAATCAAAAGGGCTAAATTTAATGGGACAAAAGTCCCCCATATCAAGCTCGGGAGGTATAGGTTCCTCTTTTGGCCCTTTATAGTGTACAACCAATTCATCATTATAGGCATTCTTTTGGCAGAAGGTTATGAGCCTTCGCTGAAGGGAAAAACCTAACCCATTGTTTTGAATAGCAAAATCATCATTCAATTCAGAAATTCTATCAAGCAAGACATCGGTAGGAACCTTTTTCTAAGGTTTTCATTAAAAGCAACATGATCAGGAGATCGCAACCGCATTATGTCTTTTTGATTAAATAAGATAGCCTCTATGGGAGGTCGACCAGCATCTACCCCGTAATGAGCAAAGATTTCCTTGGCCTCTTTCATGATAAATCTGAATTCATGAGCCAAAAAGATAGTAGCCGCACGCTTACCAAAAGAATGCTCAATATTGGAAAATTCCAGAAAGGTTCTCTGAATACAAGGATGCATATGGATAAATTGACTTTCAATTTCAACTACAAGCATAGATATGGCATCCGCAAGGCTACTAGTTCTATGAAGAATAGAGCCACCCATAGTGGGCAAAGCACCGGCACAAGTAAAGAAGTCTTGAAGAACTCCTTTTCCAATGATATTACCACTACCAACCCGGAACTTCTTAATATGTAAAGTGGTAGTTTCATCTGAAGGGTCAACATAGACGTTGCCCTCAACATTACTACCCTTCTCGATAAAATCTTCCCCCATCTCAGACATGAGGGTAAGCAAACGATAAACACACGCCAAAAAGAAGGGCAAATAAAACGACAAGGGTGAAGTGGAGGAGAGGAAAACGAGAGGCAAATAAATGTAATGTGAATGATAAGGGTTTGTGATAGGTACTTGGTATATGACTTTTGCGTAAGCCTCCCCGGCAACGGCGCCAGAAATTCTTCCTGCTACTTCTCGAGCTTGTGTTGTATTCCATCGAAGAGGAAAGGGTGATGCAGCACAGTAGCGTAAGTATTTCCCTTAGTTTTTGAGAACCAAGGTATCAATCTAGTAGGAGACCACGCGTGAGTCCCTCGCACCTGCACAAACAAATAAGAACTTCACAGCCAACGCGATAAGGGGTTGTCAATCCCTTTACGGTCACTTACGAAAGTGAGATCTGATAGATAGGATAGTTTGATATTTTTGGTATTTTTGATATAAGAACAGAAAGTAAAAACAGCAAAGTAAAGTAGATTGTAGATTGATATGTTGAGAATAGAACCAGGGGCCATAGGTTTCACTAGTGGCTTCTCTCATGATAACAGATTTCTACGATGGGTGAACGAATTACTGTCGAGCAATTGATAGACAAGCGAATAATTATGAGAATATCTAGGCATGATCATTATATATAGCATCACGTCTGTGACAAGTAAACCGAAATGATTCTTCATCTACTACTATTACTCCACACATCGACCGCTATCCAGCATGCATCTAGAGTATTAAGTTCATAAGAACAGAGTAATGCTTTAAGCAAGATGACATGATGTAGAGGGATAAACTCAAGCAATATGATATAAACCCCATCTTTTTATCCTCGATGGCAACAATACTATATGTGCCTTGCTGCCCCTGCTGTCACTGGGAAAGGACACCGCAAGATTGAACCCAAAGCCGAGAACTTCTCCCATTGCAAGAACTATAGATCTAGTAGGCCAAACCAAACCAATAATTCAAAGAGACTTGCAAGGATATTATAATCATACATAAAAGAATTCAGAAAAGAACCAAATATTTCTCATAGATAATCTTGATCATAAACCCACAATTCATCGGCTCTCGACAAACACACCGCAAAAAGATTACATCGAATAGATCTCCTCGAAGACCGAGGAGAACTTGGTATTGAGATCAAAAAAGAGAGAAGAAGCCATTTAGGTACTAACTATGGACCCAAAGGTCTGTGGTAAACTACTCACAACTCATGGTGAGGCGATGGTGTTGATGTAGAATCACTCTGTTGAAGATCCCCCCTCCGGCGGAGCTCCGGAACAAGCCCCAAGATGGGATCTCACGGGAACAGAAGGTTGCGGCAATGGAATTAGGGTTTTCTCTGTTGCTTCGATGTTTTCAGTGTACATGGGTATATATAGGAGGAAGGAGGGCATCGGGGGAGCAACATGGGGCCCACGAGGTAGGGGGGGGCCCAGGGGGAGGGGGCGCGCCCCTCACCCTCGTGGACGCCACGTGTCCCTTCTGCCGTGGTTCTCAAGTCTCCCGTGAAGATATCGTTCCAAAAATATCTCTCCCGGAGGTTTCATTCCGTTTGGACTCCGTTTGATATTTCTTTTCTGTGAAACCCTGAAATAGGCAAAAACAGCAATCTGGACTGGGCCTTTGGGTTAATAGGTTAGTCCCAAAAATAATATAAAAGTGTATAATAAAGCCCATTAAACATCCAAAACATCATATATAATAGCATGGAACAATAAAAAATTATAGATACGTTGGAGACGTATCACACCGCCATCAAGAACGAGGCGGCCCAATGTGGCGCCTATGCCGCGGTGCGCCGCACCAGGTCCAGGATCCGCTTCCCGAAAATCGCCTTGCTGCAGTCAGCCAAATTATGGTAGAAGACATATTTTTATATCAAGAGCTCCCACTCGGCGTGGCATTATGTCAATCTGCCGGCATATGTGGCCGGTCCGCCTGCTGAGCCTCGTTTTGCCTAGAAATATCGGCCGAAGACCCTGTTGCCCGCCTCCTCCATCGCTCTCTCCCACCTTCAGGAGATGCTGGCACCGGAAGGCCTCAAGGCCTCAGACCTTCTGGCCGCCTACGTGGATCGCCGGGTGCTGCCTCTTCAATCCCGGACTCACCTGATTAGCGACATGGGTGGGCACCGGGATCCATGTCGGCTGAGCACCAAGGTGATGTCGGTCGCGGAGGTGGCCCGGCTGGTGAATTACTTCTCTGACTGCAAGCTGTCGGAGTCGGGCTGGAGGTTCGGCAAGCCACTGTACAGTCGTGACAACCCGCCGCCTGTTTTAAGTTCTTCTAGCTCTCTTTTCCGTCTTTGCTTGTCCGGGTTTCTTCCTGCCGCCTGACCAGTTGGCCATGGTGCAGCGCTTCCCGGGCCAGCCGGCATCCGTCCCGGGGGTCCCACATCGTCTGGTTATGTCAGACTGGAGTCATAGCGACACCAGCGACCCTGATCTAGGAGCGGCCGCCATGGAGGAAGACGACGAGACATGCGGTGGCGGCGAGGGAGCAGACGACTCGTCAGGAGGCGGCCTTGGAGATTGGCCGGATGATGACGAGGAGGATGGTGTGCTGTGCCACAGCCATGGTGCCGACAGGGAGGGCGCCAGTTCCTCGGCAGCACTGACTACAGCAAGCGGCGCACCAAAGCGTCGGGCCAATGCCGGGTTTTTCGGCAGCCAGCCCAAGAAGCCCAAGGTTTCGGCCACCGCGACCAAGCGGCAAGAGGCTGCGGCGAAGACGTCCCTCTACCAGAAAGGCCCCAAGTCACGGCCGATGGTGTCCTCGTAAGCATCTTGATCTTTTATGTGATTGCTTCCTTCTTTTCTTGCAAACTCTCAGCAACATTTCTTATTTTGTTTGGACAGGGCTCCGCTTTCTATCTCACGGGCCCCTGCCGCTTCGGTGGTTGGGGGAACAGAGAGCTCCACCAATCCCCGCCGCGTAGATCCAGCTACCGCTCTCCGGGAAGCGATGCAGAGGAACGCGCGCGAAGCGCAAGAGGCGCGGGAGGCCGCGATCCGGGAGAAGGCGACGGCGGCCCAGTTGGCGCACGCAAAGGAGGACGCCGCCGCCAAGGCACAGGCTGACGCGGCGGCCAAGGGGCAGGCGAACGCAACTGCCCGAGCGCTGGAGGAGGAGGCGGCCCGCCGCCGGGTTCCGGAAGCCGTCGACCGGCCACATTCGGAGCCGCCAGCGCCAGAGGACCAAGCGTCGGCTGGTGGAGCTGGTGCAGACCAGCCGGCCCTGGAGAGGGAAGGAGGCGGCTCCGCCAAATTGGAGGCGGAGGTGGTTCCCCACGCGCCGACTGCTGATGGGCAGGGCAGTCGACCCATGACGCCGATGGCGCCGCCATCCTGGGGTGAGCTGGTGGTGGGTCCGACTCCTGATGGCTGAGCTCCAGCGCGCCAGCGCCTGGCGAGAGCGACCTCGGCGCCAAGGCAAGTGGAGGTCAGAGCCGCCAGCTCATCGATGCCGAACCACGAAGCCACAAGTATCGCACCGCCAGACTGGACGTCGGGCGGCGGCACCGGGGTCCTGAACGTGGCCTCGCGGGATGTGTTGACCTGCTTCAACACCCAAGCCGCCACTCTCCAGCGGTCGTTGCAGGATTTCCTGGCGACACAAACGGCTGTCTAGGTATGCTTGCTCATTTCTTGCTTCTTAATTTTGGTTATTTTCCGTGGGGGCGCGCCAGTGCACCCACTGGGTGTAGTCCCCGACTTTCGGGGCGGCTGCTGAGCAGGCGGCTCGGAACTCCAAGGTAAACGCTGAGTGCTAACAGACTTTTTTTATTGTCTTCATCGCAGGACTATCACAACCTCCGTGTGTCCGCCTACAACACCCAGCACCGAGAGTTGGCCAAGCGAACTGCAGACTTGGCCGAGAGCCGAAGTAAGTGTTCCACCTTTCTCCTTGCGGGGCGCGTGAGCGCACCGCTGGGTGTAGTCCCCAAGATCTGGGCCGACTGCTGAGTAGTCGGGCCAGATTTTCTAGTGACTATTTTTTGTTGATGTTGACGCCTTCTTCCTCCTTTCTTGACAGTGGTTGTGGCTAATCTGCGGACGCAGCTGGGCCAGGTATAGGCCGAGCTCCTCACCAAGGAGAAGGAGCGCAGCCGGGCTGTTCGGGAGTGCGAGCGCCTGGCCAAGGAGCTGGCGGACCAGGCGGCTAAGCACGTGGCGGAGCTCGATAAGGTGAAGAAGAGCGAGGGGCTCCTTCAGGCCGAGTTCGAGACGCAGCGCTCGCACTGGGCCGAGAAGGATAAAATCCTGGAAGACGGCTACGGGGCGATCGAGGACATGATTTATGGTGAGTCATCTCTTCTTTTAATCGGTCGCCGACTCCTGAGGAGGCCAGCTTCTAGCTTCTCACTTTTTTATTTTGTTCTTTGTGCAGACTTCTTTCCTGGTCACTCTGTCGCCGTCACCCAGGCCATCGAGGCGCGTCGAGATGAGCGGTGTAGAGCAGGCGCGGACATCGCGCCCAACGCGGCCCGAAATCTCAACGAGCAGCTTTTGGCCGTGAGGATGCGCCTGATGCCGGCCCGCAGGATGCTTCGCCGCCTTCAGCGCGTCGGGTCTGAGGTTCTGGCCGCCCTCTGGCCGGGTGCTCAAGCTCCGCGTACCCCAAGTCAGACTACCGAGTGGCTGGAAGTGGCAGTCGGCCGCTTCGAGGCTTGGAAGGGTGCCGTAGCACATGCCGGCACGCGAACAGCCTTGGAGTTTGCCGAGGGCTGGTACCCGAGGCTAGACTTGGCCCAGCTGGCAACCTTTCGGCTGGAGGCCGAGCCTGAGCTGGTGGCAGTGCACGGCGACCTCGTCAAGCATGCCACAGCGATCGCCGACTACGCCGACACCACCGTCTTCACTCTGGAGCTGGATGAGAACGGCGCAGAGGTGCCGATCGATTGGTTTGGGATGGACCCGCAGACGGACAATGAATTGAAAGAGGAGATCGCCTCTAGCGATGAGGGCGAGGACGAGGAAGACGTCGCGCTGGATGATGGAGCGCTTATCCGACCTCAGCCTGACTGAGCCTCGACCAGCGAGCCGCGAGGCACCGCACCGACTGTTGCCGATGGCAGCCAAGCCGAGATCCACCAGGCGGCTACTCCACCACCCGGCGCTGCTGACTCCGCCAATCTGCCGGATCCATCTGCTGCTCCTCTGGCCTAGGCGGCCATATTTATCTTTCTTGCCTTTCTGTCTTGTAAACAAGTTAAATTTGCGCAATTCCACCCACTGGGGTGTAACTTCAAAATCTGTTGAATGGTGGCTATGAGCCTTTTGCTATGTAAATAATCTCTTATTTTCGCACGTGCTTGTGCTATTCGTCGGGTTCTAACTTGATTTTGTCTTTTGCTTCCTTGGGCTTTTTCCTTTGCCGTCTTCCCTTGGCTGCCGCCCTGCCAGCCGGACAGCCACTCTATGGTCTGTGGCTGGGTTGGGCACTTGGCTGTTTAGGGTAGACAAGGATGTTAGTCGTCTGGGACGTGGCTAGTCAAGCTATAAGTCGGTCGGCCGGCTGCTCGGCAGCCGGTCGGTTAATCTCATAAGCCGGCTTGGTCTATGTTTGTTTTTCCTTAGCCATTTTTTATGTGGGCATCGCTTCCTGCCTTTAGCTCTTGCCAGTTGGACAGTCGCTCTGCGAATCTGTGACTTAAAGCAAGAGAGGGCTTGGATGTCGGCACACTACTTGTCCGACTTTAAGGGAATTCAATCATAGAACAAGGCGGCAAGCCCCTGGGCCGACTGGTCGGACCCGGTGCAGGGCGAAGGAATGAAATAATACACTCTCAGGCATAAACTTGTCATATAGATAAAGAGGGCAGCCCCCGAGTTCTCCTCGGGGGACCCATTGTCTTTGCGAAATATAGAAGATAGCATGGTACATAGTGCATTTAACTGTAAAACCAACGGAGGAGATTCATGTTCCATGGTCGTTCTGACTCTTTGCCGGAGTCGTCTCTCTTGTGCGCCCTTGGCTTTTGTGCATCGATGAGGTAGTAGGAGTCGTTGCCTAGAGCTTTGCTGATGATGAAAGGCCCTTACCAAGGGGCCGAGAGCTTGTGCTGGCTGGCTGTTCGCTGGATCAGTCAGAGCACAAGGTCCCCCTCGCGAAAGGATCGTGGCTTGACCCACCGGCTGTGATAACGGCGTGGGCCTTGCTGGTAGATGGCGGACCGGCTGAGAGCCAGCAGCCGGGCTTCTTCCAGTAGGTCAACGCTGTCTTCTCGTGCTTCCTTTGCTTCCGCCTCCGTGTACATGGTGACGCGAGGCGAGTCGAACTCGATGACAGTTGGGATGACAGCCTCGGCCCCGTACACGAGGAAGAAGGGAGTGAAACCGGTTGCTTTATTTGGTGTGGTCTTGAGGCTCTAGAGGACGGCCGGCATCTCTTCGATCCAGCAGCCAGCTGAGCGTTCCAATGGCTCGACCAGTCGGGGCTTGATGCCGGACAGGATGAGACCATTTGCTCGCTCGGCTTGGCCGTTGGACTGCGGAAGGGCAACGGACGCTAAGTCCAGTCGAATGCCCTGTGTTGCGCAGAAGCGGTCCAAAGCGCCTTTGGCAAAGTTTATGTCGGTGTTGGTGATGATGGTGTGTGGTACACCGTATCGGATGATGATGTCGGTGATGAAAGTCACGGCAGTCGGACCATTGTGCTTCTTGATTGGTCTGGCTTCAATCCACTTGGTGAATTTGTCCACAGCGACTAGCAGATGGGTCATGCCGCCGCGTGCTGTCTTAAACGGACCCACCATGTCCAGCCCCCTGGCGGCAAACGGCCAAGTGAGGAGGGTGGTCTTGAGGGTATAAGCCGGTAGGTGTTGCTTGGAGCTGAAGCGCTAACACCCATTGCATTTCTTGACCAAATCCTTGGCATCATCCAAAGAAGTCGGCCAGAAGAATCCATGGCGGAAAGCTTTGGCTACGAGGGATTTGGAGGCCGCGTGGTGGCCGCATTCACCTTGATGGATGTCTCTCAAGATTGCCAAGCCTTTCTCCGGCTCTACGCAGCGCTGGAACACGCTAGTCACACTGCATCTAACAAGCTCTTTGTTTACTATCGTATATGCTGATGCTCTGCGTTGCACCTGTTGAGCTAGGATCCCATCGGTTGGTAGCTCTCTTCTCAGCAGAAAGTTGAGGATGGGCTGCGCCCAGGATGGTGCTGTGATTCCTATTATTTCTGCAACTGACACCAGGGTGGTTGGGCCGGGAGGTGGAGGGCTAGAGTCAGCTGCCGCTTGCTGCGTTGCTGAAGTCCCCGAGCCGACTGCGGTAGTCCCCGGGTCGGGTGCTAGTGCCGCAGTCACTGGGCCGCCTGGCGCAGCAGTCCCCAGGCCGGGTTCTGAAGTCCCCGGGCCTGGTGCTAGTGCTGCAGTCCCCGAGCCGCCTGCTGAGGTCCCCGGGGCTGACTGCTGTAGTCCCCGAGCCGAATCCGACTATTCCGGGGGCAGTTGGCACGACGATGGACTCTGATTCTGGCGAGGGCTTGATGGACGGCTTGCGCAGGCACCTGAGGGGTACGCCGGCTGGTATTGCTTGCCGAGTGGAGTCAATCCATGCCAGGGCATCGGCTTGCTTGTTGTCGGCCCGTGGCATGTGGAGGAATTCACAGCCGTCAAAGTGGCCGCTGATCTGCTGGACGAGGAAGCGGTAGCTTGCCATGTTTGCATCCTTGGTGTCACAGTCGCCAGATGACTGCTGGAACACCAAGTCCGGGTCACCGTAGCACAACACTCGACGGATGCCTATCTCTTAGGCCAGTCGGAGTGCGTGGATGAGTGCTTCATACTTGGCCACGTTGTTGGAGGCGGCAAAGTGAATTTGCAGCATGTACTTGAGCTTGTCGCCTTTGGGGGAGGTGAGGACGACGCCGGCTCCTAAGCCGGTGCGCATCTTTGAGCCATCAAAGTGCATCTGCCAATGGGTTGAATCTCGCGCTGGCAGCAGGTACTGGGTTTCGGCCTAGTCGACGAGGAAGTCGGCCAATCCTTGTGACTTGATGGAGGTGTGAGGCTGATAGAAGATGGTGAAGGGGGCCAACTCAATGGACCACTTCACCACTTGGCCTGACGCGTCTCTGTTGCCTATGATCTCGGCAAGTGGGGCTGTGCAGACGACCATGACGGGATGCTCCTGGAAGTACTGCTTGAGCTTCTTGGTGGTGAAGTACACGCCATAGCACATCTTCTGGTAGTGGGGGTAGTTCTGCTTTGAGGCCAACAGCACCTCACTCAAGTAATAGACAGGCCTTTGGACTGGTTGTGCCTTGTCGTCATCTGGGCACTCGACTACGATCACGGTGCTGACCACCCGGCTGGTGGCGGCGATGTAGAGGAACATGGGTTCCTTGGCAGTCGGAGCCACCAGGACAGGCAGTGTGGTCGGCATTTTCTTGAGCTGGCGGAAAGCCTCATCCGCCTTGTCATTCCACTCAAAGCAAGTGGTCCTCTTCATCAGCTGGTACAGAGGGAGTGCCTTTTCGCCCAGCCGACTGATGAATCGGCTGAGCGATGCCAGGCACCCGGTGAACCTCTGGACGTCTCGCAGGCGGGTTGGCCTCTCCATCCTCTCGATGGCCTTGATCTTCGTAGGGTTGCATTTGATGCCGCGTTCAGATACCAGGAAGCCAAGGAGTTGGCCGGTTGGTACCTCGAAGACGCATTTCTCCGGGTTTAGCTTGATCTGAAAGCGGCGTAGATTGTCAAAAGTCTCCTTGACATCTTACAGAAGGGTGGCGGACTTCTCCGTCTTCACCACAATATCATCCACGTAGACGTGGGCATTTCTACTGAGCTGCTTGAGGAGGCACTTCTGCATGCAACGCTGAAAGGTGGCGCCGACATTTCTCAAGCCGAACGTCATGGTCAGGTAGCATAAGGCTCCGAATGGTGTGAGGAAGGCGGTCTTCAGTCGGTCAGCCGGATCTAGCTTGATCTGATGGTAGCTAGAATAGGCATCAAGGAAAGATAGCAGCTCGCATTCGGCTGTGGATTCGATCACTAGATCTATTCGTGGCAAGGCGAACGGATCTTTGGGACAGGCTTTGTTGAGACTGGTATAGTCAATGCACATGCGCCACTTGTTGTTCTTTTTTAGTACGAGGACCGGGTTTGAGAGCCACTCTGGGTAGAAAACTTCCATGATGAAGTCGGCTACTAGTAGTCGGGCAATCTCTTCACCAACAACTCTTATTTTTTCTTCTGACAGGCGGCGAAGCAGTTGCCTGACCGGCTTCGCATCTTGCCTCACATGTAGCTTGTGCTCGGCGAATTCCGTCGGAACACCCGGCATGTCCTTGGGGACCATGCTAAGATGTCCCGATTCTCACGGACGAAATCGACGAGGTCGTTTTCCTATTTGCCATCAAGGTTTGATCCTATGACGGCAAATCTCTCTGGGTGTGCTGGGTCCAGTGCAATCTTCTTGGTCTCTTTGGCTGGCTGAAAAGAACCCTGAGGTTCCGCCTCCTTGGGATCCGATGGTATAGCCGATGGCTCGCCTGCCATTGCCACCATCCGATCAAGGCGGTGCTTCTCTTCAGCTATGACAAGGGCTTCGGCCAGCCGACTGCTGGCAGCAGCACAGGCGACCGACTTCTCATAGTCGCTAGCAACGGTGATTATGCCCTTGGGACCCAGCATCTTCATCTTGAGGTAAGCGTAATGGGGCACAGCCATGAATTTGGCAAGTGTTGGCCGGCCCAATATCGCGTGGTATGGACTTTCCAAATCTACCACCTCGAACCAGATAGGCTCGCGGCGGAATTGTTTCTGGTCACCGAACAGGATGTCCATCTTGATCTTTCCGATTGGGGAGCAGGAGAGGCCAAGGACGATGCCGTGGAACACGGTCCGAGTGGGCTGGAGTTGCTTCTCTTTGATGCACAACTTTTCCATGGTGTCGCGGTAAAGGATCTTGATGCTACTGCCGCCATCTATCAGAACTCTGGAAAAACGGCAGGCCCGTCTGTCTGTTGAGAAGGTTGAATCTAGCACCAAGGCGCATGCACCTGGTGATGGCATGACGGCCGGGTGGTCTGCACGGCTCCAGCTATGGGCTTCTCGGACCAGTGCATGAACTCCGGGACCTCTGAGGCGACGGCGTTTACCTCCCGGTGTTGCTGACGCCGGTTGTGCCTGTCATCTGCCATGCTGGTGAAGACGACGTATGCCTCATGCTCTTCAGGGAACTCATCTTGCACTTCGCCGACTGGCCTGGCAGCCGGCTGCCGAGGAGGCGGAGCGGGCGGACCAGCAGGCAGAGGAGGCAAGCCCTCGCCCTTTGAAATTCGTGAGCCAGCGGCACTTCCGGGTTATGTGGTTGGACGCCTTCGCGCCGCTGTGGCACTTGCACGATGTGTCAAGGGTCTGCTCGTAGGAGAAGGCGGGCTACCAAGTGGGCTTTCCGCCCTTCTGATGCTTAGGGCCGGCTTGCCCCTCTAGTTGCTGGTCCTCGACTGCCGCCACTTGCCAGCTATTGGAAGCCGGCTGGGGAGGCTTGCGCTTGTTCTCCTCCTGCTGCCGCCGACTGGAGTCACCAGCCGGCGTCCGAGGAGCCGGGGGAGTCATCTTTCCGGACGCATCTACGCACAGCTCCGACTTCATGGAGGAGTCGGTTGTGGCATATTTGTCTGCTATGATCAGCAGTTCATCCAGCTTAGTAGGCTTGTCGCAAAGGAGCATGTGCTTGAGCAGAGTGCCTTCTTTGTACCCGGTTGTGAAGTACTCGATGGCATGCACCTCATGCACTCCTTCACAGGAGTTATGCAACTCGGCCCAGCGTGTCAGGTAGTCGTGAGTGGACTCGGTTGGCCCTTGGACGCACAGGGAGAGCTAACGCGGCTTGGGCAGCCGCTTGTAGGTGCTGGTAAAGTTGCGGGTGAAGACGTTGGTGAAGTCTAGCTAGCTGTCGACGCTGTAGGGCTTGAGGTTGTTCAGCCATGTCCGGGCCATGCCCTGGAGCATGAGCGGAACATACTTCACAGCAACACGCTTTTTGCCGTTTGCTATGCTGATGGCGGTGGAATAGTCCACCAGCCAGTCCTCTGGATTCACGGAGCCATTGTACTTGGGAGTGTCTCTGGGGAGCGAGAACCCTTTGGGGAAAGGCTCGTCGCGAATGCGGGGGCCGAAGCAAGGCGGCCCAATGGCATCTTCTTCTTCCAGTGCAAAGGATCGGGCGAGGCGATCGATCCAATGACGGGCGTCGTTTTCTTCGACTCCCTCGCGGCGGCCCAGCTGGCCTCCGAGAGTCAGATGTCAACAGGCGGCGGGGAAGCGTGCCTCTCCCGGCTGGGAGGAGGAGGCGGGCGATCGCTTCGCCATTCCACTGCTCGCGGGCGGCCATCTTGGTCGCGCTCAATGGTGATCGGCATGCGCCGAATGCGGCTGGTAGACGAATCTTGGCCATGGCGACTGTGAGTGTCACCTGTTGGGATCCGAGAGGTTGCTCCTTGCTCACGGCAGGGGGGAGGATTTTCCGCTTACGCGCCAGCTTCTAGCACACGGCGGCGAGCCTCCTGCTGCCCGGTGGCCGCATCGATGAGCTGCTGGACACGCGCTGTCATGCAATGAAGCTTGTCTCCTTCCAGATGGTCCAGCTCATCTGCTGCCGCCTGGGCGGCACGCAGATTCTCCAACGGGGTAGCGTAAACTGGGCGTGTAGCCCCCAGCATGCTGGCGAGGGTAGCGCCGCGTTGCCGGATCGCGTCGGCTCTGCTGGGCTCACCAGCAGCCGGCGTGCCGCCTACGGCGCGGTCGATCTCATGATGGTATGCTTCAGTGAGGCGCCTCATGTCGGCCAACTTGTTGGCGTTGTCGAGGAGTGAGACGCGGAGCGTTTCCAGCGTCGCTCCATCGGTTCCCGCAGCGACAGGAGTGGAGAAGTCCCGCATTGCCGCCTGCAATGGGTCATGGACAGCTCCGTCTGAAGGCCCGTCGTGGCTTGTGGCTAGCACCTCCATGACGGTGCTGGCGCTAGTGCCACTGACTGCGGGAGGAAGCGGGTCGTCGAAGACCACCACGTGCTTAGGGAAGCAGTCGGCGGATAGCGTGTCGGAGTCGATGAGCATTTTGACAGGCGGATCGGTGGGGCCTACGGACTCTAGGTCGGAGTCCAGCTCGTCAACGATGTGGAGCTT
This sequence comes from Secale cereale, assembly GCA_902687465.1. Lineage (NCBI taxonomy): Eukaryota > Viridiplantae > Streptophyta > Magnoliopsida > Poales > Poaceae > Secale > Secale cereale. The sequence goes on along the minus strand of LR738713.1, from coordinate 433,454,869 downwards.
GCCGAGGAGCTCGACGAGGCCACTCTCTGAGCTAGCCGCTCCTACGCCTGGAGCGGGCTCGTTGGAGAGGTGTATCCCGTCGAGGAGATCGGCGAGGCCGCTCGCGGCGCAAATGGTCTCTTCGCCGCGGAGCGCCTCGGTGTGGACGCCATCGGGCATGTTGGGCTGGCTGCGCTCGCCAGGGAGGAACAAAGTTCCCATCCAGAACATGTTTCCGGACGACGGTGCACCTTGCCCCATGGTGGGCGCCAAATGTCGGGTGGTTGGTGCGACATATGCCAAAGGATGGCTAATCGTATGTGGGGACAGTAGAACATCGCCGGGCCCTGGATGCGGGATGAGGCGATACTTCGAACACCTACGGGATTTACCCAGGTTTGGGGCTCTCCGAGGAGATAACACCCCTAATCTTGCTCTGTGGGGACTCCGCATCATGACTATTGTCAATAGGGTAGGCTACAAGGTTGCTCCTTGAGCTCTGTTGTCTAGAGGAGGAAGATGAGCAAGGCTAGACCTAGTTCTTCCCTCTCTAAATGAATGTGTATGGTCTAAAGTTCTGAACCCCTTGCATGGGGAGTCCTGGGGGGTTTATATAGGCCTACCCCCTAGGGATACTGTAACATCCCAAATTTTCAATTTGGAATGTTATACATAGATCATATTGCATTTGCATGTTTTTGCATTTTTGTTCGTGGAGTTCCTCGAAATTATATGCAACTCAAGGACCCACGGAGAGAGTTGGGAATTTTACCGTTTTCGTATTTAAGTTCGCTCGAATACCGGTACGAGGACAGTGTGATTCTAATAATTTTTCTCTCCTAAAAATATTTCTAAATACAAAATATTAGCGGAGATAATATGACTTCTCCAAAATAACAGAAATATTGGAGGAAAAATATTAAAATCACTTTTGGTATTTTTCTGGATTTATTTGCGGATTTATTTGCATAGAAAAAATACGCATTTTTCAAAATTGCATTTAGGTCCGGGAAAAATGTTCACTTTGTCCTAAATATTATTATAGGACGGTGAAAATTTATTTCGGGAATTTTGGAGTCTGTTTGGTATTTCTTTCGTTAGTTTTTCTGCGCCGGGACTCTTTTTAAAAAAAAAAATAGGAAACCGACCTAGTCTCGTATAGGGTCGGGAGACTGGGCTTTATAAGCTGCAGCCCCGCCGGCCCAAAGCCTCGCCCGCCCGCAGCCTCGCCCGAACCCTAGCCGCCCGACGCGCCAGCCGCCGCCGCCGCCACCCGCCGCCGCCGCGCCGCTGCCACACCGCCGCCTCGCCGCCGCCGCCGCCGCCTCGCAGCCGCCGCCGCCGCCCCGCCCTGCCGGAGTCCGCCGGAGTTGAGGTAGTTTTTTTTCGGTTAACCGGTCGGTTTTGTTTAGGAAAAACCTAGATCTGTTTTTTTTAGAATAGATCGGTTCGGTTTTTTTTATTTTCCGCCGGTTTAGTTAAATAGCGGACGTTCGTCCGTACGTTCGTTTTAACGAACGGTTTTCGTTAGTTAACCGCAGACAGCGAACGTTCGTTCGTTAGTCTGTTCGTCGTTTTTCTTTTTCGGGGTATTTATCCGCGGTTATTCCGATCGCGATTTCTGCCCTGATCTTGTTTTGCGTTTTTCTTTTCGCTCGAGAGTCGGAATGAGGTGATTCAAAATCCCAGATCTTCGTCCCGAAGCCCTCTTTATGTTTAATCAACTGGAACAAGATTTTGGCTACTGTAAAATTTGACTTTAGGCCAACTAGTAATTCGGAACTCGTTTCTTTCGCAGTTTGAGTTTCGTTGCTTCTTTCGAGTTGATTCTTTTTGCAAACCGGAGTTCTTAAGTTGAACTTTCTGGTTAGATCTCTTATTTGAGTTTTACCCGTGCATTAGTTAAGTACTTATTGTATGCTTGTTTGTTTGATTGCGATAGAGTACCCGGAGTGCGCCTCTTGCTACTTTGAGTCTCTAGGTTTTGCGGATCATCAGCAAGGCAAGTAACACTTTGATCATGCTTTCCAATTACCCAGTTTTCATTGCATTAGTCAAACCCTCACACATTGCATGAGTAGGATCAATTAACTTGTGGGATTGGGAAGTAGATTGAGGTAGTACCTATTACCTGCATTACATTCAAACCCTTGGGAGTTACTTCTACGTTTGCTGCTAGGACATGCTATGCTCGTAGACGTGGATTGGGTGAGTGAAATCCATGACAGATGTGAGATTGTTTAATTAACGGTTCAACTTAAGATGGCAACATTAATACACATCTGGGTGGATTGAGGCATCTGGGTATTCCAGGATTGCCTGTTTTTCTTTTGGACCGCCACCCAGGCTCAAAGGGATCATTAGACTATTCATACTAGAAACTTCCGTGTGCAGCCACAATGCTATTATGGGCTCTAGCATAGTATGAGTAAGTTGTGCGAACTCTTACAGTGGTGGACTAGCATATGTAGGGGATGTAGGTTGGTACGGTCCGCCCGATCGTAAGGTGCTAGCGCTTCTGAAAGACTATGTCTCGGTCATCCGTTTCTCAAACACCATGCAGTGAGAGAAACCAAACGGAGGCGATCGAGTCTTGTGGGAAAAGTGCACAAACCTCTGCAGAGTGTATAAACTGATCATGATTAACCGTGTCCCCGGTTATGGACGTCTTGAGTATCTAGTACTTGGATTTTCATGTGCATCTCAACATGTTACTTTAATTTAATTTTGTTGGGTTTAATGATGAACTTAATTGGGGTTGAGAGGATGTCTATCTTCTCAACGATGTTTCAACTACCAAGATAGTTAATTAAAATGCATTCCTTTGGAGTAGGGAAAAATTGGCTTTACGCAAAAACTTAACCATAGAGCTTTCCACCAGCCATATTGCATATAGTATAGCCTTACTTGCATTGCATTCTCTGGTGTTACCTTGCCAGCATATTCCATGTGCTGACCCGTTTTCGGGCTGCAACGTTTCATGTTGCAGACTTTTCAGACGACGAGTAAGATGCCCTTTTAGGTCGTGGTTCTATACTCAGTGATGCCGCTGGAGTTGATGGACTCACTTATCTTCCAAGCCTTCCGCTGTTATCGTGTTAGATGGCCTTCAGCCATATTATTTGTAATAAATTCATCGTTGGACTATCGATGTAATAAGTGTGTGATTGCTACTCTGTTATAAATCCTTCAAGTACTGTGTGTGTCAGCATTACTGATCCAGGGATGACACTAATGCACAGAGATCAGACTGTTTGAGGTCCGGTCGCTACAGGTACAATGGTAATCCGGTCGGGTGCGGGCCCCGGCCGTCAGCGTCTCTAGACGCCGGCTGCTGGAGACATGTCCATCACATGGGGCCCGTCGTCTGCGGGCCAGGGTGACTCTTTTTACTGTTGCATCGCCTCTGATGACGGAGGCTTTGTCGGAGAGGGCATGGCTACAGTCCCACCGCCTGGCGGGTGTTCACTGTAGCCACGCCCCATCTTATCAGCTTAATGGCTTCACAGACTCCAAGGGTGGAAGGGCCGCCTGCTGGATGGCATCCTGCCCTTGGCGCCGCCTATTGGGGGCTTGCCGCCTTCTGGTGGCTCGTAGACAGGTCAGGCCCGCCGCCTGCGGGCCATACTGCTGGCTGTCGTGGGCAACTCGTGGGCCGCGTGGCTACAGTGTCTGTCGGACGAGGGGTGTCTGCATGGTACTTCCGCATGGTGGCCATGATTGCCCTGGATTTCGGGGTGGCATGCCATACTGTAGCCACGCCTCGATTGGTCATGGTTAATTGGGTGCAGACTTGGAGGGGGCGCGGAGCCGCCTGGTAATGACTTGTCGTCTGCCAGCATCCGACTCGTTGGTCAGGCCGCATGAGAATCAAGATGGAATATTCCTAAGACTTGGCGCGTACTCCAACACTTAGAGGCGATCTTCAGCACATTTATCTTAGATGTAACCGTCCAATGTGCAACCCTAGGCACCCCCGGTATATATATATAAACCAAGGGGTGATGACCATAGACGCCAACTCGTACACAGATGATCCCGTCGTAGATCAACATGTGTACTTTGTAACCCCTGAGTCAATACAATCAAAGCAGGACATAGGGTGTTATCTCAGTGAGAGAGCACGAACCTAGGTAAAACTGTGTCTCCTTACTATCGCACCAAAGCTACCAGCTCGGGATCCCCTACCCGAGATCTGCTAGATTTGACTCCATCACCCGCCCCTGCCTTTTGCCTCCTCTAATCATGTATTTTTTGCGATGTACTACCTCCATAAACAAACATAAGACGTTCCAACTCTTTTATGATTGGGATGTATATAGACGTATTTTAGTTTATTTGTTCACCCATTTAAGTTCGTACGTAGTCCATATTGAAATATCTAAAAATCTTATATTTGTTTATGGAGGGAGTACTAAGGAGACTTTTGTTCATCGTTTCAAAATTGATCTTCTCCATAAGATTTACTATATCTGTAACAAATCTAGGAGGGGTGCGAGCAGTGGCATCCCCGATCTAGAAGAGACTGGACCATCGTGGCCAATAAGTGTCCACGAGCGCCCGACCACAATCAGCGTGCACCCAGGTCTCCCTTTTCATATAAGGTCATGTCCTACCCTTCCTGTTGGTTCAGATAGCTGGGATTTCCTCTACCCTGACCAAAACTACCTCCATGCCCTACATAACCTCCACCACGGGATCTGCCTCTACCCATCGAGCATGTATTATTTTTGTTCCTGAACTTCACAACCGGCCAGTCACTCCATTCACAATCCTCCGGTTTGTGCAAACAATCTCCACATTGGGTCACCACATGGAACCCAACAATTTTTCATACTCACGCAGATACTTGTTTTCTCCTTCAGAGTTATCGGAACAAACCAAACAAGGGGAATATCCAACAAAAATACGAGTTCTAATATAATTTGATGGATTAATTTATCCCTCGTTGAATATCACTTTGATCGGTGGCAGTCCCACCTTTCTCGCTATTTTTTAAGCCACTTCCTTCTTACTCATGAGACCATCAGGAACACCCATGATCCTTGCCCAAACTTGAATCCGATAAAGCTTATACTATGGTACATTGGTAAGCCCATCGCATTCATCGAGAACAGTTGTAGATCCCTTGAACACCCAAGGGCCTCCACACATGACTCTATTCCCATCTCCTATGCAGAGAAACTGCACCAGGAACAAGTTGTATTCCATTGGCTTGAAATGTCACACAATGCGATCATGCCCACACGTTGTGCATAGCCTTGAACAAAGCTACATGGCTGAAAGGTTTACTGGTTTGAACTCTGAATATTCCAAGCCAAAACCTTATTGACTGGGCCTTCAAATTCCTCTGACGGATAAAGCTCGCCCTCATCTTCCCTGTGGATTTCAATCCCCCATACCCACCCTCCATATTCGCTCCCGAGAAGCGATTGTTATCTCATCCACCACACCTTGATGCATCCTCCCCAGCCACCGCTTTCGCACCTTGCTCCGCCCTGCAGGATCACCACGAGGGTTGTCTGCGATCAAAGATCACACCCAAGCTTCACCCAACAAGATCGAATGTGAGAATCGAGGAAACTAATCGGGTAAATGGGGTGTCAAACGAGGCCACCGCCAAAGGAACTTTTGATGTCATCCCCACCTTCCTCCAGTATCTCGCAGTCACTTGTGAGTGCAACACGCACCTTTTTCTTCGTTTCGGAGCGGGGAATTGCTTCCTGTGTTGATTAATATCTTAGCATTTACTTATGGCTACAAAAACTATAGAAAACATTACTCAAAGGTTAACAAAACATACAACAACATATGGATTAATATCTTAACATCTACTCATAACTACAAAACTCCAGAAAACATTACTCAAAGGTTAACAAACATATAAAACAACATATGTCGTAAGGGCTACTCTTTTTTTATCGTCCCTCCTCCCGATCTCTGATCTATCCGTCTTTGTATGAGAAACGGGTCCGCTTTGCGAGAGGTGCTTTGTGGCACGCAGGTGCGGGGGCGCCGACCCCATTTCTCTTTGGGCTTTCAATTCTAAATATTTATACTTTCGATCCAAAAGTTCAAATTATGTTTCGCTTGCATATTTATGTTCCTTGTGAAGTGGGCTTTGAAATAAGGCTACTTTTCAATACGTTTTGACAAGTTTTTAAAACTTCACCAAGTTTCAACCACTAAAACTTTATATGAAGGAAAGCCAAAATCACCCAGTTTCAGAAACTGAAACTAAAACCATGTCGGGAATCCAACGAGTTTGAGGGCACACACAGAGACCTGCATGCCCTTGCAAATTTCTGACCACTTCGCCTTTCCTAGAAATCATCTGCCTTTTTCCGACTATTGATTGGGACAAACCACTCGACGAACTCAAATGCCATCATCAAGTAGATTGGCATTGCTGTGAGACAAAACTTCTTCACCATTCTGTCCACCATCGGCTGCAAATTCATTCGTTAGGATTTCCAGATACCTAGGTGTTTAGGTTAGGCGAGTCACCTAACACTACGGACACAAGGTGATAACGGGCGGAGCACCACTATTAAAGCAACATTGCATTACTGCTCACTCCGTTCGGAATTACTTGTCGCAGAAATGAATGTATCTAGATGTATTTTAGTTCTAGATACATCCATTTTCAAGACAAGTAATTCCGAACGGAGGGAGTAGTTCATTTACAGCTGTCACGGACATGGACGCATCGCTACCTGACACATCAATCAGGATTCTTCCTAACAGACCACCATGCCTCCTCCCCAGCCCCTCCATTTAGCATGGAGAAGTCAAAAATAAGTTATTGCCAACATGAAGATTCAAATGCATGTTCGGTCCAACGGTGTGAAAATATAACTTTATCTTTAGCAAATCAGCAGTTTATAGGTCCCTCTCCAATCAATCCTCTGAATATGTTCTTCTACTGTACCATCCAATAGGATGATGAATACCTCAGCTACACGCTAGAGATGAGATAGTAAGCAAACTCCCCCAAGCTGACAGACTCGCAACGCTCTGTACATAAGCACAAAACCACCACACTAATTGGGTGTGTCAAATCTCCAAGGAGCCTCATGAACCCAAGGAGTGTCCTGCTAGCATGTGATATTTTCAAGATAGGTAGCCTCCTCCAGACATGTTGCCTGGGCCCTGTGGCGCGATCTTTCCTTGCATCATCTGCACCGCCCGACCATGCCCCTGCATGAATTGTTGCTGGCCCATCCCTGTACCCACCATCTGTGGCTGCTGCTGGAGTTGTTGAGGCTGTTGCTGCTGCTGCTGCTGTTGCATTTGCTGCATCTGTTGTTGTTGCTGCTGCTGCTGCTGCATCTGTTGCTGCTGTTGAATCTGCTGCTGCTGCTGTTGTTGGTGTTGCATTTGCTGCATCTGCTGCTGCTGCTGTTGCATTTGCTGCATCTGCTGCTGCTGCTGAAGTTGCTGGCCTTGAGGCTGCATTTGCATTTGGTGCTGTTGTAGTTGCTGCTGTTGCAGTTGTTGTAGTTGCTGCTGTTGCTGCTGTATTTGGTGCTGCTGCTGTTGTAGTTGCTGCTGCTGCTGTGGCTGCATCTGTGGCTGCTGGGTTGAGACCTGTGGTTTGAATACCACCATATCCTGGGGGAAACTCGGGAGAATTTTGTTGATTCAGATGAATACAAGAGACAAATTGCAGTAATCAATCAATTAGTTATAAACATACCCCTGGGAACAGCATTCCTATGAGGCGCCCAGCTTTGTCAGACACTGACAACAGCAAAGTTTGTGAAGGTAGCTGAATCACTGCACACTGAAGCAATGAAAACCACTTGAACATTAGAAGAAGTAAATGTATGATACGATACTTAATTAAGTGCAGTTCAAACTGAGATCATAAATATTCCACAAGGTTAAAACAAGCACTGAGCGACTCACCAGTTTCTTCTCTTGTAGTTGTCCGAGGAACCCATGCTGATTCAATGTCCGAAATACTAGAAAGTCTGCCTTGCCAACATACTGCCTGTGCAATTGCATGATCAAACAACCAAAGTTGAGCAGGAATGATATTATGAACAACACACAATAATGCAGCAGGTTTTAACAAGGAAAAACATGGGCTAGTTGAGCGACAAACTTGTTGTTCATATGCTCTTGGGCTATGAGGCGCACGATCTGCATCGTTTCTGGCCAGTCTGAAGCAAGTCTGAATACAAAAGTACAGCTTCAGTTTCTTTAGGTAGACTGATGGTATGATTTGCAGATTGTATGAAAACGCTGCCGTAAGACTTAAGGAGAAAAATAAGACACGGTGATAGATTTTATTGAGTCAAGGCAAATGGCATTCAAAGTTGCCCAACAAAGTGCGGGAAAACAAGAAGTTTCTTCACTGGGCGTATCATATTAGAACTCAGGAACATTATCAGGTTTCCAACTGAAATTGCGCTTGAACAGCAGGTAACATTTGGCAGGTGTTGCCAAAGAAACAAAATATGACATACCAACCTAGAACGACTGGTATTTAGTTGGTTTGCAACTAACCTTAGCATTCCATATCATATAGCTGTTAGGTGTGTTCAGATAAGTTACGGGACGCACAGGATGTATTACAGATAGTATGATGAGAATGACTACACGAACAAGGTGTAGGTGTCTACTAAAAATTCAATATTTCTGCTAAAACAATTCATTTTCAAGAAAAAGAACAACAATAACAGCTAGCTGTAAAATTTCCTAATCTCAATCATCACAAAATTAGTATTGCAACAGTTTAAAGACTCACGTGTCAGACGCTGTTCCACTCCTATAACCCTGCAACACAGATGATAAGATGAGAAATAAAACATTGAAATGCTTTCCAAAGATAGAATATGGTATGGTACATTTAAGAGGATAGCAAATTATAGTACACAATCTGAAAGTATAACAATTGGTTTCAGCTTTGAAGGTGTAGGCCGTGAAAACAATGAGCTAGTATCAGAAGATTTGCAGTAGGTTCTGTTAGTTGTTCTTTGCAAATTGGTTTCAGCTTTGCAAATTTTACAGCTAACTGTTATTGTTGGGACAGTAGGCTCAGAAGATACTTCACAAAATTTGCAGTAGGTTCAGAAAAACAAAGTGTACTAGTATCTTGGGGCAGATTTTAATGCATGGTAAGTTTTTTTTCCAACAATACTTCATGGCAAAGTTAGCAAAAGGATTGGAGAGCAAGACTTTTGATGTGGAGGAAGTTAAGTTGGTGCTCTTTGCATTAATCAGGTTTCAGAAGATTGCGCACTATCTCTATTTTGATTTAAACCTCTTGGAACAAATCCTCAATATAGCTTGGATATGTTCGCCTCAGCCAGAAATCAGACTGGTTCAACCAAACCCTATTCTTCAAGGAGCTAATAACAATGCTCTGGTTCATTCAGAATGTTGGATCCAGAGAAACAAAGTACACATTCAAAAAATAAGCTTAGATGAAAGAGAATGTTGCTTCTGGATTTGAAATGATTGCAAATCATGATCTCATCTAAGATGTCAGGGGGTCAAATGGTTGGACATTAATATGTCCACTGTGATCTATTTTATTGCTTTATCTTTTAGATTCTATCAATTGTTCCTTTGTAAATTCTTATTTTGGATCTTGATTACTACTATACACCGACTTTCCAACCGCCTCAAGAATAGAGAACACTTGAAAGAGCTATTTTTGTCATGAATGATTAATTAAATACGTAGGCAGTAACGCATGCAATCATTGGGTAGTACAAACAAAAAATAAAGTAAAACAACATATGCCATGTTTGGACGAAATGGACTGAACTGTCTTTCCCATAAAAGAAATGGTCTCTTTTCAGATCGCATTCAGATCCACAGAGAGCATAAAAACTGTTAATGTATCAGAAAGTGTGAGAGTTTAGCCATACAAATAGGAACTTACTTCAAGTTTACAAATAAATACAGGTTGTCCTTGCCTTTGCCCAGACAAAGTTCCCTGAAATATGAACAGAAGAAAATCATGTCCTGAACTGTACCCCTAGGAAAGACACCAAACAACATGAGCAAGATTATCACGAATTAAGTGCTACCACTATTCACAACATTTGTAATGATTTTGAACTTTGGGCTCTTCGGTTTAAAGAACCAGCTGATAAGGTAGCTGCCTGTCTACCTCTTGTCACGGCTAGCCATGATCTTGTAACCCTGTACTTTTTGAGAAATATATATTCGAAAGTTCAAAATCATTACAAATATTTGTTCAGTTGTCTGCTTGCCACTCTAATTCATATTGCATAAATATGTATTACCTCTGTCTCAAATTACTTGTCTTAGATTTGTCAAGATATGGATGTAACTAACACTAAAACGTGTCTAGTACGGGGCAAATCTAAGACAACTAATTCAGGACGGAGGGAGTACTTTTTACTGACGTAATTTCTATTAAGTTTCATGCACTGACCAGTAGAACAAAAAAATCCAAAATTTTGAGAAGGTTGGGCAATACGCATATACTTCAACAACCCCTCTCATGTGTGGCTTGATAAGGCCTAAACGTGGACAGAAAGAGGGCAAGCAATTTTCTTTATTTACATTGTGTAATCCGAGACTTGAACCCAAAACCTCTTGGCTCTGATGTTATATTAAGTTTCATGCATACCGCTATTAAAAATGCTGCATTAGCAACCTATATTGCAAAGCTACTATCGCAAGGAGCATGAAACACAAGCTGAAATCTTTACCTCCCAAATTTTGACATACTTCGATGGTTGCTGGCCATTAGGATGTTGTGCCAGAGGCATATTCATAGCAGAACTGTTGTTCGCACCAAGAGCATTTACTCCTGTTTGCTGGACCATTCCTGGTGTTGGCATCATTGTAGGCGTAGAAGAGATAGCTGTAGTCCCAAGGTTATTTATCATGTTTTGGTTCGTACCAATTCCACCTTGTCCTGACTGTGGACCAGACATCAGACCACCTTGTGCCATAGAAGGCACTGATTGTCCCATGGCCATGTTGCTTTGTATGTTAGCCAAAGAAGACGATACAGCAATATTTGAATTACCAGATACAGTAGAAGTGTTTGACCCAAAAGAACCGAGAGCTGTGTTCTGTACCAACTGTTGAGCACCAATTGGCTGTACTGTTCCAGATATAGAAGATATGACAGCGGGAGTTGATGTCATGCCACTCGATATCATGTTTGACATGTGCACTTGTATAGGTGTTGCTCCCATGTTAGGTCCCATTGAGGTAGCTGCTGTTAAAGAGTGTCGATGTTGTGACAGATTATTTAGGATGCTAACATTTGCTGGGCCACCAGGCCGAACCTGTTGTTGGATAGGGTTTACTAAAGGCTTATGCTCTTGCAATATTTCATTTGCAACATTTGTTTCTTGTGAAATAATCGATGGTGAAGAAGTTTGCATTGCTGATACACCTTGAGAAGCAACATTTGAAATAGGTGTCATATGAGAGAATGCAGGTGCAGAAACCATTGGTGGTATAGTTGTCGGCTCCTGAAAATGCAAATCGTTAAGGTACGGTATAAATGAAAAGGCATATAGAAATAGTCAAATAATAGCATATTTTTGTAGCCTACCACTTTAACATTTGCAGTCGGTTGCCGTCCCATCATCGTTCCATTCACTGGAGATATAAGAATTGTTATTAGTCATGACAATTTGGTAGGGTTATAACGAAATGATACGAAGCAGAAAAAAAACACATTGCAATATGATTAGGTGAGTCCTTGGTTATACTTGGAACATGTAAACAAAATCAGAAATGTGCCACCCTAATAACAGATAGGCGAGCTTAGTCACAATCATGATCCATAGCAACGTTGAATATATAGAAGCTAAAAAAAACAGCATTTTAGAATGTGCAATCGTGAAATGTACTTCATGAAACAAATGAGAAAAAACATCAACCGTCATATACATGGAAAAAAGCACCTGGTATCTGCATGGATACTTCTAATACCATGTGATGTTGTCTGCATTGCATACAGGTGCAATTTCAGACATGACTAAGTTAGTCTAATGACTGACCAACAACTCAAACCATTAGCTGCTGACATCTTAGCCAATGGTCAGAGACACCATTATTTAGGATGATTCACTATCGCAAGTCACAGAACATTCATCATACACACAGAAAAACAAATATGAAGCCAGTAGTACTACAAGCTGTTCTGAAAGATGAGCATTTAACTTCTAGGTCCAGTACATCATTTTCCTTCAGCTCTGGCTCAATGCATTTCAACTAGACAAGTAGGTAGGGTATTTCAGTACATAACATCATGGCCACATGCAATTTGAAACACCAAATATTCCAGGTGCCTCTTTGGTTTAAGTATGCAGGTGCACATTTACTTTACTGCTTTGAAATTCAGTATATGAGGGCTCTCACATGCTTTTCTGCTAAGATTTATTAGTATAGGTAGGTTTTATGCAAAGGGTCAAGGGTATTCTCCAAGCCTTGTTTGCCTGCAATTACATAGTTACCACTTCCAGCATATGCAGCAAGAAGTGTTTATCAGTGTTTTTTATTTGTGGTCCCAACCCAAAGGGCAATGTCCAGAACTCCAGATTGCATTTTACTTTAATCTACCATTCTTTTTCTTTAATCAAATTGCAGCTGGGATTTGTTGCACCAACTCACACAAAATTAGGGGAAATTCCTATAACTCTTTCTTTTAAGCTTTCTCTATTCCCGCCCATGCAGACATCATAACAACAGCACAAGCCACAAGGTTTTATGAAAACGGGAACAAGCAAAAGGCTAAACCTCACAGTAAAACTAGGCTAACATTAGCATTTGTTCAACCTGAGGGACTGGCATTCAAAGGTGGTCCTGGCACAGTAGCTGCAGGTGTGGTATCCATTTTTGTAATGGTGTGGTTCGGGACAAGGTTCCCGGGTAAAGGATGGCTTAGAGCGGTTCGAGCCTCCATGAAACTCTCAGACAGCAAAACAAGAAAATGCGGATTTTTGGAATGATCAACTGACGGATCAGAAGCTTGAGGATTCCTCTTTCCCTGCAATAAATATGAGTAGTATCAGTATTCAGTGCCTATTCACACAACAAAGTTTTCAAGGTTTTGCCTAAGGTCAGCTTCAAATCATATAAGTTTACAACGCCCGTCATAACAGAAGTGGGGGAATGTGGAGATCAGGGAAAGGCATTATCTTGAAATTTCATCCGTTGTGCTAAATATTTTGATGCATTTGACATGGTCACATGGGTAGATTTTTTTCTAATCCACAGCCAAGTTATGTGGTGCGACACTTGAATTTCGAAAACATTTATTTTACAAACTACTAGAAAGGAGGACATTTAGGACCATAGAGTAAGCAATTACAAGAACATCTAAACTTTTGGCAACTAGTGGAGTGGACTATGCAATTAAGCAGGCTACTAGCAGAGCGGAGTGGACATTTAGGACCATTCAAGATTCCTTTTGGACAAACCAAAATAAAGAAGCAAGTACAAGATTGTAGGCTTTCAAACAGTTTAATCAAGTTTGACACAACAAATGAATTACCGCGTTGTATATTGCCTTCAGTGTTGGTAACTGTTTAGGAGATACCACCGACAATGATACAGAGCACTGCATCCACAAAATTAATTAGATCCAACCAAGTACTGCTTAGCACTCCATTGAGACACACAATGAATATAATGCAAGATAGTAGTATTTATTCAGCACCTGAGCAAATGAGACTGCAACAGCCTCAGCATCAGCAAGACATGATTCCTTTGTTGCTTCATTGCTCTTTTTCTGATCACTACTTTGAACAGAAGGACGGTAGACAGGTGTAGGCAGCGGGTAAGGATTACTTGCAGCAACAAGTAGGCAATGCTTTTGAAGTTCACGGTTTTGATGATTCTGGCTGCTACTAGGACTGCCTTGGAGTATCTAGTTGCATAAATGAAACAAAATAAGCATCATGGCAATAACAAACTGATAGCCAATACAATACATTCACAAAAGACCATTCACGTGTCCGTCTCATTGACAAAGGTTTAAAGTGCTCTTTTTGATAAATGACATCAAATTGTCACAAATGTTGAATGCCGCTCCAAGGAAATTGGAACTACTAACATGGGTACAAATACAGAAATTAAACTTCTGATCATACTGATTTCACTCCATTCTCCTACTAGTACTGAGTAACAGTCCGGTTCTCTAAATAAGTTTACCTAACAGAAGAGTAACTACCGATGTCTATTACATAATCCAACCACAACCATAGCCATAGCTGCGGTTCAGATCAAACACTTCCATAGTTTCTCATTCAAACTATGTCCAGGTCCAGGTCCAAATATGATGGTATGAAATATGACGGTAAAAGAAGTACAAATGCAAGAAACACATGTCCAGGTCCAGTAACTATTTCCAGTGCTTATGCCTTAATGTGGAAGAAACACAAGAGCAGATCATAGAAAAGAAAAAGAGACCTCACTTACCAATCTGTAGGAAATGTCCCACGAAAATGGGCTCAACCCAGCAAAACTGTAGGTGAACTAAATTTATTGTGTTATGCTACTAGGCACAGATTTTCATTATAACTACATTATTCAATAGAAAATTATCTGCACTACTCAGACTTTAGAACTATTTGAACATAAACAATAAAGCAACTTAGAGAGTTATGATTGTGAGCAATGTTAACACGTCAATACCATCAGTGCTTCAGCAAGACCTTCACAAATAGCAGCTTCACTGAAGCCTCCACCACTAAATGATATTCCTGATAACCATGAAAGAAAAGCATCCATATCTTTTGTCCAACCGCTGCGTTGTACAATAAAGGCTGCATTGCAATGGGAGCACATTTTCATAAATTAACTATTTTATACAGAACTAAACATGAAAGCATGGAGATAAATCGTAATGTTAATGATAAGGGCGTGGAGGATTAATGGATATCAAATCGTACCACTGTAAGGTCCGTGGGTGTGGAAAACAACTAATGCAAGCTCAGGTGGTACCCCTGCAAGCTTCTGCAGGGATCGGGAAATAAGTTAAACTTTGACAGAATTCAAGAAGAATGGATCAAATAAAAATTCTGATAAAAAAACAATCAGGAGGGAGGGAGTTACCTGCCCTGATAGTTCAGTAGAACAAAAACTCCTGCACAAATTTTAAAATGCTTCATGAATTAGTGATAATATTTTTTTTGACAAAATCATGTGAGAGCATATTCGAGATATATCAAAAAGGAAAGTTATTATAGGGCTGTGGACATCTGAGAATACAGAGTGAACTAAAATTTGTCAACGACCTGACTCGCCTCCATTTGAAACAGTAATAAAAATACTAAAAGAAAAGGAAAACCTTGCACCTACATCAAGTTCAACATGATTGACCACAACAAAAAGAAGAAAATGACTAATATGACAAACAATCTGCAGAAAGACATACCACTAACGAAACCTTGAAGTTCAACCAAGCAGAAGCAACAACAGAAGTACAAACTAGACTTCACTTAACCAACAATGGTAGCCAAACAGACATGACTGCGGTAGTGGTTGTACAAGAGAATGGGGCACAATCAACAGCATACCAAAAGCTGAGTCACGTTTCCCTTTCAAATACGATGAGCTCTGGCACTGATGACTTTCCACTTCCGTATCAAAACACCAACTAATAAAGCTAATAAACTACTATCATGAAAACCCATATTAACCGAGCCAATTCTACATCAGGATCAAGTGAACTACACTCGAGGAGGCACACTTTCAGATGGATCAAGGGAGAATCCAAGAAAGGCATGTCAACAGAAGTTATGGTAATCGAATTTACTCGACCTGCCGAGCCACCAGAACAAGAACCGGAATGTGGTTCTCCTCACAAACACCCCATCTCCACTTACTTGGCAGTTTGCACACGGAAAACCTAACCAGGGGTCACGAAGAAGAGCTCAAATTCCCCTGCCAGTCTGCTCTCGCCCCTTCAACCCCTCCTAAATTCCACGCCGGAACCCTAAAAGCAGAAGGCGTCGCAGGGCGTACCGAACGATCTTCTCGACGTACTCGGCCGCAATGGCGGGCCAGTAGGGCCCCAGCGCCGCCGTGCCCTCGACGACCACCACCAGCTGCCTCTCCGAAGCCATCCCCTCCACCATCGCAGCAAGTCCCCTCCACGAATCCCCTGGGCCTCGCCCTCGCGAATCCGCTCGAATTTTTCTCCCCGACCGGCGGCCACCACCCACAACCTCCCCTTTGCTGAATGTGGGTTTTCTGTTGTGTGCGGAGAAAGAGAGGACGACGGACACGGTCAAGAAAGTAAACGGGTCTGGGTTTTATAAGGCCCAGGGCCGAAAGCCCGTTCAGTCCCTTACTCTTCTCTCTTTACTACCGAGGCTTAAATGCTACCGTGCTACGGACATCTAGACAGTTGGATTCTTAGATCGGACAGATCGGACGACATCCGTGAGATGTTGAATCTGCTGGGTCTATGCGCGATTTTTGAATATCTCGTAGGCTTTTTTGCAAATATTGCAGAGTTATTGAGAGTCGTCCGATCTGAGAATCTGACGGCCCAAAAGCTTGTATCATGGTAGCACCTTAAGCTTGGTAGCACTAAATATTTTCCCTTCCAGAGGGAGCCTAGCAAGGCATACATTGGTAATTTCGGGTATTGTCTGAAAAAAATGGTAATTTCGTGTAGTACTTATTTATTTTGTTCTAAAAAGGTTTTTATTTATTTATTTATTGCAGAGAATTATTTATTTATTTGGTGTTGTTTTATTCGTTTTTAGCGGATACTATTATTTCGGGAACAAGGTATTTACAGATTTCTAATTTATTTGTTCATTCGATGGTTGTTATTTACTGAATTCAGTAGGCCATGCATGAGATTTGCTATTCAAAATTATTATGACTAACAAATATTATAGCATGCTAGAAAAACAAAGATTGTGTACCAGCCACCTCTGCCCAACTCAATAGAAATGTGTTTTTCGTTGACTCTTCTACCTCCTCATTCCTCTAGCACTCACGTCCCCTTGGAGGATATCGACATTTTTATGGTGCGGCCTATAAACATCAAGTCACGCTGATGAGTGTGTCTAGAATATGACGCCTTTGGGACAATTTATTTAATTGTAGGGTTTTGCCCGAAAGCAAAGATATCCACGAAGACATATTCATTCGTCAATGGCGCATGGCCGATGGACATGCAGATGCACATAATTGTACGAGCATGCAACTGTGTGGACATGTAGTTACGTGTAGCCAGCAAACATAGAACTACGGTTGTGTGTGTGACACTGAAAGTGCAACTATCACTAGGTGGTTTTGGTAATTACTAGCAACATATAGCTCATTAAACTTGCCGGCGTACTGGGAAACAGGGTACCCAGATTTGCCTGTCTGCGGGCCGCGACGCACTCCTACTACGGCCTGATACGGCCCAGCTGATCGACCAGCTGTTCAAGACCCTCGCGAGGGGGCTAACCCTCGCGAGGAGAACGACGTCAAGACCTCCTCGGGAGCGGCCTCAGCCAGGTGCTCCGGAGGGGCGGAGAATCCAAGGCCAAGCCTGCCTCAGGAGGAGGCAGTGATGTCAGCGATGACACCGCGCCAGCGGGTGCCAGCGTCCGCCAACGGCTCAGTTATCATTTCGGTGCAAAGGGGACAGCGCAGCCACGGGTTCCCGAGGAGCGGGGCAAAGGTTTCCTCATTGGTGCAACAGATCGAAGACCGCAAGGACGACAAGGAGGATGTCATCGTCGAGCCCACCACCGCGTCATCGCCTGATCCTTTTGCAGGCGAAAACCGCTTTTGTCAGGGTAGGAACGTCCTTGTGTTCCCGCTCAAAAATGGTCGTTGTGGGATCCCTTCCCGCTTAAACATTTCGGGGGAAGAGGACCGTGGCCGCCTATATAAGTAGCTAGGATTCCCACTGTGAAAGGGATCGACTGATACACTCTACCACCACACAAGGAGCAAGACCACTTGCCTCCTGACCCTCCTGAGCTCACCTCCTGAGCCCGGGAACCGTTGTACTAGCTCATATTCCAGCTCGCCCGAAGCTAATCCACCAAAGTAGGAAGTAGGGTCTTACACCACACGGTGGCCCGAACCTGGATAAACTCCTGTGTGTTATGTCTGTTGTTTGCCTTAATCCTTCCACCGAGACGAGAGCGAGGCGCTAGGTAGACGTGAGTGGGAGAGATCTTCGTTCACGCCCCTGCGTTCGAACTTATCGGGTTTTGCGGAGCCCTGAATCCGACATTTGGCGCGCCAGGTAGGGGGCGTGTCGAGATCTCGCCTCTCCAACGACCTCGCTTCCCCTCTCCGGTTCAGCTCCTCTACGATGGCTGCGGCCTGCCACAGCCGCGCGGGGGCTGGCTTCCTCCCCGTCGACCGAGCAATATCAGCGAATCGCGCCACCCATGGGTGCCCCTCCTCCTTCCTCGACGACGCTCCTGTCGGCCAGGCCACCGGAGGACGGCCTGCACCGCCACTCCCGCCTCATGTGGCCTCGCCGGTCATGCTCTTGATGGGGCAATGGCAGGCCCCGCACCGGCCGCCCGCCGAGAACCGCGCCACACGGACGGCCCGCAGCTGTGAGCCGCGGGGCGTCGCCTGTAGGGAGCGGCCTTGCCGCGGGGTCGCCTGCATCCTCGGTGGGTCCCAAGCACCGGCTTCTTCCCGGCACGCCAAGTCGCACTTTCGGCGGGTTGGGGCTGCCGCCTAGCCGCGGGAGGCCTTGCGGGCGCAGAGCGAGCCAGGGCCCGCCATCACCTTTGGCCCCGGCGACCTCGCCTCCGAAGCGGCCGGCACCGGTGCTCTCCCCACGGTATGCACGCCCACCATATGCGGAGTGGCCGTAACAAGAACTCTCATCGACGGCGGCGCCGGCCTCAACATCCTCTCTCCCGAAGCCTTCGATCATCTGCATGTGTCCTTGATACGTCCAAAACGTATCTATAATTTCTGCTTGCTCCATGCCACTTTTGGATGATATTGCTATGATATTCATACACTTCCATACACTTTTGATCATATTTGGACTAACCTACTAATCCAGTGCACCCCGGTGCCAGTTTCTGTTTTCGGCTGATTTTGTATTTCAGGTTTTCACATTACGAGAACTGCCAGGAAAAATCCAGAAAAAATATATAAAAAATCAGCATTCCAGGAGCTACCGTGCGGCCAAAGTACAGCCGGGGGGGACCCACAGGGGCTCCAGGCGCCCTGTGGGCGCCCCCCCCCCTGGGCCGCGCCGGGGGGGCGCCTGGGCCTCCCGAGGCACCTCCGATGCCCCCCTTTGGCATATATTTAAAGCGTGTCGAGAAAACCCTGATTCCGGACCCCTTTTCTCCAGACGCGATTCCGATCTCCGCCGCCATCACGATCAAGCTTCGGGGGACCAGAATTCCTGCGTCGGCACCCTGCCGGGACGGGGAAGTGCCCCCGGATTCATCTCCATCGACGTTGCTTCCTCCCTCCATGATGCGGGAGTAGTTCCTCCTCGGGGCTGAGGTTCTTACCAGTAGCTATGTGGTCAATTCTCTCTCCCATGATGTGATCTTCGTTGTGATCATAGGCTATGCTAATCTAGGGTGATCCCATGATATTTCCCCTTCCTCTATGTATTGGATTGATGTACTCGCTTGTCTTTATCTAGTATAATCCCCGAGACCAAGGTGACAGCGGTCTATTGGACATGGATTAGAACAATATTTTCATGAGTGATTTCCTCTCTTGTGTGTTGATCGAAGATTGAGAGTCTCTTGGTGCTTGTCTTTGACTATCCTTTAGATATGTTGTGGTGATTGTGGGACTCTCTTTGGATGGCCGCGGTGACATTGGGAAATCCTTAGATTGAGAACTACGAACTTTGAGGTGTGCTTTTGTAGCCCTACATAATTCTCGTCCTCTCTTGACCACGAAGGAATGACCTCCGAGTGTGTCCCCTTTGCATGTTTTATGGGAAATATCATGTGATTCGATTATGTTAATGTTGTTGGGAGTTGCCACTAGTGAAAGTATGAACCCAAGGCCTTGTTTCCACCATTGCAATACCATTTGTGCTCACGTTTACCACTTGTTTGCTTGCTGCACTTTTTATTACAGAATTATATTACTTTGTTTTGCCATCCATATTACTTGCCATTTAACATCTCTTCGCCGAACTAGTGCACCTATACATCTGACAAGTGTATTAGGTGTGTTGGGGACACAAGAGACTTCTTGTATCTTAGTTGCAGGGTTGCTTGAGAGAGACCATCTTCAACCTCTACTTCCCTGAGTTCGATAAACCTTAGGTCATCCACTTGAGGGAAATTGCTACTGTCCTACAAACCTCTGCGCTTGGAGGCCCAACATAGTCTACAAGAGTAGAAGCGTGTGTAGACATCAGTCCTACAGGAAGCTCCTTCCCACCAAGCCCTTCTCGGGGGTCAGGGGCTCGGCCAGATCCGCCTCCCGGTCACCTTCGGCACACCGGCTAACTACCGGACTGAGCTCATCGACTTTGATATTGCACCCATCCACCTGCCTTACAACGCGGTCCTCGGTTTCCCAGCCTTGGCAAAATTCATGGCGGCGACTCACCCGGGCTACAACACCGTCAAGATACCCGGGAGCAGCGGCGTCATCACCATCAAAGGGGACCCCAAGGCCGCCCTTCAGGTCCTTGGGCGCGCTTACAAGGCCGCCGCTGCCGCAGCTCACCCAGGGGCGAAGGGGGCTTCGGAGGCTCCGGAGGCCGCGCCCACCAAGAAGAAGCAGCTCTTTTCTCAGGACCCCGCCGAGACGAAACAAGTGCCTGCCGATGAAGAAGGCTCAGGAGCCACCTTCACCGTCGGCACGGGCATGGATCCGGAGCAAGAGGCGGCGCTGGTCAGCTTTCTCAGGGCCAACAAGGACGTGTTCGCCTGGAGGGCCGCAGATTTGGTCGGAGTGCCTAGGCATGTCATTGAGCATCACCTCATGGTGTGCCATAATGCCCGCCCTATCAAGCAGAAGGTGCGTAGGCAAGCCCCGGAGAAGCAGGCCTTCATCATTCAGGAGGTTAGGAAGCTGGAGGAAGCAGGTGTCGTACGGGAAGTACGGCACCCGGAGTGGCTGGCCAATCCCGTCATCGTCCCGAAGAAAGGAGGCAAGGAACGCATGTGCGTCGACTTGACGAGCCTCAACAAGTTCTACCCTCAGGACCCCTTTCCTCTTCCGCGCATCGACCAAATTGTGGATTCAACGGCTGAGTGCGACTTACTCTGCTTCCTTGACGCCTTCTCGGGCTACCACCAAATCAAGATGGCGGTAGAAGAGGGGAGAAGACGGCGTTCCTGACCCCATGTGGGGTCTACTGCTACACCTGCATGCCTTTTGGGCTGAGGAACGTGGGTGCCACCTTCCAGCGCCTGATGCACATCACGCTCGGTCCTCAGCTCGGAAGGAATGCAGAGGCCTACGTCGATGACATCGTGGTTAAAACCAAGGAGGCCACGACCCTCATCCAGGACTTAGAAGAAACATTCGCCAACCTGCGCAAGGTGAAGCTGTGCCTCAACCCAGAGAAGTGCGTGTTCGGCGTACCCTCCGGCAAGTTGCTAGGGTTCCTGGTTTCGCACCGGGGCATTGAGGCTAACCCGGAGAAGATCAAGGCCATCGAGAGAATGAGGCCGCTCACAAACCTAAAGGAAATGCAGAAGCTCGCCTGATGTGTGACATCCCTGGGGCGCTTCATCTCTAAGCTTGGGGAACGCGCCCTTCCGTTCTTCAAGCTCATGAAGAAGAAAGGGCCCTTTGAGTGGACTCCAGAGGCCGACGCCGCCTTCCGGGATCTCAAGGAATACCTCACCAGCTCGCCGGTTATGGTAGCACCACGACCCTTGGAGCCCATGACACTCTACCTCGCCACAACGCCTCATTCCGCCAGCGCAGCACTAGTCGTGGAGCTCGAGGAAAGGCTCTGGAGCCCAAGGCCACCGGGCGGCTCGGCACCTTCAGGGCTCGCGCCGCCCCCGATGCGGCCTCAGGGGCAGATTCGACCACGGGCATTGACGGCCCCACCACTCAGCAAGAAGCTCCTAGGGTTCCTGAGGCGCCAGCGGACCCTGCTGCGCCGACCCTCGTGGAGCACCCGGTGTACTTCATCAGCACAGTACCGCGCGACGCGCGTTCACGCTACCCGATGCCCCAGAAGCTGCTCCTGGCGCTCCTCATCGCCTCCAGGAAGTTGCGCCACTACTTCCAAGGCCACCCCATCAAGGTTGTTTCGTCGTATCCCCTCGAGAAGGTGCTGCGGGGCCCGAATGTCGTCGGGAGGGTCGCCGAGTGGAACATCGAGCTTCAAGCGTTCCAGTTGGATTTCAGCACCACGCGGCTGATCAAGGGAGCAGCTCTGGCAGACTTCGTGGCGGAATGGACTGAAGCACCGGAGCGGGGGGTCAGCTGAAAGTGCAGTATATCGACTAGAGGGGGGTGAATAGGCGATTTTTATGAAATGCTTCAAAACATGGTAGTTTCGAAGACAAACGATAAGCTCAAGCCTATTAGTATGCAGCGGAAAGTGGACTACACTAGATAAGCCATAGTCATGTATTCAATGAAGTGAAAGCATGAAGACTAATAGCAACTAGGCAGTAGTGATCATAAAGGAAGAAGGAATGAAGCCAATCACAACAAGTAGATACTCAGTGAAGACAATCAGATAAGGCAAGCATGCAATGTCTTCACAACATAGAGCAGTAAGTAAAGGGAAGGAAAGGATAGAACCAGTAGCTTGGGGAAGACAGTGATTAGTTAGACCATTTCCAGTTGCTGTGACAACTGTACGTCTGGTTAGGGAGGCTGAGATTTAACTCAGAAGACCGCGTCTTCACCTTGTTCCCCTTGAGCTAAGGACACCCTGTCCTCGCCCAATCACTCTGGTAAGTCTTCAAGGTATACTTCCAAACCTTCACAGAATTCGTTCACCGGCAATCCACAATGACTCTTGGATGCTCAGAACGCGACGCCTAGCCGGCTGGAGGAAACACAGTCCTCAAGTGTAGTAAGTCGTCAGATCACACAGACAGAAAGACTTCAGTGATGCCTAACACTCTTTGGCTCTGGGTGTTTGGGCTTTGTCCTCGCAAGGATTTCTCTCTCAAATGCTTCGGAGGTGGGTTACTCTCAAATGACAAAAGCCGTGTAATAACTCTGAGCAGCCACCAATTTATGGTGAAGGGGTGGGCTATTTATAGCCACTGGGCAACCCGACCTGATTTGTCCGAAGTGACCTGGGTCACTTAGGAACTGACACGTGTTCCAACGGTCAGATTTCAAACACACACGGCAACTTTACTTGAGCTCCAAGTAAATCTGACTCATCCGCCTCTGGATAAGATTTGCTCTCATAGTCTTCGCTCGAAGACATAGGATTTGGTTGAGCATCACTTCAGTCACTCTGACTTAGTTCACTTGGACCCCACTTAACAGTACGGTGGTTCCTATGACTCAACAAAGAAGAAAAGGAAACAACGAAACATCTATGTCTTCGCTCTCCATAGTCTTCACACAATGTCTTCTCATGTCATAGTCTTTAATATGATTATCTTCATATACCACCACTGATATCAATGTCTTCATACATTTTTAGGGGTCATCTCCGGTAGGTTAACCGAATCAATGAGGGACTACTACCTGTGTTATCCTGCAATTCTCACAAACACATTAGTCCCTCAACCAGGTTTGTCGTCAATACTCCAAAACCACTAGGGGTGGCACTAGATGCACTTACAATCTCCCCCTTTTTGGTGATTGATGACAAACTGGTTGAAGTTTTCAACGGGGATAAAGATATGTGAAATTGTAAAGGATAAAGGTATTGTCTTCATAAGTAGCAAAAGGCTCCCCCTGAAGATGTGCATATAGTTGATTTGCCATTGAATGCAAATACACATGGCAGGTTGTACTTGTGGAGATCCTCTTCAACTTATGAAGACAATTCATCATGCATAATTGATATGTCGAAGATAATGTCATGCATAATGAAAAATGGACGTCTGTAATAATGACTAAGTGCGGAATATAAGGTAGCAGATGCGGAATTTATCATCGCATTACAGAGTAGCATAAAAACGTAGCAGACGACCATCAGTTTAAGTGTTACAACTCAAAGAACCAAATGTAGCAAAACGAGAGTTGTAAACACTAGGCAAATTATAAAGCACCCGCCCATATGGACCCGCTTGAAGACTATCAACTCATATGTTTCTCCCCCTTTTGTCAGTAAGGACCAAAAAGGTTTGAAGACATAGAGCCTCTACTCGTTCCCAGTTGGAGCAGAAGAGGATGCAGGGTCGGTGTTGTTGTTTGGCGGTGCAGAAGTGGTTGGTGCAGTGTCGATGCGCGCTGAAGTAGGAGGCGGTGAAGTAGCATCATCCTGACCATCGATCACCCTGGCGTCAATGGTTGCAGCGGAGAAGGAGTATTCAGAATCTTCAAGAGATGGAGTTCGACGCATAACAACAGTCCTTGGAGGAGTGTTGTCAAACTTGAATCTCTCAGTGAAGCCATCGTCTTGAAGATCCGCTTCAGCACTCAGCAAGGTCAAACTCTTCCAAGACCTCCGACATGTTTCATGAGCAACAAAAGCATTCTTGGTGGCAAGATTGCGAATGCGATTGACATCCACCAAGAGGCTTTGCATCTGACGCTTTAACCAGAGGTGATGCTTGTCCTGTTTCTCATGAAGGGCTACCAGAAGCTCTCGGTTGTTCAGGACACGAGATCGCTTCTGAGGCCTTTGAGCGATGGTGCTTTCAGTGGCTTCGGTATTGCAGGTGCTTCTTCAGAGTCAGCATCTGCTTCAGGCTAATCCACATCTGCCCTTTGAACCCTTATGTGACTGATGAGGCCCTCTAAGTTGTAGAAGGGCCCAACCAGATTCAGTTCAGCTTCGCGCGTGCCATCAGCGCGGGGCGCAAAGGGGCCAGGATTGAAGTCTAATCCCCAAAGCTTCTTGTTCTCTTTGGCCGATTTCTTGGCGAATTGAAGATTTCGCTTGAACAGATTGTCCTCGCGACACCAGAGCAGAGAGTTTGGATCAGCATCAGTAGGCTGAGGCCCTCTGACCATGCAAGGATAGAAGCCTTGAGCAATGGCTTCAGCACGAGTCTTGGGGGAAGATTCTTATAAGTGATATCTCCCCATGGATGCTCGATGGCGTTTTTCTCAGCATACTCTTGGGTCACGAACCTATACTTGAACCACTGTTCGGCCCAGTATCTTCGAATCCATTGGATTCGTGTCTTCCTCTGATTGTAATCCTCCTTTGGATCAGTCTTGTATATCTCACTGAGATCAGGAGGCAAATCAATGGAGGTGTTGCCACGGCGCTGTCTGCCACCCTTCTTACTGTCTTGTCAGTTGCCATTTGCTTCAACCTGAAGGGCTTCAAATTGAATGGCTTCAAAACAGGCAAATGCTTCGGTCTGCTGGTCAGACAGGAACTGTCTTCAGGGGAATGAATGTGACGCTGCAAAAACTCTGCAAATGAATGCAGACTATGAGAACCAAGGGATTCTCCCACGGACATGTACCTGTGACAGCATTAGAGATGCGAGGGAAGGGGAAGAGGTCATATGCATTCTCAGAAGTTTTGAAGATTAAAACAGTTTTGAAGACTTTGACCTCATAGTGCGAAGACATTCACTCATGGGAGTTGGTTCCAAATTTGTATGAATCCACGAATAAGTACAAGTGAGGAATCTAACTATAGTTGAAGCATATGTGAATGTACTAGGCAAGATGTGAGATGCAGAAAGGATAGATCTATATATCTAAGTAGGCAGAAACCTCTTGTGGTAAAGTAGATGAATCTTTATGGATCTAGAAGATGGTAAAAAGCAAGTTTTATTTACCACACGATGAACTGCTTAGACGGAGTAGGAGTTGGATGCCCAGCAGTTCGGTCTTCCGTGCCCTAACTTGGCGACGGAGGACAGCTACGGTGACGGCGGAGTAGAAGATGTCCGCGGCCGGCGTGAGGACGGCGTCGACAAAGTTGCGGCAGCGAAGCGCTTCCTCGCCGGCGTCGTCGAAAGCTAGCGGAGGCGCTAGGGTTGGTCGAGGTGGAGAGGTGGTAGAAGAAACTTTTGACTGTGATGGGACGTGCATTTATAGGCATGGGAGACGGCACAACGTAATTACTCAGGTGCCCCTGATGGTTCACGTACGAGTGACACGTGGCGGTCATGTAATGCATTGGGAGTTGTCCCACGATCCCACGCACACCACGACTGTCGGAGTGGTCGTTCCGACTTCTCCGGGTTTCAGGCATAACGGATGGAGCATTAAAATCAGATTTAAAGTTTGTCTCCGTATCTTCTGCTGACAAGGATGCAGAGAAGATATTCGACTGTTTCAACAGAATGCATATGATCTGGACAGACAGAGTGTGAGATGAGAAAGCATAGAGAGGTTAGGGTCCGATCACATTCACTTAGTCCAAAAGATTCAAATATGAAGGCATAGCTATAAGTGAATGTTGTTGAGGACAGAACACAACTCTCTCTCTCTCTATATATATATGTCCTATATGAAGACAAACCAAGTGCGAAGACTTTGCAAATGTAACGCCACGAGAAACGCTTCAAACAAGAATTTGGTGGTGGCGTTACCCATCGTATTGGAAGTATTAGACCCAGACACGGCGCACAATTATCGTGACGCTCCGAAGTCAAATTCCATGTTAATGTATTCACACTTAGAATGTAAGTCTTCATTGATTGAAGATATACTTTACTTCGTGTGTTGCACATCTAAGTCATCAATATGCATAAGTGTTAGGATGTGTGCCTGATTACAGGACATTTGAGGATTCTAAGATATTTAGCTCACACCGCAACTTGCAAAACCTTTTCTCATCCAAGGGCTTTGTGAAGATATCTGCCAGTTGCTCTTCAGTGTTGACGTGTATGATATCAATATCTTCCTTCATAACATGATCTCTGAGAAAGTGATGACGAATTTCAATGTGCTTTGTCTTCGAGTGCTGAACTGGGTTGTTGGCAATCTTGATGGCGCTATCATTGTCACAGTAGAGTGGCACATGCTTCAGATGGACTCCATAGTCCTTGAGTGTTTGCTTCATCCAGAGAAGCTGAGCGCAGCAAGATCCAGCAGCAATGTATTCAGATTCAGCAGTGGAGAGTGATACATAGTTCTGCTTCTTTGAAGACCAAACAGACAAGTGATCGTCCTAGAAAGTGACATGTGCCTGATGTGGACTTGTGATCAACTTTGTCACCAGCATAATCAGCATCTGAAAATCCTACTAGATCAAACTCTGAGCCCTTTGGATACCATAATCCTAGTGTTGGGGTGTAAGCCAAATATCGAAGTATTCGTTTCATAGCTAAGTGATGCGACTCCTTTGGTGCCGCTTGATATCGAGCACACATGCAAACACTAAGCATAATATCTGGCCTAGATGCACATAAATAAAGTAAAGAACCAATCATGGAGCGGTATACCTGTTGATCAAACTCTTTACCATTGGCGTCGGGACCCAGATGATGTTTAGCAGGCATCGGCGTCGAGTACCCTTTGCAGTCTTGCATTCCAAACTTCTTCATGCAGTCTTTAAGGTACTTCTCTTGAGATATGAAGATGTCGTTGCTTTCCTGACGAATTTGAAGACCAAGGAAGAACTTCAGCTCACCCATCATGGACATTTGATATTGCTCTTGCATCATGTGACCAAACTCATCACTGTATTTCTTGTCCGTGCAGCCGAAGATAATGTCATCCACATAGATTTGGCAGACAAATAGCTCATCATCATATGTCTTCGTGAAGAGTGTGGGATCTAGGGATCCAGGTTTGAAGCCTTTGCTCTTCAGGAAGTCTTTGAGAGTGTCATACCAAGCACGATGCGCTTGTTTGAGGCCATACAGTGCCTTGTTGAGCTTGTATACCATATCAGGACATTTTGGGTCTTCAAAGCCAGGTGGTTGTGCAACATACACTTCTTCTTCAATTCTTCCGTTGAGAAAGGCACTCTTTACATCCATTTGATATAGAAGTATGTTGTGATGATTTGCATAGGCTAGCAGTATACGAATAGCTTCAAGCCTAGCCACAGGAGCAAATGTTTCATCGAAGTCAATCCCTTCTACTTGAGTGTATCCTTGAGCAACGAGACGAGCTTTGTTTCTGACCACTTGACCATGCTCATCTTGCTTGTTGCGATAGATCCATTTTGTGCCTATTATGTTGTGCTTTCGAGGATCAGGACGCTTGACAAGTTCCCACACATTGTTCCGCTCAAACTGTTGAAGCTCTTCTTGCATTGCTTGAATCCATTCAGGCTCCATAAAAGCTTCAGCAACTTTCTTGGGTTCAGATATTGAGACAAAAGCAAAGTGCCCACAGAAATTTGCAAGCTGTGTTTCTCTTGAGCGAGTGAGTGGACCAGGAGCATTTATGCTATCAATTATCTTATCAACTTGTACTTCATTTGCAACACAAGGATGAGCTGGACGAGGATTTTGCTCTTGCTGTACATTGTCTTCATCAGGAGTGTTGCCTTCAGGCTGAGCATTGTCGTCTAATTGATTTGGAGCAGAGATGATGAGTTCCTCATCAGGTTGTGCTTCAGAAGGCATGATCTCACCAGTTCCCATTAGCTTGATAGATTCATTTGGTGAAGCTTCATCTAGCACATTTGGTAGGGACTCTCTTTGTGAACCATTTGTCTCATCAAGCCGCACATCCACAGTTTCAACAGTTTTATAGAGAAAAATGTTGAAGACTCTGTAGGAATGTGAGTCCTTTCCATATCCGAGCATGAAGCCTTCATGAGCTTTGGGTGCAAACTTTGACTTATGATGAGGATCCTTGATCCAGCACTTAGCTCCAAATACTGTGAAGTAGCTTACATTTGGCTTCTTTCCAGTGAGGAGTTCATAGGATGTTTTGTTCAGAAGCTTGTGAAGATAAACACGGTTGATGATATGGCATGCAGTATCAATAGCTTCGGGCCAGAATCTTCTTGGTGTTTTGTACTCATCGAGCATCGTTCGAGCCATCTCAATTAGAGTTCTGTTCTTGTGCTCAACGATCCCATTTTGCTGAGGTGTATATGGGGCTGAGAATTCATGAGTGATTCCCATCTCATCCAGATAAAGATCGAGGCCAGTGTTCTTGAATTCAGTGCCATTGTCACTTCTGATATGTTTGATCTTGATGCCATAACTGTTCATGGCACGGTTGGCGAAGCGTCTGAAGACATCTTGCACTTCAGTCTTGTAGAGTATTATGTGCACCCATGTGTATCTTGAGTAATCATCAATAATGACGAAGCCATAGAGACAGGCTGTGGTAGAGAATGTGGAGTAGTGAGTAGGGCCAAATAAGTCCATGTGGAGCAGCTCGAAGGGTTTAGATGTCGTCATGATTGTCTTCGAGGGGTGCTTGGCTCTAGTCATCTTCCCAGCTTCACAGGCACCACATAGATGATCTTTCTTGAACTTGACTTCCTCGATGCCTATGACATGCTTCTTCTTTGCGAGAGTGTGCAAGTTCCTCATGCCAGCATGTCCTAGCCTTCGATGCCAGAGCCAGCACTCTGAAGCTTTTGCTAGTAGACATACGGCCATTTGCGGTCCAGTTGAGAAATCTACCATATACAGATCACCTTTTCTATATCCTTCAAATACTAAAGACTTGTCAGATTCCATTAGTACAATGCAACGAAATTTACCAAAGATCACAATCATATTTAAGTCACAAAGCATTGAGACAGACATTAAGTTGAAGCCAAGAGATTCAACAAGCATGACTTTATCCATGTGCTGATGTCTTGAGATTGCAACTCTACCTAGACCCAACACTTTGCTTTTACCAGTATCAGCAAATGTGATGTGACTCTTGTTGGATGGACGTAAAGTTGAGTCCATGAGAAGATTTCGATCACCAGTCATATGATTTGTGCATCCGCTATCCATAATCCATTCTGAAGACTTTGGTGTCTCCCCCTACAATTAAGTTAGGAGGATAGGCTTCACCAAAAGCCATTGTGAAGCATAAACATTTGATGCATAAGTGGATTACGAAAGCTTAGATGAAAGTTAGGACTGATGAGATGTTCAACAAGTGACTTATGAATAGTATGAGCAGTAAGTTATTCTGGGCATTTGATCTTGTGCCCAGCAAGTGTTTTAGGTCCCCAGCAATAGCATCAGAGGCCTTTGATCATAGGCTGGAGACCTTTCCCTGCAAGAGAAAGTTAGTTCTTCTTAACCACCCACATCTTTAGGGTGGGCTTAGAAGCAATGAGTCTTAGAGCAGCATCTGAGAATTTTGGCTTTGGGGCCCTAGCAAATAGTCTTGCAGGAGGAGAATAATACTCATAAGAATAGGCAGAAAAATTCTTGGATTTATGAACATAGCGGTTTGAAGAAACGCGCTCATATTCATGGGTCTGAGTATGGTTTCCCTGCAAAACATTCGCGTTAGGGTGACTCAGATGAGTCCTTTGTCTGTATGAAGCCTTAGGACCATGTGAAGCCTTTGGTCTGGGATTTGTCTTCCTCCCAGGAGGTGTCATGATCGTATTTGCTGGAAGCTTCTCAAGACAAACTTTGGGTACCCAGATCTTCTTCATAGGTGGTCCATTCCTGCAGTTAGTACCAATATACCTGGCAAACACTTCACCATTTTGATTCTTAAACAGTTTATAGTTTGCATCAAAGGATTCATCAATGATAACAGGATTAACACAAGTGAAGCCGGATAAGGTAGATGGATCCACTGAAGGTCCCTTTGCAGCAACCCATGTGGTTTTGGGATACTGCTCAAGCTTCCAGTATGAACCATCAACATGAATTTTCCTGTCGAACCCAACACCCTCTTTCCTAGGGTTTCGGTTCAGTATCTGTTTTTTGAGGACATCACATAGAGTCTGATGCCCTTTGAGGCTTTTGTACATCCCTGTTTCAAGCAAAGTCTTCAACCTAGCATTTTCATTAGCAATAGTAGTGGTTTCCTCAGCAGAGGGGTTAGTTACCACATCAATGGTTGAAGATATTGCAACAGTGGCAGCAGTAGAGCATTCAGCAACAGATGTAGCATTATCACGTTCAATGCATTTTGGACATGGTGGTTCAAACCCTTCGTGAGTGGAGCTGATCAGTTGTGCATGGAGTGACTCATTCTCCTTTTGAAGATCTTCATGAACTGCTTTCAATTTCTCAAGTTCTCGTTTCCTTTGAATGTAATCATGGGAAAGCTTTTCATGAGTTTTTGAGAGCGATTCATAAAGACCTTCAAGTTCCTTGTACTTAACATGAAGATTTTTTATGTCTTCAATTAAGGACTGAGAACGGGTCATTTCCGCGTCCAACAGGTCATCGCTTTTGTCTAACAGTTTTTGAATATGTTCCATGGCTTTTTGCTGTTCAGTGACAATTTTAGCAAGTGTTTTGTAGCTAGGTTTTGATTCACAATCAGAGTCATCTTCACTAGATGTTTGAAAGTAAGCATCGCGTGATTTTACCATGGCACCGTGTGCCATGAAGCAGAAGGTGGGTGCAGAGTCGTCGTCCTCATCATCATTGTTGGGGACGGGGCCATTGTCTTCAGTGTTGAAGATAGACTTGCCCACGTAGGCAGTGGCTAAAGCCAGACTTGCAGCACCAGAATCAGACTCTTCCTCCGACTCCACCTCCACCTCCTCAGAAGCAGACTCTTCCTCAGAATCCATCTCCTTGCCAACAAAAGCGCGAGCCTTGCCAGATGAATTCTTCTTGTGTGATGAATACTTTGATGAAGACTTTGAAGAAGACTTTGAGTATTTCTTCTTTTTCTTGTCATCAGAATCATATTCCTTGCTCTTCGTTTTCTTCTTCTCGTTGTCCCACTGAGGACACTCAGAGATATAGTGACCAGGTTTCTTGCACTTATGACATGTTCTCTTCTTGTAGTCATGAGTAGAAGCTTCATCATTTCTTGAGCTGGATCTTGAAGACTTTCTGAAGCCTTTCTTCCTAGTGAATTTCTGGAACTTCTTCACAAGCATGGCAAGCTCCTTTCCAATGTCTTCAGGATCATCAGAACTGCAGTCAGATTCTTCTTCAGATGAGGAAACATCTTTTGCCTTTAAGGCGCGAGATTGGCCATAATTGGGACCATAGATGTCACGCTTCTCAGATAGCTGGAACTCATGTGTGTTGAGCCTCTCAAGTATATCAGACGGATCGAGAGTCTTGAAGTCAGGGCGTTCTTGAATCATCAGTGCAAGGATATCAAATGAGCTGTCAAGTGATCTTAGAAGGGTCTTGACGATTTCATGCTTGGTAATCTCAGTGGCGCCAAGTGCTTGAAGCTCATTTGTGATGCCAGTGAGACGATCAAAAGTGTGCTGGACATTCTCATTGTCATGTCTCTTGAAGCGATTGAAGAGATTGCGAAGGACGTTGATCCTTTGATCTCTCTGGGTAGAGACTCCTTCATTGACCTTTGAGAGCCAGTCCCAAACTTCCTTTGACGTGTCCAGAGAACTTACACGACTGTACTGTACTTTGGTCAGATGACCACAGATGATGTTCTTGGCCGTTGAATCCAATTGAACGAGCCTCTTGACATCAGCAGGGGTGATACCTTCACCAGTCTTGGGAACGCCGTTCTTGACGACAAACCAGAGGTCCACATCAATGGCTTCAAGATGCATGCGCATCTTGTTCTTCCAATAGGGATATTCGGTGCCATCAAAGACGGGGCATGCAGCGGAGACTTTGATTATCCCTGCAGTCGACATAGCTAAAACTCCAGGTGGTTAAACCGAATCACACATAACAAGGGAGTACCTGGCTCTAATACCAATTGAAAGTGCAGTATATCGACTAGAGGAGGGATGAATAGGCGATTTTTATGAAATGCTTCAAAACATGGTAGTTTCAAAGACAAACGATAAGCTCAAGCCTATTAGTATGCAGCGGAAAGTGGACTACACTAGATAAGTCATAGTCATGTATTCAACGAAGTGAAAGCATGAAGACTAATAGCAACTAGGCAGTAGTGATCATAAAGGAAGAAGGAATGAAGCCAATCACAACAAGTAGATACTCAGTAAAGACAATCAGATAAGGCAAGCATGCAATGTCTTCACAACATAGAGCAGTAAGTAAAGGGAAGGAAAGGATAGAACCAGTAGCTCGGGGAAGACAGTGATTTGTTAGACCAGTTCTAGTTGCTGTGACAACTGTACGTCTGGTTAGGGAGGCTGAGATTTAACTCAGAAGACCGCGTCTTCACCTTGTTCCCCTTGAGCTAAGGACACCCAGTCCTCGCCCAATCACTCTGGTAAGTCTTCAAGGTAGACTTCCAAACCTTCACAGACTTCGTTCACCGGCAATCCACAATGACTCTTGGATGCTCAGAACGCGACACCTAACCGGCTGGAGGAAACACAGTCCTCAAGTGTAATAAGTCTTCAGATCACACATACAGAAATATTTCAGTGATGCCTAACACTCTTTGGCTCTGGGTGTTTGGGCTTTGTCCTCGCAAGGATTTCTCTCTCAAATGCTTCGGAGGTGGGTTGCTCTCAAACGACAAAAGCCGTGTAATAACTCTGAGCAGCCACCAATTTATGGTGAAGGGGGTGGGCTATTTATAGCCACTGGGCAACCCGACCTGATTTGTCCGAAGTGACCCTGGGTCACTAAGGAACTGACACGTGTTCCAACGGTCAGATTTCAAACACACACGACAACTTTACTTGAGCTCCAAGTAAAGCTAACTCATGCGCCTCTGGATAAGATTTGCTCTCATAGTCTTCGCTCGAAGACATAGGATTTGGTTGAGCATCACTTCCGTCACTCTGACTTAGTTCACTTGGACCCCACTTAACAGTACGGTGGTTCCTATGACTCAACAAAGAAGAAAAGGAAACAACGAAACATCTATGTCTTAGCTCTCCATAGTCTTCACACAATGTCTTCTCATGTCATAGTCTTCAATATGATTATCTTCATATACCACCACTGATATCAATGTATTCATACATTTTTAGGGGTCATCTCCAGTAGGTTAACCGAATCAATGAGGGACTACTACCTGTGTTATCCTACAATTCTCACAAACACATTAGTCCCTCAACCAGGTTTGTCGTCAATACTCCAAAACCACTAGGGGTGGCACTAGATGCACTTACATCAGCGAAGACCGCTCGCTGCCCCCGGTGATGAAGCCCCAGACGGATCGGTAGTATACTTCGACGGCGCCTTCTCACGCCTCGGCGCGGGGGCTGGCGCCGTGTTGGTATCTCCTGTTGGAAATATGCCCTAGAGGCAATAATAGTATTATTATTATATTTCCTTGTTCATGATAATTGTCTGTTATTCATGCTTGAATTGTATTGTATGGAAACAGCGATACATGTGTGAATACATAGACCACAATGAGTCCCTAGTAAGCCTCTAGTTACCAGTTCGTTGATCAACAGATGGTCACGGTTTCCTGACCATGGACATAGGATGTCAGTGATAACGGGATCACATCATTAGGAGAATGATGTGATGGACAAGACCCAATCCTGAGCATAGCACGAGATCGTATAGTTCGTAATGCATAAGCTTTTCGGTGTCAAGTATTTATTCCTTAGACCATGAGGTTGTACAACTCTCGGATGCCGTAGGAATACTTTGGGTGTGCCAAACGCACAACGTAACTGGGTGGCTATAAAGGTACACATCGGGTATCTCCGAAAGTGTTTGTTGAGTTGGTACGAACCAAGACTGGGATATTGTCACTCCATATGACGGAGAGGTTCCTCTGGGCCCACTCGGTAAGACATCATCATAATGAGCTCAAAGTGACTAAGGGGTTAGTCACGGGATGATGGATTACGGAACGAGTAAAGAGACTTGCCATGACGAGATTGAACAAGGTATCGGGAATACCGACGATCGAATCTCGGGCAAGTACCGAACCGATGGACAAAGGGAATAACATACGGGATTGAGTGAATCCTTGACACGGTGGTTCATCCGATGAAGATCATCGAGGAACATGTGGGAACCAACATGGGTATCCAGATCCCGCTGTTGGTTATTGACCGGAGAGTGGTCTCGGTCATGTCTACGTGTCTCCCGAACCCATAGGGTCTACACACTTAAGGTTCGGTAACGCTAGGGTCGTAGAGATACATGCACGTGGAAACCCGAAAGTTGTTCGGAGTCCCGGATGAGATCCCGGACGTCACGAGGAGTTCCGAAATGGTCCGGAGGTAAAGAATGATATATAGGAAGTCCAGTTTCGGCCATCGGGTGAACTCCGGGGGTCACCGGGAGTGTCCCGGGACCACCGGAAGGGTCCCGGGGGTCCACAGGGTGGGGCAACCCATCCCGGTGGGGCCCCTAGGCCGCGAGGGGGAAGTGGCCAGCCCCTGGTGGGCTGGTGCACCACATGGGCCCCCCTCCCCATGCGCCTAGGGTTGAAACCCTAAGGGGAGGGGGCGCCCCCCTTGCCTTGGGGGGCAAGATTGCCTCCCTGGCCGCCGCCCCCCCTGCATATCCCATCTGCAGGGCTTGGCGCACCCCCCTGGCCCCCTATATATATTTGGGGGGGGAGAGGGCAGCCGCACCCAAGTCTCTGGCGCCTCTCCCCCTCCCGTCACAACTCATACTCCCTCCGCGGGGCGCCGGCGAAGCCCTGCAGGAATTCCAGTTGCATCCACCACCACGCCGTCGTGCTGCTAGATCTCCGACGACCTCTCCTCCCCCCTTGCTGGATCAAGGAGGTGACCTTGCTGTACCGGACGTGTGTTGAACGCAGAGGTGCCGTCCGTTCGGCGCTAGATCATCGGTGACGAAGAACGCGAAGAGTACGACTACTTCATCCACGCTTCTTCGAAAGCTTCCGCTCGCGATCTACAAAACGGTATGTAGATGCACTCTCATATGCTCGTTGCTAGATGTCTCCTTAGATGGATCTTGGTGTAAGCGTAGAATTTTTTTGAATTCTGCTACGTTCCCCAACAGTGGCATCTGAGCTAGGTCTTATGCGTAGCATCTTGCACGAGTAGAACACAAAGCAGTTGTGGGCATTTGAGTTTGCTCAATTTTCTTGCCGTTACTAGTCTAGTCTTGATTCGGCGGTATTGTAGGATGAAGCAGCCCAGACCGACTTTACACGTACGCTTACGTGAGACTGGTTCCACCGAGAGACATGCACTAGTTGCATAAGGTGGCTGGCGGGTGTCTGTCTCTCCTACTTTAGTCGGATCGGATTCGATGAACATGGTCCTTATGAAGGGTAAATAGAAATTGACAAATCACGTTGTGGTTTTGGCGTAGGTAAGAAACTTTCTTGCTAGAAAACCTATAGAAGCCACGTAAAAATTTGCAACAACAATTAGAGGACGTCTAACTTGTTTTTGCAGCATGTGCTATGTGACGTGGTATGGCCAAAGAAGATGTGATGAATGATATATGTGATGTATGAGATTGATCATGTTCTTGTAATAGGGAATCACGACTTGCATGTCGATGAACTTGACAACCGGCAGGAGCCATAGGAGTTGTCTTAATTATTGTATGACCTGCGTGTCACTGAATAAACGCCATGTAATTACTTTACTTTATTGCTAAACGTTAGCCATAGTAGTAGAAGTAATAGTTGGCGTGACGACTTCTTCAAGACACGATGATGAAGATCATGATGATGGAGATCATGGTGTCGAGCCGGTGACAAGATGATCATGGTGCCCCAAAGATGAAGATCCAAGGAGCAAGATGATATTGGCCATATCATGTCACTTTAATTGATTGCATGTGATGTTTATCATGTTTATGCATCTTGTTTACTTAGAACGACGGTAGTAAATAAGATGATCTCTCACTAAAATTTCAAGAATTGTGTTCCCCCTAACTGTGCACCGTTGCTAAAGATCGTTGTTCCGAAGCACCACGTGATGATCGGGTGTGATAGGTTCTAACGTTCGCATACAACGGGTGTAAGCCAGATTTACACACGCAATACACTTAGGGTTCACTTGACGAGCCTAGCATGTACAGACATGGTCTCGGAACACGGAAGACCGAAAGGTCGAACACGAGTCGTATAGAAGATACGATCAACATGAAGATGTTCACCGTTGATGACTAGTCCGTCTCACGTGATGATCGGACACGGGCTAGTCGATTCGAATCGTGTATCACTTAGATGACTAGAGAGATGTCATTCTGAGTGGGAGTTCATTAAAATTTGATTAAGATGAACTTAATTATCATGAACTTAGTCTAAATTCTTTACAATATCTCTTGTAGATCAAATGGCCCACGCTCAAGTTTCCCTCAACTTCAACGCGTTCCTAGAGAAAACCAAGCTGAAAGACGATGGTAGCAACTATACGGTCTGGGTCTGTAACCTGAGGATTATCCTCATAGCTGCCAAGAGATCATATGTCCTTGAAGCACCGCTAGGTGATGCACACGTTCCACCGGCGACTGATGGCTTCTCGCCCCTCGTTCGTTACCCCAAGTGGAAGGTTTGAGATGCAGTGTAGCGGTAGTTTTCCCTTGGCAAAGATACCAAGGATCGAATCCCCTGAGACTCCGAGGGTCAACAAGAAGGTGTCAACTGCTAGCGGTGCAACTTAGCGATTGACAGGACCTGCACACAAATACAAATAACTTTGCTCCCAACGAGTACAGAGAGGTTGTCAATCCCTCCGGCCTTGTCGTTTACAAAGGATCAAACACAAGAGATAATAGTGATAGGTATGACTACAACTAGTAAGTAAGAACAGAAAGTAAATAACGGGTGTGATCAGTGATGGTAATATGGACCGGGGTCCCATGATGTTCACTAGTGATGTCTCTCTCCCAAAAGACGATACAACAGCTAAGCGAGGTAAACGAATTACAGCTGGGCAATTGACAGGATTATGTGCACAAACCAATGCTAACTATGCTGCAAAGAAAGGTAGAGGCTCAAAAGCATGGGCGGTACGCCAAGGCAAGTAGACCGAAATCCATCTGCATCTACTACTAATCATCCACCTTGAGATATCTATCCAGAACATCTTGCTGGTATTAAGTTGCGAGTCCCACCCATAGTGTAAACTCAAAGCAACAGACAACTGCATTAAAAGAACTTTGCGTAAAGTAAACAATCCTTGCACCCGCAAGTACAAGCACCGTTGTTTTCCCCCTTGTGGCAACAGCACATCCCCTAGACTCATGTTTCTGTCACTCAAGCTAGTCATCGAGGGGCATGAACCCACAATCAAGCATAACGTTCCCTCTTGGAGTTACTACCTACTACTTGGCCAAAGCAATAAACAGCAACGGAGAACATGCAAGAATTACTCAAGAACATAAATATAAAAGAGGTAAATCAAATATATTACTCACACACAATCTGAACATAATCTCATAATCCATCGGATCCCAGCAAACTCATCATAGCAACAGCATAATATTACATATGTGCCTCGATCATGTAGGGCAGCTCACGAGGTCTAATCGGTGAAGAACAAAGAGGGGAGGAGAACATCACATAGCTACTGGTCATGGACCCATGGTCCAAGGGAGACTACTCACAACTCATCCGGGAGGCATCCATGGTGGTGGAGAAGCTCCCGGTGGTGATCCTCCCCTCCGGCAGGGTGCCGGGAAGAGTTCTCCTGGTGCTCCCGATCTTGGAAGCGCGGCGGCGGCGGAACAGAGATGAGATCGCGAAAAAGGGTTCCGTCCTCGAGGGTTTCGGGACGCGGTGTAAATATATGCCAAAGGGGGGCGTCAGAAGAGGCAAGGGGGCCCAGGCGCCTTGGCGGCGCGGCCAGGAGGGGGGCCGCCCCCTCTGGTCGCCTGGAGCCCTGGTGGCCCCCCTCTCGCCCTACTTTGGCCGCATGGAAGCTTCCGGAACGCTGATTTTTTATATATTTTTCCCGGGATTTTTTCTGGCAGTTTACGTAATGGGAAAACCTGAAATACAAAAACAGCAGAAAACAGAAACTGGCACTGGGGTGCACTGAGTTAATAGGTTAGTCCAAATATGATCAAAAGTGTATGGAAGTGCATAAATATCATAGCAATATCACACAAAAGAGGCATGGAGCAAGCAGAAATTATAGATACGTTTTGGACGTATCAACATCCCCAAGCTTAATTCCTGCTCGTCCTCGAGTAGGTAAATGATAACAAGCATAATTTCTGTGGTGACATGCTATTAACCATATAAGAACTTTTCACAGTCACATGACAAATGCTTACTGAGACAATGAATATTTAGTAATTAAGTTGCCTCATGAGAATATCACAAAGAACTGAAAGTTTTACAATATGATACTGAAACACTCAATAGATTTGTAGTGAGCATGGTGTGCAAACATGACAAAGTGATATCTCGCTTGCCCCCTTTAGTGAAGCAAAACATAAATGCAGGGGCACCTCCAAAGTTTAAGTGACGACTAGATACAATGATTTCAGAATAAACGATATCATAGTCATGTAGAAGACAATGGTACTTTGGGACAATGCACATTACACTCAGAATGACAATCATGCTCTCAATAGTTGGTGCTTTGAAGAAAGAAGGTGGAGACTCTCGAACCGTGGCTTTTGATGGCAAGGTTGAAAACCCGTGGTCGGAAACAAAAACTAAACATGTACCAGAGCTCTTGGTTTTTAAAAACAGAGGTAAAAATTATTTTTTTTAGAGATGCATATTTCGTCAACGAATGCTAGTAGATAACTCAATTACTTCTCGAGCTGGACAAGTTTCGAGGAACGGCTCCCGCACGAGGACGATCACATCCTCTTAATCTCCTTTGTTTATCACTGCCAAAGTTTTCTGATTTCTCATGAACAAAGCGTGAAGGAGGGTTTGTTTGTTGTATATTTTTTAATGAGCCGGGCGCACTCTTTGCCAGTTCCTTATCGTATTAGGGGTTTGCACATTAGACATGCAATCCCGGGGTGAAGCTTGTCCAACTTAAAAAGATCATGAATTAACTACTACTTCCTCATGAGCTAAAACAGAGGCACAAAAGAGAAATGCTTTTTTGATTAATTTCGAGATGGTACACGAAAGTCTTCGTTAGGAATGGCAAGTAAATACCATGTATAGGAAGGTATGGTGGACTCATATGGCATAACTGGTTTAAAGGATTTTGGATGCACAAGCAGTCAGTCCGCTTAGTACAGGCGAAGGTTAGCAAAAGACTGGGAGCGACCAACTAAGAGAGCAATGACGGCCATAATCATGCAGAGCGACAAAGCAACATTGAATCGGGCATGGAAGTTATAGCTCTACTCAGAAATTAAAGATCATCAAGGCTTGATAGACTTTCTTTACAGTCTTAAATATGCGTGAGCATATGCCAAGTCAATCAAAATAAATTCTTGGAGGAAGATACCACTAAACCATACCACATCATAGGCAAACAAATCATGTTGGTACTTCAATAACACATTAAGAACCCCCCAGCTATTTGAGACTAACCATAAGAAAACATGAACTACTAAGCACCATTATGCACATAGCATTTTTATCATAGACATATCAACCAGTGCAACAGAAGCCAACTCTCTTAACAAGATAAGCATGATAACTCAAGAGAGTTCCAGCAACTAACTAAACAAAAGCTCTTTAAAAAGAAAAGCATGAAAACTAAGAGCTAAGCATGACAGTAGCTATTGAAAGACAAAGAACATACATAGCAAAGATAAACATGAAAATCCTATGTTATGTTCTAGGTTGAAGTGGAGCGTGTTTCTCTCCCACACAAAGAAAGATGGGTTCCAACTCGTTATGAAAAGCAAGCAAAGCTAAAGAAAACTAAAAAGGAAACTAAAAGCAAGACGCTCCAAGCATAGCACATAACACATGAAGTGATTAAAATATAGTGGAACGAAAGACGAACTGATAATGTTGATGGAGAAGGGGATGCACGGGGGCATCCCCAAGCTTAGACGCTTGAGTCTTCTTGAATATTTATTGGGGGTGCACGGGGGCATCCCCAAGCTTGAGCGTTTGACACTCCTGAATCTTTTTATCATCTTCCCTCGCACACTTGAAAACTCCCTTCATACATAACTCATCATAATCTGATTAGCGAGGTTAGTACCCATAATAAAATGATTTTTCCTTGCTGGAAATAAGTATAATCTTGAAGGTCTACTGTTTCTCAAGATTGCCAAAAGGTTTTTGCAAAGAAAAAGCAAGCTCAAGGTTTGCAAAACGAAGGAAAGGCAAAACAGGACAGAATCTGTGAAAAACAGACCAGCAGGTAGTAAATAATTTTTTCGGGGCACTTCTGCAACTCAAATCAAAAAAACTCAGAACAGACGCCCGAAAGCCAATTGTATAGAGCACGCTGTCGAAAAAATTCAGACCAAAAAGATGATCTGGTGATTTTATACGAATTTTTCTGTCCAAGGACAGAATCTGTTTCCTGGACAGCACGTCACAACTTTTATACTTTCTTGCAATCAGAGGCTAAACTTGGCACAAAGCTGAAAAGTAAAGATACAATGATGATGCTACTGTAGTAACAAACATCAAGACACAACAAAAGCAAAATAAAATTTTATTCATTGTGGGCTGCCTCCCAAAGCGCTTTCTTTTATGCCTTTAAGCTAGGCATAATGCAAAGAGATCAAGTTTTATCAAGAGTAAAAGAATAGCTAGCCCGTATAACGGACTCAAAGGATAACTTAATCTTCTTTCTAGGGAAGTGTTCCATCCCTTTATTGAGAGGAAATTGGAATTTTATATTCCCCTCTTTCATGTCAATGACAGCACCAACGGTGCGAAGAAAAGGACGTCCCAAAATAATTGGACAAGAAGGTTCACATTCAATATCCATAACAGTAAAATCAACGGGAACATAATTGTCATTGACAATGATAAGAACATCGTCGATCCTCCCCAAGGGTTTCTTTATGGAAGAATCAACAAGACGAACACCAAAAGAACAAGAATCAAAAGGTTTCAATTTAAGCATATCATATATTCTTTTGGGCATAACGGAGGTACTAGCTCCAACATCACATAAAGCATAACAAGAGAAGTTATTCAACTTAATTTTAATCATAGGATCCCAACCATCTTCTAGCTTTCTAGGTATGGAGGCTTCTACCCTAAGTTTCTCCTCCCTAGCTTTGATGAGAGCATTAGTGATATGCTCTGTGAAGGCAAGGTTAAGTGTGCTAGTGCGGGGATCTCTAGACATCTTGTGAAGAAAATCAATAACTTCAGAAAGGGTGCAATTATCAAAATCAAGGTCACTACTATCAAGTAAAGTGGTAGTGGTGTCCTTTAGGCTCACTTGTTTGGTAGTTTCTATGGTCATAGGAGTTTCTACGGTTAAGGTCATAGCATCACCATTAATAGGTCCGATGGGACCAGGAGTGCATTGGGTGCTAAGAGTTTGGATATCCTCAACAACTTGGATAGTAGCAACAGTGTGGTGGGTAGGAAGGTTCTTAATTCTATCTTCTTCCTCCTTTTCTCTAGCCCATCTCTCTTTAAGTTTAGCCAACATCCTAATGTTTTCATTAATTTGTACTTGAATAGCATTCATAGGAGTGGTCTTCCTCTCCTCAAGAGGGGAAGTTCTAATTTTAAGCAACTTTACCTCATGGGCTAAATTGTCTACCTTCGAAGAGAGATCATCTAGTTTGGCTAGTTTTTCTTCTACATTCTTATTGAAGGCTTTTTGGGTAGTGATGAAATCTTTAAGCATAATCTCTAGTTCAGAAGTGGAGTTCTTGGTGCTAGGATAAGCATTGTTGTTCCCGTAGGAATTAGAGGGGAACGGTCTAGGGTTGCTACCAAAATTACTCCTATAAGCATTGTTATTGAAATTGTTTCTAGAGATAAAGTTCACATCTACTTGATCTTGAGCA
This sequence comes from Secale cereale, assembly GCA_902687465.1. Lineage (NCBI taxonomy): Eukaryota > Viridiplantae > Streptophyta > Magnoliopsida > Poales > Poaceae > Secale > Secale cereale. Next base: position 433,412,060 of record LR738713.1, on the reverse strand, counting down.
ATCAAAGAATTTAAAGGAACATCACGAGGATCAATAGAAGATTGCTTGGAAAGTAGAGACATGATCAAGTCAACTTTTTCATTTAGGGAGGAAATCTCCTCGACAGAGTTTACCTTCCTACCTGTTGGAGCGCCTTCGGTGTGCCATTGGGAATAATTGGTCATCATCTCATCGAGAAGCTTCGTGGCAGCACCAAGTGTAGTTGACATAAAAGTTCCTCTCGCGGCCGAATCTAACAAGTTCCGCGAGGTAAAGTTCAAGCCTGCATAAAAAGTTTGGATAACCATCCAAGTAGTCAAACCATGAGTAGGGCAGTTCTTGACAAGAGATTTCATGCGTTCCCAAGCTTGGGCAACGTGTTCATTATCCAATTGTTTAAAATTCATTATGTTACTCCTTAGTTGGATAATTTTAGCAGGCGGATAATACTTCCCAATAAAGGCATCCTTGCACTTGTCCCAAGAATCTATGCTATTTCTAGGCAAAGATTGAAACCAAATTTTAGCTCCTCCTCTCAAGGAGAAAGGAAAAAGCTTAAGCTTAACAATATCACTATCTACTTCTCGGTAAGTGTTTAAGTGTAAAGCAGCATCATCTCCAGCACCGGAGAATTGATCTTTCATAACTAGGTTCAGTAAAGCAGGTTTAATTTCATAAGAAGGTGCTGAAGTGGCAGGTGTAGTAATGGGCGTGCAGATAAAGTCATCGTTGTTATGACTAGTGAAGTCACACAACTTGGTGTTCTCGGTGGAACCCATAGAAGCAGGCAAGCAAGATAACTATTTTGTGATTTTTGATAAAGGGAACTAAAGCAAAACTGAAAGGTAAACTAACAAGACTAAAAAGCAAAGGTAAAAGATAGCGTGCAACTCCCCTATCTTGAAGAGTGGAGTCCCCGGCAATGGCGCCAGAAAACTTTGCTTGATGGCTTCTCGCCCCTCGTTGGTTACCCCAAGTGGAAGGTTTGAGATGCAGTGTAGCGGTAGTTTTCCCTTGGCATAGATACCAAGGATTGAATCCCCTGAGACTCCGAGGGTCAACAAGAAGGTGTCAACTACTAGCGGTGCAACTTAGCGATTGACATGACCTGCACACAAATACAAATAACTTTGCTCCCAACGAGTACAGAGAGGTTGTCAATCCCTCCGGCCTTGTCGTTTACAAAGGATCAAACGCAAGAGATAATAGTGATATGTATGACTACAACTAGTAAGTAAGAACAGAAAGTAAATAACGGGTGTGATCAGTGATGGTAATATGGACCGGGGTCCCATGATGTTCACTAGTGATGTCTCTCTCCCAAAAGACGATAAAACAACTAAGCGAGGTAAACGAATTACAGCTGGGTAATTGACAGGATTATGTGCGCAAACCAATGCTAACTATGCTGCAAAGAAAGGTAGAGGCTCAAAAGCATGGGCGGTACGCCAAGGAAAGTAGACCGAAATCCATCTGCATCTACTACTAATCATCCACCTTGAGATATCTATCCAGAACATCTCGCTGGTATTAAGTTGCGAGTCCCACCCATAGTGTAAACTCAAAGCAACAGACAACTGCATTAAAAGAACTTTGCGTAAAGTAAACAATCCTTGCACCCGCAAGTACAAGCACCGTTGTTTTCCCCCTTGTGGCAACAACACATCCCCTAGACTCATGTTTCTGTCACTCAAGCTAGTCATCGAGGGGCATGAACCCACAATCAAGCGTAACGTTCCCTCTTGGAGTTACTACCTACTACTTGGCCAAAGCAATAAACAGCAACGGAGAACATGCAAGAATTACTCAAGAACATAAATATAAAAGAGGTAAATCAAATATATTACTCACACACACGCTGAACATAATCTCATAATCCATCGGATCCCAGCAAACTCATCATAGCAACAGCATAAAGATTACATATGTGCCTCGATCATGTAGGGCAGCTCACGAGGTCTAATCGGTGAAGAACAAAGAGGGGAGGAGAACATCACATAGCTACTGGTCATGGACCCATGGTCCAAGGGAGCCTACTCACAACTCATCCGGGAGGCGTCCATGGTGGTGGAGAAGCTCCCGGTGGTGATCCTTCCCTCCGGCAGGGTGCCGGGAAGAGTTCTCCTGGTGCTCCCGATCTTGGAAGCGCGGCGGCGGCGGAACAAAGATGAGATCACGAAAAAAGGTTCCGTCCTCGAGGGTTTCGGGACGCGGTGTAAATATATGCCAAAGGGGGGCGTCAGAAGAGGCAAGGGGGGCCCAGGCGCCCTGGCGGCGCGGCCAGGAGGGGGGCCGCCCCCTCTGGCCCTACTTTGGCCGCATGGAAGCTTCCGGAACGCTGATTTTTTATATATTTTTCCCGGGATTTTTCTGGCAATTTACGTAATGGGAAAACCTGAAATACAAAAACAGCAGAAAACAGAAACTGGCACTGGGGTGCACTGAGTTAATAGGTTAGTCCAAATATGATCAAAAGTTTATGGAAGTGCATAAATATCATAGCAATATCACACAAAAGAGGCATGGAGCAAGCAGAAATTATAGATACGTTTTGGACGTATCAGCGACCCAAGACGTTATGAACGCGTGGCAGTCGCGTAGTGATGATTACTCCCTGGTTCAGTGCGGCATGCTTTACAGCTTAGAGTCGGGGCTCCAAAAACGTTTTGAGAATCACGGAGCATATGAGATGTTCGAAGAGCTGAAAATGGTTTTCCAAGCTCATGCCCGAGTCGAGAGATATGACGTCTCCGACGCATTCTACAGCTGTAAGATGGAGGAAAACAGTTCTGTCAGTAAGCACATCCTCAAGATTTATGGATTGCACAACCGCTTGTCTCAGCTGGGAATGAATCTCCCAGATGAAGCGGTCGTTGACAGAATCCTCCAGTCGCTCCCACCAAGCTTCAAGAGCTTCGTGTTAAACTTCAATATGCAGGGGATGGAGAAGTCCATTCCCGAGGTGTATTCGATGCTGAAATCAGCGGAGGTGGATATCAAGAAAGAACATCAAGTGTTGATGGTCAATAAAACCACTAAGTTCAAGAAAGGCAAGGGTAAGAAGAACTTCAAGAAGGGCGGCAAGGGAGTTGCCGCGCCCGGTAAGCCTGTTGCCGGGAAGAAGCCAAAGTATGGACCCAAGCCTGAGACAGAGTGCTTTTATTGCAAGGGAACGGGTCACTGGAAGCGGAACTGCCCCAAATACTTAGCAGACAAGAAGGCCGGCAACGTCAAAGGTATATGTGATATACATGTTATTGATGTGTACCTTACCAGCACTCGTAGTAGCTCCTGGGTATTTGATACCGGTGCGGTTGCTCACATTTGTAACTCAAAACAGGAGCTGCAGAATAAGCGGAGACTGGCGAAGGATGAGGTGACGATGAGCGTCGGGAATGGTTCCAAGGTCGATGTGATCGCCGTCGGCACACTACCTCTACATCTACCCTCGGGATTAGTTTTAAACCTTAATAATTGTTATTTAGTACCAGCTTTGAGCATGAACATTGTATTTGGATCTCGTCTTATGCGAGATGGCTACTCTTTCAAATCGGAGAATAATGGTTGTTCTATTTATTTGAGAGATATGTTTTATGGTCATGCCCCGCTGGTCAATGGTTTATTTTTTATGAATCTCGAACGTGATGACACACATATTCATAGTGTAGATGCCAAAAGATGTAAAGTTGATAATGATAGTCCCACATACTTGTGGCATTGCCGCCTTGGTCATATTGGTGTCAAACGTATGAAGAAGCTCCATTCAGATGGACTTCTAGAGTCTCTTGATTATGAATCATTTGACACGTGCGAACCATGCCTATTGGGCAAGATGACCAAGACTCCGTTCTCTGGAACAATGGAGTGAGCAACCAACTTATTGGAAATCATACATACCGATGTGTGCGGTCCAATGAGTGTTGAGGCTCGCGGGGGCTATCGTTATGTTCTCACCCTCACGGATGACTTGAGTAGATATGGGTATATCTACTTGATGAAGCACAAGTCTGAGACTTTTGAAAAGTTCAAGGAATTTCAGAATGAGGTTGAGAATCAACGTGACAGAAAAATAAAGTTCTTACGATTAGATCGTGGGGGTGAATATTTAAGTCATGAATTTGGCACGCACCTTAGGAACTGTGGAATTGTTTCACAATTGACACCGCCCGGAACACCTCAACGTAACGGTGTGTCCGAACGTCGAAATCGTACTCTGTTGGACATGGTGCGATCTATGATGTCCCTCACCGATTTACCGCTATCTTTTTGGGGTTATGCTATAGAGACTGCCGCATTCACTTTAAATAGGGATCCGTCAAAATCCGTTGAGACGACTCCGTATGAACTTTGGTTTGGCAATAAACTGAAGCTGTCGTTTCTAAAAGTTTGGGGTTGCGATGCTTATGTCTAGAAACTTCCACCTGAAAAGCTCGAACCCAAATCGGAAAAATGCGTCTTCATAGGATACCCAAAGAAAACGATTGGGTACACCTTCTACCACAGATCCGAAGGCAAAGTCTTTGTTGCCAAGAATGGATGCTTTTTGGAGAAAGAGTTTCTCTCGAAAGAAGTGAGTGGGACGAAAGTAGAACTTGATGAGGTGACAGTCACCCCTCCTGAAAGTAGCGCAGCGTAGGAAATTGTTCCTGAGGTGCCTACACCGACAAGGGAGGAAATTAATGATAATGATCATGAAGAAATAGATCAAGTTACTACTGAACTTTGAAGGTCCACGAGGGCACGTTCCGCACCAGAGTGGTACAGCAACCCTGTCCTGGAAATCACGTTGTTAGACAACGGTGAACCTTCGAACTATGAAGAAGCGATGGCGGGCTCGGATTCCAATAAATGGCTTGGAGCCATGAAATCCGAGATAGAATCCATGTATGAAAACAAAGTATGGACTTTGGTGGACTTGCCTGATGATAGGCACGCCATAGAAAACAAATGGATATTTAAGAAGAAGACAGACGCAGATGGTAATGTGACCATCTATAAGGCTCGGCTTGTCGCTAAGGGTTATCGACAAGTTCAAGGGATTGACTACGACGAGACTTTCTCTCCCGTAGCGATGCTGAAGTCAGTCAGAATCATGTTAGCTATTGTCGCATTCTATGATTATGAGATATGGCAAATGGACGTCAAAACAGCATTCCTTAATGGCTTCCTCAAGGAAGAGTTGTATATGATGCAGCCGGAAGGTTTTGTCGATCCAGAGAACGCTAACAAGGTATGCAAGCTCCAGCGCTCGATTTACGGGCTGGTGCAAGCATCTCGGAGTTGGAATATTCGCTTTAATGATGTGATCAAAGCGTTTATCTTTATACAGACTTATGGAGAAGCCTGTATTTACAAGAAAGTGAGTGGGAGCTCTGTGGCATTTCTCATATTATATGTGGATGACATATTGCTGATGGGAAATGATATAGAATTCTTGGAAAATGTAAAGGCCTACTTCAATAAGAGTTTTTCAATGAAGGACCTTGGAGAAGCTGCTTACATATTAGGCATCAAAATCTATAGAGATAGATCAAGACGCCTCATTGGTCTTTCACAAAGCACATACCTTGATAAGATATTGAAAAAGTTCAATATGGATCAGTCCAAGAAGGGGTTCTTGCCTGTTTTGCAAGGTATGAGATTGAGCAAGGCTCAGTCGCCGACCACGGCAGAAGATAGAGAAAAGATGAGTGTCATTCCCTATGCCTCGGCCATAGGTTCTATCATGTATGCCATGCTGTGTACCAGACCTGATGTGAACCTTGCCATAAGTTTGGTAGGGAGGTACCAAAGTGATCCCGGTATGGAACACTGGACAACGGTCAAGAACATCCTGAAGTACCTAAAAAGGACTAAGGATATGTTTCTCGTTTATGGAGGTGACAAAGAGGTCGTCGTAAAGGGTTACGTCGATGCTAGCTTCGACACAGATCTGGATGACTCTAAGTCTCAAACCGGATACGTGTATATTTTGAACGGAGGGGCAGTCAGCTGGTGCAGTTGCAAGCAAAGCGTCATGGCGGCATCTACATGTGAAGCGGAGTACATAGCTGCTTCCGAAGCAGCGCAGGAAGGAGTCTGGATGAAGGAGTTCATCACCGACTTAGGAGTCATTCCAAGCGCGTCAAGCCCGATGACTCTCTTCTGTGACAACACTGGTGCTATTGCTATTACCAAGGAGCCCAGGTTTCACAAGAAGACCAAGCACATCAAGCGCCGTTTCAACTCCATCCGGAATTATGTTCAAGATGGAGATATAGATATTTGTAAAGTGTATACGGATCTAAATGTCGCAGACCCGTTGACTAAACCTCTTCCACGGGCAAAACATGATCAACACCAGAACTCTATGGGTGTTCGATTCATCACAATGTAACTAGATTATTGACTCTAGTGCAAGTGGGAGACTGTTGGAAATATGCCCTAGAGGCAATAATAAAAGTATTATTATTATATTTCCTTGTTCATGATAATTGTCTGTTATTCATGCTTGAATTGTATTGTACGGAAACAGCGATACATGTGTGAATACATAGACCACAATGAGTCCCTGGTAAGCCTCTAGTTACCAGTTCGTTGATCAACAGATGGTCACGGTTTCCTGACCATGGACATAGGATGTCAGTGATAACGGGATCACATCATTAGGAGAATGATGTGAGGGACAAGACCCAATCCTGAGCATAGCACGAGATCGTATAGTTCGTAATGCATAAGCTTTTCGGTGTCAAGTATTTATTCCTTAGACGATGAGGTTGTACAACTCCCGGATGCCGTAGGAATACTTTGGGTGTGCCAAATGTCACAACGTAACTGGGTGGCTATAAAGGTACACATCGGGTATCTCCGAAAGTGTTTGTTGAGTTGGTACGAACCAAGACTGGGATATTGTCACTCCATATGACGGAGAGGTTCCTCTGGGCCCACTCGGTAAGACATCTTCATAATGAGCTCAAAGTGACTAAGGAGTTAGTCACGGGATGATGGATTACGGAACGAGTAAAGAGACTTGCCATGACGAGATTGAACAAGGTATTGGGAATACCGACGATCGAATCTCGGGCAAGTACCGAACCGATGGACAAAGGGAATAACATACGGGATTGAGTGAATCCTTGACACGGTGGTTCATCCGATGAAGATCATCGAGGAACATGTGGGAACCAACATGGGTATCCAGATCCCGCTGTTGGTTATTGACCGGAGAGTGGTCTCGGTCATGTCTACGTGTCTCCCGAACCCGTAGGGTTTACACACTTAAGGTTCGGTAACGCTAGGGTCGTAGAGATACATGCACGTGGAAACCCGAAAGTTGTTCGGAGTCCCGGATGAGATCCCGGACGTCACGAGGAGTTCCGGAATGGTCCGGAGGTAAAGAATGATATATAGGAAGTCCAGTTTCGGCCATCGGGTGAACTCCGGGGGTCACCGGGAGTGTCCCGGGACCACCGGAGGGGTCCCGAGGGTCCACCGGGTGGGGCCACCCATCCCGGTGGGGCCCTAGGCCGCGAGGGGGAAGTGGCCAGCCCCTGGTGGGCTGGCGCACCACATGGGCCCCCCTCCCCATGCGCCTAGGGTTGAAACCCTAAGGGGAGGGGGCGCCCCCCCTTGCCTTGGGGGGCAAGATTGCCTCCCTGGCCGCCGCCCCCCTGCAGATCCCATCGGCAGGGCTTGGAGCACCCCCTGGCCCCCTATATATATATGTGGGGGGGGGGGGAGAGGGCAGCCACACCCAAGTCTCTGGCGCCTCTCCCCCTCCCGTCACACCTCATACTCCCTCCGCAGGGCGCCGGCGAAGCCCTGCAGGAATTCCAGTTGCATCCACCACCACGCCGTCGTGCTGCTGGATCTCCGACGACCTCTCCTTCCCCTTGCTGGATCAAGAAGGAGGTGACGTTGCTGTACCGGACGTGTGTTGAACGCGGAGGTGCCGTCTGTTCGGCGCTAGATCATCGGTGACGAAGAACGCGAAGAGTACGACTACTTCATCCATGCTTCTTCGAAAGCTTCCGCTCGCGATCTACAAAATGGTATGTAGATGCACTCTCATATGCTCGTTGCTAGATGTCTCCTTAGATGGATCTTAGTGTAAGCATAGAATTTTTTTGAATTCTGCTACGTTCCCCAACATCTCCTACTCAAGATAAATTATACTACGCTGTGCAGCTCTACTTCCAGCAGGGCGAGAAGGTCTCCAACAACATCGCCGAATACGAGGGCCTAATTGCCGGACTCAAGGCCGCCGCTGCGCTGGGTGTCAAGCGTCTCACCATCAGGGGCGATTCGTAACTCCTCGCCGACTTCTCCAACAAGAAATACAAGCCCAAGGACGAGCACATGGGGGCATATCTAGAGGAGGTACGTAGGATGGAGAAGCGATTCCAAGGGCTGGATGTGCAGCACGTACCAAGAGGTACCAACAAAGAAGCAGACGACATCGCCAAACGAGCCTCCAGACGAGAACTTCAAAGGCCGGGTGTCTTCGAGGAACGGCTGCTCAAGCCGTCGGCGGCACCACCAGCCCCTAAGCCGGTCTCCCCTCGGCAGGGGTTACCAGCGGCGCCTCCCGATGGCGCCCCGCTCTTCGGGCCACCCTTCGGAGCCCGCCTGCTGCTCGCCGCTGAGCCCGAGGAGGGTTGCTGGACCCAGGAACTCAAGATGTACCTGCAACACGATACCCTGCCGGATAAGGACGAAGATGCTGAGCGTGTGGTCCGACGGGCCTCAGCTTATTGTATCCAAGATGGAGGACTCTACAGGAGGCGCCCCAACGACGTCTCGTTGAAATGCATCTCGAGGAAGCAAGGGCGCGAGCTGCTGGCTGATATCCACGGTGGAGACTGCGGCCATCACTCGTCGTCCCGCACCCTCGTGGGCAAGGCCTTCCGCAGCGGCTTCTACTGACCCACGACGCTCAATGACGCCACGGAGCTCGTGCAAGCTTGCGAGGCGTGTCAGTTTCACGCCAAGCAGATCCACCAGCCGGCGCAAGGCCTCCAGACGATTCCGCTTTCCTGGCCCTTCGCGGTCTGGGTATTGGACATCCTGGGTCTATTTCCTCGGGCAGTAGGGGGCTACCGCTTCCTGTACGTCGCCATCGACAAATTCACCAAGTGGGCGGAAGTGGAGCCTGTTCGTGCGGTCCCAGCTGGGTCAGCTGTCAAGTTCATCCAGGGCCTCGTGAGGCGATTCAGGGTCCCCAACCGCATCATCACGGATAACGGTTCGCAATTCACAAGTAATTTCTTCAGGTCATATTGTGCTAACCTTGGAACACAGATCTGCTATGCTTCGGTGGCTCACCCCAGGAGCAACGGCCAGGCCGAGCGCGCCAACGCGGAAGTCTTGTGTGGCCTCAAGACGCGCAGCTTTAAGAAGAAGCTTGAGGCTTGCGGCAGGGGCTGGATCGACGAACTCCAGTCCGTGTTGTGGTCGATCCGAACCACTGCCACCAAACCTATGGGGGAAACTCCCTTCTTTCTCATCTATGGGGCGGAGGCGGTCCTCCCTCACGAGGTCAAGCATCGCTCCCCATGGGTCTTGGCCTTCAATGAGGAATGCCAGGACGTTGCTTTGCGGATGGACCTCGTGCTCGGCGAGGAGGGCCGCCGCCGAGCTGCCCTGAGGGCGGCATGTTATCAGCAGGCGCTGCAGCGGTACCACCACCGCGGCGTCCGCGCGAGAACACTTGAAGTTGGTCACTTGGTCCTAAGGCGGGTCCTCTCCCGTGAGGGGCTGCACAAGCTCTCGCCCATGTGGGAGGGCCCATTCAGAATCGCCCGTGTCTCTAGGCCTGGTGCTGTGCGCCTGGAGATGCAGGATGGGATACCTATCCAGAATTCCTGGAACATCGAACACCTCAGGAGGTTCTATCCATAATCAAGGCTCCGTGCCCATGAAGGTCTCCGCCCGTGACACTCTCACATAATAATGAGTTGGGGATGTACACGCCTCGGAGTCTCCTGTGCGTTGCCTATGGGCCCTCAGACGGGGCTCCCACCCACGCCCCAGTGGCAGTCCTTAGCTCCGCGCTGGGAAGAAGACGTAGTGTAGGGGTCGGACGCGGCCTTTTTCCTTTTTGCTTGGTGTTTGGCTGTCAACCTTTTCTACTTCCTTGGCTATCAGCCCTTCCTCTACCCCATGCTATGAAGTTCTCGTGTTTCTCGCGCTTCCTGCATTTGGTTTGAGACCTTTCTCGCCGGTCTGTTTGGGATCTTTCTTGACAGTTCTAAAGTTCAGCCGCGCCACTCGCTCTCCTTCGCGCGCCTCGCGCGTGGGGGCTGGGGCACGGTCGGTCACCGGCCCTCGTCTGCCGACGTGGCCCCGTGACCTCGCCTGGCCAAGCCTGCTCAGGCTCTGGCACCGGGCTTCTCAGTCCGCGCAACCTGGAGCTGGGCTTTTCAGTCCGCGCAATCTATCCTACCGAGCCGGCTCAGGCTTTGGTGCTCTAACCCGCGCTCGGCGCTCTCAGCAGATCCTAGTGGCTCACCCCCGCGAGGGGGGCTCATGATGTCGGAGTCAGGAGGACTCCACCTCAGGACGACACGACGCATAAAAGCTAAGTAATTCCATCCAGGCAACAAAAGCATGACAGCGAGTTCTCGCTTCTTACATATATCACAACCCATTACACGCCTCCTCAAGGCAACTTGAAATTTTGACGCAGAAGGGACATGAAGGAAAAGAAAGGAGAAGAAGCAGAAGCCGCTCCCGCTCAGTCGGAGTCTTCCAGTTCCTCGGGCTTCACCGAGCCACAGCGGCGCGGCAACCCCCTCCCTTCGCCGGGCCGGCCTCGGCGGCGTGGTGGTTCGTCGCGGCCACCGCTACTGGAGGAGCTGCTGCTGTCACAGAGGGGGGGGGGACCTGCGGCACCCCCCAGGACTGAGGTCGTCTTCGGAGGAGGAGATGCTCCTCCGGACGCCTTCCCCGTCGCCCTCCTCGTCGTCAGCCTCGGGACAGCACCCAAGGCGCCTCCCTTCCTTCGAGAAGACCCTGACAAACAGCGTGGAGACGCCATCGTACCTGAAATGGAGCACGCACCTCCCCAACAGCCGGCGTGCGCGAGCGAACGACTGCCAACCGCGCTCCAGGAACACGTCGCCCGAAGGAGCCACATCAACCTCCACCCATGACGCACCACTGCAGTAACCATCAGCCTGCAGCCGGATACCGCCGAGGCCTCCGGCTGGTAGCACATCACCGAACGAGCGGGGGAGCCTGAGCCACGGGCCGCCGGGCTTCTCCGCCCACACCATGAACTCCGACGACACGTCGAAGGAATGGAGCTGTGGGCGTGGAGGACGCGCGGCCGACAGGCACCGTTGCGCGCCTCCTCTACCTCCGCGGCCGCGACCACCTTCACCACGGGAGGACACCCCGCGCCGTCCACCGGCGGCCGCGGCAGGGCTCAGAAGGCCACGCCCGCCTCCCCGAGAAGCCGCTGCGGGCACAGCGGCATACTTGCGGGGACGACCGCGACCCCTCTTTGGTGGCAGTGGGACTGGATCCTTCGGGGTCTTCCCCTTCTCCACGGCGGATGGCTTCCTCGGCGGTGCCATGGAGATCTCGCGACAAGAGAGAGAGCAAAGGACAAGCAAGGAGAAGATGACACTGGCTTGGAAATGACCTGGGGGCTCCCCCCTAGTCCCATTTATAGGGCGGAGGAGCCCAACCGCCAGCCACTCGCGTCACAGCCATTACGCCCTCGTCGCCTGCGCCAAGGAGTTGTCAAGTCGCACGATCACCAAGGCTGCGTGGGAAGCGGAGCCACCACGTCCCATCCAACAGTCGCACGTTGGCCTGGCCCGCAGCCTTTAGGGCCCGCGGCGCTTCGTCCTCGACTAAGGCTTCGCCCTGAAGCCAACTCCGCGCGTGCCTTGGGCCCGGGGGCTACTGTCGGCGTACTGGGAACCAGGGTACCCAGACTTTCCTGTCTGCGGGCCGTGACGCGCTCCTACTACGACCTGGTACGGCCCAGCTGATCAACCAGCTGTCCAAGACCCTCGCGAGGGGGCTAAGCCTCGCGAGGAGAACGACATCAAGACCTCTTCGGGAGCGGCCTCAGCTAGGTGCTCCAGAGGGGTGGAGAATCCAAGGCCAAGCCTGCCTCACGAGGAGGCAGTGATGTCAGCGATGACGCACCACACCAGCAGGTGCCAGCATCCGCCAACGGCCCAGTTACCATTTCGGTGCAAAGAGGACAGCGCAGCTGCGGGTTCCCGAGGAGCGGGGCAAAGGTTTCCTCATTGGTGCAACGAGACCGAAGACCGCAAGGACGACAAGGAGGATGTCATCATCGAGCCCACCACCGCGTCATCGCCAGATCCTTTTGCAGGCGAAGACCGCTTTTGTCAGGGTAGGAACGTCCTTGTGTTCCCGCTAAAAAATGGCCGTTGTGGGATCCCTTCCCGCCTAAACATTTCGGGGGAAGAGGACCGTGGCCGCCTATATAAGTAGCTAGGATTCCCACTGTGAAAGGGATCGACTGATACACTCTACCACCACACAAGGAGCAAGAACACTTGCCTCCTGACCCTCCTGAGCTCACCTCCTGAGCCCGGGAATCGTTGTACTAGCTCATATTCCAGCTCGCCCGAAGCTAATCCACCAAAGCAGGAAGTAGGGTCTTACACCACACGATGGCCCGAATCTGGATAAACTCTTGTGTGTTCTGTCTGTTGTTTGCCTGAATCCTTCCACCGAGACGAGAGTGAGGCGCTAGGTAGACGTGAGTGGGAGAGATCTTCGTTCACGCCCCTGTGTTTGAACTTATTGGGTTTTGCGGAGCCCTGAATCCGACAAAACTAATGCTATCTCAAGATAAATATTTCAGGAAAGTTCAATGGTTGGGATGGCATGGATTAGAAATGTGGACCCCTCAAAATGCCAAGGACATATATTGGCACAAGCTCACGACTCTACATTTTCTATTTTAGTGATCCAAGATCACATTGAGTCCATAGGAAAGCCAATACTATTAAAAGAGGATGAGGTGTTGCTTAATGGGTTTCTTGCTCAAAATGCTTAGTGATATGCTCCAAAACCCTCAACCACTTTCTCACGTCCACATATGTCCCAAACCAAAAGTCAAACTCGGCCCCACCGAAACCTTCTATCCGGAGCCACCGAGTTCTCTTGGCATAGCCATTGCCACGAAACCTAGTCACTTCGGTCTCACCGATAGGGTTCACCGAGATGGGATTGCAAACTCTCTGTTTCCCTTCGTAACGTTTCGGTCTAACCGAGATGAGCGATCGGTCCCGCCGAGTTCGCAATGCAAACTCTTTGTTTCCCCTTCGTAACATTTCGGTCCAACCGAAACGAGCGAATTGGTCCCACCGAGTTTGCCTGACCAACTCTCTGGTTAGCTTATTACCAAAATCGGTCCTACCGAGTTTGTGTAATCGGTCTCACCGAGATTACGTTATGCCCTAACCCTAATGAAATCGGTCCTACCGAGTTGACATGTCAGTCCCACCGAAATGCCTAACGGTCACATTATGAACTAAATCAGTCTGACCGAGTTCTCTGATTCGGTCCCACCGAACTTGGTAAATTGTGTGTAACGGTTAGATTTTGTGTGGAGGCTATATATACCCCTCCACCCACTCTTCATTCGTGGAGAAAGCCATCAGAACATGCCTACACTTCCAACATACATTTTCTGAGAGAAAACCACCTACACTTGTGTTGAGGTCAAGATATTCCATTCCAACCACATAAATCTTGATCTCTAGCCTTCTCCAAGTTTCTTTCCACTCAAATCATCTTTCCACCAAATCCAATCATATGAAAGAGAGTTAAGTGTTGGGGAGACTATCATTTGAAGCACAAGAGCAAGGAGTTCATCATCAACACACCGTCTATTACCTTTTGGAGAGTGGTGTCTCCTATATTGGTTAGGTGTCACTTGGGAGCCTCCGTCAAGATTGTGGAGTTGAACCAAGGAGTTTGTATGGGCAAGGAGATTGCCTACTTCGTGAAGATCTACCCTAGTGAGGCAAGTCCTTCGTGGGCGATGGCCATGGTGGGATAGACAAGGTTGCTTCTTCGTGGACCCTTCGTGGGTGGAGCCCTCGTGGACTCGCGCAACCGTTACCCTTCATGGGTTGAAGTCTCCATCAACGTAGATGCTCGATAGCACCACCTATCAGAACCACGGATAAAAAATCTCCGTGTCTACATTGTGTTTGCTCCCTCAAACTCCTCCCTTTACCTTCATATGCAATTGCTTTACATTCCGCTGCTATACTCTTAGAATTGCATGTGTAGGTTGATTGCTTGACTTGTGCATAATTGCTAAAATCTGCCAAGACTTAAAATTGGGAAAAGGCTTTTATTTGGTCAAGTAGTCTAATCACCCCCCTCTAGACATACTTTCGATCCTACAGACATGTATGGCACATTTGGTACCTTGCATCACCCCCGAAGAGGCCCACTGGGTGCAAGAAAAAACCATTTGGTAACATACACGGAGTCTTGTCTCGCATGCGCACAAACCTCGAAGCAACCCGTAGCCTAGGTCATTAGGAACACCCGAATTGACCATTTCCAGCGAGCCATGTTGGGGTCAGGCATAAAAGTGGGGCTCGGCGTACGTGACGGTGCAAGGGAAATCGGCTCGGAGATGGCGGAAAACGAAAATCGGCTGGCGCAGGATGGCACGAAATCTAGCATTGCTCCCTCTCATTTACTCGCTCACCTCCACGCTAGGACAAACCCAGGCTTAGTTCTTGCCTGGTCGGTGACAGTGACTCATATATGCAGAAGCAGTGGCGGCGACTTCAATCTCCGACAGCAGGACCTGCTTTTGTCCCCTTCGTCTCGTCTACGCCATGGGCGGATAATCGGCTCCAAAGAGGGTAAGCAGCATGCAACCCCTTTCCTCTCTTAGGTCATTAGATACAGTGTAGGGTCGATTTCATTGTTGTTCACCGCACCATCGATGTTGCCTATTAGGTTATGGACGAAAGGACGAAGCTACTTGTTCAGGCAACAACACTTATAGTTGTGATTTAAACTTGGGTCATGTTCGTCCACAAGACAGTTGGTTGTTAGAGTGATAAGCCTATCCTCCATTATGGTCCAGTGTTAATCCAATATATATGATAGCAAATCTAAACTACATCTACAACTGCAATGACATAGACACTTTATGGATGCTTCAAATGTGAAGAGCACCTTTTGTTAAGCGTGTGGAGACGTTATGATCATGGGGCTTCTAGAAGACAACATCCACACCTCTGTGGAGGAGCAAAGTGCCATGTTTCTTCATGTTGTGGATCATAATCAGATGTTCAGGGTAATCCACAACATGTTCAAGAGATCAATTGAGTCCAGTCTCTCATATTTCAAGAAAGTGGTGCATGCTATTCGGGAGCTCGGGAGAGAGAGCATCAAGACACCAACTAGGCAAGATCCTAGCAAGATTTGCAACAAGTCAAGATGGTATCTATATTTCAAGGTGAGCACTACTTGTAATTCATGCCTTGACATGCTTGAATTGTGCTAATACAACCATAACACCATGTTCCCATGTCGTTACAGGATTGCATTGGTGCAATAGATGATACTCACATGATTGTTAGAGTGTTGAGGTCACAGGTTGCGGCATACAAGGGTAGAAAGCAGTTCACAAGTCAGAACATGATGGCAAGTTCTACTTAGGAGATGATGGTTGTGCGTATTGGCATGATGTTCTTCCACCCTTCAGGAAAATTAGGTACCATCTGAACGAGCTTTCTTTTATGAATTATCGTAGGACTGCGCATGAATTGTTCAATCTTAGATACTCTAGTCTTAGAGTTACGGTTGAGAGGACAACTGGAGCTCCAGAGACAAATTTAAGATCTTGGATCAGAAGCCATTTCACCCTTTCACCACCTTGGTTAGGCTTGCTCTTGCATGTTGCATCCTCCATAACTAGATCCTAAAATAGGGTTGTGGTGAACTTGTGCCGGGGGAGGAAGGTATGACGGTTGATGGTGTTGATACCTCCGACCATGGTCTGGACTGATATGTCTGCAACTTATCTATAATTTATGAAGTATTCATGCCATGTTTACAATAATTTTATATGGTTTTGGTGCAGTTCTATATGATTTTCATGGACTAACATATGGACCTAGTGCCCAGTGCCAGTTTGTGTTTTATGATTGTTTTTTTTGTTTTCCAGAAAATCCATATCAAATGAAGTCCAAATGCAGTGAAATTTTTTGATAGTTTTTTCTGGAAGGAAAGGGACCTAGGAAGCTTTGAGATAGTACCAGAAGACCTATAGGGGCCCCAAAAGCCACTTGGGTGCGCCCAAATGCCTCGTTGGCCCCCTATGGCCCCTCTCCGCGTGATTCCAACTCTAAAAATCCTTATAAATTTAGAAAACCCCGAAAGTTAACCTAGAACTTCGAATCCGCCGCCGCAAGCCTCTATACCAAAGAGATCCCATCTGGAGCCCTGTTCCGGCACCCTAACTGATGCGTCTCCGCCGTATCTACTTTTCCTAACGCTTTTACTCTTGTTTTTGACTCTAATTTGCATGATTTGAATGAAACTAACCCGGACTAACGATGTTTTCAGCAGAACTACCATGGTGTTGTTTTTGGTGTAGAAAAAAAAGTTCTTAGAATTCGACAAAAAAATTGGAGATTTATTTCAGAATAAAAGAAAAATACTGGAACCAAGAACCACCGGAGGGGGGGCTGGCTGGCCACAAGACACCAGGGCGCGCCACCCCCTCCAGACACGCCCTGGTGGGTTGTGGCCCCTCGTGGCCCCTCTGACCCTAATTCTAATTCCATAAATACCTATTTTCGGAGAAAAAATAGGAGAGGAAATTTCATCGCGTTTTACGATACAGAGCCGACGCCACCTCATGTACTTCATCAGGAGGACAAACTTGGAGTCCGTTTGGGGCTCCAGAGAGGGGAATCTTCGATCTTCATCATCACCAACCCTCGTTCCATCGCCAATTCCATGATGCTCCACACCAAGAGTGAGTAACTCCTTCGTAGGCTCGCTGGTTGGTGAGGAGTTGGATGAGATTCATCATGTAATCGAGTTAGTTTGGTTAGGGCTTGATCCGTAGTATCCACTATGTTTTGAGATTGATGTTGCTATGACTTTTCTATGCTAATGCTTGTCACTAGGGCCCGAGTGCCATTGATAGAGGCAAAGGTGTCATGTCTTTTGATGAGATGGTGGCTAACGTTTTGTGTGGAGTAGACTTCAATGATCCGATTGTGAACGTGCGAGGACGTCATGCCTTAGCAATCGCTAAACCAACTCCGGGAGGTTATTGACCACGCCGGAGCACGATCAACCTGACCACGAGGGTCTATTTCCAGCAAGCAAATGAAGAACAAGCAAGAAACTAAGATTGCAATCTGGATATTGCGAATTTAAGAGGAAAGCTTAATTGATGAAGATGGGGTTATGAGACATCATTGTCTGGTCGTTGAACACAAATGAAGTACGCGAAGTTGCAGCTATGACAAACTTTAATCTAAACAAAACCAAAAGTCTAAACGAGGCCCTAAGGGATGTATATATGGAGGTAGAGGGGGGAATGTGAACCCCTGGGGGAGGGGTCCGACTGAACCTAACTCTTGTTTCCCCACACATATGGACTCTAAAAACAATCTATACTCAAGTATTTCCAAATTACATGGGCCTGGCCCAAAAATAAGGTGGTGCATCACCTATTATAAGCCATGGACGAAATTTATGAAAGGGCATCATGTATATTTTGTCCATGTTCTTGTATGTCATCAAGGAGGAGTACTGAAATCTACACTAGAAACGTCGTTTTGGTTCCCTTCGCGCGCACCTTCATCTCCATGCTTGTTTCTACTCCAGTGTTCATCCCTCTTGTCCATGCTAGGCCCTTCATTAGTAATCAACACAAATGTATCCAATTTAGGCAGCATCATATTCTTGTTGGGAAACATAGCATGTAATTTCAAAAAAAATCTTACGCTCATGCAAGATCTATCTAAGAGATGCATAGAAACAATAGGGGGAGAGTGTGTCTACATACCCTCATAGACTGAAAGCGGAAGCGTTTGATAACGCGTTTGATGTAGTTGAACTTCTTCTCGTTCCAACCGATCAAGCACCGAACGTACGGCACCTCCGAGTTCTGCACACGTTCAACTCGATGACGTCCCTCGAACTCTTGATCTAACAAAGGGTCGAGGAAGTAGATGAGTTCCGTCAGCACGACGGTGTGGTGACAGTGATGGTGAAGTGATCCGCGCAGGCTTCGCCTAAGCACTACGAGAATATGACCGTGGGAGTAAACGGTGGAGGGGAGCGCCGCACACGGCTAAAAATGATGTTCGTGTGTTCTAGGCGCCCCCTCCCCACATATATATAGGTTGGAGGGGGAGAGGCAGCCAAGGGGGCACCCAAGTAGGCTGAATCCTACTTGGGGTGCAACCCCAATTCGCCCCCTCCTTATTATGGCACTAGGAGAAGGAAGGAGAGGTGGCGCCCTTCCCTTCCCTTCTCCCTTGAGGAGGGGAAGGAAGGAGGGGCTAGCCTTCCTCCCTTTCCTTCCCTAGGGCCGACCGGCCAGGTGGAGGGGTGCACTAGCCCCGTGTGGGCTGGTCTGTCCCTCTCTTGGCCCAATAGGCCCATAACTTTGCTGGGGGGTGCCCGGAACCCCTTCCGGTGAGCCGGTATCACCCGGTATCACCCAGAACACTTCTGGTATCCAAATACCATCATCATATATATCAATCTTTACCTCTCGACCATTTCGAGACTCCTCGTCATGTCCGTGATCTCATCCGGGACTCCAAACAAAATTCATTCACCAAATCACATAACTCATATAATACTATATCATCATCAAACGTTAAGCGTGCGGACCCTACGGGTTCGAGAACTATGTAGACATGACCAAGACACTTCCCCGGTCAATAACCAATGTCGGAACCTGGATGCTCATATTGGTTCCTACATATTCTACGAAGATCTTTATCGGTCGAACCGTTATGACAACATACGTTATTCCCTTTTGTCATCGGTATGCTACTTGACCGAGATTTGATTGTCGGTATCTTCATACCTAGTTAAATCTCATTACCGGCAAGTCTCTTTACTCGTTCCGGAATACATCATCCCGAGACTAACTCATTAGTCATTTTTCTTGTAAGACTTCTTATGATGTGTATTACCGAGAGGGCCCAGAGATACCTCTCCAATACTCGGAATGACAAATCCTAATCTCGATCTATGCCAACTCAACAAACACCTTCGGAGATACCTGTAGAGCGTCTTTATAATCACCCAATTACATTGTGACGTTTGATAGCACACAAGGCATTCCTCCGGTATCCGGGAGTTGACATGAAGAAAGCAATAGCAATAAAATCGAACAATCATTATGCTAAGCTAACGGGTGGGTCATGTCCATCACATCATTCTCCTAATGATGTGATCCCGTTCATCAAATGACAACACATGTCTATGGTTAGGAAACTTAACCATCTTTGGTTAACGAGCTAGTTTAGTAGAGGCTTACTAGGAACACGGTGTTTTGTCTATGTATCCACACATGTATCAAGTTTCCGGCTAATACAATTCTAGCATGGATAATAAACATTTATCATGATATAAGGAAATATAAAATAACAACTTTATTATTGCCTCTAGGGCATATTTCCTTCAGTCTCCCACTTGCACTAGAGTCAATAATCTAGTTCACATCGACATGTGATTTAATACCGATAGTTCACATCGTTAGGTGATTAACACCCACAGTTCACATCGCCATGTGACCACCACCCAAAGGGTTTACTAGAGTCAATAATCTAGTTCACATCGCCATGTGATTAATACCCAAAGAGTACTAAGGTGTGATCATGTTTTGCTTTGTGAGAGAAGTTGAGTCAATGGGTCTGTCACATTCAGATCCGTATGTATTTTGCAAATTTCTATGTCTACAATGCTCTGCATGGAGCTACTCTAGCTAATTGCTCCCACTTTCAATACATATCCAGATTGAGACTCAGAGTCATCTGAATCAGTGTAAAAGCTTGCATCGACATAACTCTTTTACGACGAACTCTTTATCACCTCCATAACCGAGAAATATTTCCTTAGTCCTCTAAGGATAAATTTGACCGCTGTCTAGTGATCTACTCCTGGATCACTATTGTACCTCCTTGCCAAACTCATGGCAAGATACACAACAGGTCTGGTACACAACATGACATGCTTTATAGAACCTATGGTTGAGGCATAGGGAATGACTTTCATTCTCTCTCTATTTTTCTGCCTTGGTCGGTCTTTGAGTCTTACTCAACTTCATACCTTACAACTTAGGCAAGAACTCCTTCTTTGACTGATCCATCTTGCACTTCTTCAAAACTTTATCAAGGTATGTACTCATTGAAAGTCTTTATCAAGCGTCTTGATCTATCTCTATAGACCTTGATGCCCAATATGTAAACAGCTTCACCGAGGTCTTTCTTTGAAAAACTCCTTTTAAATAATCCTTTATGCTTTCCAAAAAGAATCCTACATCATTTCCGATCAACAATATGTCCTTCACATATACTTATCAGAAATGTTATAGTTCTCCCACTCACTTTCTTGTAAATACAGGCTTCACCGTAAGTCTGTATAAAATCGTATGCTTTGATCCCCTCATCAAGTTTAACCCGAGTATTCTGCATGTGCAAAACTGTCTTGCACATGTTGTATGTGAATGTAGAGTCTATCACACCCGATCATCACGTGGTGTCTCAACACGACGAACTGTAGCAACGGTGCATACTCAGGGAGAACACCTTTACCTTAAAATTTAGTTAAGGAGTCATCTTATAATGCTACCGCCGTACTAAGCAAAATAAGATGTATAAAATATAAACATCACATGCAATCAAAAATATGTGACATGATATGGCCATCATCATCTTGTGCTTTTGATCTCCATCTCCAAAGCATCGTCACGATCTCCATCATCACCGGCTTGACACCTCGATCTCCATCGTAGCATCGTGGTCTTCTCACCAACTATTGCTTCTGCGACTATTGCAATCTCATAGCGATAAAGTAAAGCAATTACATGGCGTTTTCAATTCATACAATAAAGAGACAACCATAAGGCTCCTGCCGGTTGCCGATAATTTACAAAACATGATCATCTCATACAATAACGTATAACTCATCATGTCTTGACCATATCATATCACAACATGCCCTGTAAAAACAAGTTAGACGTCCTCTACTTTGTTGTTGCAAGTTTTACGTGGCTGTTACAGGCTTCTATCAAGAAATATTCTTACCTACGGCACAAAACCACAATGATGTTTCGTCAAGTTTGTTGTTTTAACCTTCAACTAGGACCGGCCGTAGTCTAATTCGATTCAACTAAAGTAGGAGAAACAGACACCCGCCGTCCACCTTTATGCAAAACTAGTTGAATGTGTGTCGGTGGAACCGGTCTCATGAATGTGGTCATGTAAGGTTGGTCTGGGCTGCTTCATCCCACAATACCGCCGAATCAAAATAAGACGTTGGTGGTAAGCAGTATGACTATCACCGCCGACAACTCTTTGTGTTCTAGTCGTGCATATCATCTATGCATAGACCTGGCTCATGATGCCACTGTTGGGAAACGTAGCATGTAATTTCAAAAAAATTCCTATGCTTACGCAAGATCTATCTAGGAGATGCATAGCAATGAGAGGGGGAGAGTGTGTCTATGTACCCTCGCAGACCGAAAGCGGAAGCGTTTGACAACGCGGTTGATGTAGTCAAACTTCTTCTCGTTCCAACCGATCAAGCACCGAACGTACGACACCTTCGAGTTTTGCACACGTTCAGCTCGATGACGTCCCTCGAACTCTTGATCCAGCAAAGTGTCGAGGAAGTAGTTGGGTTCCGTCAGCACAATGGCGTGGTGACGGTGATGGTGAAGTGATCCGCGCAGGGCTTCATCTAAGCACTACGAGAATATGACCGTGGGAGTAAACGATGGAGGGGAGCGCCGCACACGACTAACAATGATGTTCGTGTGTTCTAGATGCCCCCCTCCCCACATATATATAGGTTGGAGGGGGGAGAGGCAGCCAAGGGGGTGCCCAAGTAGGCCGAATCCTACTTGGGGTGAAACCCCAAATCGCCCCCCTTCCTTATTATGGCACTAGGAGGATGAATGAGAGGTGGCGCCTTCCCCTTTCCTTTCTCCCTTGAGGAGGGGAAGGAAGGAGGGTCTAGCCTTCCTCCATTTCCTTCCCTAGGGCCGGCCGGCCAGGTGGAGGGGCGCACCAGCCCCCTGTGGGCTGGTCTGTCCCACCCTTGGCCCGATAGGCCCATAACTTTGTGGGGGGTTGCCCGGAACCCCTTCTGGTGACCCGGTATCACCCGGAACACTTCCGGTGTCCAAATACCATCGTACTATATATCAATCTTTACCTCTCAACCATTTAAAGACTCCTCGTCATGTCCGTGATCTCATCCAGGACTCTGAACAACATTTGGTCGCCAAATCACATAACTCATATAATACAATATCATCATTGAATGTTAAGCATGCGGACCCTACGGCTTCAAGAACTATGTAGACATGACCGAGACACTTCTCCGGTCAATAACCAATAGTGGAACCTGGATGCTCATATTGGTTCCTACATATTCTACTAAGATCTTTATCGGTCGAACTGTCATGAGAACATACGTTATTCCCTTTGTCATCGGTATGTTACTTGCCCGAGATTCGATCGTCGGTATCTTCATACCTAGTTCAATCTCGTTACCGGTAAGTATCCTTACTCGTTACGTAATACATCATCCCGAGACTAACTCATTACTCATTTTTCTTCCAAGACTTCTTATGATGTGTATTACCGAGAGGGCCTAGAGATACCTCTCCGATACTCGGAGTGACAAATCCTAATCTCGATATATGACAACTCAACAAAGATCTTCGGAGATACCTGTAGATCATCTTTATAATCACCCAGTTACATTGTGATGTTTGATAGCACACAAGGCATTCCTCCGGTATCTGGGAGTTACATAATCTCATAGTCGGAGGAATATGTATTTGACATGAAGGAAGCAATAGCACTAAAACTGAACGATCATTATGCTAACCTAACGGGTGGGTCATGTCCATCACATCATTCTCCTAATGATGCGATACCATTTATCAAATGACAACACATGTCTATCATTAGGAAACTTAACCATCATTGATTAACGAGCTAGTCTAGTAGAGGCTTACTAGGGACACAGTGTTTTGTCTATGTATCCACACATTTACCAAGTTTCCGGTTAATACAATTCTAGCATGAATAATAAACATTTATCATGATATAAGGAAATATAAAATAACAAGTTTATTATTGCCTCTAGGGCATATTTCCTTCAATTCTCATGAACATTAGAATTGTTACCAAGAAACGAAAGTACCTGGCAATTCAATTGGCGTGCGTGAGCTCTAGTGTGATTGGTCCAGTATGTATAGCAGCGGGGGCTATGGGTGTAACAATGGTATTGATATCATCATAATTGTCCCCTTCTTGAAATGAAGTCGTCCTTGATGGAAGCTCATCTTCCTCACCCAAATAAGGCTTTAACTCTTTAATGTTAAAAGTGGGACTAACCCCAAAATCTGTAGGCAACTCAAGTTTGTATGTATTATCATTTATTTTCTCTAACACCTTAAAAGGACCATCAACACATGACATTAGCTTTGTTTTGCTCAAATTAGGAAATATATTCTTACGCAAATGTAACCAAACAAGATCTCCATGTGCAAAAACAACATGTTTTCTACCTTTAACATCAGCAAGTTTATATTTAGCATTCATACGCTCAATGTTTTACTTAGTTAACTCATGCATTTTTAAGATCAATTCAGCACATTGTTTAGCATCAAAATTAACCTTCTTCGAAGATGGAAGAGGTAACAAATCAATAGGTGTACAAGGTAGGAAACCATACACAATTTCAAAAGGGCACATCTTAGTAGTAGAATGTAGCGAACGATTATAAAAAAATTCAATATGAGGCAAGCACTCTTCCCACATTTTCTTGTTATTCTTCAAAATAGCCCTAAGCATAGTAGACAATGTTCTATTGACTACTTCAGTTTGTCCATCAGTTTGGTGGTGACAAGTAGTACTAAAAAGAAGTTTTGTCCCGAACTTAGCCCATAAACATCTCCAAAAGTGACTAAGAAATTTAGTATCACGATCTGAAACAATAGTATTTGGCACACCATGCAAGCGAATATTTTCACGAAAGAACAAATCATCAACATTAGCAGCAACATCGCTTTTATGACATGGTATGAAGTGTGTCATTTTCGAAAATCTATCCACGACAACAAATATGCTATCCCTCCCCTTCTTTGTTCGAGGCAATCTTAAAACAAAATCCATAGATATATCCTTCCATGGAACACTAGATAGGTACATGCAAAGGCATATATAAACCATGAGGATTAAGTCATGACTTAGCTTTTTGACATGTAGTGCAGCGAGCAACAAAACGCTCAACATCCCGTCTCATCTTTGGCCAAAAGAAACATGTAGCAAGTATGTCCCCTGTCTTCTTCATGCCAAAGTGTCCCATTAATCCTCCTCCATGCACCTCCTGCAACATCAAAAGACGAACGGAGCTAGCTGGAATGCATAGCTTGTTAGCACGGAACACAAATCCACCATTAATGACGAACTTATTCCAAGTTCTTCCTTTTTATAATTTTGCAGTACATATTTAAATTCAGCATCATGCACATATTGATCTTTGATGGTCTCCAAACCAAATATTTTCAAGTCAAGTTGTGAAAGCATAGTATAACAATGAGACAATGCATCAACAATAACATTTTCTTTACCCTTCTTGTGTATTATTACATAAGGGAAGTCTTAATGAATTCAACCCATTTAGCATGTCTAAGATTCAGTTTTGTTTGAATTTTAATATGTTTCAAAGAATCATGATTAGAATGTATAACAAATTCTCTGGGCCATAAATAATGTTGCCATGTTTCTAAAGTCCGAACAAGAGCATATAATTCCTTATCATAAGTAGAATAATTCAGACTAGGCCCACTCAATTTTTCAGAAAAGTATGCAATAGGTTTACCATCTTGTAGTAACACACCTCCTAAACAAATTACACTAGCATTACATTCAAGCTCAAAAGTCTTAATAAAATCAGGAAGTTGGAGTAATGGAGCATGTGTCAACTTATCTTTCAATACTGTGAAGGCTTCTTCCTGTGCAGTACACCAAACAAAAGGCACATCCTTCTTTGTAAGCTCATTAAGAGGTGCAACAATGGTGCTGAAATATCTCACAAAACACCTATAGAAACCAGCAAGTCCAAGAAAACTCCGCACTTGTGTGACCGTTTTGGGCTGCTGCCAACTCTCAATAGCTTCAATCTTGGCTTTATCAACTTCAATTCCCCATGGAGTAACAACATAGCCAATAAAAGGTACTCGATCAGTGCAAAAGGTGCACTTCCCAAGGTTACCAAACAAACACGCATCACGTAGAGCAATATAAATGACACGTACATGTTCCAAATGTTCCTCCAAAGATCTGTTATAAATCAGTATATCATCAAAGTAAACTACCACAAATCGTCCAATGAAAGCACGTAAAACTTCATTCATTAATCTCATGAAAGTACTAGGTGCATTAGTTAACCCAAAAGGCATGACTAACCACTCATACAATCCAAAATTAATTTAAAATATTGTTTTCCATTCATCTCCCAATTTCATACGAATTTGATGGTATCCACTACGCAAATCAACTATGGAGAAAATAGTAGAGCCACTTAATTCATCAAGCATATCTTGTAGCCTAGGAATATGATGACAATAACGAATTAATACTATTAACGCCTCTACAAACAACACACATACGCGATGTACCATCCTTTTCGGCACGAGAATAATAGGAACAACACAAGGACTAAGGGATTCTATAACCTTTGTAAAGTAGCTCCTAGACTTGACGCATAATCTCCTTCATCTCCTCTCGATTGGTATGGTATTGTAATGCCAGTATGAGATTATACATCCCACATGTCGAGGCACGACTTAAAGGCATAATCTCATACTAGAATGATCTCAAGAATGGTATCTTTGCACAACTCATGTAAAAGATGGATGAAATTGTAAAAGAGTAGTTGGCTTACACTCGCCACGTCACGCAATGCATTACATAAACATTCATCATCCAAATAACATCAGAGTCCGACTATGGACGAAGATCCAAATGAAAGATACCATAAATAAACAACACAAGGTCCCGATCATCCTAGTAAGAGCCCTACCGATCCTCTGGGTAAGACACTTAATATCACCCACGTTCTTCGTCGAACTCCCAGTACAACTCTGAACAACCAGCTGTGTAGTTCTCAACGGTACCTGCATCTGGTGTTGTGTAGAATGTGTGAGCCACAGAGGACTCAGCAATCCCGTTCCCGGGTAGCAATACTATCAAAGCCTTGGGTGTGGAACAAGGCTAAAAACCAGGTTGCAGTAGCACTAGCACTAGCCTACGTGTTTAAAGCGAGAAGAGAATGTGCCAATGATCGTCAAAGTGATCACGAAGTGATCATATCTAAGCACGTCAAACATAACCCCACCGTGTTCACTTCTCGAACCCCTTCGGAAAGCGACCGTCACGGTTACTCACGCTGGTAGTGTATTATGAACATAGTGTCAAGTTTTCTACAACCGGATATTAACAAATTCCCATCTGCCACATAACCGTGGGCATGGCTTTCGAAAGATCAAAACCCTGCAGGGGTGTCCCAACTTAGCCCATCACAAGCTCACGATCTACAGAGTCGCAACTCCAAGGTGGGAAGACCCGAGTATTCTCGGAATCCCATGCTCAAGATATTCTGACAAAGGTAAAACTAATCCAGCAAGACCTCCCGGCATGCCGACACCCTGATAGTAGCCGCGTGTATCTCGTCTCAGGGCATGACCGGATGGGCGATTCTACAGGTTTTTACCAGCCCTTGAGTTTCCCCGAGGTGGCCCCACAGAACCCCCAGTTTAGACCAACACTCATGTGGAGCACTGGCCCGGGTTGTTGATAGGAAAAAGGGTTTATAACTCCCTATGCAAGTTTTAGTTATTTGGCAAATGTAAAACCAATGTTGGGCCTTGCTGGAAAAGCTTTAGCGCTAAGCGAGTTATCAAGGGGGGCCCATAAACCCCAACCGTATTAGGGACGCAAAATCAAGGAACATAACACCAGTTTAAACGGTTCCTAGGGTGGCATGAGTGGAACAAAACAGCAAGCAAATGCTTAGCCTTCCACCCGTTGCCAAGTATATAGATGATTTAGTTTAACAGATTATATATTGTGATATCCCAACAATAACTTCATCATGAAGCAAGAATCTTCAAATCTTCTCCTGCAACTAACAATGCTATAAGAAGGGCTGAGCGAAGCTTACGTAGTCAAACAAAGGTTTGCTAGGTTGGGTGGTTAGAGAGTTTCATGGCAACAATAGGAGGCTGACAAACAGACATAGGCATCGAGGCAATAAGCTAAAGAGCGAGACATCTAGCATAGGCAAAGATAGTAGTGAAATCTGGGTAAGGTCATCTTGCCTGTTGAATCCTCGGAGGGAACGTAACCTTGCTCCTCACACTCAACCTCGGTAGAAACCTCGTACTCCGTATCTTCACCAGGCTCTAACCAAACACAACAATGCAACAACGGAACAAAATCAATCAACATGCAGTGCTCAACCACATGATTCATGCACATGAAGCATATGAACATGGAAGAAATGATGCATGGCCTAGGGTCACAAGAGTGCAACAACATCATAAACAAGCAAGATCAAACACAAGCATGAAACAAGCAAAGGAACAATTTAACAAGTTTATGTAGTTTAATCTTACAAGCAACCAACAAGTTTTTTGGAGTTGGATAACATGGCAAGGGTGCAACTAACATAACAGCAACATGCTAGCACATTTAAATGGGCTGGAATTAATAACAACAATATCCAGAAACTCCCATATTAAATTAAATGCATTTCGGACAAATTTGCAAAATTTCTGTGAAAGAGTTGTCAAACATGCTAAACAACAGCACCAAAATATTCTACACATTTTTCTACCCCAAAAGCATATAAAGTTTGTTAAATTTGGAGTTGTAGAAATTTAGTTATGATCTTTACAAGTTTAAGCATATTTAAAACAAGAATAAATTCAAACAACATTATAAATGTTTTTAAACATGGCAGCAAGTAGCATATTCATAATCTACATGAAATTCTAAGCACTTTTCATATATGACTCAAAATCATCAGAAACATATATATGCAGATATTAAATAAACAAGAAAAACAGAAAAGAAAAGAAAAACAGAAAAAGAAAACAAAACAATATAGGCGCCAGGGTCCAGAATGACCCAGGGCTTGCTAGCCCAAGTCACTGACACAAGGGGCTCGGCGGGGCTGAGCTGGCAGCGTGGGTGCGCGCGGGGTGGAGATGGTGCTGTGAGGCTGGCAGGTGGGGCCCTGCTGTCAGCCTCAGGCGAAAATGCAAAAAGGGGCGAATACCACTGCGCCCGCGAGGAATCGAACACGCGACCTCTCGCTATAACTGACGGAGACAAACCACCGCGCTGCTGAACTGAACTTGATAGATAACAGGCGCTATGCCTGATAAGGTAACTGCATGAGCAGATGACTGAGGAAAAACGTTGGGCTCGTCGGAGCTGCTCCGACGACCCAACGAGGCGGCGGAGGTGTGCGGAGTACTACTGGAGGAGTACAGCACCCAAATAAAGCACCTGCGGCACCTAGCAAGCACTATCTCGACGGCGGCGAGCTCACGGCAGATCTGCGACGGCGGAACTCCTACTCGACAGCAAGGGCTAGGCAGGGCTCGGCGACGAGCGGCGGGCGTGCGGAACGGTGCGGCGGTGCTACCGCGACTAGCTGCGGATCCAGAGCGGCGGAGCTACGGCCTATGCAGCTGACTGACGAGAGCGACAACAACAAATTTAGAAGGAGGGGGGCACCGAGAGCACGGCGATGGCATGACTACGACTACACGCACAGAGGGCCAACGACGACAAGCAGGCAGCAAGGAGGAGCAGGGAGTACCTCCTTACCCTTAGACAGGAAGGAGTCGACGGAGGCGGGCTGGAGACGACGACGGCGATCTCTGAATCCTTGGCGCATTTCTGTCCTGCGAAGAAGAGGAAGAAAAGGGCATCGTGGGACTTGTCCTCGGGCTCGGATCGGCGTCGGAGCTGGCTCGTTGCAGCGTCGGGGTGCTTGGGGTCGACGGAGACGGAGGACGGCGAGCTACTGCGCCGGCGACGAGCTACTGCGCCGGCGACGAGAACTTGCGCGGGGCGGCCATGGCGACGACAGAGAGGAGAGGAGAGAAGAGGAGCTGCTCGTGGCGGCGGAGGAGAAAGAGGGGAGGAGTAGCAACCCTAGGCGTGGCTGCGGGCTTAAAAAGGGGGAACAGAGACGGCGCGACCTCGGCGTCCGTGACAATCACGGCGCGAGCGCGAGCTCTCTATTTCTGAAGCAGAGACGACGACGCGACGGAGCAGGTGGGTGCGACAGAGAAGGGGGATGACAGGTGGGGTCGGCGCGCGAGAGGGAGACGGCGCGACTGCTGCGCCTGCTAGCTAGGCCTGCGGGTGGAGCTGGGCTGCGCTGCGGAGAGAAGGAGAGATGGGCTTGGGGGAAAGAGAGAAGGAGGAGGAGGCCCAGGTGACTGCTGCTTTTCTCCCTTTTCTTTTATTTCTTCAAGCAGAAAAGAAAAAGAAAAGCACATAAATAAAGAAGAAGAGTTAGGGGAAAAGAAAAATATCCCCAAGCTCAGTGATTTAAGCCCTATTTAAATAAATTGACTTGGACTTTTTTAGAGGCAGAAAAATAAAAGGAGTTTGAATATGGTTCAAACTCAAGTCATTTTAAAACCCAACCAAACCATTTTCAAAAGGGCTGATATTTGGTGGAGAGGTTGTTCCCATGGTGCAAGATTTGTAGGAGAAGAAAGAATCACTAAGGCACTTGGCTAGGTGGCTTGCACAAAAGAGCAAAGAAAAGGCGAGAAGAAAAGAAAGAAAGAAAGAAAGAAAGAAGAAGAAGAAGAAGAAGAAGAAGAGGGAGAGGGTAGGGTTAGCTAGGCATAGCTAGACCTCACACACAACAACAAAGGCCTCACAAACATCAACAATAAAGTAAACTAGTATGCCACGATGATATGATGATGAGCAATGCAATGATGCAAAATTAATAAAAGATATGGCAATGCAAAGAAAATAAAAGACAAGAACCCCCAAGGATAATGACAAGGATCAAATGAGGAAGCTTTATTGCCATTATTGGAAAGTGTTACATATGGGGCATTACAAACTCTCCTACACTACAAAAATATCTCGTCCCGAGATCTAGGACTCGAAGAAGGAAGGATACTCGGAACGAAGGTGATCTTCTCGTTCCCACGTAGCTTCTCGGTCGGTATGGTGTGACCACTTAACTTTCAAGAACTTGATTGACTTGTTGCGGGTTTTGCGCTCAGTTTCCTCAAGAATAGCAACAGGGTGCTCACGATAAGACATGTCTTGTTGAATATCAATCTCCTCGAATGGAATGGTGCGTTCAGGTGTCTTGAAGCACTTGCGGAGTTGAGACACGTGAAACATATCATGAACATTTGCAAAGTTGGAGGGAAGTTCAAGTTGATAGGCTAGATCGCCTCTTTTGCCAAGAATCTTGAAAGGGCCCATGTATCTAGGAGCAAGCTTTCCTTTGATACCGAACCTTTCGGTTCCTTTCATAGGAGAAACACGAAGATAGACATGATCCCCAATGTTGAAAGCCAAATCACGATGCTTGCCGTTATAGTAACTCTTTTTACGCGATTGAGCGGCTTTGAGATTCTCACGTATAACTTTGCACATTTATTCGGCTTCTGAGATCAAATCATTGCCAAGAAGTTGACGTTCACCAGTCTCGGACCAGTTGAGAGGGGTACGACACTTTCTGCCATAGAGGATTTCAAAAGGAGCTTTGCCGGCACTTGCTTGGAAGCTATTGTTGTAAGAGAACTCGGCAAACGGGAGACAATCTTCCCACTTCATGCCAAAAGAGATGACACAAGCTCTCAGCATGTCTTCGAGGATCTGGTTCACTCTTTCGACTTGACCACTAGTTAGATGGTGAAACACAGTGCTGAAACGAATCTTAGTGCCCATGGCTGACTGAAATGAGTCCCAGAACTTGGATGTGAACAAACTTCCACGGTATGAGGATATGACTTGAGGAATGCCATTGTCGGGGGAAACTGTCCACCACGAGCACCTATGGGACCGGAGCCCCTTGTACGTTGCGGTAAGGGAGCGGAGGGAGCACAAAGAGCAGATCGTAGAGCACACGCGGGCAGTTTACCCAGGTTCGGGCCGCGACGGACGCGTAAAACCCTACTCCTGCCTGGTTTGTATTGAGTTGGGGAGCTCGGGAGCTTGAAGAACTAGCTACACCGAGCGAGAGAGCTATCAAGGTTCCGAACCCTTTCTACGTTGTGCATGGGCCTCCTTTTATAGCTCAAGGGGTCACCGACAGGTGTCAACGTAGAAGAAGGGGCAAAAATGTAACTTTGGTGGTAGTTGTAACAGTGCGGGAACAGTGCGTGAACAGTGGATGAACAGTGGTCATCACCTACTTTGACAGTGGGGGACAAGAGCATTAAATGCCCGTCGCCGTCGACCCCAAAAGCGCCCGCCCGTGCGTCTCCGTTCGCCACGGCGATAGCCTCGTCACCGTGGAGTGCCACCGTGTCCCCCAGGCTGCACAGCCATCCGCCACGCGTCCCTGGAAGGGCCCCAGGGCGACGCGTGGGTCGATGAGCTGGAGCGCGGGCACACAACGCAACTTTCCCCGGCAAGCACCTTGCCGGGGCCTTGACCTTGCCGGGCCCTGCCGGGGCGCATGTTGCGCCGAGGCATGTCTTCTGAGATGTAGTCTTCTAGTCTTCCTGGCAAGCTCCTCTTGCCAAGGTCTTGTGTTAATGTGATAGTCTTGAGCCTGGGAGAGCTTGCCGGGGCCTTGATCTGCTGTCTTGCATACTTTGTTTTTGAATGGCTTAATAAGGACCAGAGAGGTTTCCGGCAAGCACGTGGTAGACCCTGCCGCGGGAAGCTGCTACTGCCCGTGCACAAGTTGGGGTACTTAAGGTACCCCTATCTTAGTACACCGACAGGAGCCCCCGGGCCTGGGCTACACACGATGCCGAGCGCTGTTGGGCCAGGCCCAAAACAGTGCACGGGCACGCGCGGCCCACGGCGAGCCGTAATTCCCCTTCCGCATCCGCCGCGTCCCTCCCTAACGACACGCGTCGATTGCGGCGTCGTGGGAGAGATCGTGGCCACGTTCTTTAATGGGAAATGCGGAGCATCCCCGACTTCCCCCTTAAAAGCAGAGGAAGCAGGGGCCGTTACCTTACTTCGTCTTCGTTGCTTCTTCCACCTCCAGAAATCCCCCTCTGCGCTCCGTCTCCTCATCTCCTCCGCCCTCTTCCGCATCCGCGGCGCCGTCGAGCTTCCCGCCCCTTCCTCCGCCGCCTCCGCCATGGCTCCGAAGGCCGAGAAGGCGAAAGCGGAGAAGACCAAGAGGGAGAAATCCGAGCAGGCGGCGAAGCTTGTCGCCCTGCGGAAGAGGAACGTCGTCTTCACGCCGAGGCTCAGCGCAAGGGAGCTCTGGAACAAGTATTATCTCTTCTGGGCCAAGAAGACCAAGGCGCATCCCCGCACCAGAGTCTACCCGGCCGCCGCCAGAGATCTGTACCCCAGCGGGTATTTCTTCTTTGCTGTCTTCTTCCACTGCGGCCTGTGTCCTCCATTTTCGGAGTTTT
The DNA here is from genome assembly GCA_902687465.1 of Secale cereale. Classification (NCBI taxonomy): domain Eukaryota; kingdom Viridiplantae; phylum Streptophyta; class Magnoliopsida; order Poales; family Poaceae; genus Secale; species Secale cereale. The sequence goes on along the minus strand of LR738713.1, from coordinate 433,379,194 downwards.
TCTGTGATATCATGAACACCTACAATCTCCATCTCTTAGACTTCACCCCCAACGCCATCCTTACGATGGCGGTTTTCGCACATCTGTGCGAAAACTACATAGGGATCTATCCAAACGTAGCGCTCTTTCGGCATTTCTTCATGCCTAGAGCAGAGGCCGGCGCTCCCCTCTCCGGAGGTATCTCTTGGGTCTTCCGCTTGAACAAAAAGGAGTCATATCTGAAAGGAGAGCTCCGCGGCAAGTGGGAGGAGTGGCGCGCAGATTGGTGTTGGATAGTGGAGGACGAGCCGCAGCCTTTCACTGCGCCGCGCACAACAGCTATAGCGCGCGGCAGGGACTGGAGCGACTTGGCTGCAGATGATGTCAAGCTCAACGTCGCCCTTGTCAGGATTCTTCGTCTCCGGACAGCCAAGTTGACCATCGGAGAGGTAGGGGCAGATTTCCTCCGCCGCCGCGTTGCTCCTTTACAGGAGAGGAAAAGGCCAGCATGGGAGTTCGGCAATGCGGCGGATATTATGAGGCTGCGCCCAGGATTGAACTTCAACTTCACGTCGTTGGAGCTGAAGGGGATGGTCCGGGAGCTTTTTAAGCACGACCCGGCCCATCCGGAGTGGTTTAGACCTCCCCGGGGAGTGGTGCCGCTGTGCTACAGCACCGCCCGGGACGCCTTGCGGGCGATGATGCCCGCGTGTGATTCTCATGGCGTCGACCCAACATGGATAGTGCCCACGCCGGATGCCATCATGAGTTTCTTTGATAATTTGGTCGAGGTGCCGAAGAACACCGAGGAGATCAAGGGTCTCACCCGGGCCACCACGGATCGAGAGATAGCTTATATTGCTACCCGGGTGGAAGAGGCCGCCGCAGCCGCAGCGGTAGGAGACTTCGGGTTCACCGTTGACGAGGCAGAGGCCGAGGACGCGTCGTGCCAGGCCGAGGAGGCAGAGATCCGGAGACTTCTCAAACTTCCGCCCGACGAGCTCGCCGGGGTCCCCTCTCTGAGGCATGCCGGGATCCCCGGGGTTGTGAGCGAGGCCGCGGCAAGAGGCGAGGTTGCCGGAGGAAGCAGAGGTGCCGGAGGGAGCGGAGCCACCGGAAGGAGCAGGGCCGCGGGGCAGGGTGCTGGGCCCAGCGAGCCCACCGAGGAGGAGGAGGAGGAGGACGCCGGAGCCGACGAGGATACCGGCGGATCTCTGGGGCTAGACGACGACGTCTCCTCGTCCTCGGAGAGCTCCCCGCCCCGGGCAAGTCCCAAGCGAACACCGTCGAAGCGCCTCCGCAAGGCGGCTACGGCGACGAGGACGCAGGCGCCCCGACAGCAGCCCGCTCGCCAGGCGGCGCGCGCCACTAGAGCGAGCCAGACCACGACAGAGGCGCCCCGCGCACCAGCGCCAAGCGGAGGAGGAGCCTCCCAGAGCGGAGCGGCTGCTCCGCCTGCTCCCCGGGCCTCGGCGTCAACAGAGGCTGGGGCTTCGCAGCCCCCAGCCCCGGGGACCGCCAAGCGCCCGAGGGAGCCTTCTCCTCCTGCCCCTCGCGCGGAAGCGCCTCAGGTGGAGTTCGATTTCTCCGCCCTGAGCGACGACGACGATGAGGAACAGGAGTAAGCACTTGTATTTTGCAGCTTCTTCAATTCTGTCTTGATTCTTTCGTTGATGATTCTGATTTTGCTTCTTGCTTTGATTTCAGGACCCTGGCCCAGCGAGTGGCGAAGAAGGCCAAGGTTCCCGTGGTGGTGGTCGAGGACGACTCGCCCGTCGCGGCGACAGGGGACGCGCCGGCGACGAACTTGCCGGACCCGACCGCTGCCCCGAGGAGCAGCCCCCAGCGCAGCCCCCAGCGTAAGTCTGGTCCTGAGCTGCTTGCTCGTCGGGCGCACTTGAGGTTTTTTACTTGTACTAACATCTCATTGTTCTGGTTGTCTTGTTTGTCTTGTGCAGGAATGGAGCCGCAGCCGCAGGAGCAACCGGAGGTCACTCCCGAGGAGCAGCAGATTCCACCATGCCCGCCAAGGACGAGCAGCCCGGCGAGGGTGGCTACCCCGCCAAGGATGGACTCCCCGGCGAGGGAGCCAGCTGTCGACGAAGTCCGCGAAGGTAAGTCTTGTAGTTTTGTCTTCTTGGACTCGTCTTTTTTGGATATTTGCTTGATCTTTTTCTTTTCTTCTTCTTCTGTTAGATCCTCCTCCCCCGGAGCAGATGGAGACGGAGGTCACCAACGAGGAGGAGCGCGCGCAAGGTGACGCCGGCAACGCCACTGTCGTCGAAGACATGGCAGGAGCCGACGAGCCTGCGGCTGAGGAGACTACCCCGACTGCGGACGCAGCGGCCAGGGAGGGGGACGGCGGCCACACCGCCGGCCCGGAGGCGGCAGGAGCGTCTAGCGCTGCGCCGGCCGCCGATCCCTCCGCCGGCAAGGAGCAATCGGGCTTCTATCTTGAGGCCCCCAACGGCGTCTTCATACAAGTGCCGTGGGGGTCTTCGTCGCGAGCCCCCGAGGAGGGAGAGGCCTTTGATGGAGAGGTCCTCGCCTCCGCGGGGTTGAAGATCGTCGAAGCGCCTGGCGGGAGCGACGAGCCCGAGGAGGAGAAACTGCTTCACCGGCTCCTGGCCCTTTACCGGGCCAGGCAGGCAAAACTGGAGTCTCGGGAAGTCCTCACCGCCAAGGCTGCAGCAGAGTTGGAGAAGCGCGCTGCTGAACTCCGCGCCGCCAACCAGGCGGCCCTCCGTGACTTGGCGGAGGAGCGCGAGAGGCTTGACGGAGAGCAGCAGGAGTTTCTTCTGGAGAAGGCTGAGGCCGAGGAGCAGCAGCGGCTGGTCGGTGAAGAGCAGTCCCGGCGAGAAGGAGAGCTCACCCAGCGGAAGGTCGACCTCGACGCCCATGAGGAAGACCTTACCGCCCGGGAGCAGGCCCTTGGCGGAGAACTGAAGGAAGCGAAGGCCGCCGCAGCCACCGCGGAGACCGCCAAGAAGGACCTCGAAGCTAAGGTGGTGCAGCTGGAGGAGTACCTGAAGGCGAGCACGGAGAGGGTCACCGCGCTCAACATAGAGCGCGAGAAGGACGCCCATACCAACTCAGAACTCCAGGTACGCCTCTCCAAGCAGGGCGACGAGCTCAAGGCCGCCAAGGACTCAATTGCTGATCTGGAGCTGAAAGTCTCTACGTTGACCAACTCGCTGGACGCCGCCCGGGGTCGCGAAACGAAGCTGAAGGAAGAGCTTCGCAAGGAACGAGGCTTGGCGGAGAGCGCCGTCACTTCAGCTAGCAACTTCCACCGGACCGTCGAAATATGGACTGAAGATCTGGTGGCTTCTGCTTCTAACATCGACAAGGAGCTGATGGCGATGAGGGTGGAGCACCTGATGTACTCTCCGGATCCAAATCTCCCTCACAGCGCCAAGCTCAGTCTTTTCTTCAGGGGGATCGCGCCGGCGCTCGCACGTCTGCAGCAGAAGCTCCCCGCGCAGCTGGCCGAGGAGTCGCGCCAGCTCTGCGCGGGTACCTTGGAGCGTGTCTTGACCAAGATTGTTTACCGCAACCCTGGTATAAATCTTGTCAACGTCCTCCGCAGCTTGCCGGCCGACGCAGATATGGAGGCACTGAAGGCGCAGGTCGCCCACATCATTGCCAAGGTGAACAAGATCTCCAGGCGTGAAGGCGATCGCGTAGACTAGGCCTTTTTCTTTCTGTTTCCTTTGCTGCTGCAAAGTGTGTCATGAACATGAATTAATCAGTCATTGCAACAAGTTATCCCTTGTAATATATTATCTTATTTTGAGCAATCAGTGCAATGTTATCTCCCTTGCTTTGGTCCTTTACTTTGTATGCTTTTAACCCTACGCCTCTAGGGGACTTGCCGGCAAGGGGCCCTTGCCGCGAGCGCTGAGTGCTGGACTCTGGGCAGCCTGCTGGCCAAGGTCTTACTGGCAAGTAACCTTGCCGCAGCTAGTCGCAACGCACTTAGCTTGCTGAGCGAACTCGAAAACGAAGCAAGGGCGCGACACTTGTCGCAGCTCACTTAAGTCGTTGAGCGTACTCGAAAACAAGATAAGGGTGCGGCTAGCCACGGGTAGGCTCCTCCGCGCACAGGTTTTCCATACAAAGTGTGGTTGTTCAAGGAAGATAACTAAAATCTAAAAATTTGAACTGCTCAAATTCTGGTAACTTAGCTTTCGTATATTGCTTGCTTCCCCGACAAGGCTTCTCTTTCTTGAACAGCACTTGGTTCATCCTCCATCTCCTTCCCCCCCGGCAAACTTGTGCGCGAGGAACATTCCTTCTGCTTAAGAGGGAAAGAAAAAGAAGAGGGAAACAAGTATATAGCCCTTCGGCGTGCTAATGCTTACCGGATACGTGTGTTGCATAAGATGCCAAATAATGCATGCAAATAGCGAAGAAAAGCATGTAAAAGGCAAATAGCGCAAAACACAAAAGCTTTACTGATGCACGGGATCTGCGCCCGGCTTTGTACAAAGGATTACATGCAACAGCGGCAAGACTTGTACAAAAGGTGGTTGCTGGAGCGGATCACGGCAACCGCGCCTTATGGGTGAAACTTGCGAAGATGCTCTATGTTCCAGGAATTGCTCACCGGTAAGCCTTCTTCGGTCTCAAGGCGGACAGCGCCGGGCCTTGTGACTTGTCTCACCCGATAAGGGCCTTCCCACTTCGGCGTCAACTTGTTGGAATTCTTGGCGGACTGAACACGCCGAAGAACAAGGTCGCCTTCCTCGAGACTCCTGGCCTTAACCTTGCGGCTATGGTAGCGACGCAAGGCTTGCTGGTATCGAGCAGCTGGTACAACAGCCTGGAGACGTTCCTCCTCGAGGAGCAATGCATCATCTTGTCGCAGTTGCTCTTGCTCGAGCTCATCATAAGCGAGCACCCGAGGAGATCCGTATACGAGTTCCGTGGGGAGAACTGCCTCTGCTCCATAGACTAGAGCAAAGGGTGTCTGTCCGGTGGCTCGACTTGGTGTTGTTCTGATTGACCAAAGAGCCGCCGGCAACTCCTCTATCCAGTTTCTTCCGCACTTGCGCAGCCTGTCGAAGGTTCTTGTCTTGAGTCCGCGCAGCACTTCAGCATTGGCCCTCTCCGCTTGACCATTGCTCCTCGGGTGAGCAACAGAAGCGAAACAGACCTTGGCGCCAAGGTCTTGGACGTATTGCATGAAGGTGCGACTAGTAAATTGTGTACCGTTGTCGGTGATGATCCTGTTAGGGATTCCGAAACGGCAAACAATCGACCTGAAGAACCTGACCGCTGACTGTGCTGTCACCTTTCTCACTGGTTCCACTTCCGGCCACTTTGTGAACTTGTCGATTGCGACGTACAAGTACTCAAAGCCCCCGACAGCACGGGGGAAGGGGCCGAGGATATCGAGCCCCAGACCGAGAAGGGCCAGGACAAAGGGATCGTCTGGAGAGCTTGAGCTGGCTGATGAATTTGCTTGGCATGGAACTGGCACGCTTCACACTTGGTTACTTGTGCAGTTGCATCTTGGAGGGCTTCTGGCCAGAAGAACCCTTGCCGGAACGCCTTCCCGGCAAGTGCCCTTGCGCCAATGTGGTGACCACATATGCCTCCGTGTATTTCTGCCAACAGCTTCTGTCCATCTTCTCTGGAAATGCACTTCAACCTGACACCATTGAGTCTTCTTCTGTACAGTTCGTTATCCACGAACTGGTAGATACTTGACTGCTTGGTTATCTTCTCTATCTCTTCTGGGTCGTCGGGAAGTTCTCTAGTTTGCAGAAAACGGACAATCTGTTGTGCCCATGCCGGAGCCCGAGGCTCAGCGGCAAGGACTAAAGGCATGAGGGCAGCTGCGGGAACCTCAGCTTCTACGGCAAGAACCTCGGGTTCTGCCGGAGCTGACGGTTCCCCGGCAAGCTCGCCGGGGCGAGGCTTGTCGGGAACGTTTGCTTATACTGTACAGACCCTTGGATCTGCAGGAGCAAATTGTTCCTCAGCGTTCTGATCGTTGATCTTGGGGACCTTGCCGGCGGCCTCGGGGAGATCCGCCGGCAAGTAGTCGCCGGAGACCAACTTTCTCTTCTTGTGCTACCCAATAGATGGTGTAACGGATGGCTAAGTCAGCTTGAGCAGGAAGGTCCCTGGCTCCACAGGTAACTTCATTGCAGCACACTTTGAAAGGCCATCTGCAATATCATTCTGAGCTCTCGGGACGTGCTCCATTTGCAGACCTTCAAAGTGCTCTTCAAGCTTCCTCACTTCATCTACATAAGCTTCCATCAAAGGGCTCTGGTAACTCTTGTTGACTTGCCGGACCACCAACTGAGAATCTCCCCGCACAATTAGCTTTCTGATCCCAAGTTTGGCCGCAATCCTGAGGCCGGCAAGCAAGCCTTCATACTCGGCAGTATTGTTCGTCGCTTGCTCCCTGGGAAAGTGCATCTGGATAACATACTTGAGGTGCTCTCCGATGGGCGCTATGAGTACCACGCCGGCATCGGCGCCTTGCAGCGAGAAGGCACCATCAAAGTACATTACCCATTCGCTTGTCGCTTCTTGTACGGGAACACTTATCTCTGGGACTTCTTCATCGGGCGTTGGTGTCCATTCAGCTATGAATTCTGCCAAAGCTCGGCTCTGGATAGTTGAAGTACTCTCAAACTTGAGACCGAAGCTTGACAGCTCCAGTGCCCACTCGACGATCCTGCCTGTTGCTTCTGGATTGTGCAATATCCTCTTCAGCGGAAAGCGAGTGACCACTGTTATTTCATGTGCTTGGAAGTAATGGCGCAGCTTTCTCGAGGCCATGAGGAGGCCAAAAAGCAACTTCTGCACCCCGGAGTATCTTGATCTAGACCCCTGCAAGAGGGAACTCACAAAATACACCGGGCGCTGCACCATCTTTCTTCGCACTTCTCCCTGTTCCTGCGCAGAGTTGTCCTTGTCGGGGCCAGAGCTTGTCGGAGCAGCCCCCTGCTTGTCGCTGGATTCGCTTGCCGGTGGTGTAGACTCTTGCTCTGCCTCCCTCTCCGCTACTAACGCAGCACTAACCACTTGATTGGTTGCCGCTAAGTAAAGCAACAACTTCTCTTGTGGCCTAGGTGCGACAAGTATTGGAGTGGAGGATAGGTATCGTTTCAAGTCTTGCAGCGCTGCCTCCGCTTCCGGAGTCCATTTCATAGGACCTGCCTTCTTCAAGATCTTGAAGAAAGGCAGGGCGCGTTCTGCAGACTTTGAAATGAACCTACTGAGGGCAGCTACACAACCTGCAAGTCTCCTTACGTCCTTGACGCGCTTCGGGGCTTCTATCTGCTCGATGGCTTTAATCTTGTCGGGGTTGGCTTCAATCCCCCTCTGGGACACAAAGAACCCGAGAAGCTTGCCGGAGGGGACTCCGAAGACGCACTTCTCGGGGTTCAACTTGAGCTGAATCTTGCGCAGATTCTCAAACGTCTCTTCCAAATCTTGGATCAGTGTATCTTTGCTCTTGCTCTTGACCACGATGTCATCCATGTAAGCCTCTACATTCCTGTGGATCTGTGGCTCAAAAGCAGTGTATACTACCCTTGCAAATGTTGATCCTGCATTCTTCAATCCAAAGGGCATGCGTATGAAGCAATATGTGCCGCATGGAGTGATAAATGCAGTCTTCTCTTCGTCTTCCTTGGCCATGAAAATCTGGTGGTAGCCTGAATATGCATCAAGGAAAGAGAGCAGCTCACATCCAGCAGTGGAGTCAACAATCTGGTCAATGCGCGGCAAGGGAAATGGATCCTTGGGACATGCTTTATTGACATCGGTGAAGTCTATACATAGTCTCCACTTCCCGTTGGCCTTACGCACGACAACTGGATTTGCTAACCACGTGGGATGGATCACGCCTCTAACCAGGCCTGCTGCTTCTAGTTTCTTGATCTCTTCGGCAATGAATTCTTGGCGCTCCACGGCTTGCTTCCTGACCTTCTGCTTGACGGGCTGCGCATGAGGACAAACAGTAAGCTTGTGCTCAATTACCTTCATGGGAACGCCGGGGATGTCAGATGGTTGCCACGCAAACACATCGACATTCGCCCGCAGGAAGGCAACGAGCGCGCTTTCCTATTTGCTGTCAAGTGTGGCGCTGATGGTGAAGGTACCACCAGTGCCGTCCTCCTTGGCGGACACCTTCTTGGTTGCCGGTGGAGCGGCCATTCCCTTCTTGCACTTGCCGGTGGAGCTCGATGGAACGTCCTCGACGGCAGCGCAGCACTCCAAAGAGGTGCGTTTGCCGGAGTGTGTCCCAGAGCACTTGCCGGACTTGGTCTTGGTCTTCTTCCCCCCGGGAGCTTCAGCGGCAAGTGTGTTGCTTTCTGCTGCGGCTGCTGCGTCCCGGTAGATCTTGTCGGCGCAGATAAGCGCGTCCTTCTTGTCGCCATGGACAGTGATGACGCTTATCGGCCCCGGCATCTTGAGTATATTGTAGGCGTAGTGGGAAGTTGCCATGAACTTGGCGAGGGTAGGACGTCCAAGTATCCCATTGTATGGCAATGGGATGTCGGCAACATCGAAGGTTATCCTCTCCGTCCTGAAGTTCAGCTCCCCGCCAAAGGTCACTGGCAGAGTTATCTTCCCCTTGGGCTTGCTCCTTCCCGGGTTTATTCCTTGGAACGAACCGGTCTCTTCGAGCTCGCCATCTGGGATTTGGAGTTTCTTGATCACAGCAGAGGAGATCAAGTTTAGGCCGGCCCCGCCGTCAACCAACATTTTGGTGACCTTGAGGTTGCAGATGGTTGGTGAGACTAACATCGGCAAGCACCCGACCGCCGTGGTGCGGTCAGGGTGATCCTCAAGATCAAAAATGATGGGCGTGCTGGACCATTTGAGGAGCCTGCGCGACTCAACGGGCGGCTCAGCTACATTTACTTCTCGCACCCACTGCTTGAGTTGGCGGTGGGAAGTATGCAGAGAGGCGCCTCCGTCAACACATAGGACTTCCGTGGCCTTCTGGAACTCCTGCTCGCTGTCATCACCTTCCTCCATGTCATCTTCATCGTCTTCATCCTTGTCGCGGCCCCGGGGAGGTCGATCACCTTGCCGCTGCTTGGCCTTGCCGCGGCGTCCTCCCCGGCCATTGAATGGCCGCTTCTTGCTTGGCTCTCCTCCGCCACCTTGGGCCTTTTCCTTGTCGCGCCGCTCATATTCAGCTTTCTGCTGCTCCACGAGGTACTCGACGCGCTTGCAGTTGGAAAGGTCGTGACCCTTGGTGCGGTGGATCTTGCAATATTGCTTGTCGGAGCCGTCCTGCTTGTCGGCTGCCGCTACAGGGGCAGGCTCCTTGCCAGAGCCGCCAGCCTGTGCTTGCTTGGCGGGAGCCTCCTTGCCGGACTTCTCGACGGCAAGCACTTCCTTGTTCTTCTTTCTTCTATTGTTACGCCGCCGGCTCTTCTTTGCCGGGGCGGCATCCTCGCTGTCGCTTCCTCCTGCACCAGCACCCTCTCCGGGGAGTCTCCTCCCCTCTTCGGCGCGCGCGCACTTATCAGCTAGAGCATAGAGCTCGCTGACATCCCGTATCTTGGTCATGGCCATCTCCTCACGCATGCGGCGGTTACGCACGTTCTGGTGGAACGCGCTGATAACCGCAGCAGGGTGGACGTCGGGGATGTTGTGCTGCACGCGGCTGAAGCGCTGGATGTACTTGCGCATAGGTTCTCCTTCCTTCTGGGCCAAGATGTGGAGATCGCTCTCCTGGCCGTGGGGTTTGTGGCCGCCCGTGAAGGCGCCAAAAAACTGGTGGCAAAGGTCTGCCCATGAAGAAATGGAGCCTTCCGGCAAGTGCATAAGCCAAGAACGAACGTTTGGCTTAAGCACCAGCGGGAAGTAGTTCGCCAGTATCTTCTCGTCGCGCCCCCGGCAGCCTGCACCGCAATGGTGTAAATGCTGAGGAATTCCGAGGGGTGCGTCTTGCCGTCGTACTTCTCCGGTACGTCGGGCTTGAAGTTCTTCATGCTGGGCCACTGGACACGCCGCAGCTCGCGGGTGAACGCAGGACAACCTGCCGCGTACGGCAAGTCGCCTGGCTCACCGGGCGCGTGCGTATCGACAGCGGTCCCAGCGCGCTGATCTGATTGTCGCCGAGCTTCTCGGCGGCGCTCGATTGTCGTCCGAGCGTCTTCTTGTCGCCGATCGTTAAGGACTTGGCGCTGGTCCCGACGAGCCCGTGGATCCGACGACGCCGTGTAGTCGTCGTCGACGTTGATCCGGCGGGGCGGCGTTTTCTGCTTCCGCGGCGGGGAGTGCACGGTGGTTGCACCCCCGGCGGTCTTGTCGCCATCGGCCTTCGTCTTCTCGACTTGCCGCGGCCGCGACGTCGCCGGCTGCTGCGGCGTGTCGTTGTTGGCGAAGGCGATGAGGCTTTGGATTGTTGCCCTCCAGTCTTCGGCCTTGTCTGCCGCTGGAGGGAAATCGAGGAGCAGTTGCGCTCTTGCGAGTGCTTCTGCTGGAGAGGAGGGGAGCGGGGGCGAGCGGTGCGAGGAGCGGGATATGCTCGGACTCCTAACAGGGTTAGACGGAGCAGTTTCCCGCCCCGGCGACCGCACCTTGCTCGTGCCAGGACGGTGGTCTGGAGCATCCCGCGAACCTCCGGTCTGTCCTTGCCCCAGCAAGCGGATGGTACCTCCTGTACCACGGCGCTGCTGGGTTGTCGTCTGCTGCGATGGACGTGGCGCATCTACGGACACCGAGGCCCGGTCGTCCGTCTTGTCCTTGGATTTGGTGGTGCCACGAGTTTCCTCGCCGGCGACCACCCTTCCGCCGGCGTCTCCTCCACCCACCGTTGGTTCTGGTGGCGGTGGAACAGACGCAGACGGGCCTCCGACCTCCGAGGCTTTCTTCTTCGGGGCCATATCGCTGTTGCTGATGAAGTTGATGAAGCTGGAGAAGTTGATGAAGAATGCGCCCGCGTGAGCGCCGGATCAGGTTCGCACAACCTCGACGCCCCCTACCTGGCGCGCCAAAGATGTCGGGGGAAACTGTCCACCACGAGCACCTATGGGACCGGAGCCCCTTGTACGTTGCGGTAAGGGAGCGGAGGGAGCACAAAGAGCAGATCGTAGAGCACACGCGGGCAGTTTACCCAGGTTCGGGCCGCGACGGACGCGTAAAACCCTACTCCTGCCTGGTTTGTATTGAGTTGGGGAGCTCGGGAGCTTGAAGAACTAGCTACACCGAGCGAGAGAGCTATCAAGGTTCCGAACCCTTTCTACGTTGTGCATGGGCCTCCTTTTATAGCTCAAGGGGTCACCGACAGGTGTCAACGTAGAAGAAGGGGCAAAAATGTAACTTTGGTGGTAGTTGTAACAGTGCGGGAACAGTGCGTGAACAGTGGATGAACAGTGGTCATCACCTACTTTGACAGTGGGGGACAAGAGCATTAAATGCCCGTCGCCGTCGACCCCAAAAGCGCCCGCCCGTGCGTCTCCGTTCGCCACGGCGATAGCCTCGTCACCGTGGAGTGCCACCGTGTCCCCCAGGCTGCACAGCCATCCGCCACACGTCCCTGGAAGGGCCCCAGGGCGACGCGTGGGTCGATGAGCTGGAGCGCGGGCACACAGCGCAACTTTCCCCGGCAAGCACCTTGCCGGGGCCTTGACCTTGCCGGGCCCTGAAGCTTGTCGCTCCCCGGGCCCTGCCGGGGCGCATGTTGCGCCGAGGCATGTCTTCTGAGATGTAGTCTTCTAGTCTTCCTGGCAAGCTCCTCTTGCCAAGGTCTTGTGTTAATGTGATAGTCTTGAGCCTGGGATGGCCTTCCCGGCAAGCTCTGCTTGCCGGGGCCTTGATCTTCTGTCTTGCATACTTTGTTTTTGAATGGCTTAATAAGGACCAGAGAGGTTTCCGGCAAGCACGTGGTAGACCCTGCCGCGGGAAGCTGCTACTGCCCGTGCACAAGTTGGGGTACTTAAGGTACCCCTATCTTAGTACACCGACAGCCATGCAACGAAACAATTCTGGAAGTGTACAACTCTGCCAACTGAGCTACGTTGATGGATTCTTTGACGGGAAGGAAGTGAGCTACTTTAGTTAGCTTGTCAATCACTACAAAGATAGCATCATTCCCCTTCTTGGACTTAGGAAACCCAGTGATGAAATCCATTTCAATGTGGTCGTATTTCCACTCGGGAATAGGTAGAGGTTGGAGGAGGCCGGCTGGACGTTGATGCTCTGCCTTCACTCTTCTGCAGACATCACATTCATTCACGAATTGGGCAATCTCCCTTTTCATGCGAGTCCACCAGTAAGATTGCTTGAGGTCTTGGTACATCTTGGAACTTCCGGGATGAATCAAGAGGAGGGAGTCATGTTCTTCGTTCATTATGAGCTTCCTGAGATCACCCTTGGGAACCACAATTCTGTCCTCAAAGAACAAGGTGTCTTTCTCATCAACACGATAGCACTTGTATTTGGGAGTACCCTTAGTAATACCATGTTTCACTTTCTGCACCATAGCATCACTTAGCTGGGCCTCACGGATCTGATCTTCCAAGGTAGGAGCAACTTGAAGGTTTGCAAGAAAGCCTTGCGGAACAACTTGGAGGTTGAGCTTCCTGAATGATTCACAAAGCTCAGGCTGAAACGGCTTGAGAAGGAGACTGTTGCAATATGCCTTTCTGCTCAAGGCATCTGCAATGACATTGGCCTTGCCAGGTGTGTACTCAATGCTTGGATCATACTCTTGGATCATCTCAACCCAACGAGTTTGGCGAAGGTTCATGTTAGGCTGTGTGAAGATGTACTTCAAGCTCTTGTGATCGGTGAAGATGTCCACTTTTCTGCCCAACAGAAGGTGTCTCCACGTGATCAAGGCATGTACAACTGCTGCTAGCTTGAGATCATGTGTGGGGTAATTCCTCTCATTTGGTTTCAATTGACGAGAAGTGTATGCCACAATCTTCTTGTCTTGCATGAGAACACCACCAAGTCCTTGTAAAGAAGCATCACAAAAGACTTCATAGGGCTTGGACTCATCCGGAGGAGTAAGGACCGGAGTAGAAATGAGCTTCTCTTTGAGTGTTTTGAATGCCACATCACAATCAGGAGTCCAGGAGTACTTGACATTCTTCTGCAACAGGTTGGAAAGAGGCTTGGCAATCTTGGACAAGTTCTCAACGAACCTTCTGCAATAGCTAGCGAGACCAAGGAAGCTTCGGAGTTGCTTGACTTTCTGCGGGGGTTCCCAGTTGACAATAGCTTCAACTTTCTCGGGGTTGACAGAAATATCCTCAACAGAGATGATATGGCCAAGATATAAGACCTTATCCAGCCGGAATTCACATTTGGAGAACTTCGCATAGAACTTGTGTTCACGGAGCCTGTCCAGAACCAAACGGAGGTGCTTGGCATGGTCTTCTTCATTCTTGGAGAATACCAAGATGTCATCCAGATAGACGAGAACAAATTCATTGGTGTAGGGGCTGAATATGGAGTGCATCATCCTCGAGAAAGTGGGTGGAGCATTTGCGAGGCCAAAAGACATGACCGTGTATTCATAAGAGCCAATACTCGTTCTGAATGTGGTCTTGGGAATATCTTCTTCACGGATACGGATCTGGTGATAACCCATCCGGAGATCGAGCTTTGAGAACACCTTTGCTCCTTTGAGCTGCTCGAACAATTCATTGATATTGGGGAGCAGATACTTGTTCTTTATTGTCTTCTTATTCAATGGTCGGTAATCAACGCAAAGGCGTTCCGTGCCATCCTTCTTCCTAACAAATAGAACACCACAGCCCCAAGGAGAAGTACTAGGCCTGATTAGACCCATACGCTCTTGGACATCGAGTTGTTTCTTCAGCTCCTTCAACTCATTAGGGGAAAGCTTGTACGGACGCTGACATGCTGGCTCGGTACCGGGCTCTAGTTCAATGACGAATTCAACTTGACGACGCGGAGGCATGCCTGGAAGCTCTTCAGGGAAAACATCTTCATACTCATTGACCACCGGAATCTGAGAGATGGCATTAATCTCGCCCTTGTCATTGAGAGAGAATAGCCTGATTGTGTTATCTCAAGAGGCGAAGATAATCACGTCTTCGTCAGGATGAGTAAGCTTGACTTCCTTATTTGCACAATCAATGTTTGCATCATGCTTGGAAAGCCAATCCATCCCAAGAATAAGATCAATGTCGGAGTTACCGAGAATAACCGGAGAAACCAGAAAGCTGTAATCTCCCATATGAATAGATATATCCGGAGCATACAAGCTGGAATGCATTTGTTTCCCCGGAGAAGTAATTGCTAATTCCCTTGGTAAAGCCACTGTGCCCACATTGTGCTTGGATGCAAATGGATATGACATGAAAGAATGTGATGCACCAGAATCAAACAAAACTTTAGCATGTTTAAGGTTGACTGGAAGGTTACCAAGTATCACATCTGAAGAGTTCTTTGCTTGAGCTGCATTCATCAGATTCACTCTTGCTGCCTTGGGATTGTGCTTGACAATAGCAGTGCTCACAGGTGGAGGAGGTGGAAGGCGCCTTGGGTTGGGACACTTGTTAGCATAGTGACCCTTCTGAGTGCACTTGTTGCAAACCACTTCTAAGAGAGGACGGTGATAAGGACCACTTGACTTCGAAGCTTGAAAGTGATTCTTGGACTGATTGCTTGGGTTGGGTGGGTGGGAGAAACCACGGCCACCAGAGTGCTTGTTGTTGTTGTTGTTGTTGTTGTTGTTGTTGTTGTTGTTGTTGTTGTTGTTGTTGTTGTTGTTGTTGTTGTTGTTGTTGTTGTTGTTGTTGTTGTTGTTGTTGTTGTTGTTGTTGTTGTTGTTGTTGTTGTTGTTGTTGTTGTTGTTGTTGTTGTTGTTGTTGTTGTTGTTGTTGTTGTTGTTGTTGTTGTTGTTGTTGTTGTTGTTGTTGTTGTTTGGAGGGCGGTGCACTGGAGGAGGTGGAAGCCAAAACTTCTGCTGCTTTGCGACCACTTGGGAAGAAGAGGAGTTAACGGCATCTCTGGTCCTCTTTTTGGAAGCTTCAACCTTGAGCTGGGCTGCCTCTTGCTTAAGAGCCATGTTATAGAATTGATCAAATTCATCCGGCTCGAACAAGGTGAGAGCTAGTTGGAGTTCATCCTTCAGACCACCACGGAACTGATAAATCTTGCTCTTGGCATCTGGGATGTCTTGCTTGGCATAGCGAGTGAGATTCTGGAACTTGACATTGTATTGATAAACAGACTTGGTGCCTTGCTTCAGGTTGCGGAATTGCTCACGCATGCCTTCAATGACACTTGTTGGAATGTGGTGAGAGCGGTAATCCTTGCAGAAGTCAGTCCACGAGATTTCACATCCTTCTCTAGAATATTTGTACTGTTGCCACCAATCAGCAGCTTGATCCTTGAGTTGGAAGGCGGCAAACTTGACATAATCCTCAGGTCTCACGTTACTGCACTCGAAATGCTTTTTGATGTATGTTATCCAGTCTTCGGCATCTAGCGGATCCACATAGTAACTGAACGCCTTCGGTTGGTTTGCCAGGAACTGGTTGAGGGTTGCAAAGTGAGGTTGATTGAACAAATTGCCTTGGCCTTGGTTCCCATGAGCACCTTGATTTGCTTGGTTGGCTTGAATGTTCTGCATCATTTGCATAAGCATCTGGGTGTTCTGGTTGGTTGCTTGCATAATTGCTCTCCAGGCCTTAGACGGAGGAGGAGGGGAAGGAAGACGATCAGGAACTTCTTCACCCTCTGGGTTAGCATTGGGAACCTTCTTAGGAGCCATCCTGAATGAGATGACAACTATTAGCCATTGATTGAAAGATATAAGCCGAATCAACGGCTAGAACTTGCAACATAAGTCTTCACAAAAACATTCGAACAAAATGAACGAATGTAATCCACAGTTCAATGGTACAACAATCTTCACGAGAAGCCACTTGGGAGAACAAAAGGTAAATAAAACAACAAGGAGCAGATAGAACAAATACAAGATAGAAGCTTCGTTCCACATGTTCGTGCTGAAAGCTCATGGAACGTGTTACAAAAGGGTTTTGCAATCCCCGGATCAGCATAGCCAAGGACCCTTTAAGATGCAACTCTCGATCGGAACAACGCCCATAAAACCACTTCACTCAATGTAGAACCCCGAACTCCATATCATGCATTCGTTGGAAGAATGTCTATGAGCTACTAGATGAACCCACCTATTAATTTCCGGAAGTTTCCGGTTATGCAATCGGGTGTTGGGGATACAGGGGAAGCACCGCGCACTCAACTCTAATCCTACATCCAACTGTATCCATCCTTCAACACATAACCAGTTATTTCCGGAAACCGTTTACCTCGGACCTTCGAAATGCATCTGCTATACAAGCTATGGCAATACTCTCGAACTACCTCCCCAGTACTGGGTGATGTCGGGGTTATCTTGCCACTAACCGCATAGAAGAGTTTTCGATGCCGGCCGTCTTAAGTATTCCAGAACTGCTGCGATAGATTTGTGACGACAACACCTCGGAGCTCAACTCCCCGGGGCACTGCCACAACCCCTAAATGACATGAGGCATCGAGAACAATGTTCTTGTCACAAAGACATCGGAACAATCCAAACAATACTCGCGTGATCCTAAAAAAAATTAGTGAATTTTTGAGAGTAGAAGAGATAGAGTAATCGTCAGGAGTCCTCACCAGAGTGATAAAGGGATGAGGAGTAAAAGAAATCCTACTCTCCGATATATATAGGACTCAAAACATTTTTTCATGTGTGTGCCTAGACTCAACCGTCAACGATTCGATCAATCAGTGGGGGCTCCTAGGTCGGAGAAGGCTCTGATTACCAACTTGTAATGCCCATTATGATATTATACCTCCCACGTGTCGAGGCACGACTTAAAGGCATAATCTCATACTAGAATGATCTCAAGAATGGTATCTTTGCACAACTCATGTAAAAGAGGGATGAAATTGTAAAAGAGTAGTTGGCTTACACTCTCCACGTCACACAATGCATTACATAAACATTCATCATCCAAATAACATCAGAGTCCGACTATGGACGAAGATCCAAATGAAAGATACCATAAATAAACAACACAAGGTCCCGATCATCCTAGTAAGAGCCCTACTGATCCTCTCGGTAAGACACGTAGTATTGCCCATGTTCTTCGTCGAACTTCTAGTACAACTCTGAACCACCAGCTGTGTAGTTCTCAACGGTACCTGCATCTGGTGTTGTGTAGAATCTGTGAGCCACGGAGGACTCAGCAATCCCGTTCCTGGGTAGCAATACTATCAAAGCCTTGGGTGTGGAACAAGGCTGAAAACCAAGTTGCAGCAGCACTAGCTCTAGCTTACGTGTTTAGAGCGAGAAGAGAATGTGCCAACGATCGTCAAAGTGATCACGAAGTGATCCTATCTAAGCACGTCAAACATAACCCCACCGTGTTCACTTCCCGAACCCCTTCGGAAAGCGACCGTCACGGTTACTCACGCTGGTAGTGTATTATGAACATAGTGTCAAGTTTTCTACAACCAGATATTAACAAATTCCCATCTGCTACATAACCGCGGGCACGGCTTTCGAAAGATCAAAACCCTGCAGGGGTGTCCCAACTTAGCCCATCACAATCTCACGATCTGCAGAGTCGCAACTCCAAGGTGGGAAGACCCGAGTATTCTCGGAATCCCGTGCTCAAGATATTCCGACAAAGGTAAAACTAATCCAGCAAGACCTCCCGGCGGGCCGACACCCTGATAGTAGCCGCACGTATCTCGTCTCAGGCCACGACTGGATGGGCGATTCTACAGGTTTTTACCAGCCCTTGTGTTTCGTCGAGGTGGCCACGCAGAACCCCCAGTTTGGATCAACACTCATGTGGAGCACTGGCACGGGTTGTTGATTAGGAAAAATGGTTTATAACTCCCTATGCAAGTTTTAGTTATTAGGCAAATGTAAAACCAATGTTGGGCCTTGCTGGAAAAGCTTTAGCGCTAAGCGAGTTATCAAGGGGGGCCCATAAACCCCAACCGTGTTAGGGACGCAAAATCAAGGAACATAACACCAGTTTAAACGGTTCCTAGGGTGGCATGAGTGGAACAAAACAGCAAGCAAAGGCTTAGCCTTCCACCCGTTGCCAAGTATATAGATGATTTAGTTTAACAGATTACATATTGTGATATCCCAACAATAACTTCATCATGAAGCAAGAATCTTCAAATCTTCTCCTGGAACTAACAATGCTATAAGAAGGGCTGAGCGAAGCTTACGTAGCCAAACAAAGGTTTGCTAGGTTGGGTGGTTAGAGAGTTTCATGGCAACAATAGGAGGCTGACAAACAGACATAGGCATCGAGGCAATAAGCTAAAGAGCGAGACATCTAGCATATGCAAAGATAGTAGTGATATCTGGGTAAGGTCATCTTGCCTGTTGAATCCTCGGAGGGAACGTAACCTTGCTCCTCACACTCAACCTTAGTAGAAACCTCGTACTCCATATCGTCACCGTGCTCTAACCAAACACAACAACGCAACAACGGAACAAAATCAATCAACATGCAGTGCTCAACCACGTGATGCATGCACATGAAGCATATGAACATGGAAGAAATGATGCATGGCCTAGGGTCACAAGAGTGCAACAATATCATAAACAAGCAAGATCAAACACAAGCATGAAACAAGCAAAGGAACAATTTAACAAGTTTATGTAGTTTAATCTTACAAGCAACCAACAAGTTTTTTTGGAGTTGGATAACATGGCAATGGTGCAACTAACATAACGGCAATATGCTAGCACATTTAAATGGGCTGGAATTAATAACAACAATATCTAGAAACTCCCATATTAAATTAAATGCATTTGGGGACAGATTTGAAAAATTTCTGTGAAAGAGTTGTCAAACATGCTAAACAACAGCACCAAAATATTCTACACATTTTTCTACCCCAAAAGCATATAAAGTTTGTTAAATTTGGAGTTGTAGAAATTTAGTTATGATTTTTACAAGTTTAAGCATATTTAAAACAAGAATAAATTCAAACAACATTTTAAATATTTTTAAACATGGCAGCAAGTAGCATATTCATAATCTACATGAAGTTCTAAGCACTTTTCATATATGACTCAAAATCATCAGAAACATATATATGTAGATATTGAATAAACAAGAAAAACAGAAAAAGAAAACAAAACAATATAGGCGCCAGGGTCCAGAATGACCCAGGGCTTGCTAGCCCAAGTCACTGACAGAGGGGGCCCGGCGGGGCTGAGCTAGCAGCGTGGGTGCGCGCGGGGTGGAGATGGTGCTGTGAGGCTGGTAGGTGGGGCCCTGCTGTCAGCCTCAGGCGAAAATGCAAAAAGGGGCGAATACCACTGCGCCCGCGAGGAATCGAACACGCGACCTCTCGCTATAACTGACGGAGAAAAACCACTGCGCTACTAAACTGAACTTGACAGATAACAGGCGCTATGCGTGATAAGGTAACTGCAGGAGCAAATGACTGAAGAAAAACACTGAGCTCGTCGGAGCTGCTCCGGCGACCCAACGAGGCGGCGGAGGTGTGCGGAGTACTACTAGAGGAGTACCGCACCCAAACAAAGCACCTGCGGCACCTAGCAAGCACTATCTCGACGGCGGCGAGCTCACGGCAGATCTGCAGCGGCGGAACTCCTACGCGACAGCAAGGGCTAGGCAGGGCTCGACGACGAGCGGCGGGCGTGCAGAACGGTGCGGCAGAGCTACCGCGACTAGCTGCGGATCCAGAGCTACGGCCTATGCAGCTGACTGACGAGAGCGACAACAACAAATTCAGAAGGAGGGGGCACCGAGAGCACGGCGATGGCATGACTACGATGACGCGCACAGAGGGCCAACGACGACAAGCAGGCAGCAAGGAGGAGCAGGGAATACCTCCTTACCCTTAGATAGGAAGGAGTCGACGGAGGAGGGCTGGAGACGACGATGGCGAGCTCTGAATCCTTGGCGCATTTCTGTCCCGCGAAGAAGAGGAAGAAGAGGGCATCGTGGGACTTGTCCTCGGGCTCGGATCGGCATCGGAGCGGGCTTGTTGCAGCGCCAAGGTGCTCGGGGTCGACAGAGACGGAGGACGGCGAGCTACTGTGCCGACGATGAGAACTTGCGCGGGGCGGCCATGACGACGACAGAGAGGAGAGGAGAGAAGAGGAGCTGCTCATGGTGGCGGAGGAGAAAGGGGGGATGAGTAGCAACCCTAGGCGCGGCTGCGGGCTTAAAAGGGGGAACAGAGACGGCGCGACCTCGGCGTCCGTGACGATCATGGTGCGAGCGCGAGCTCTCTGTTTCTGAAACAGAGACGGCGACGCGATGGAGCAGGTGGGTGCGAGAGAGAAGGGGGATGACAGGTGGGGTCGGCACGCGAGAGGGAGACGGCGCAACTGCTGCGCCTGCTGGCTGGTCCTGCGGGTGGAGCTGGGCTGCGCTGCGGAGAGAAGGAGAGATGGGCCTGGGGGAAAGGGAGAAGGAGGAGGAGGCCCAGGTGACTGCGCTGGCTGCTGCTTTTCTCCTTTTTCTTTTATTTCTTGAGGTAGAAAAAAAAGAAAAGCACATAAATAAAGAAGAAGAGTTAGGGGAAAAGAAAAATATCCCCAAGCTCAGTGATTTAAGCCCTATTTAAATAAATTGACTTGGACATTTTTAGAGGCAGAAAAATAAAAGGAGTTTGAATATGGTTCAAACTCAAGTCATTTTAAAAACCAACCAAACCGTTTTCAAAAGGGCTGATATTTGGTGGAGAGGTTGTTCCCATGGTGCAAGATTTGTAGGAGAAGAAAGAATCACTAAGGCACTTGGCTAGGTGGCTTGCACAAAGGAGCAAAGAGAAGGCCAGAAGAAAAGAAAGAAGAATAAGAAGAAGAAGAAGAAGAAGAAGAAGAAGAAGAAGAAGAAGAAGAAGAAGAAGAAGGAGAGGGAGAGGGTAGGGTTAGCTAGGCATAGCTAGACCTCACACACAACAACAAAGGCCTCACAAACATCAACAATAAAGTAAACTAGTATGCCATGATGATATGATGATGAGCAATGCAATGATGCGAAATTAATAAAAGATATGGCAATGCAAAGAAAATAAAAGACAAGAACCCCCAAGGATAATGACAAGGATCAAAAGAGGAAGCTTTATTTCCATTATTGGAAAGTGTTACATATGGGGCATTATAGGTATGGTGCACGGTTGGGTAGCGAAGCAACTGGAATTAAAGTCAATTTGATGCTCAATCTCTCAAATATGTGGTAATCCCGGTGGCACGTCTTGTGGACAGACGTCAGCGAACTCCTGCAAAATCTTAGTGACAGCGGGAGGCAAATAGGAAGGCACGTCCTCGAATGAAAATAATGCCTCTTTGCACACAAATGCATAACAAACATATTTGTTGAAATCTAGATCATCAGTATCAGATTAGTGGCAAGTAAACATCCACTTTTCAATTTAATTTCAGACGCAACATGATATGATGGTTTATTATTAGGCTTTATTTGTTGCTCAAATTCTTTTGCCATAATCTAATTTTCACTCTTATTTTGCTCCTGTTTTGCTTTACTAGCTCGATTAATATCATCTTGCAAAATGGAATCAGGGGTCATGGGAAGCAAAGTAATATGTTTATCCTTATGAACAAGAGTATATTGATTGCTTGTACCATGGTGTGCAGAATTCTTATCAAATTGCCATGGTCTACTAAGTAATAAGGAACATGCTTGCATGGGTACCACATCACAATCAACATAATCAACAGATGTTGCTATACTAAAATGCACACGAACAATACGTGTTACCTTAATCTTGTCATTGTTGTTGAACCATTGGATGTAGTAAGGATGCATATGTGGTCTTGTGGTGAGAGATAGCTTCTCCAGCATCTCCATGCTAGCCAAATTGTTGCAGCTCCCTCCATCTATGATGACGCGAATGAAACATTCCTTCACAACTCCCTTTGTATGGAACAAATTGTGCCTCTGGTTTTGCTCAGTTTGTGTGACCTGCACACTCAAAACATGTTGAGAAACTAAGCATTGATACTCGCCAGTGTCTTCAGTAGCCATGTATTGCATCTCTTGTTCAGAATCAACTCCACCGTGTTCTTCACTTGTAATAAGAGCCAAAGTCTCTTCATCATAGTCACTAGTGGACTCATACCCACCATCCTCAGTAGCAATCATCACACGCTGAGATGAGCACTCTCTCGCATAATGACCTCTACCCTTGCAATGACGACAAATAATATCATGTGTTTGCCCTGTTGATGCCATGGATGAAGAAGAGCTCTTTTCAGGCCCAGAAGGTGTGCTCTTGGTAGATAGTTGTGGTTGTGCCTGCTTTCTTGTATCATGGTTGGAGGTGACGGATGAAGTAGGCGGTGGTGCAGTCGGACTAGTGGAACTAGATGATGTACGCGGTGTCCATGATGAAGGTCGACCTACAGAAAAATTAGGTCGCGCCAATGCCCGTCGATCCCGCACTTCACGTTCAGCTTTGCAAGCAAGATGGAGTAAACGAGTGATATTATTATACTCCTTATATTCTAGAATGGTCTGAATCTCTCTATTTAGTCCACCCATAAAACGTGCAAGCATAGCTTCATTATCCTCAACAATACCATATCTAATCATGCTAGTTTGTAATTCCTGATAATATTCCTCTACATATTTTTTCCCTTGTTTTAAACACTACAATGTTTGGAGTAATTCACGTTGATAATACGATGGAACCCAATGAGTACGCATAGCAATTTTCAAAGCAGCCCAAGTAGTAGGGATATTATCATGATATAATCAACAATGTTCAGACCACTGAATATAAGCAAACCAGTGAATTCACAAACAATAATAGCAACACGTCTATCCTCAGGATATTGTAAGCATGTGAAACGTTGTTCAGTTTCTAACTCCCAAGTAAGATAGATATCGGGAATGTATCTACCCTCAAATGGTGGAATATTCAATTTCAGTTTAGGAATATGGTCATAATCTCGTACCTGAGGTGGTGGTGCATCCCTACCATTATGATTATATGCACGAGGATGACCTGGTGGCGGCGGTGGTGGTGGTGGTGGTTGCACGTTCTGATTTTGATCAGCCTAATCCTCGTAATAGTCCTCCTCGGCAGCAGCAGCCACAGAAGCATCAATAGTAGGTGCAACGACATCAGAAGTTTGGCCGGACCCAAGGGGAATGCGCTGCGTTCACCCTACTGTATCGCGACGTGGAGGTGGTTGTTGATGTTGTTGCAACGATGCAGCAGAGGCGGCTGGTGGTTATGGTAGACGTGCGAGTACTTCATCAAACTTGGCGTCTAACTTGGTGTCAATTGTCTTCTCAATGTCATCAATCCTCTCCAGTGCCTTTCCAAAACTGGCCATCGCGTCTTCCACCTGTTGACCCAATATTTGCAGAAATTTATCATGAAGCTCCTTCTTCGTCATGTTCTCCCAGTCAATCTTGTCGACTTGTGATCCTGCCATGGTTAGCAACAATATAAACACACAAGCATACGATCCTACAGACTACTAGAAAGTGATTGTGGTGGGGTGTCACAAATCCGTCAAGCAAATCTCAAATTCTTATCAGTTCTTACCCATCAGTAGGTGGTGATCGGCAACCATTGTAGTCAAAACTCTCAAAGCTTGGATAGAGCGATTGCTAGGTGGTGTCAAATGCACGAGGTAGATATATGTGGAGCTGGGAAGGCTTATGATATGGTAGCAACAATGTTAACAACAATCAATTCAGAGATCCAAAGTTGAATAAACGCTCAACGGCGGTACTGTGCTGGTCCTAGGCTAGACCGTGCTGGAGACGCGAGCCTAGAACACTAACAAAATTACGGCACTCCATGTAAACAAGGGAGGAGCACACTATGAATCTTTTTTCCCTTTTGCACTTTTTCCCTCTCTACTTTTCGCCCGCAACATTTTTTTTTGAAAAAGTCTACAAATGGCCTAAAAACTACCTAGCCAGAATTTTCCAAACTTAGTTTTTTTTAAAAAATTGGAACTATTTTTCTTGTACGGGTGGCACTGACGTTGGGAAGTCCGACTCTGTCACAACTCATAGTATGGTGTGATTTGGCACTCGAAAACAAAGAAGCAAATACTGGACCCGGACTAGGACTGATGGCGGAGATGAATATGGTGGAACTCGGACAGGTGGCGGATATATGTCAGGGCGGTGGAACACGGACTAGTGGCGAATTTGTGATGGTGGTGGACTCAGATTGGCGCGATGGATATGCAATGGTGGCATATGGCAGCGGTGGTGACGATGGTGGTATATGGAAGTGGTGATGCGCATGGTGCGGCGGTGGCATGACAACCTGTGACCAGAACTCGAAACTCTAAAAGACTAGACACTAAGACCAGCAACTTGACACGACGATGCAACAAACTCAACAAAGAAAATACATAAAAGATTATGCAAAGGCTCAGATTGGTTTCGATATGATGAACTAACCCTAATTTTTTGGCTTTTTCATGGACTGTAGGTATGAAGAACAAACTCAATCTAAACTATGAAAAACTGCAAAATCTCACCGAGAAACCTGGAAATATGACACCACTTGATAGAGGCAAAGGTGCCCCGTCTATCAATGAGATGGTGGCTATCATTTTTGGTGGAGTAGACTTCGATGATTCGACTACGAAGGTGCGAGGACGTCGCGCCTTAGCAATCGCTAAGCCAACTCCGAGAGGTTATTGACCACGTCGGAGCATGATCAACTTGACCACGAGAGTCTATTTCCTGC
Source organism: Secale cereale (assembly GCA_902687465.1). Classification (NCBI taxonomy): domain Eukaryota; kingdom Viridiplantae; phylum Streptophyta; class Magnoliopsida; order Poales; family Poaceae; genus Secale; species Secale cereale. The sequence continues at coordinate 433,354,483 of LR738713.1, read as the reverse complement.
AAGAAAATGAAGAACAAGCAAGAAAATAAGATTGCAATCAGGATATTGCAAATTTAAGAGGAAAATTTTATTAATGAAAGTGGGGTTTTGTGACATCTTTGTTTGGTCGTTGAACACAAATGTAGTACGCGAAGTTGCAGCTATGGTGAACTTTAATCTAAACAAAACCCAAAGTCTAAACGAGACCCTAAGGGATTTATATATGGAGGAAGAGGGGGGGGGGATTTCGTGATCCCTTGGAGGAGGTGTCCGAAACCAACCTTAACTCTTGTTTCCCCACACATATGGACTCTAAAAACAGCCTATACTTAAATATTTCAAAATTACATTGGCCTGGCCCAAAAATAAGGTGGCGTAACACCTATTATAAGCTATGGACGAAATTAATGAAAGGGCATCTTGTATATTTCGTCCATGTCCTTGTATGTTATCAAGGTGGCTTCAAAGTGCTGAAATCTGCACTAGAAATGCCGTTCTGGTTCCCTTCGCGCGTGCATTAGTAATCAACACAAATATATCCAATTTAGGCAGCATCATATTCTCATGAACATTAGAATTGTTACCAAGAAATGAAAGTACCTGGTAATTCAATTGTTGTGCGCGAGCTCTAGTGATTGGTCCAGTATGTATAGCAGTAGGGGCTATGGGTGTAACAATGGTATTGATGTCCTCATCAGCCATGATTTCAGATCTGAACCGTTTATGTTTTCACCATTATATCTATGTTCTAGATCCGATCTTGCAAGTCATATGCACCTGCTACGTGTTTTGATCCGTAAACCCTAGGGTGACGGTAATTGGGATACATTTTGGTGATTACTGTAGTTTGAGGAGTTCATGTATTCACTATGTGTTAATGCTTTATTCTGGTTCTCTATTAAAAGGAGGCCTTAATATCGCTTAGTTTCCTTATGGATCCCACTGCCACGAGAGGGTAGGACAAAAGATGTCATGCAAGTTCTGTATCACCCTAGGTTATGACTGTTATATGATGAATACCATCCAACGAGTTCATCGATCCAATGCATACGAGCTTTCCTTATATTGTTCTTGCTAAGTTACTATTGCTATTGCTACTGTCACAACTGCTACAAAACCATTGCTACCACTGTTACCGTTTTTTTGACCTTGAAGACTGCAGGGCTTGCACCCCACAGCATTTTATTTTAAATGAAGACCAACAGTACATAACTTCCTCAAGGTGAGGAAAAGAAAAGGAAACAAGAAAAGCTATCTAAACTGTACAAAGGTGGAGAAAACTATACCTATTAAGTACAGAAGAGCAAAAAGAAAAACCTCTCAAGGAGGTAAGAAATCAATCCACTTTAACAGAGCATCCCTATATTTCTTTTTGATTCTATGCGAGAGGAGGGTAAGGTCACAAACAAAACCATTTCTCCAAGTCCTGAAAGAAGGTCTGATATTCCTGAAAGCCCTGTCATTCCTAACCTTCCAGAATTTTCCACCAAGCAGTAAATACCACTTCCACAAAAAAAGGTTTGCTGAAATCCTTTCTAGCATGACACACTATGTCCACCATATCCTCACTATCCTTCCAAGTGATTTGCAGGTAGTTCCACACACGGACACTGAAGTTGCATTGGAAGAAAAGATGGTTTCTATCTTCCAGTGTGCCAGTTGGGCAGAGCACACACTCGGGGCCCTCATTGATCCTCCAATGCCTTCTCTGAATCATGTCCTTACTGTTTACCCTATCCATTATGACAAGCCAAGCAAACATTTTGATTGACATGGTGCAGCAACTCTTCCAGATCTAGCCAAGGATTGGGTTAGCTACCATTGGCTGTAGGCAAAATCATAAAACTTCTTTGCAGTGTATGCAGACTTCTTACCCTGCCTCCAACTCCAAGAATCAGGGCAGGCACTGTCCAATTGAGTAGAGCCCATCAGAGTCAAAAGCTGCTGCATATCTTGAAAAGCTTGTTCAGACAATGGCAAGAAGAAGATGTCCAATAAATCATTCGCTTGAAAGGCTTCTCTGACTGAGAGGTTCTTGTTGAGGCAGAAAGAGTAAAGTCTTGGGAAACGATCCCTAAGAGGAACGCAACTGTCCCCAATTCTCCAAAAGTCAGACCAGAACAGAATAGTGTCTCCAGTACGAACATCAACAGAAGTAACTGCTCTGAAATTATCCATTAATTTGTAGACATCTCTCCACCAAAAAGATCCACAAAGAGTAGTATCATGTGGTACCCTTTGGAAGTAGTAAGTCTCCCAAATCAAATGAACCCATGTCACATCCATCTTATTATAAAATTTATTCAAATGTTTAAGAAGGAGGGCTTCATTTTGCAAACCAAGATTTAAAATACCAAGCCCACCCTTGGATTTTTGCCTACAAACAAGTGGCCAAGCAGCCAGAGAGTGTCCCCTTTCCTGACCATATTTTCTCCATAAACACTGCCTCTGAATCCTTTCCAGTTGCTTCAGAATACCCTTAGGAATAGACAAACTACAAAGGAAAAATATAGGGAGTGATGAAATGACAGAATTCACCAATTGTAGTCTGCTCCCTTGAGGCAGAAACCAAGAACTAGCTATCAATCTTCTCTCCATACAATCCACTAGAGGAAGAAAATCCACAATTTTGGGTCTAGTAGTCCCCACTGGCAGTCCCAGATATGTGAAAGGCAAAGTGCCTAAATTGCATCCAAAAAAACAGCTAGATCAGTAGCCTCATGATCATTCACATTAATAGGATACGTGGAGGATTTATGGAAGTTGATTTGGAGACCAGTTGCCAGTGAGAAGGAATGAAGTACTGATTTCAGTGCCTCCAAATGGCTTTTGTTAGCTTTTAAGAAAAGCAATGTATAATCAGCATATTGCACAATAGGGAAGTCTGGGTCATGAGTTTGCAATGGTCTACTGATTAGGCCCTGCTGGTGGAGATCATTAACCAAAGTTTGCAGGAGGTCGACATCAATGACAAAAAGTAAGGGGGAGATAGGATCTCCTTGCTCTACTCCACACTTGCATTTAAAATGGTTTCCAGGGACTCCATTAAGCAAAATAGAATAAGTGCCAGATGACAACAACTGTTTAATCCAGGTAATCCATCTATTGTCAAAACCTTTAGCCACAAGAATCCTTATGATTGCCTCATCCTGAATGGAATCAAAAGCCTTTTCAAAATCTCTTACTGTTACTGCTACTGTCACTACTACTATCAAAACTATCATATTACTGTGCTACTGATCTCTTTGCTATAGATATTTAATCTCCAGGTGTGGTTGAATTGAAAACTCAACTACTAATACTTGCAAATATTCTTTGGCTCCCCTTGTGTCGAATCTATAAATTTGGGTTGAATACTCTACCCTAAAAAAATGTTGCGATCCCTTATACTTGTGGGTTATCAAGACCTTTTTCTGGCGCTGTCGCTGGGGAGCATAGCTATATTTGCTGAGTCACTTGGGATTATTATCTATTTATCACTATGAAGAATCTGAAGGACACTAAAACCAAGATCTTTCCCTTAAAGACGAGGGGAGGTAAGGAATTGCCATCTACATCTGCACTTGATTCTCCTTCAGTTATAAGTAAGCTTGCAACACCACCACCTGCTATTAATCCTGATATGTCGCAAGTTATTAATGATGCTACTTCTGCTATGCATGATGCTTATGATGATGATAGTACCTTGCTTGATAAGACTATGCCGCTAGGTGAATTGCTTGATGAACAACTTGCTAGAATTAAAAATACCGAGAATCCTGAAACCGATGAAATTAATGAAACTGATGAAGTCTTTGAAACTTAAAATTATGAGACACCTATTAGATTTAGCTCTCCTAGATATGAATTGCCCAATATACCCGAGGGTTATGTTATGGAGGGAGAGATATCTAGAGACTTTCTTGCTTGCAATGATAGGGATGATCTTAAGAAACTACTATGCAAACTGAAAGAAAAATCCATGAATACTAGAGTGAAATGTGATCCTAAGTTTGCTACTTCACCTATCTTTGTTACTGATGCGGATTATGAATTCTCTGTCGACCCAGAGTTAATTATTTTGGTTGAATCTGATCCTTTCCATGGCTATGAAACTGAAACCCTGGTGGCACATCTTACTAAATTGAATGATATAGCCACCCTTTTTTCTGATGATGAGAAAATTCGCTACTAATGTATTATGAAATTATTTCCGTTCTCATTAAAGGGTGATGCTAAGACATGGTACAATACTCTTGCTCCTGGTTGTGTGCGTAGTCCCCATGATATGGTTTACTACTTCTCTGCAAAACATTTTCCTGCTCATAAGAAACAAGCTGCTTTACATGAAATATTTAACTTTGTGCAACTTGAAGAAGAGAGTCTCCCACAAGCTTGGGGGATGCTTCTCTAGTTGTTTAATGCTTTTCCTGATCATCCACTTAAGAAAAATGAAATACTTGATATTTTCTATAATGGACTAACCGATGCTTCTAGGGACTTCCTAGATAGTTGTGCGGGTTGTGTTTTTAGGGAATGAACTGTTGAACCAGATGAGGAATTATTGAATAATATATTGAAAAATTATGATGATTAGACTCTTCCTGAACCACCGCCTAAACCTACTCTGAAGAAGAGGGGTATCTTATTACTCAGTCCCGAAGATATGCAGGAGGCAAAGAAATGCATGAAGGAAAATGGTATTAAAGCTGAGGATGTTAATAATTTACCACCTATTGAAGAAATACATGGTCTTGACACACCACCGCCACCGGTGGTAGAGGTAAATTCTTTATTATAGTTTGATGAAGGTGGCACCCCTTACAATAAACATCCTAGTCAATGCTTATATGAGTTTGACAACTACATTATGAAACAAGATCACTTCAATGCAAATGCTATGAAACAATTGAAATACAACTCTGATATGATTGCTCGCTTGACTGACTTGCTATTTACAATCACTAATGATGTTAGAGGTGTAGGAAAGCATGCCTCCATGGTTCAAACCCAGTTAGAACAAGCTGCCCAATCTCCAAGAGAACTACTAAATGAAATGAATAATAATATGAATGATTTCGCTATTAGAGTAGCAACTAGAGGAGGCAAAATGACTCAAGAACCACTTTATCTTGAGGGACACCCTAAAAGAATTGCACAAGACTCTCAAATAATTAACACTGATGCACATAGTCCTACTAAAAAGAAAAAGAAGAAGAAAAATTATAGGACTTTGCATACCTCTAGTGAACCTGAGAAACAAAAACCTCCTGAAGATAACAATGATGTTTCTATTTCTGATGCTGAAACTCAATCTGGTAATGAACATGCACCTAGTGATAACAAAAAAGATAATGATGATGTTCATGAAGACACTCAACCAGAAAATGATGTTGAAATATAACTTGTTGTTGATCTTGATAACCCACAACCTAAAAATAAATGATATGATAAAAGACACTACCGTAGGATGCTGCTAATGTGACACTGCGATCAGAGACCCTTTGACGAAACTGTGTGCGATGCATTAATTGCAAATGGTGATGTAGAAAAATGTCAAAAAGATGCAAAACTTTTGCGATGAAGGATACATCAAACACAGTTCGGATTTAGTTGCGTGTGCGATGCGGGGCATATGGTTGATCCATACGAACTGTTTGCGATGAGACAGAACAACATAAACGGGCAACTGTATCAAGGTGCATGCGATATATGACATATAGTTCGCTTAGATGAATTCTTTGCTATTAGAGAATAAAATAGAAACGATTAGCTAGATCAAGTTGTGTGTGATATACGACATACGGTTCACTGAGACGAACTGTTTTCGATTAGGGAACAGAACAAAAATGGTTCAACTTAACAAGATGTGTGTGATATGCGGCATACAGTTCACATAGATGAACTGTTTGCGATGAGCCAAAAGAACACAACGATAACGATTCGGGTAAACAAGATGTGTGTGATACACGGCAAACAACCCACTCATATGAATTGTTTGTGATGAGAAATTATAACATAGACGATTACTACTGTTAATTCGTATGTGATTCTGTGTGTACAAAAAACTTTGAAAAATGCAAACTAGTTGCTTGCAGTGACTAGTAGTATCGCACTCGACGCGCCTGCGAGTACTCATGTGTGATGATTAGTAAGTTACACATATGTTTCCGTATGTTAACACATGTATGATAGGTAACACGTGGCACCGCATACGGTATTCGGGTTGTGTGCTCCACTTAGTCTTCCCGCCATCAAGCTCGTCGACAGTGACGGCTTCACGCGGGCCATGTCACAGGTTAAGTGGTCCATCCCCAACCCCCCTAGTTCAACCATAGTCAATCTCTTCGACGACCCTGCCGCTGATCTCCTCCGCCATGCGGTTAAGGTTTTGCGATCCTTGTACGCCATCGATCCCGTTTTGTCATTTCTGAAGGACACATTCTACGACAGCGGCCTGGGATCCTCAATTGCCAAGTCAGATCTCATTGACCACGACAACGAGGAGGGCACCCACAAATGTTCTTCCAAGGTGTTACAACCCATACGTGACATCAGAAAGCGCACCATGGGTCTCTGCTCTTCCAACTGGAAGGATCCCGTCCATGGCATGTGAGGCAACATCCTATCAAATCTTACCTGTTCTAGCTTGCCCCGTACCCTTTGTTGTAGTAGCTTTTGCCATGCGGTGTTTGATACGTCTCCAACGTATCTATAATTTTTGATTGTTCCATGCTATTATATTATCTATTTTGGATGTTTAATGGGCTTTATTATACACTTCTATATTATTTTTGGGACTAACCTACTAACCCAAGGCCCAGTGCAAAGTGCTATTTTTTTGCCTATTTCAGTGTTTCGTAGAAAAGGAATATCAAACGAAGTCCAAACGGAATGAAACCTTCGGAAGAGTTATTTTTGGAACGATATCAACATGGAAGACTTGGAGTACACGCCAGGGAGCAAGAGAGGCGGCCATGAGGGCAGGGGGGCGCCCAGGGGGGTACGCGCGCCCCCCACCCTCATGGGCCGCTAGTGGCTCCCCTGACGCGCCTCTTCCTCCTATATATACCTACATACCCTGAAACCATCGGGGAGCACCACGAAAACCTAATTCCATCGCCGCAACCTTCTGTACCCGTGAGATCCCATCTTGGGCCCTGTTCCGGAGCTCCATCGGAGGGGGAATCGATCATGGAGGCCTTCTACATCAACACCATAGCCTCTCCGATGAGTTGTGATTAGTTTACCACAGACCTTCGGGTCCATAGTTATTAGCTAAATGGCTTCTTCTCTCTCTTTGGATCTCAATACAAAGTTCTCCATGATCTTCGTGGAGATCTATTCGATGTAATTCTTTTTGTGGTGTGTTTGTCGAGATCCGATGAATTGTGGGTTTATGATCAAGATTATCTATGAACAATATTGGATTCTTTTCTAAAATCTTTTATGTATGATTTAAATATCCTTGCAAGTCTCTTCGGATTATCGATTTGGTTTGGCCTACTAGATTGGTATGTTCTTGCAATGGGAGAAGTGCTTGGCTTTGGGTTCAATCTTGCAGTGTCCTTTCCCAGTGACAGCAGGGGCAGCAAGGCACGTATTGTATTGTTGCCATCAAGGATAAAAAGATGGGGTTTATATCATATTGCATGAATTTATCCCTCTACATCATGTCATCTTGCTTAAGGCGTTACTCTGTTCATATGAACTTAATACTCTAGATGCATGCTGGATAGCGGTTGATGTGTGGAGTAATAGTAGTAGATGTAGAATCGTCTCGGTCTACTTGTCATAGACGTGATGCCTATATACAATGATCATGCCTAGATATTCTCATAACTATGCGCTTTTCTATCAATTGCTCGATAGTAATTTGTTCATCCACCGTAGAAATCTGCTATCATGAGAGAAGCCACTAGTGAGACCTATGGCCCCAGGGTCTATCTTCATCATATTAATCTTCCATCAACTATTTACTTTACTTTTGTTTTGCAATCTTTACTTTCAATCTATAACAAAAATACCAAAAATATTATCTTATCATATCTATCAGATCTCACTTTTGCAAGTGGCCGTGAAGGGATTGACAACCCCTTATCGCGTTGGTTGCAAGGTTCTTATTTGTTTGTGTAGGTGCGAGGGACTCACGTGTGGTCTCCTACTGGATTGATACCTTGGTTCTCAAAAGCTGAGGGAAATACTTATGCTACTGTGCTGCATCACCCTTTCCTCTTCGTGGGAAAACAACGCAAGCTCGAGAAGTAGCAGTGTTTTAACTGTGACATGAATTTTAGAATTTTACTTCGCAATTTTTATGTTGGACTAAATATGTCCCATAGACAACTCTTGGATTGCGTTGCCAAGGGAAATTTTATCGAAGTTGATCCCAGTATTGCGCATGAAATTATAGAGGGAATAGTGGGAACACTACCTCAACAAAAGGGGTTACGCCATACCTAGGAAGAGACACAAGTTTTTGAGAAAATCTGCGAAGTAACAAAAATATTACAAAAGTCTCTTGAACCTCTTAAGAGTGTTAGTGGAAATCTCCACCGCATGAATATGTTGATCACCCTTTGCAATAAGCGGTTGGATTCTTTAGATCAAAAAAATTCTGAATATGAAGGGAAACGCAAAGAACCTCTCGGATTCGAACATGACCTCGCTAAAAAATTAAAGACCAAAGATGGCAATACCTAGATCTATTCTTGTATCATGCCTAGCTAGGGGCGTTGAACAATAGCGCTTGTTGGGAGGCAACCCAATTTTGTTTTATTTGCTTTTGATTCTGTTTAGTAATAAATAATGCATCTGGTTTTGTTTAGATGTGGTTTTGTGTTTTAATTAGTGTTTGTGCCAAGTAGAACCTTTGGGAAGACTTAGGTGAAGTTTATGCAATCATCCTATAAAAACAAAAACTTTTGCGCTCACGAGATTAGCGACCATTTTTTTACTGGATAATGATTTTAAGTTGATTCTTTTTGCAGATGATTAATAGACAAATTGCTCACGTCCACCAATTTATTTCAGAATTTTTAGAGTTACGGAAGTATTCGAAAGTTACATATTGCTACAGACTGTTCTGTTTTTGACAGATTCTGTTTTTCGTGTGTTGTTTGCTTATTTTGATGAATCTATGAGTAGTATCGGGGGGGGGGTATGAATCATAGAGAAGTTGGAATACAGTGGGTTTAACACCAAGATAAATAAAGAATGAGTTCATTACAATACCTTTGAGTGGTGGTTTGTTTTCTTATACTAACGGAGCTCACGAGATTTTCTGTTAAGGTTTGTGTTGTGAAGTTTTCAAGTTTTTGGTAAGGATTTGATGGACTATGGAACAAAGAGTGGCAAGAGCCTAAGCTTGGGGATTCCCAAGGCACCCAAGGTAAAATTCAGGGACAACCAAAAGCCTAAGCTTGGGGATGCCCCGAGAAGGCATCCCCTCTTTCGTCTTCGTGTATCGGTGACTTTACTTGAGACTATATTTTTATTCACCACATGATATGTGTTTTGCTTGGAGATTCATGTATGATTTGAGTCTTTGCCTTTTAGTTTACCACAATCATCATTGTTGTACATACCTTTTGAGAGAGATACACATGAATTGGAATTTATTAGAATACTCTTTGTGTTTCACTTATATCTTTTGAGCTAGATAGTTTTGTTCTAGTGCTTCACTTATAAATTTTTAGAGCACGATGGTGGTTTTATTTTGTAGAAATTGTTGATCTCTCATGCTTCACTTATATTATTTTGAGAGTCTTTTAGAACAGCATGGCAATGTGCTTTGGTTATAAAATTTGTCCTAATATGATAGACATCCAAGATGGATATAGTAAAAACTTTCATATAAAGTGCATTGAATGTTATGAGAAGTTTGATACTTGATGGTTGTTTTGAGATATGAGGATGGTGATATTAGAGTCATGCTAGTAGAGTAGTTGTGAATTTGAGAAATACTTGTGTTGAGGTTTGCAAGTCCCGTAGCATGCACGTATGGTAACCGTTGTGTGACAAATTTGAAGCATGAGGTATTTCATTGAGTGTCATCCTTTGTGTGGAGGTCGGGATCGCACGATGGTTAACTCCTACTAACCCTTCCCCTAGGAGCATGCGTGTAGTACTTTGTTTTGATGACTTGTAGATTTTTGCAATAAGTATGTGAGTTCTTTATGACTAATGTTGAGTCCATGGATTATACGCACTCTCACCCTTCCACCATTGCTAGCCTCTCTTGTACCGCACAACTTTCGCCGGTACCATACACCCACCATATACCTTCCTCAAAACAGCCACCATACCTACCTATCATGGCATTTCCATAGCCATTCCGAGATATATTGCCATGCAACTTTTCACCGTTCTGTTTGTATGGCACACTTCATCATTGTCATATTTCCATGCATGATCATGTAGTTGACATCGTATTTGTGGCAAGGCCACCATGCATAATTTTTCATACATGTCACTCTTGATTCATTGCACATCCCGGTACACCGCCAGAGGCATTCATATAGAGTCATACCTTTTCTAGTATCGAGTTGTAATCGATGAATTGTAAATCAATAGAAGTGTGATGATCATCATTATTAGAGCATTGTCCCAAATAAAAAAATAAAAAAAGAAGAAGGAAAGGCCAAAAAAGGCCCAAAAAAGAAAAAAGAAAAAAGAAAAAAGAAAAAAAGGGGGGCAATGCTACTATCTTTTTCCACACTTGTGCTTCAAAGTAGCACCATGATCTTCATGATAGAGAGTCTCTTGTTTTGTCACTTTCATATACTAGTGGGAATTTTCATTATAGAACTTGGCTTGTATATTCCAATGATGGGCTTCCTCAAATGCCCTAGGTCTTCATGAGCAAGCAAGTTGGATGCACACCCACTTAGTTTCTTTTGTTGAGCTTTCATACATTTATAGCTCTAGTGCATCCGTTGCATGGCAATCCCTACTCACTCACATTGATATCTATTGATGGGCATCTCCATAGCCCATTGATACGCCTAGTTGATGTGAGACCATCTTCCTCCTTTTTTTCTTCTCCACAACCACCATTCTGTTCCACCTATAGTGCTATATCCATGGCTCACGCTCATGTATTGCGTGAAAGTTGAAAGAGTTTGAAAAAATTAAGTATGAAACAATTGCTTGGCCGAAACAGGGGTTGTCCATGATTTGATTATTTTTGTGTGACGAAGATGGAGCATAGCCAAACTATATGTTTTGTAGGGATGAAATTTCTTTGGCCATGTTATTTTGAGAAGACATGATTGCTTTGTTAGTATGCTTGAAGTATTATTATTCTTATGTCAATATAAACTTTTGTCTTGAATCTTTCATATCTGAAAATTCATGCCACAATAAAGAAAATTACATTGAGAATTATGTTAGGTAGCATTCCACATCAAAAATTCTGTTTTCATCATTTACCTACTCGAGGACAAGCAGGAATTAAGCTTGGGGATGCTTGATACGTCTCCAACGCATCTATAATTTTTGATTGTTCCATGCTATTATATTATCTGTTTTGGATGTTTAATGGGCTTTATTATACACTTTTATATTATTTTTGGGACTAACCTACTAACCCAAGGCCCAATGCAAATTGCTGTTTTTTTTGCCTATTTCAGTGTTTCGCTAGAAAAGGAATATCAAACGGAGTCCAAACAGGATGAAACCTTCGGGAGAGTTATTTTTGGAACGATATCAACACAGAAGACTTGGAGTACATGCCAGGGAGCAAGAGAGGCGGCCACGAGGGCAGGGGGTAGGCACGCCCCCACCCTCGTTGGCCCCTCGTGGCTCCCCTGATGTGCCTCTTCCTCCTATATATACCTACGTACCCTAAAACCATCGGGGAGCACCACGAAAACCTAATTCTGCCGCCGCAACCTTCTGTACCCGTGAGATCCCATCTTGGGGCCTGTTTTGAAGCTCCATTGGAGGGGGAATCGATCACGGAGGGCTTCTACATTGATAACCCACAAGTGTAGAGGATCGCAACAGTTTTCGAGGGTAGAGTATTCAACCCAAATTTATTGATTCGACACAAGGGGAGCCAAAGAATACTCTCAAGTATTAGCAGTTGAATTGTCAATTCAACCACACCTGGAAGACTTAGTATATGCAAGTGTTTAGTAGCAAAGTAATATGGAAGTAACGGTAACGACGATAAAAGTAACGATAGTGTTTTTGTAGTGATTGTAACAGTAGCAACAGAAAAGTAAATAAGCAACAAGGAATATGCGAAAAGCTCGTAGGCATTGGATCAGTGATGTATAATTATGTCGGATGCGATTCCTCATGTAATAGTTATAACTTAGGGTGACACAGAACTAGCTCCAGTTCATTAATGTAATCTAAACATGTATTCTAAATATAGTCATACATGCTTATGGAAAAGAACTTGCATGACATCTTTTGTCCTACCCTCCCGTGGCAGCAGGGTCCTAGTGGAAACTAAGGGATATTAAGGCCTCCTTTTAATAGAGTACTGGACCAAAGCATTAACACATAGTGAATACATGAACTCCTCAAACTAGAGTCATCACCGGGAGTGGTCCCGACTATTGTCACTTCGGGGTTGCCAGATCATAACACACAATACGTGACTATTGACTTGCAAGATAGGATCAAGAACACACATAAATTCATGAAAAAATAATAGGTTCAGATCTGAAATCATGGCACTCGGGCCCTAGTGACAAGCATTAAGCATAGCAAAGTCATAGCAACATCAATCTTAGAACATAGTGGATACTAGGGATCAAACCCTAACAAAACTAACTCGATTACATGGTAAATCTCATCCAACCCATCATCGTCCAGCAAGCCTACGATGGAATTACTCATGCACGGCGGTGAGCATCATGGAATTGGTGATGGAGGAAGGTTGATGATGACGATGGCGACGATCTCCCCTCTCCGGAGCCTCGAACGGACTCCAGATCAGCCCTCCCGAGAGAGATTAGGGCATGGCGGCGGCTCTGTATCGTAAAACGCGATAATTCCTTCTCTGTGATTTTTCTCTCCCCGAAAGTGAATATATGGAGTCAGGGGATACGTCGGTAGAGAAACAAGGGGCCCACGAGGCAGGGGGAGCGCCCAGGGGGGCGCCCCCACCCTCGTGGACAGGGTGTGCCCCCCTGGTCTGGTTCTTTCCGCAGATATTTTATATATATTCCAAAATAATTATGCGTTAAATTTCAGGTCATTCCGAGAACTTTTATTTCTGCACAAAAGTAACACCATGGCAGTTCTGCTGAAAACATCGTCAGTCCGGGTTAGTTCCATTCAAATCATGCAAGTTAGAGTCCAAAACAAGGCAAAAGTGTTTGGAAAAGTAGATACGTTGGAGACGTATCAACTCCCCCAAGCTTAAACCTTTGCTTGTCCTCAAGCAATTCAGTTGATAAATTGAAAGTGATAAAGAAAAACTTTGACAAACTCTGTTTGCTCTTGTTGTTGTAAATATGTGAAGCCAGCATTCAAGTTTTCAGCAAAGATCATGAACTAACCACATTCACAATAACTTTCAGATTTCATATCTACTCATATCAATGGCATAATCAACTAGCGAGCAATAATAATAAACCTCGGATGAAAACACTTCTCAAAACAATCATAATATAATATAACAAGATGGTATCTCGCTAGCCCTTTCTGAGACCGCAAAACATAAATGCAGAGCACCTTTAAAGATCAAGGACTGACTAGACATTGTAATTCATGGTAAAAGAGATCTAGTCACCATCATACTCAATGCAAATTAAGACCAATAGATGCAAATAACAGAGGTTTTTTCCAACTGGTGCTCTTTAATAAGAGGATGATGACTCAACATAAAAGTAAATAGATAGGCCCTTCGCAGAGGGAAGCAGGGATTTGTAGAGGTGCCAGAGCTCGATTTTTAAATAGAGATGAATAATATTTGAGTGGTATACTCTCATTGTCAACATAACAACCAAGAATCTCGATATCTTCCATGCTACACACATTATAGGCGGTTCCCAAACAGAATGGTAAAGTTTATACTACCACAACCGCCAACAAGCACACTCCACGGCTAGCCCGAAACAACGGGTACCGTCCAAACCATCAACAACCCTGGGGGAGTTTTGTTTAATTATTATGATTTGAGCATTGGATTGGGCATCCCGGTTACCAGCCATTTTCTCATGAATGATGAGCGGAGTCCACTCACTGTGAGAATAACCCACCTAGCATGGAAGATATAGACAACCCTAGTTGATACATGAGCTATTCGAGCATACAAAATAGAATTTAATTTGAAGGTTTAGAGTTTGGCACATACAAATTTATTTGGAATGGCAGGTAGATACCGCATATAGGAAGGTATGGTGGACTGATAACTTTGGGGTTTATGGAAGTGGATGCACAAGTAGTATTCCCGCTTAGTACATGTGAATGCTAGAAAGAGACTGGGAAGCGACCAGCTCGAGAGCGACAATAGTCATGAACATGCATTAAAATTAATCAACAATGAATGCAAGCATGAGTAGGATATAAATCACCATGAACATAAATATCGTGGAGGCTATGTTGATTTTATTTCAACTACATGCGCCAAGTCAAACCACTTGAATCGTTCAAAGGAGGATACCACCCTATCATACCACATCACAACCATTTTAATATCATGTTGGCACGCAAGATAGACCATTATAAACTCTTAGCTAATTAAGCATGGCATGAGCAACTATGATCTATAATTGTCATCGCAAGCATGTTTCATTCATAATAGGCTGAATCAGGAATGATGAACTATCATATTTACAAAAACAAGAGAGGTCGAGTTCATACCAGCTTTTCTCATCTCAGTTAGTTCATCATATATCGTCATTATTGCCATTCACTCGCACAACCGAACGGTGTGGATAATAATAATAGTGCACGTGCATTGGACTAAGCTGGAATCTGCAAGCATTTAATACTAGGGTGAAGACAAATTAATATGGCTCAAGGTTAAATCAACAATAGAGCATATGAGAGCCACTAAGCATTTTCATCACGGTCTTCTCCTCCTGACCCCCAAAGAAAAGAAAAGAAACTATTTACACGGGAAAGCTCCCAACAAGCAAAAGAAGAACGAGCAATCATTTTGGGTTTTCTTCTAATTACTACTACAGGCATGGAAAGTAAACTAGCTAAAAAGCTACAACTATTTTTTTTGTTTTTCTTAAGTTTTTTTCTAACACACAAGAAAAAGACTAAGAAAAGAAATGAAACTAGCATGGATAGTACAATGAAAGAGTGTGAGCACTGATTACTGGAATAAGTGTGTGAACATGAATGTATTGTCGGTGAGAAATACGTACTCCCCCAAGCTTAGGCTTTTGGCCTAAGTTGGTCTATGGCCAGTATTGGCCTGACGGATCAAAGCTACTCTCTCCGGTGCACGGAGGAGTGTCCTCTGGGTGACACTGGTTGGCAATCTCATCCGAATCCCACCGATAAACTGACTGCAGGTAAGGGTCAAGTGGTGGCTTTGGCTCCGGCTCTGAAGCTTGTGCCTGGCTCCGGTACTTATAGACTGCATCTGGCAAAACGAGGTACGTGCTCTTATAATCTAGATAAGCAGGGGCCAGCAACTTTTCTTCCTTCTGCTTATCCTTTGAACTTTGACTGGAAGAGCCTCTCAACAATCTCCTCATCATTTTCCTCCTCTGAAAATTTCTGAAATTTTTAGTAACTCAAAATAAAAGTGAACCAAACTCAACAAGATTGATAGCAACTACTCCAACAAGTGCCTAGAGACTA
The DNA here is from genome assembly GCA_902687465.1 of Secale cereale. Lineage (NCBI taxonomy): Eukaryota > Viridiplantae > Streptophyta > Magnoliopsida > Poales > Poaceae > Secale > Secale cereale. Next base: position 433,338,742 of record LR738713.1, on the reverse strand, counting down.
TATCATGCATTAGAACTACTTGGGACCAAAGAAATTTATAATGCAAGCTCAAGAACAAGGTCTCTACAGTAGCAAAAATTTGCAATAAATAATGCACTAGAACAAAAACTAATTGGACCAATGGAGGAGTCACATACCAAGGAACAATCTTCCCAAATAGTTTTGTGAATGGAGCTTTGAGAAAGGAGATCGAAAATGGCAGCAAGATGAGCTAGAACTCGTGCTTGAGCCGGATAGTGATTTTTTGAGAGGAAGGAGGGTGTGGGTGCCGGAGTAAGTGGATGGGGCCACGTGGGGCCCACGAGGCAGGGGGTGCGCCCAGGGGGGAGGGCGCGCCCTGGACCCTCGTGCCCAGGTGCTGGCTCCCCCTGCTATGTTCTCACTGCCAAATATTCTAGAAAAAAATCATATTTCATTTTCAGGGCATTTGGAGAACTTTTATTTTCGGGGTATTTTTTATTGCACGAATAACTCTGGAAACACACAGAAAATACTATTTTTCTTTATTTAATCTAATTAACAGAAAGTAAAAGGAGGGTACAGAAGGTTGTGCTATCTAAATTCACCCATCTCATGCTCGTCAAAAGGGATCCATTAACAAGGTTGATCAAGTCTTGTTAACAAACTCTCTCCGAATAACATGAAACCAGAGAACTTTTGAATAACACTAGGTTACCTCAATGGGGATATGTATGTCCCCAACAATAAGAATATCATATTCTTGGTAGTAGGAAGAGGAAATTCAAAACCTCCAATAGTAATCGTTGAAATTTTTCCAATAGAATTGATACTATGGACCTGAGGTTGTTTCCTCAGAAAGTGTACTGTATGCTCATTACCATTGACATGAAAAGTGACATTGCCTTTGTTGCAATCAATAACAGCCCCTGCAGTATTCAAAAAAGGTCTACCAAGGATAACAGACATACTATCGTCCTCGGGAATATCAAGGATAACAAAGTCCGTTAGAATAGTAACATTTGCAACCACAACAGGCACATCCTCACAAATACCGACAGGTATAGCAGTCGATTTGTCGGCCATTTGCAAAGATATTTCAGTAAGTGTCAACTTATTCAAATCAAGTCTATGATATAAAGAAAGAGGCATAACACTAACACCAGATCAAAGATCACACAAAGCAGTTTTAACATAATTTCTTTTAATGGAGCAAGGTATAGTTGGTACTCATGGATCTCCTAGTTTCTTAGGTATTCCACCTTTAAAAGTATAATTAGCAAGCATGGTGAAAATTTCAACTTCAGGTATCTTTCTTTTATTTGTGATAATATCTTTCATATACTTAGCATAAGGGTTTGTTTTAAGCATATCAGTCAAACGCATACGCAAAAAGATAGGTCTAATCGTTTCAGCAAAGCGCTCGAAATCCTCATCATCCTTTTTCTTGGATGGTTTAGGAGGAAAAGGCATGGGTTTCTGAACCCATGCTTCTCTTTCCTTACCGTGCTTCCTAGCAACAAAGTCTCTCTTATCATATCGTTGATTCTTTGATTGTGGGTTATCAAGATCAACAACAGGTTCAATCTCTACATCATTATCATTGGTAGGTTGAGCATCATCATGAACATCATTATTAATATTTTCACTAGGTTCATGTTCACTACCAGATTGTGTTTCAGCATCAGAGACAGAAATATCATTGGGATTCTCAGGTGTGTCAGCTACAGGTTCACTAGAAGCATGCAAAGTTCTATCATTTTTATTTTTCTTCTTCTTAGAAGAACTAGGTGAATCTAAATTAGCTCTTTGAGAATCTTGCTCAATTCTCTTAGGGTGGCCTTTAGGATACAAAGGTTCTTGAGTCATTTTACCACCTCTAGTTACAACTCTAATAGCATTATCATTTTTCTTACTATTTAATTCATTGAGCAAATCATTTTGTGCTTTAAGTACTTGTTCTACTTGAGTGGTAACATAGCAGCATGTTTACTAATGAGTTTCAATTCACATTTAACTCTAGACACATAATCACTCAAGCGTTCAATCATATAAGCATTACGTTGCAATTGTCTACCAACATAAGCATTGAAGTTTTCTTGTTTCACAATGAAATTGTCAAACTCATCTAAGCATTGGCTAGCAGACTTATAACGAGGAATATCACTTTCATCAAATCTATAAAGAGAATTTACCTTTACTACCTGTGTCGGGTTATCAAGACCATGTATTTCTTCAATAGGTGGTAAATTCTTAACATCTTCAGCTTTAATACCTTTTTCTATCATAGATTTCTTTGCCTCTTGCATATCTTCAGGACTCAGAAATAGAACACCCCTTTTCTTCGGAGTTGGCTTAGGGATTGGTTCAGGAAGTGTCCAATTATTTTCATTGGTCACCATATTATTCAATAGTAATTCAGCTTGATCCACAGTTCTTTCCCAGAAAACACAACCAACACAACTATCCAGGTGGATCATGCAAAGCATTAAGTAATTGGAGAAGCCTACCCCAAGCTTGTGGGAGACTCTCTTCTTCAATTTGCACAAAGTTATATATTTCCCGTAAGGCAGCTTCTTTCTTATGAGCGGGAAAATATTTAGCAAAGAAGTAATAAATCATATCCTGGGGACTACGCGCACAACCAGGATCAAGAGAATTAAACCATGTCTTAGAATCACCCTTTAACGAGGACGGAAATAACTTAAGGATGTAGTAATATTGATTTTTTTCGTAGTTGGTGAACAAGGTGGCAATATCATTCAACTTAGTAAGGTGTGCCACAACAGTTTCAGACATAGCCATGGAAAGGATCAGATTCAACCAAAGTAATTAACCCAGGATCGACAGGGAAATCATAATCCTTATTAGTAACAAAGATAGGTGAAGTAGCAAAAGCAGGGTCATATTTCATTCTAGCATTCAAAGACTTTTCTTTTAGCTTAGCTAATAATTTCTTAAGATCATATCTATCATTGCAAGCAAGAAAGTCTCTAGCAGTTTTGTCATGGTTTTGTCACGGCAGATGTCCTAGGGTAAGGACTTAGTCGCGAGGCCAACGCATCTATGTGGTAGCTTGAGAGGGGTTGAGCGGAATCGAGAGACACAACACAAGACAAGGGTTTAGACAGCTTCGGGCCCCGGGGAACATCATCCGGTAATAGCCCTACATGCTGTTTGAGGCTAGGTCTCATTATGATCCTCATGGATTCGCCGGTAAACCGGCCCTCCTTTAGTTGTGTCTAGCCCTAAAGAATATGGCGCCTCTAACTTGTGAGAACTTGTCCCTCTTTGGGGAGCCCCGCTCCTCCTTATATATGTTGAAGGGGCGGGTTACATGACTAGTCCTAGTAGGATTAGGATTGCTCTACAAGGAGTCCTAGTCTTGCTTTATTTGTAGGAAAATATTCCTTGTGCTTTCCTCATAAACCGGCCCACCATAACATGAATCGGCCTTCTGGGCCCTTGGGCCTCATCATCCGTCCGCCGCCAGCCGGGTTACCAGTGAGTGATATTATTCAGGCAGGTTGCTTGTAAACCGTCTGGTCAGGGCGGGTCGCCAGTGAATCGCCAAGTGTAAACCAGGTGTCAAGTAAACTGCCAAGTCCGGCCGGGTTATATTTCCGGCCGGGTTATGCCGCGGGGTATATCCCCGACATTAGCCCCTAGTTTAGCTTGGATTTATCCATGGTAAACTTATGCTGCAAAATAAACACAAGAACAAATTTGACAGGTTGTGCTCCGGATTAAGAATTCTTGTAAACCGGCACTTGACCATCCTTAAATCCTTGTCATTTCCTTCTTCTAGAAAATCCGGGTCAACAGACCAGCTCCATAATCAACTTGCTTGCATAAGAAATATTGTAAATCAAGAATCCATTTGAATCGGCCTTCAATGCTCCGATTTGACAAAAATATTGGTCTTCAAATATTCAATTGATATCCAGCCGGCTTGAAGATGCCGGTTTATGATTACCACCATTGCCGGGTTATAAAAACTGATAATTCTGGGTCATGACTGTTTATAGATGCCGGGTAATGATTGTTGCCTATGCCGGGTCACACAATTAATATTCCTGATTTGCCCAAAACTGAGAATTTGAAGATGTCCCTCTTTTATATCCATATTACATGTAGCCCCCAAGTCTTACGAGGAGAACATAATGATAGCTTAAGACTTGTTTCAATATAAATGTTGCAACTTTGAAGAAATCCAGATTGTTCATTCCAGTCACTAGTAAAAATTGAATACTCCATATTATGTAGCCTCCAAGTGCCAGGTTGTCATGCTTGCAGCAACCTAGGACTTGTAATTGCCTGATGCTCAAAAACTTCAACCAGTGTAGCCCCCAAGGGCCGGGTCATTATGCAATAATGAGCAGGGACTTTGTAAATATAATCATGTAAATTTGAGTAGTGACGTGTAGCCCCCAAGGGCCGGCTCAGTAAAATAATATTGAGCTGGGACTTTATATATACTTCTTTGAAAAGAACATCATATGATGTAACCCCCATCACGGGGCTTGAACCCACATCCACAAGGTTAAGAGCTTTGTGCTTTACCAACTGAGCAGTGGACTCTTCAATATAATGGATTAATACTTGTGTACCTTGAATTGTTGACAGGAGCAATTGGTAGCCCCCAAGGGACGGTTCATTACAATGTGATGAGTTGGGTATTCAATAAGGTGATCAAAAAATGACTTTGCATTAGCCCCCAAGTGTCATGGTGCATGCTTGCAGCGACATGAGACTTGCATATTTGATGTAATCTCAACTTGAATAATGTAGCCCCCAAGTGCCGGGTCGTAAGCCTGCAGTGACTCGGGACTATTCCTTCAATTCTAGAATAAATCATTTCCATTGATAATATGATAGCCATTGCGCTAAAGCGACTTTGAAAACCTTAATCATATTATTGGTTATTGATAACCATAATAAAACCCAGCCATGTTACCAAGCCAGTGTAGTAAATGTGATAATCCAAAATTTGAACACTGGTAATTATCATAAATTGCCGGTTTATAAACAAAACCAGGCCGGGCTAATAAACACCGGTCATTATCTTATCTCATATTGGCGACTTATAGTCAAAAGCCAGGCCGGTTTAAGAAACACCTGTCATTATCTTATCTCATACTAGCGACTTATAGTCAAAAGCCAGGCCAGGTTAATAATCACCGGTCATTGTTTGAGGTGTCATAATGCCCAAAACACATGGTCTAAGTTTATAACTTGATCTGTGTATAAAATATAAAATATGCATCATACCTGGGATTAAGTGCGTCACGATGAACCTTAATCGGGTAGGCAAAGATAATGATCCAAGGTGCAAGCATTGATGACTCCCTTGATTACTTGCTAACCGGGTTATTATGAACTCCGGTTTAGCTGTAGTTTAGTGCTGGTGTTTATAACCCAGACTAGAACTCTGTAAACGCAGATGTAGTGGCAACTTATAGTCATCCAGTCTCTGAATCGATGGACTTGGTTGAAAAACCAATGACCTTGAGGATAAAGATTTGATAAAACATAAAAAATAAAAATAAAGTTTTGGGCAAATAAGACCATGTAGTCGAGGCTTTTTACGAGCTGCCAGGCTCCAAATTTGAGGCTTTTTATGAGCTGCTAGGCTACTGTCATTAACCATTTTGCAAAGCATGTTAAGATGGTCCGCAATCCTTAACCAAATCATCAATGTCAAATGCTACCAAGTTCAAAATCTCGTAAAGATTTGACTTGTGTAATCACTTGATGATCGTCAATTTAACATTACCAAGTTCAGGGTCCATAAGGATTGACTTGTGTGTACGTTCGACGGGTCATACCAGGTTTACCTGGGCGGCGTGACTTACTTGATGCAGGAAGGTTAATCCGGGGTTTTAGGTGTATACACCAAGCTTCCAAGCCGTGTTTACTACAAGGGTTGTCAACTCGTTGATGTCTTGCATCAGGAGCCCCCAGGCAGCCTTTGAGCATTGCTCGTCGGGGCCTATGTTTGAGTTGTGCTAGGCATCAAAACTCTCTTTTGCCCCTCATCATCATGTGGAAATTGCTGAAGCAACCAGAGCTATGCTCTTATGATGGCCTTGATGTGGTCGCCAGTTTAAGAGACCATAGGGACTCCTTTGCACACAGAAGCCCCCATGTGACAAACTCTTATGATGGTCTTGGTTTGGTCGCCGAATCAGGAGGGTAGTCAGAACTACACTTTATAAATAGAAGCCCCCATGTGACATATTTCTGAGCTGTGCTCGCCGGGTACCTATGTTTGAGCTGTGCTCTTGCAACATACTCTCTTTGGTCCCTTTAATATTTCCCGAGAACTCGAACTTGCGAGAGATTACTCTTTTTGAACCGGAAATTCTTAAACCGGATTTTGAGAGCTTCAGTAAGACTGGTGTCCTTTGAGCCGGATTTTAAACCGGATATTTGAGTCATGTCATCGTAGCCCCCTAGTCTTGAGATTACTCGAGGAGTTGGCTTGAGACTCTCCATATTTGATCATAGCATAAGGTGTCCATCATTGTTGTTGACAGTGCGATATGAATTCGTAGAAAATTGAGGTGACTGCGGCGGGTTATCAATGATCCCGTATGAGCCGTGTCAGCAACTCGGCCAATGGTTTCTTCCAACTGGCGATTTGAAGTTAACCAAACTGTAGTGGCGGCGACTTGTGCGCCTGCCCATTGAACCACCCAGTGCAGACGGCGGTTGATAGTATATGATAATTTGCCTCCATTTTGTTGAAAGAAAATCGGGCTACCCAAGCTGTGACTTGCTCATACTCAATAAACATCTTGTGTAGACAGGTGCGGCCCGGTATGCTGATGTGGACCAGGCCGCAAGAAACCACGGCATTAAAAGCCAACGCAGATGGGCGAGTTAATTCGCAGGGACTGTCCCGGCAAGTTGAAGTAGTCCGGGCCGCAAGGGCGGCGGTTTACGCAGATCCCTTTACCGGGTAATGAGGCACGGACAAAAACCGGGTGCAATGTTGCCAGTATGTGCTCCTTATCCGTGGTATAAACCATATTTGTAGTGAACCATTGTCCTGCGTACAAAAAATACCGCAGGGCGGAGTAGTTGTTTGTCGAAGGAAATCAACATGTACTTAACAAAATATGTAAGATAAATATCACCTGATTTTTAGGCGACAGATGATCATTATATGGCGCCCGTAGATAACCAAGAACTTTTGTGTTGATCCTTTCAAGGGCCTTGCCAGAGTTCGCCGTAATGTTATAAGCCGGCGCAGACGAACAAGTTGTCCTCCGCGTTGTAAACTGGTGTGGTCACGAAAGACGGCCACGGCTGGTAAACCGGCGTGATCGCGAGAGATGGCCACGGCGTTGTAAGCCGGTGCAGGAGTCCGTTGAGTAACGACGACCACTTGTGCCAAATGATGCTGGCGTGCCTCCATCTCCGCGGTATAATACCACTTTGTAATGAATAATTTTCCTACATATAAAATACAGCAGGGCGAGGTATTTTTGCTCGGATGACTTAATATATATTAAAAATAAATAGGATAGATATCACCTGATTCGTCCGGACAACAGATGAGTCGGCCGCGACATTGTAAGCCGGCATGTGCGGGCGATTTAATCGTAGGTGCGGACAGCTGAGTCAGTCACGTATTGATGTAAACCCGACAACGGGTGTAGCTACTCGCACACGAATTAACATGGTCCAGTTTATGAGAACGGGTGCGGCATAAGTGGGAGAATCCTCATCATCACTTTCATCAATATTATCAGTTTCAATATTTGCATTCTCCCTAACCCTAGCAATTTGTTCATCAAGAAATTCACGTAGTGGCACAGTATTATCAAGCATAGAAGTAGTTTCATCATACATAGCAGAAGTGGCATCATCAAGATCATGCGACATATCAGATTCAATAGCAGGAGTAGGTGTCGCAAGTTTACTCATAACAGAGGGTGAGTCAAGTGCAGAGCTAGATGGCAGTTCCTTACCTCCCCTCGTAGTTGAGGGATAGATCTTGGTTTTTGAGTCTTTCAAGTTCTTCATAGTGATCAACAGATATAAATCCCAAGTGACTTAAAGAATATAGCTATGCTCCCCGACAACGGCGCCAGAAAATAGTCTTGATAACCCACAAGTATAGGGGATCGCAACAGTTTTTGAGGGTAGAGTCTTCAACCCAAATTTATAGATTCGACACAAGGGGAGCCAAAGAATACTCTCAAGTATTAGCAGTTGAGTTGTCAATTCAACCACACCTAGAAGACTTAGTATCTGCAGCAAAGTGTTTAGTAGCAAAGTAATATGGAAGTAACGGTAACGGCGATAAAAGTAACGGTAGTGTCTTTGTAGTGATTGTAAAATTAGCAACGGAAAAGTAAATAAGCAACAAGCAATATGCGAAAAGCTCGTATGCATTGGATCAGTGATAGATAATTATGTCGGATGCGATTCCTCATGTAATAGTTATAACCTAGGGTGACACAGAACTAGCTCCAGTTCATTAATGTAATCTAAGCATGTATTCTAAATATAGTCATACATGCTTATGGAAAAGAACTTGCATGACATCTTTTGTCCTACCCTCCCGTGGCAGCGGGGTCCTAGTGGAAACTAAGGGATATTAAGGCCTCCTTTTAATAGAGTACCGGACCAAAGCATTAACACACAGTGAATACATGAACTCCTCAAACTACGGTCATCACTGGGAGTGGTCCCGACTATTGTCACTTCGGGGTTGCCGGATCATAACACACAGTAGGTGACTATTGACTTGCAAGATAGGATCAATGTCGGGGGAAACTGTCCGCCACGAACACCTATGGGACCGGAGCCCCTTGTTTGTGCGGTAAGAGGGCGGAGGGAGCACGAAGAGCAGATCGTAGTGAACACGCGGGCAGTTTACCCAGGTTCGGGCCGCGATGGACGCGTAAAACCCTACTCCTGCTTAGTTGTGTATTGAGTTGGAGAGCTCGGGAGCTTGAAGAACTAGCTACACCGAGCGTATGAGCGATCTAGCTTCCGAACCCCCTCCACGTTGTGCATGGGCCTCCTTTTATAGTGCAAGGGGTCACCGACAGGTGTCAACGTAGGAGAAAGGGGTAAAAATGTAAAAGAGGTGGTACTTGTAACAGTGCGAGAATAGTGGGGCTACAGTGCGTGAATAGTGGTCGCTACCTACGTTGACAGTGGGGGACAAGGGCATTTAATGCCCGTCGCCGTCGACCCCAAAAGCGCCCGCCCTTGCGTCTCCGTTTGCCACGGCGATGGCCTCATCACCGTGGTGTGCCACCGTGTCCCCCAGACTGCACAGCCATCCGCCACGCGTCCCTGGAAAGGCCCCAGGGTGACGCGTGGGCCGATGAGCTGGAGCGCGGGCACACAGCGCAACTCTCCCGGCAAGCACCTTGCCGGGGTCTTGACCTTGCCGGGCCCGGGAGCTTGCCGGGCTCTGAAGCTTGTCGCTCCCCGGGCCCTCGCCGGGATGCATATAGCGCCGAGGCGTATCTTCTGTAATGGAATCTTCTAGTCTTCCTGGCAAGCTCCTCTTGCCAGGGCCTTGTGTGGTGAGGTAATCTTGAGCCTGGAACGGCCTTCCCGGCAAGCTCCACTTGCCGGGGTCTCGGTCTTCTGTTTTGTATACTTTGTTTTTGAATGGTTTTACATGGAGCAGGAAGGTCTCCGGCGAGCACGTGGTAAACCCTGCCGCGGGAAGCTGCAACTGCCCGTGCACAAGTTGGGGTACTGAGGTACCCCTACCTTAGTACACCGACAGGAGCCCCCGGGCCTGGGCCACACACGGTGCCGAGCGCTGTTGGGCCAGGCCCAAAACAGTGCACGGGCACACGCGGCCCACGGCGTGCCGAATCCACTTCCGCATCCGCCGCGTCCCCCCGTAACGGCACGCGTCGATTGCGGCGTCGTGGGATGGGACGTGGCCACGTTCTTTTAATGGAAAGAGCGAAACGCCCCCCCACTTCCCCATAAAAGCAGAGGAAGCAGGAGCGGTTCCCCTCCTACGCTTTCATTGCATCCTCTTCCATCTCCAGAGATCCCCTTTGCGCTCCGCCTCCACAGCTCCTCCGCCGTCTTTCGCATCTCCGGCGCCGCCGGGCTCTTCGTCCCCCTTCCTCCGCCGCCTCCGCCATGGCCCCGAAGACCGAGAAGGCGAAGGCGGAGAAGGCCAAGAAGGAGAAATCGGAGCAAGCGGCGAGGCTTACCGCGTATCGGAAGCGGAACCTCGTCTTCCCGCTGAGGCTCAGCGCGCGGGAGCTCTGGAACAAGTATTACTTGTTCTGGTCCAAGGGAACCAAGGCGCACCCCCACACTCGAGCTTATCCGGCTGCCGCCAAGGACAACTACCCCGGCGGGTACTATTTCTTCGCAGCCTTCTTCCACTGCGGTCTTTGCCCTCCTTTTTCTGAATTCTTTTGCGACATAATGCATACCTACGGCCTCCACCTTCTTGACTTCACCCCCAACGCCATCCTCACAATGGCGGTTTTCGCACATATGTGCGAAAACTATATAGGAATGCACCCAAACGTAGCGCTGTTTAGGCACTTCTTCACCCCTAGAGCAGAGGCCGGCGCCCCCCTCTCCGGAGGAATATCTTGGGTTTTTTGTTTGAACAAGAAGGAGTCCTACTAGCCGGGGGAGCTTTGCGGCAAGTGGTAGGAGTGGCGTGCTGACTGGTGCTGGATTGTCGAGGACCAGCCGCAATCCTTCACCGCGCCGCGCACAACGCCCATCGTGCGCGGCAGGGACTGGAGCGAGCTGGATTCGGACGAAAACAAGCTCGACATCGCCCTCATCAGGATCCTTCGTCTTCGGGTAGCTAGGTTGTCTGTCGCAGAAGTAGGCACAGACTTCCTCCGCCGCCGCATCGCCCCTCTCCAAGACAGGAAAAGGCCGGCCTGGGAGTACGGCAACTCGGCGGATATCATGAGGCTGCGCCCCGGGCTCAACTTTAACTTCACGTCGCTGGAGCTGAAGGGGATGGTCCGGGAGCTATTTAAGCACGACCCAGCCCACCCGGAATGGTTCAGGGGTCCCCGGGGAGTGGTGCCCCTCTGCAACAGCACAGCCAGGGACAATCTCCGCGCCATGATGCCCGCGTGCGACTCGCACGGCGTCGACCGCACGTGGATTCCGCCCAAGCCGGACGTCGTCTTGAACCTCTTCGACAACCTGGTGGAGGTGGCGAAGAACAAGAACGAGACCCGGGAGCTCACACGGGACACCACCGACCAAGAGATAGCGTACATAGCTTCTCGGGTTGAAGAGGCCGCTGCAGCCGCAGCGGCAGGAGAGTTCGGCTACACGCCCGAGGAGGCAGATGCTGCGGAAGCGTCCTGCCAAGCAGAGGAGGCGGAGATCCGCAGGCTACTGAAGCTGCCTCCCGACGAGCTCGCCGGAGTCCCGTCCTTGAGGCACTCCGGGATCATCGGAATCCAGACGGAGGCCGCGGCGAGAGGCAACGCCGCCGGAGGGAACAGGGGCGCCGCAGGGAGTGGAGGCGCCGGAGGGAAAGAGGCCGCAGCGCAGGGCGCTGGGCCCAGCAAGCCAGCCGGGGAGGAGGAGGAGGACGACGCCGAGGCCGCCGAGGACTCCGACGGATCCCTGGGGCTCTACGCCGACGACCTCTTCTCGTCGTCGAAGACCTCCCCGCCCCGGGCAAGCCCTAGGCGTTCTCCACTGAAGCGTCTCCGCAAGACGGCGACGGGGGCGAAGGCGCAGGCGCCCCGGCAACAGCCAACTCGCCGGGCAGCGCGAGCTCCCCGGGGAAGTCAAGCTGCGACGGGGGCGCCCGGCGCGCCAGCCACGACGGAGGCAGCCCGCACGCAGGCCACAGCAGAGGCGCCCCGCAAGCAGGCCAGAGCAGAGGCGCCCCGCAAGCAGGCGCCGAGCGGACATGATTCTTCACGAAGCGGAGCGGCGGCTCCGCCCGCTCCCCGGGCCCCGGCTACTACAGGGGCTGGGTCTTCGCAGCCCCCAGCCCTGGGGACCGCCAAGCGCCCGAGGGAGTCTTCGCCTCCCGCTCCTCGCGCAGACGCGCCCCAGGTGGAGTTTGACTTCTCCGCCTTGAGCGACGACGACGAGGAGGAACAGGAGTAAGAACTTGAGATCTCACATCTTCTGAAATTTCGTCTTGATTATTGTTGATGCTAATCTTGTTTCTTGTTTTGATTTCAGGACCTTGGCGGAGCGAGTGGCAAAGAAAGCCAAGGTGCCCGTGGTCGAAGTTGCGGACGACTCGCCCGTCGCGGCAACTAGGGACGCGCCGGAGCCAAGCCTGCCGGACCCGAGCGCTGCTCCGAGGAGCAGCCCCCAGCGCAGCCCCCAGCGTAAGTCTGGATTCCATCCTTCCGCTCGTCGGGCGCGCTTGGAGATTTTGTCTTGTTCTAATGTCTTGATGCTTTTGTCTTGACTTGTGCAGAGGTGGAGCCACAGCCGCAGGAGCGTCCGGAGGTTGCTCCCGAGGAGCCGCGGGCCTCGCCGTCCCCGCCAAGGCCGAACTCCCCGGCGAGGGAGAGTGTTCCGCCAAGGGCGGGTACTCCGCCAAGGGCGAGTACCCCGCCAAGGGCGAGTAGCCCGGCGAGGGCGGCCACTCCGCCAAGGCAGAGCTCCCCGGCGAGGGAGCCCGCCGCTGATGACGTCCGCCAAGGTAAGTTCTGTAACTTGTCTTCTTGGACTTGTCTCTTTTTGGATATTTGCTTGAACTCTTTTTTGCTTCTTCTTCTTCTTCTAGATCCTCCTCCCCCCGAGCAGATGGAGACATAAGTCATCGTCATTGAGGAGGAGGGCGCGCAGGGCGGCGGCGGCGACGCCCCTGTCGCCGAGGACATGGCGGGAGCCGCCGAGCCGGCTGCGCAAGAGACCGCTCCGGCTGCGGACGCAGCGGTCGGGGAGGGGGACGGCGACCGCACTGCCGGCCCGGAGGCGGCAGGAGCATCAAGTGCTGCGCCGGCCGCCGACCCCTCCGCCGGAAAGGAGCAGGCCGGCTACTACCTTGAAGCCCCCAACGGCGTATTTATCCAAGTGCCGTGGGGTTCTTCGTCGCGAGCCCCCGCGGAGGGCGAGGCCTTTGATGGGGAGGTCCTCGCCTCCGCGGGCTTGAAGATCGTCGAGGCGCCCGGCGGAAGAGACGGGCCTGAGGAGGAGAAGCTGCTTCACCAGCTCCTGGCCCTTTACCGGGCCAGGCAGGCGAAGCTTGCTTCTCGGGAGGCCCTCGCCGCCAAGGCCGCCGCTGAGATGGAGAAGCGCGCGGCGGAGCTCAGCGCCGCCAACCAGGCTGCCCTCCGCGAGGTGGCGGAGGAGCGCGAGCGGCTCGCCGGGGAATACCAAGAATGGCTGCTGGAGAAGGCCGAGGCCGAAGAGCAGCAGCGGCTCGCCGGGGTGGAGCTGTCCCGGCGAGAAGGAGAGCTCGCCCAGCGGAAGGTCAACCTCGACTCCCACGAGGAAGACCTTGCCGCTCGGGAGCAGGCCCTTGGCGGGGAGCTGAAGGAGGCGAAAGCCGCCGCGGCTACCGCGGAGACCGCCAAGGAGGAGCTTGCCGCCAAGGTCGCGCAGCTGGAGGAGTCGTTGAAGGCGAGCGTGGAGAGGGTCGCCGCGCTCAACATAGAGCGCGAGAAGGACGCCCACACCAACTCAGAACTCCAGGTGCGTCTTTCTGAGAAGGGCGACGAGCTGAAGGCCGCCAAGGACTCCATCGAGGATCTGGAGCTGAAGGTTTCCACGCTGAAGGACTCGCTTGACGCCGTCCGGGATCGGGAAACCAAGCTGAAGGAGGAGCTCCGCAAGGAGCGAACCTTGGTGGACAGCGCCAACAAAGCGGCCGAGAACTTCCGCCGTACCGTTGAGGTATGGACCGAGGACTTGGTATCTTCTGCGTCCAACATCGACCAGGAGCTGCTGGCGCTGAAGTTGGAGCATCTCATCTACTCCCCGGACCCAAACCTTCCTCACAGCGCCAAGCTCAGCCTCTTCTTCAGGGGGATCGTGCCGGCCCTTGCAGATCTGCGGAAGAAGATCCCTGCGCAACTGGCCGAGGAGTCGCGCCGGCTCTGCACGGGAACCTTGGAGCGTGTGCTGACGAAGATTGTATACCGCAATCCCGGCATAAACCTCACCAACGTTCTTCGCAGCTTGCCGGCCGACGCAAACATGGAGGCGCTGAAGGAGCAGGTCGCCCACATCATCGCCAAGGTCAACAAGATCTCCAGGATTGAGGGCGACCGCGTAGACTAGGCCTCCTTTATCTTTATCTCTTTTTGTTGCTGCATAGGGTGTTTGTGAACTCATTAATCATTGCGACAAGTTATCCTTTGTAAGATATTTATCTCATTTTGATCAATCAGTGCAATGTTATCTTCCTTGTCTTGATCATTTACTTTGTATGCTTTTCACCCTACGCTCCCGGGGAGCCTGCCGGCAAGGGGCCTTTGCCGCGAGCGCTGAGTGCTGGACTCTGAGCAGCCTGCTGGCCAAGGTCTCACCGGCAAGCAACCTTGCCGCAGCTAGTCGCAACGCACTTAGCTTGCTGAGTGAACTCGAAAACGAAGCAAGGGCGCGACACTTGTCGCAGCTCACTTAAGTCGTTGACCGTACCCGAAAACAAGACAAGGGTGCGGCCAGCTACGGGTAGGTTCCTCCGCGCACAGGTTTTCCATACAAAGTGTGACCGTTCAAGGAAGACAACTAAAATTTAAAAATTTGAACTGGTCAAATTCTAATAACTTAGCTTTCATATGTTGCTTGCTTCTTGGTAAGGCTTCTCTTCCTTGAACATCACTTGGTTCCTCTTCCATCTCCTCCCCCCCCCCGGCAAACTTGTGCGCGAGGAACGTACCTTCTGCTTAAGAGACACGGAAAAAGAAGAGGGAAACAAGTATATGGCCTTTCGGCGTTCTAATGCTTACCGGATGTGTATGTTGCACAAGATGCCAAATAACGCATGCAAATAGCGGGGAAAAGCATGCAAAAGGCAAATAGCGCAAAACACAAAATTTTTACTGATGCACGGGGTCTGCGCCCGGCTTTGTACAAAGGGTTACATGCAACAGCGGCAAAGCTTGTACAAAAGGTGGTTGCCGGAGCGGATCACGACAACCGCGCCTTATGGGTGAAACTTGCGAAGATGCTCTATGTTCCAGGAGTTGCTCACCGGTAAGCCTTCTTCGGTCTCAAGGCGGACAGCGCCGGGCCTTGTGACTTGTCTCACCCGATAAGGGCCTTCCCACTTCGGCGTCAACTTGTTGGAATTCTTGGCGGACTGAACACGCCGAAGAACAAGGTTGCCTTCCTCGAGACTCCTGGCCTTGACCTTGCGGCTATGATAGCGGCGCAAGGCTTGCTGGTATCGAGCAGCTCGTACAGCAGCCTGGAGACGTCCCTCCTCGAGGAGCAATGCATCATCTTGCCGCAGTTGCTCTTGCTCGAGCTCATCATAAGCGAGCACTCGAGGAGATCCGTATACGAGTTCCGTGGGGAGAACTGCCTCTGCTCCATAGACTAGAGCAAAGGGTGTCTGTCCGGTGGCTCGACTTGGTGTCGTTCTGATTGACCAAAGAGCCGCCGGTAGCTCCTCTATCCAATTTCTTCCGCACTTGCGCAGCCTGTCAAAGGTCCTTGTCTTGAGTCCGCGCAGCACTTCAGCATTGGCCCTCTCCACTTGACCGTTGCTCCTCGGGTGAGCAACAGAAGCGAAACAGACCTTGGCGCCAAGGTCTTGGACGTATTGCATGAAGGTGCGACTAGTAAATTGTGTACCGTTGTCGGTGATGATCCTGTTGGGGATTCCGAAACGGCAAACAATTGACCTGAAGAACCTGACTGTTGACTGTGCTGTCACCTTTCTCACTGGCTCCACTTCTGGCCACTTTGTGAACTTGTCGATCGCCACGTACAAGTACTCAAAGCCCCCGACGGCTCGGGGGAAGGGGCCGAGGATATCGAGCCCCCAGACCGAGAAGGGCCAGGACAAAGGAATCGTTTGGAGAGCTTGAGCTGGCTGATGAATTTGCTTTGCATGGAACTGGCACGCTTCACACTTGGTTACTAGTGCAGTTGCATCTTGGAGGGCTTCTTGCCAAAAGAACCCTTGCCGGAAAGCTTTCCCGGCAAGCGCCCTTGCGCCAATGTGGTGGCCGCATATGCCTCCGTGTATCTCTGCCAACAGCTTCTGTCCATCTTCCCTGGAGATGCACTTCAGTCTGACACCATTGAGCCTTCTTCTGTACAGCTCGTTATCCACGAACTGGTACATACTTGACTGCCTGGTTATCTTTTCTATTTCTTCTGGGTCGTCGGGAAGTTCTCCAGTTTGCAGAAAACGGATGATCTGCTGCGCCCATGCCGGAGCCCGAGGCTCAACGGCAAGGACCAAGGGCATGAGGGCCGCTGCGGGGACCTCAGCTTCTACGGCAAGGACCTCTGGTTTCGCCGGAGCTGATGGTCCCCCGGCAAGCTCGCCGGAGCGAGGCTTGTCGGGAACATTTGCTTCAACTGTACAGATCCGAGGATCTGCAGGAGCAAACTGTTCCTCAACGTTCTGGTTGTTGATCTTGGGGACCTTGGCGGCGGTTTCAGGAAGATCCGCCGGCAAATAGTCGCCGGAGACCAACTTTCTCTTCTTGGACTGCCCAATTGATGGTGTAACGGACGGCTGAGTCAGCTTGAGCAAGAAGGTCCCTGGTTCCACAGGTAACTTCATCGAAGCACACTTTGAAAGGCCATCTGCTATTTCATTCTGAGCTCTCGGGACGTGCTCCATCTGCAGACCTTCAAAGTGTTCCTCAAGCTTCCTCACTTCATCTACATAAGCTTCCATCAGAGGGCTCTGATAACTTTTGTTAACTTGCCGGACCACCAACTGAGAATCTCCTCGCACAATCAGCTTCCTGATCCCAAGTTCGGCCGCAATCCTGAGGCCGGCAAGCAAGCCTTCATATTCAGCAGTGTTGTTTGTCGCTTGCTCCCTGGGAAAGTGCATCTGGATAACATATTTGAGGTGCTCTCCGGTGGGCGCGATGAGTACCACGCTAGCACCGGCGCCTTGCAGCGAGAAGGCACCGTCAAAATACATTACCCATTCACTTGTTGCTTCTTGTACGGGTGCACTTGTTTCTTGGACTTCTTCATCGGGTGTTGGGGTCCACTCAGCTATGAATTCTGCCAAAGCTCGGCTCTGTATGGTTGAAGTACTTTCAAACTTGAGTCCAAAGCTCGACAGCTCCAGCGCCCACTCTACGATCCTACCTGTTGTTTCTGGATTGTGCAATATCCTCTTCAGCGGAAAGCGAGTGACCACTGTTATCTCATGTGCCTGGAAGTAATGGCGCAGCTTTCTCGAGGCCATGAGGAGGCCGAAAAGCAACTTTTGCACACCAGAGTACCTTGATCTAGCCCCCTGGAGAAGGGAACTTACAAAATACACTGGGCGCTGCACCATCTTCTTCCGCACTTCATCTTGTTCCTGCGCGGAGTTGTTCTTGTCGGGGCCAGAGCTTGCCGGAGCAGCCCCCTGCTTGTCGCCGGATTCACTTGCCAGAGGTGTAGACTCCTCGTCGGCCTCCCTTTCCGCTACTAACGCAGCACTAACCACCTGGTTGGTTGCTGCTAGGTATAGCAACAACTTTTCCTGTGGTCTAGGTGCGACAAGTATTGGAGTGGAGGATAGGTACCGTTTCAAATCCTGCAGCGCTGCCTCCGCTTCCGGAGTCCACTTCATGGGACCTGCCTTCTTCAGAATTTTGAAGAAAGGTAGGGCGCGTTCTGCAGACTTCAAAATGAACCTACTGAGGGCAGCCACACAACCTGCAAGCCTTCTGACATCCTTGACGCGCTTCGGGGCCTCGATCTGCTCAATGGCTTTAATCTTGTCGGGGTTAGCTTCAATCCCCCTCTGTGACACAAAGAACCCGAGAAGTTTGCCGGAGGGGACTCCAAAGACGCACTTCTCGGGGTTCAACTTGAGCTGTATTCTGCGCAGGTTCTGAAATGTTTCTTCCAAATCTTGGATCAGGGTTTCCTTGCTCTTACTCTTCACCACGATATCATCCATGTAAGCCTCTACATTTCTGTGGATCTGTGGCTGGAAAGCAGTGTGCACTACCCTTGCAATGTTGATCCCGCATTCTTCAGTCCAAATGGCATGCGTATGAAGCAATAAGTGCCACATGGAGTGATAAATGCAGTCTTCTCTTCATCCTCTTTGGCCATAAAGATCTGGTGGTAGCCTGAATATGCATCAAGAAAACAGAGTAGCTCACATCCGGCAGTGGAGTCAACGATCTGGTCAATGCGCGGCAAAGGGAATGGATCCTTGGGACATGCTTTATTCACATCGGTGAAGTCTATACACAGTCTCCACTTCCCGTTGGCCTTGCGCACGACGACTGGGTTTGCTAACCACGTTGGATGGATCACACCTCTAACTAGGCCTGCTGCCTCTAGCTTCTTAATCTCTTCGCTGATGAACTCTTGGCGCTCCACGGCTTGCTTCCTCACTTTCTGCTTGACGGGCCGCGCATGAGGACAAACAGCAAGCTTGTGCTCAATTACCTTCCTGGGAACACCGGGGATGTCAGATGGTTGCCAGGCAAACACATTGACATTCGCCCGCAGGAAGGCAATGAGCGCGCTTTCCTATTTGCTGTCAAGCGTGGCACTGATGGTGAAGGTACCACCAGTGCCGTCCTCCTTGGCGGACACCTTCTTGGTTGCCGGAGGAGCGGCCATTCCCTTCTTACACTTGCCGGTGGAGCTCGATGGAACGTCCTCGACGGCAGCGCAGCACTCTGAAGAGGTGCGGTTGCCGGAGTGGGCCCCAGAGCACTTGCCGGACTTGGTCTTCGTCTTCTTCCCCCCGGGAGCTTCAGCGGCAAGTGTATCCTTCTCTGCCGCAGCTGCTGCATCCCGGTAGATCTTGTCGGCGCAGACAAGCGCATCTTTCTTGTCGCCATGGACAGTGATGACGCTTATCGGCCCCGGCATCTTGAGTACGTTGTAAGCATAGTGGGAAGCTGCCATGAACTTGGCGAGGGCGGGACGACCGAGTATTCCGTTGTATGGCAACGGAATATCAGCGACGTCGAAAGTGATGCGCTCAGTTCTGAAGTTGAGCTCCCCGCCAAAGGTCACCGGCAGCGTAATCTTCCCCTTGGGCTTGCTCTTCCCCGGGTTGATTCCTTGGAAAGAACCGGTCTCTTCGAGCTCGCCATCTGGGATTTGGAGTTTCTTGATCAGAGCAGAGGAGATCAAGTTCAGCCCGGCCCCGCCGTCAACCAACATTTTGGTGACCTTGAGGTTGCGGATGGTGGGTGAGACCAGCATCGGCAAGCACCCGACCGCAGTGGTGCGGTCAGGGTGATCCTCAAGATCAAAAATGATGGGCGTGCTGGACCATTTGAGGAGCCTGCGCGACTCCACGGGCGGCTCTGCTGCATTCACCTCACGCACCCACTGCTTGAGTCGGCGGTGGGAGGTGTGCAGAGAGGCGCCACCGTCGACGCACAGGACCTCTGTGGCCTTCTGGAACTCCTGCTCGCTGTTATCTTCGTCCTTCATGTTTTCGTCGTCGTCCTCTTCATCCTTGTCGCGGCCCCGGGGAGGTCGATCACCTTGCCGCTGCTTGGCCTTGCCGCGGCGTCCTCCCCGGCCATTGAATGGCCGCTTCTTGCTTGGCTCTCCCCCGCCACCTTTGGCCTTCTCCTTGTCGCGCCTCTCGTACTCAGCTTTCTGCTGCTCGACGAGGTACTCGACGTGCTTGCAGTTGGAGAGGTCGTGGCCCTTGGTGCGGTGGATCTTGCAGTACTGCTTGTCGGAGCCGTCCTGCTTGTCGGCTGCCGCTACAGGGGCAGGCTCCTTGCCGGAGCCGCCAGCCTGTGTTTGCTTGGCGGGAGCCTCCTTGCCGGACTTCTCGACGGCAAGCACCTCCTTCTTGTTTTTCCTTCTGTTATTCCGCCGCCGGCTCTTCTTTGCCGGGGCGGCGTCGTCGCTGTCGCTTCCTCCTGCGCCAGCATCCTCCCCGGGGAGTCTCCTCCCCTCTTCAGCGCGTGCGCACTTATCAGCTAGAGCGTAGAGCTCGCTGACATCCCGAATCTTGGTCATCGCCATTTCTTCACGCATGCGGCGGTTACGCACGTTCTGGTGGAACGCGCTGATAACCGCGGCAGGGTGGACGTCGGGGATGTTGTGCTGTACACGGCTGAAGCATTGGATCTACTTGCGCAGGGATTCTCCTTCCTTCTGGGCCAGAATGTGGAGATCGCTCTCCTGGCCGTGGGGTTTGTGGCCGCCGGTGAAGGCGCCAACAAACTGGTGGCAAAGGTCTGCCCAAGAAGAAATGGATCCTTCCGACAAGTGCATAAGCCAGGAACGAACGTTCGGCTTAAGCACAAGCGGGAAGTAGTTTGCCAAAATCTTCTCGTCGCGCCCCCCGGCAGCCTGCACCGCGATGGTGTAGATGCTGAGGAATTCCGAGGGGTGCGTCTTGCCGTCGTACTTCTCCGGTACGTCGGGCTTGAAATTCTTCATGCTGGGCCACTGGACGCGCCGCAGCTCGCGGGTGAACGCAGGGCAGCCTGCCGCGTACGGCAAGTCGCCTGGTTCACCGGGCGCGCGCGCGTCGACTGTGTTCCCAGCTCTCTGGTCTGATTGTCGCCGAGCTTCTCGGCGGCGCTCGATCGTTGTCCGAGCGTCTTCTTGTCGCCGGTCGTCGAGGACCTGGCGCTGGTCCCGACGAGCCCGCGGGTCCGACGACGCCGTGGAGCCGTCGTCGGCGTTGTTCCGGCGGGGCGGCGTCTTCTGCTTCCGCGGCGGGGAGTGCATGGTTGTCGCACCCCCGGTGGTCTTGTCGCCGTCGGCCTTCGTCTTCTCAGCTTGCCGCGGCCGCGAGGTCGCCGGCTGCTGTGGAGAGTCGTTGTTGGCGAAGGCGATCAGGCTCTGGATGGTAGCCCTCCAGTCTTCGGCCTTGTCTGCCGCTGGAGGGAAGTCGAGGAGCAGTTGCGCTCTTGCGAGCGCTTCTGCTGGAGTGGAGGGGAGCGGGGGCGAGCGGTGCGAGGAGCGGGATATGCTCGGACTTCTAACAGCGTTAGAAGGAGCAGGGTCCCGCCCCGGCGACCGCGCCTTGCTGGTGCCCGGACGGCGGTCCGGAGCGTCCCGCGAGCCTCCGGCTTGCCCTTGTCCCAGCAAGCGGATACCACCTCCTGTGGTATGGCGCTGCTGGGTTGTCGTGTGCTGAGATGGACGCGGCGCGTCCACGGAGACCGAGGCTCGGTCGTCCGTCCTGTCCTTGGATTTGGTGGCGCCGCGAGTGTCCTCGCCGGCGACCACCCTTCCGACGGCGTCTCCCCCGCCCACCGTTGGTTCTGGTGGCGGCGGGCGAGACGCAGACGGGCCTCCGACCTCCGAAGCCTTCTTCTTCGGGGCCATGGTGCTGTTGCTGATGAAGTTGCTGATGAAACTGGAGAGGTTGATGAAGAATGCGCCCGCGTGAACGCCGGATCAGGTTCGCACAACCTCGACGCCCCCTACCTGGCGCGCCAAAGATGTCGGGGGAAACTGTCCGCCACGAACACCTATGGGACCGGAGCCCCTTGTTTGTGCGGTAAGAGGGCGGAGGGAGCACGAAGAGCAGATCGTAGTGAACACGCGGGCAGTTTACCCAGGTTCAGGCCGCGATGGACGCGTAAAACCCTACTCCTGCTTAGTTGTGTATTGAGTTGGAGAGCTCGGGAGCTTGAAGAACTAGCTACACCGAGCATATGAGCGATCTAGCTTCCGAACCCCCTCCACGTTGTGCATGGGCCTCCTTTTATAGTGCAAGGGGTCACCGACAGGTGTCAACGTAGGAGAAAGGGGTAAAAATGTAAAAGAGGTGGTAGTTGTAACAGTGCGAGAATAGTGGGGCTACAGTGCGTGAACAGTGGTCGCTACCTACTTTGACAGTGGGGGACAAGGGCATTTAATGCCCGTCGCCGTCGACCCCAAAAGCGCCCGCCCTTGCGTCTCCGTTTGCCACGGCGATGGCCTCATCACCGTGGTGTGCCACCGTGTCCCCCAGGCTGCACAGCCATCCGCCACGCGTCCCTGGAAAGGCCCCAGGGTGACGCGTGGGCCGATGAGCTGGAGCGCGGGCACACAGCGCAACTCTCCCGGCAAGCACCTTGCCGGGGTCTTGACCTTGCCGGGCCCGGGAGCTTGCCGGGCTCTGAAGCTTGTCGTTCCCCGGGCCCTCGCCGGGACGCATATAGCGCCGAGGCGTATCTTCTGTAATGGAATCTTCTAGTCTTCCTGGCAAGCTCCTCTTGCCAGGGCCTTGTGTGGTGAGGTAATCTTGAGCCTGGAACGGCCTTCCCGGCAAGCTCCACTTGCCGGGGTCTCGGTCTTCTGTTTTGTATACTTTGTTTTTGAATGGTTTTATATGGAGCAGGAAGGTCTCCGGCGAGCACGTGGTAAACCCTGCCGCGGGAAGCTGCAACTGCCCGTGCACAAGTTGGGGTACTGAGGTACCCCTACCTTAGTACACCGACAATCAAGAACACACATATATTCATGAAAACATAATAGGTTCAGATCTGAAATCATGGCACTCGGGCCCTAGTGACAAGCATTAAGCATAGAAAAGTCATAGCAACATCAATCTTAGAACATAGTGGATACTAGGGATCAAACCTAACAAAACTAACTCGATTACATGGTAAATCTCATCCAACCCATCATCGTCCGGCAAGCCTACGATGGAATTACTGATGCACGGCGGTGATCATCATGGAATTGGTGATGGAGGAAGGTTGATGATGACGATGGAGACGATCTCCCCTCTGTATCATAAAACGCGATAATTCCTTCTCTGTGATTTTTTTTCTCCCCGAAATTGAATATATGGAGTCAGGGGATACATCGGTGGAGCAACAGGGGGCCCACGAGGCAGGGGGCGCGCCCAGGAGGGCGCACCCCCACCCTCGTTAACAGGTTGTGGGCCCCCTGGTCTGGTTCTTTTCGCAGATATTTTATATATATTCCAAAATAATTCTCCATTGAATTTCAGGTCATTTCGAGAACTTTTATTTCTGCACAAAAATAACACCATGGCAGTTCTGCTGAAAACAGCTTCAGTCCGGGTTAGTTCCATTCAAATCATGCAAGTTCGAGTCCAAAACAAGGGCAAAAGTGTTTGGAAAAGTAGATACGTTGGAGACGTATCATAGATCAACACCATAGCCTCTCCGATTAGTTGTGAGTAGTTTACCACAGACCTTCGGGTCCATAGTTATTAGCTAGCTGGCTTCTTCTCTCTCTTTGGTTCTCAATACAAAGTTCTCCACGATCTTCGTGGAGATCTATTCGATGTAATTCTTTTTGTTGTGTGTTTGTCGAGATCCGATGAATTGTGGGTTTATGATCAAGATTATCTATGAACAATATTGGATTCTTTTCTGAAATCTTTTATGTATGATTTAAATATCCTTGCAAGTATCTTCGAATTATCGATTTGGTTTGGCCTACTAGATTGGTACGTAGTTCTTGCAATGGGAGAAGTGGTTGGCTTTGGGTTCAATCTTGCGTTGTCCTTTCCCAGGGACAACAGGGGCAGCAAGGCACGTATTGTATTGTTGCCATCGAAGATAAAAATATGGGGTTTATATAATATTGCATGAGTTTATCCGTCTACATCATGTCATCTTGCTTAAGGCGTTACTCTGTTCTTATGAACTTAATACTCTAGATGCATGCTGGATAGCGGTCGATGTGTGGAGTAATAGTAGTAGATGTAGAATCGTTTCGGTCTACTTGTCACAGACGTGATGCCTATATACAATGATCATGCCTAGATATTCTCATAACTATGTGCTTTTCTATCAAATGCTCGACAGTAATTTGTTCATCCATCGTAGAAATCTGCTATCATGAGAGAAGCCACTAGTGAGACCTATGGCCCCCGGGTCTATCTTCATCATATTAATCTTCCATCAACTATTTACTTTACTTTTGTTTTGCAATCTTTACTTTCAATCTATAACAAAAATACCAAAAATATTATCTTATCATATCTATCAGATCTCACTTTTGCAAGTGGCCGTGAAGGGATTGACAACCCCTTATCACGTTGGTTGCAAGGTTCTTATTTGTTTGTGCAGGTGCGAGGGACTCACGTGTGGTCTCCTACTGGATTGATACCTTGATTCTCAAAAGCTGAGGGAAATACTTACGCTACTGTGCTGCATCACCCTTTCCTCTTCGAGGGAAAACAACACAAGCTGGAGAAGTAGCAGTGTTTTAACTGTGACATGTTTAATTATTTCAGTTATGCAAAAATGTAATGTTCAATAGGGCTATGTGATGTTTAAGTATGAATTGCCCACTTCAATTTCACGAATGGCTATATTTGGTTCTTTATAGTGAGTAGATGCCTTTTTTATTTGTATTTGGTTGTTAGGTTGGTTGCAATGAGCATTTGTCCAGTTATCGAGCAGATGCCTTATTTATTTGTATTTGGCTGTTAGGTTGGTTGTAGTGAGCATTTGTCCAGTTATCAAGCAGATGCCTTGTTTACCTTTATTTGGTTGTTAGGTTGGTTGCAGTGAGCATTTGTCTAGTTTTCAAGCAGATGCCTTGTTTATCTGTATTTGCTTGTTAGGTTGGTTGAAGTGAGAATTTGTCTAGTTTTCAAGCATATGCCCTGTTTATCTGTATTTTCTTGTTGGGTTGGTTACTGTGAGACTCTGTCCAGTTTTCAATGGCTATATTTGGTTGTTATACTGATAATTTATGCCTTGTTTATTTCAGTCGTTCACAATGTGATGTTCATTATGTGCAAGTCGGAACTGTGCCGCTCGATTGCATCAATACCGGTTTGAACGGCTATATTTGGTTCCAGTTATGCCTGGTGTAGTTAACACATGCCGTTTATTTCAGTTTTACACATTTATCCATTGTGATATTTAAGCATGACCTACGTTCTATTCATTTTCAGCATTACCAGTTTGAAATGCAATATTTGATGGCTCTTATGCCTGTTGTAGGTAACATTACCTTCCATTTTATAGCTGCTTTAACAGCATGCTAAAACCAACACATTCAAGCTATCATTTGGAGATGATGTTGTTTACCTTTGCTATATTTGTTTTATGTTAAGGTTGATGTACTTATCATGCCTTTCCACTACTTATGCAGGACAACAATGGGAGTGGCCACCATTTTCCGCTGAGGTTAGTTTCATCCCTCGGCTTGTACTCCCCCGTCGTTCCATAATGTAGTGCATATAGATCCAGGCCTGGACACTTGTTAGCTTCTAATATTGACTTGTTGCTTGTAGGTACATATGCCCTTGGCAAGGATCCACGCATCGACCCTTTCTGCGTATGGGGCAATGATATATTCATGAACAAGCATCAAGTGAGGAAACTGATAAGGATTATTAGATAAAAGATACGAACGGTGGCAATCAAATTATTTGTTTATGCTCTTGTCGGTGTCAAAACCGACAGATCTCGGGTAGGGAGTCCCGAACTGTGTATCTGAGGATCGGTGGTAACAGGGGGAACAAGGACACGATGTTTACCCAGGTTCATGCCCTCTTAATGGAGCTAATACCCTACTTCCTGCTTGATTGATCTTGATGAATATGGGGACTATAAGAGTTGATATACCCCGAGATCATAATGGCCAAACCCTAGATGTCTAGCCTATGATAGTTGTGATAGTCTCTACCGACTAACCCCTCTGGTTCATATATACACCGGAGGGGCCTAGGGTTGTACATAATCATCTTGTAGAGGAAGGAAACATTACACCCAAACTCAAAACTTGCCATTCTACGCACATAGGAATACTATCCAGACACGAGGGACAATCCTCTATGCTGATCTTCACGGCCCACAAGTCCGGCCCATATCGAGTAATCCGGACACCCGAGGACCCCCTAGTCCAGGACTCCCTCAGTAGCCCCTGAACTAGTCTTTGATGATGATGAGTTCGGCACGCATATTGTCTTCGGCATTGCAAGGCGGGTTCTTCCTTGTGAATACTCCAAGTTAGTCTTCCTACATAAAGGAACTATGTCCAACTCTGCATGATTAGTACAACCCTTAGCCATGAAGGCAATATGTCAAAACAAGCACTATGTCTTTACTGACAACTTTTTTGACGAAACATCACATTTGACCCTTTAATATTTCGAACCGTTTCTTTGGCTCTAGTTTCGCATTTCGAGGCATAGCCTGCATTGGCACGTCTTGTCGAAACAGAGATCGTGCCCGCTTATCGCGGGATCCCCATCAATATGATTTGGGTAACCCAACCGTACCTTATGCACGATCTCGTCGGGAACAGGCGAGTTTTATGGCTTGAGTGGGGGACGTTTGGTATTTACCGCCTATAAAAGGACATAGATCCCTCCCTTTTACCTCACGCTTTCCTCTAGCCTTTTCTTCCCAATCTCCTAGCTCCAGCGCCCGCAGCTTCCATCCCTCCCACCACCACCTCCTTCTCCAGCAATGGTTGGATATAGCTCCAAGGGCAAGTGGGAGGCCTCCACCATCATGGAGAAAGACGTGAAGAGTCTCCGGAGCGCAGGCTATCTCGCCACCAACATAGCCCACCGTATTCCTGAAAAGAATTAGGTGACCCCCATCCCAGGGCCCGATGAGAGGGTTGTGTTCATCCCTCACTTTCTTCGGGGGCTCAGATTTCCCCTCCACCCCTTTTTCCGGGGTCTCTTGTTCTTCTACGGGCTAGATTTCCATGATCTAGCCCCGAATTCTATTCTTCACATATCGGCTTTCATAGTCGTGTGTGAAGCTTTCCTCCGCATCCCCCCACACTTTGGCCTGTGGCTCAAGACCTTCAATCTGAAGCCGAAGGTGGTCGACGGGCAACACGCGGACTGTGGGGGAGCTATGGTAAGAAAGCTCCCCAACACCACCTGGCCCAAAGGGGATTTTGTGGAAACCAACAAGGTATGGCAGCAGGAGTGGTTCTACATCACCGAACCCCGTGAGGCTAACTAGGCGGCTACGCCCGAATTCAGATCCGGACCCCCAGAAAGGCTCATCTCATGGACCACCAATGGCCTTGAGTGGGGGTCTCAATCGGAGGTGAATACGCTCGAGAATCGCATCTGCGACATGATAGTAGAGGACACCCACCTCACTAACGTGATTCAGGTGATGCTCTTTCGCCGCACCCTCCCCTGCCAGCTCCGGGCCTCCCGCTTGTGGGAGTTCAATCCAGAGGGACCCTGGATCTTGAAGCGCTTCTTCAGCACTATGCACAAAGACATATGGAAGAAAATTTTCAAGGCCTAGAAGAAGTGGCCAAAGGAAACAGAAGACATCGGATTCGACAGCGTGACTCCGACCACGGAGGTAAGCACGATTTTGCCGAAGACCTATCCGGTCCATATTTCAAATATAACAGGAGTTAGAACATTTGCGTTCCATATAGGCCTAGAGGGAAAAAGTGGAGCGGATCAACTGTCCAGCCCCGCTACCCGAGGACCCAGCCACGCCTCACCTAACGGCGGTGCTGGTGCCAGCGCCGCACCAGGCGCTAGAGAAGAAGGCCAAGAAGAAGGGCAAGGAGGCCAAGAGCGCCCCCCGCCCTAAGGGTCCTTCGGAAGCTATGTCCAGAGAGACCGACACCCCCTCCTCCCATGACTAAGAGGAAGAGGAGGAGGAGGTGGAAAGCGACTCCCCCATCAAGGGGAAGAGGAAGAAGAGGGCGGTGATACGTCTCCAACGTATCTATAATTTTTGATTGTTCCATGCTATTATATTATCTGTTTTGGATGTTTAATGGGCTTTAATATACAATTTTATATTATTTTTGGGACTAACTATTAACCGGAGGCCCAGTGCGAGTTGCTGTTTTTTTTGCCTAGTTCAGTGCTTCGCAGAAAAGGAATATCAAACGGAACGAAACCTTCGCAAGGATCTTTCTTGGAACAAACGTAATACAAGAGACTTGGAGTACAAGTCTGGAACGCCACGAGGCGGCCACGAGGCAGGAGGGCGCGCCCCCACCCTCATGGTTCCCTCGTAGCTCCACCGACGTACTTTTTCCGCCTATATATACCCTTGTACCCTAAAAACATCCAGGAGCGCAACGAAACCACTTTTCCACTGCCGCAACCTTCTGTACCCGTGAGATCCCATCTTGGGGCCTTTTCCGGCACTCCGCCGGAGGGGGATTCGATCATGGAGGGCTTCTACATCAACACCATAGCCTCTCCGATGATGTGTGAGTAGTTTACCATAGACCTTCGGGTCCATCGTTATTAGCTAGATGGCTGATACGTCCAAAACGTATCTATAATTTCTGCTTGCTCCATGCCTCTTTTGGGCGATATTGCTATGATATTTATACACTTCCATACACTTTTGATCATATTTGGACTAACCTATTAACTCAGTGCACCCCAGTGCCAGTTTCTGTTTTCGGCTGTTTTTGTATTTCAGGTTTTCCCATTACGAGAACTGCCAGAAAAATCCCGAAAAATATATATACAAAATCAGTGTTCCGGAAGCTTCCATGCGGCCAAAGTAGGACCGGAGGGGACCCACAGGGGCTCCAGGCGGCCTGCCCACGCGCCCCCCTAGGCCGCGCC